>CP142462.1:33222500-33822500 GCA_038049695.1 Cinnamomum chago | reverse complement strand
CTTTTCAACACTTTTTTATTCTTTTTCTTATTTTTCTCTTCTTTTTTTTTAACTGTCCCTAACAATAGGCAGCCATTTCCATGTGCCCGAATTAATTAATTCAACGGCTCTGTGGCCAACAAAACCAGTTGAACCAGGAACTTGTAAAACTAAGGGTTGGTTTTCCATCATATTTTCAACCCAATCGTCAAAGAAAAACGAAAATCATGGCTTGGCATTTAAAAATTTCGAAAACATATACAGACTGTGTAAAAGTGGGGGATCAAAATTCATCACTTTTCCAAAAACTCTTTCCTTAAACAAAATAGTAAACCATTGTTCTCTTTTTTGCCCAAAGCACCAAAAATTCCAAAGTTCAAGTTATCTTTGTTTCATAAAAATCCTCTCGAAATTTTCTTATTTTTTTGTTTTTCAAAACAGAAATAGCAATTTTTTTTCTTTTTTTTTTCAAAGAAACAACAAAAAAGAATGTAAAACTTTTGTCCAAAGATGAACAAGTGTGCTTGTTCCCATACAAAGGAAGGGACTTGCCATACAAAGAAGACTGCATGCTACAAACTTGGAGCAAAGAAGGAAGGAAAGAGAGTAAAAATCTATAAATTGAAGGCATAAGCCTCCCTCTCCTCTCATGGGAAGATAGACCAACTATCTCTAGAATTACTACTACACTCCATCTTTTTCCTCTCTCTCTCTCTTTCTCTCCATTTGAGTCCTCAAGGAGATTTGGCTGGAAATCACACTACATACACCCTTGGGCTTTTCATCTAGAAGAGGCTTCTCATCCTAGTATGTAATTGTCATTGTTTATTTTTTATATCTTATGTAAGACTTTGCATATTAGTAAAATTGTTTCCTACTCTTTCAATTTTTCTTTCTTGTCCTTGGGTGATTGGTGCTTGTTTTATGTTTATTTTCTTGTTGGTGTTTGGACTGACGGCCCAAAGGCCCTAAGAGCATTGTTCAAATTATGACCCCGCTTAGAAAAGAATTTTGAAAGAGGAGAATACACTTCCACACATTTAAGTTTCTGTTAAAACCACACATTTACTTTTCTTGTTTTCACCACACATTTTAATTCTTGAACTTTTGTTTATTATTTTTATTTTTATGATCAATTCAATTTTATGTTGATTTTATGCATAGTTTATGGTTGGAACTAATTAGCATTGCATGCACATTCATATTGGTGGAGTTTAGACATGTTTAAATTGCTGGAATCGGAGTTTTAAATTGAATATGCAAGAAAAATCAGAGATTTGAGTCAATGATCTCAGCCAAATAATTTTTGGAAATTCGGATCGCAATATAAAGTGCACAATTCAGCACATTGATGTAGGAATTTCATGACAGATTTTGTGTAAAAAGTTTGTGATTAGAAACCTGATCAAAACACATTATTTTTCGATGAAACTTGGAGAAATTAAAGTTTGATCAGTGTATTTTCAAACCCCAGAATTTCAAGAAAGAATAATTTTGGAAAGATGGTGAACCACTGGCTCAAACATGGCTGGTCGGACCCACCTGTGTACAGAATTTCTGCACAATTTTTTTTTAGGTCATTTTCATACACTCATATTTCATTCGTTTTAAATCATTTTTCACTTTCGAGTTTTTTATTTGATTCATGCATCATTGTAGTTCAAAACCCAGCCATTAAACTCAGTTTTAGGTTGCATTAAATTAGGAGAAATCATGCATAAAAATAGCCCTGCATACTAGTTTTTAAGACTTAGAATTTTAGCATCTCATGGCATACATTGCATTACTAACTTTTTAATTTAGGTTTCTTTTGTTTCTATTTTAGTTTCTTAGTTTTATTTTTTGTACTTTTTATTCTTGATGTTCTAACTTGTGTGTTCTTTTGTAGCAATTTTAGTTTTTATTTTAGGATTTTTAGATTTATGAAGTTTTCTTTTCATTGAATTGTAATTAATTTAATTTTTGGAAAGTAGGAATGATGAATGTATTTTTCTAGATTTTAGGCTAGAATTAGATTTTATTTAGGGGAGCAAAAACTTGATCGTGAGCTCCAAGTGTAGAGCCGCGATGTAGTAATAATCCGGTGAGACCAGGTTGATCCACAGGGAGCAATGTAAACTAAGATTCCTTCTCAACTTATACCTACCCTAAATAAAATCTAATTCTAGCCTAAAATCTAGAAAAATACATTCATCTTTCCTACTTTCCAAAAATTAAATTAATTACAATCCAATGAAAAGAAAACTTCCTAAATCTAAAAATCCTAAACTAAAAACTAAAATTGCTACAAAAGAACACACGAGTTAGAACATCAAGAATAAAAAGTACTAAAAATAAAACTAAGAAACCAAACTAGAAACAAAAGAAACCTAAGTTAGAAAGTTAGTAATGCAATATATGCCATGAGATGTTAAAAATTCCAAGTCTTAAAAACTAGTATGTAGGGCTGTTTGAAAGTCCTTGGGATCCTAACCCTAGAAGGGGGGGGGGGGGGGGGTGAATAGGGTGACCTACAATTCTGACCAATTTAAATCAATTTTAACTTCTTAACATAAACTAGTCACATGTGATGATTAATCAAACAATATGCGGAAGCTAATATAAACAATCACCACAAAAGCAATCACCACAACACAAAGGTTTATAGTGGTTCGGCCTCAATGCCTACGTCCACTACCGGCTTGTGATCCAATCACCCCACCGGGTTTCCACTAAGTATGCTTTTTACTAGGCTAAGCAATAACCCTTACTGTTGTTTTTACTAGGCTCAACAACAACCTTTACAAGATGCTTTTCAAGGCTAAGCAATAACCTTTACACAATGCTTTTCTTAGGCTAAGCAATAACCTTTACAAATAAAGATTTCTCTAAGAAAGTGTCTTTACAAAAGATCACTCTAAGAGATACAAATTAAGCTCAATGAAATTGCCTCTTAAATAGGCTAATATGAAAGTGAATAACAAATTACAAACATACACAAAAACAAGCTAAAGTGTGTGCACAAGTGTATGAATGCTTTACTTCAATCAATTTCTACAATGAGGCTCCTAAATGAATGCTTGATGCATTTTAAAATCAAAGCTTAGAAAATGATGATTGAAGATAAAACTAATCACATAAAAGATTCAAACAACTTTGAAGAAATGAAATAAACAAGTTGTATGAATAATAAGATCTAAGAATGTATGTGATTTAGTTAAGAGAGTTTACAAACCAATCTAATTTACCAAAGATGATTTGAGTTTGCTAGACATCTCTTTACAAACTAGAAATCATGCATAAAAAAAAATACAAGATTTAAACATGCATAGATTCTAATTTTAATGGAAATCAAAATGACAAGTAAGATCTACCTTTTTAAAACTCAAGCATTTGATTTCCAAATAGCCCTCTAGCCTTTCCAACTTCTTCCCCTTTCTTTGGCTCCAAAATGGTCTCAAAAGTTCATGTATCAAGCCCCCAAAAAGGTTGGAAATGAATGGACTTTATAAAGAAAAATTGTCCAACGGCTAGTCGCAGGTCGACCTGCAAACAGGGGGGGTCGACCTGCTACACACAACGGTCAGAAAAATGACCGTTGGTGCTTCAGGAGCCCAGTCAACCTGCAGTGTGGCAGGTCGACCTGGGTCCCTGGGCAGGTCGACCTGCCACACTGCAGGTTGACTGCCTGGGACCAAAATTCCATAATTTGCATATTTCAAAGATGTTTCAAGTGGGAACTTTTGGGCCACTAAATCAAGCTTTGAAACATGTTTTAAATCAAACTAAGGAGTTTAAGAACATGAAACACAAAAAGCCTAAAATGATTTGAAACTTTAAAACCAAAGGCTTGCTTGATTTGATAAAACTCTTTTCACATAAGAATGCATACAAAAGTGATTCTGAAAATGATGCATACAAACCTAAGTCCTCAATTTGATTTCTCAAAAGTAATGCACAAAGAATTAGGTTTTCAAAAGAGTTTGGATTCTAAAACCAATGCATCCAAGTTTAGAAACAAAACAAGCATAAGTGATTAATTCTACAAGGCTAAAAACCAATGCATGTATAAAATCAGATTTCAAGATTTTCTAAAACAATGCATGTGTGAAAACTCAAATGATGCTAAAGTGAACATGCATCCATCAAATTACAAATACAAAATCCCTAACACTTTTTTTATGCATGATTTCTCCTAATTTAATGTAACCTAAAACTGAGTTTAATGGCTGGGATTTAAACTACAATGATGCATGAATCAAATAAAAAAACGGAAGTGAAAAAAGATTTAAAACGAATGAGATATGAGTGCATGAACATGACCTAAAAAAAAAACTTTACAGAAATTCTACACACAAGTGGGTCCGACCAGCCATGTTTGAGCCACTGGTTCACCATCTTTCCAAAATTATTTTTTCTTGAACTTATGGGCTTTGAAAATACAATGATCAAACTTTCATTTCTCCAAGTTTCATCGAAAAATAATGTGTTTTGATCAGGTTTCTAATCACAAACTTTTACACAAAATCTGTCATGAAATTCCTGCATCAATGTACTGAATTGTGCACTTTATATTGGGATCCGAATTTTCAAAAATTATTTGGCCGAGATCATTGACTCAAATCTCTGATTTTTCTTGCTTATTCAATTTAAAACTCCGATTCCAGCAATTTAAACATGTCTAAACTCCACCAATATGAATGTGCATGCAATGCTAATTAGTTCCAACCATAAACTATGCATAAAATAAACATAAAATGAATTGATCATAAAAATAAAGATAATAAACAAAAGTTCAAGAATTTAAATGTGTGGTTAAAACAAGAAAATTAAATGTGTGGTTTTAACAGAAACTTAAATGTGTGGAAGAACATAAATTTAAAAGTGTGGAAGTGTATTCTCCTCTTTCAAAATTCTTTTCTAAGCGAGGTCATAATTTGAATCATGCTCTTAGGGCCTTTGGGTCGTCAGTCCAAATACCAACAAGAAAAGAAACATAAAACAAGCACCAATCACCCAAGGACAAGAAAGAAAAATTGAAAGAGTAAGAAACATAAAAAAACAAAAAAAAAATAAAAAAACAAAAAAAAAATAAGAAAAACAAAAAAAAAAGAAACAATTTTACTAATATGCAAAGTCTTACATTAGATATAAAAAATAAACAATGACAATTACATACTAGGATGAGAAGCCTCTTCTAGATGAAAAACCCAAGGGCGTAGTGTGATTTCCGGCCAAATTTCCTTGAGGACTCAAATGGAGAGAAAGAGAGAGGAAGTAGATGGAGTGTAGTAGTAATTCTAGAGAGAGTTGGTCTATCTTCCCATGAGAGGAGAGGAATGCTTATGCCTTCAATTTATAGATTTTTGTTCTCTTTCTTTCCTTCTTTGCTCCAAGTTTGTAGCATGCAATCTTCTTTGTATGGCAAGTCCCTTCCTTGGCCAACAAGTCTTCAAAGAAATAGCAAGGTGAGTGAGAGATTTTTGGTGCTTTCCAAATGCAAAATTGCAATCCCGAGTAGAAATTATAGCACCAACGTCCAGAGGCCATATCTTCCTCGTTTTAGCTCCGATTGATAAAATCTTGGGTTCTAAAGATTTCTAATCGAAAAGAGCTTTCCAATGGTGTATGGATTGGACCAATCCGATGGCAGGATTAAGAGTTATGGCCAATTTAATATTGCTGCCTCTGAAAAATCCGAAAATAATTGTGCACATATGGAATGTTAGTTGTGCAATGGGGTGTGTGGGACTCATGTGGACGTCCAAAGGGATCTCGGGATATTTCTTTCCTTGTTTCTTGACTCTCCTTCCATTTTTTGTTTGTTTCCAAGCTTCTTTGGTAGTCAACTCTTTTAGCACACTTTCCTTTCTTGAATTTCTTTCTTAATCTTTGACTTTTCAAACTTAGTAAGAATTAGATCTTACCAAATTTGAAGTTTCCTTTCTTGAACTTGAAATCACAAATCTAGCTTTCCATTGTTGACTTTTCAAACTCTCCAAAAATACCAAGATATGTGGGTCCATCATGAAAGATGTCCTATCCTTGATCTCTCTCAAATTTTACCAATGTGGGTCTCATTCTTGATTTCTCCTACACAAATTAAAATAAATGGATTCAAGAATAATTTTATGTAAGGAACTTAAATGGACGATCCATGGGACCCTACTTGATGCACCGAAAATAATCGACTTCCAATAATAAATCTCCAAAAAGGCAGGTTTCATGAATTTATGCAAAAAGTGTGATTTTTGAGCATATTATGCATGAATGCACTACAATGGACCCTAAATGCATAAAAACATGATTTGTCACTAAATAAAGCTCTTTAATATCAATAAGCCCATAAAATGGATCAAAATGTGTATGAAAATGTGCACTTTTCAGGACTCATCATTGAGCCTTTGGTTGAATACCATGTGAACTCTTGATTCTTGTAACAAACCCCCTTTTTTTTCTTTTTTTTTGTACCCGTGTATACGCATATTTTTTGGTACTCTTTCTTTTGTAGTGCTTGTGGACACATTTTTTTTAGCACTTCTCTTTTTTTGTATTCCCTCCTTTCACTCAAATTCTTTTGTGATAAATTCAAGCAATGGGAATGTTTGTTTGGAAATTTGATCAAAAGTTTATCATTTTGTGAAAAACCTTCTTGTCAAATGGTTGTTTTGGCGTGAAAGCCGAATTTTGAGATGACATAGAAGCCAAAATTTGGATCGGCATGGAAGCCGGTTTTGTTTGTGGCATGGGAGCCAAATTTTGAAATGGCATGAAAGCCGATTTTTGAAATGGCATGAGAGCCAAGTTTTGTTTGTGGCATGGGAGCCAAAATTTTGAGATGGCATGAAAGCCGATTTTTGAAATGGCATGAGAGCCGAATTTTGTGGCGTAGGAGCCGAAGTTTGGGATGGCATGGAAGCCGATTTTGCTTTTGGCATGGAAGCCAAAAATTTGGGATGGCATGAAAGCCAATTTTGAAATGGCATGAGAGCTGGGTTTTGTTTGTGGCATGGGAGCCAAAGTTTCGTTTTTGGCATGGAAGCCGAATTTTGTGGCGTTTATAGCCGATCTTGTGGCATTTATAGCCGAATTTTCTTTTTTTAAAACCAAGTTTTATTTTGCTGGTGTGAAAGCCAGGTTTTGTGGCATTTAAAGCCGATTTTTGTGGCATTTATAGCCAAGTTTGTGGCATTTATAGCCGATTTTTGCGGCATTTATAGCCAATTTTGGCGTGAGAGCCGGGTTTTTGGCATTTATAGCCGATTTTGGCATGAGAGCCGGGTTTTTGGCATTTATTGCCAAGTTTCTGGTTTTCAAAATGCAAGTATCGACTAAAAGTCGCCTCCCTGCTGAATGGTCTTGCAAGTATCGATAGAATGTCGCCTCCTTGCTCATTCGGTTGCGAGTATCGAAGGAATGTCGCCTCCTCGCGGATTTGGGCGCAAGTATCGACTAATCGTCGCTTCCTTGCCTCTTTTTTTTTCAAAAATTTTGGTTTTGTGGGTATCGATGGAATGTCGCCTCCCCACGATTTATAAAATTTGAGGTCTCTTTTTTTTTTTGGACCTTGGTTTTTGTTTGAATTTTGCGTTTGTGGATATCAACTGGAATGTTGCGTCTCCACGATTTTTTTTTATTTTGCAAGTATCGACAAAGTGTCGCTTCCTTACGATTTTGAAATTTTGGAAGTATCGAATGGTGTTCGCATCCTTCCGATTTTTGGGTTTTGCGAGTATCGACTAAGCATCGCTTCCCTGCGGTTTTTTTTTTCAAAAACCATTTTTGTTTAAAGACACGAGGGTCATAAATTTTGGTCTAAAACCATTTTGGTGGTAAAAGACAGGGTGGACTAGGGTGGAAATTCCTGAGTCCTGATTTTGTTTCAAACCATGAATTTTAGGTTCAAGGATCGAAAATTTGGTCAAGTCTGGGAAGAGGCTCCTAAACTTGGATTTTTGGATTTTTTTTTTGGAACAATGAAACTATGAAAGTAAGCATTGTTTTGAAATTTTAGAAATCTCAACATAAGGATGAAAAATCTAAAAGAAGCAGGTTTGACGAGCGAGCACTGCTCTGACCCAATGGCGTAAGTCTTCAAGGGTAGTACCGCTTCAAGAACTTGTCGTTGATGGGCAGCATACATCTAGCGCCCTCCATGTTTAGAAGTGCGTATGCGCCGTTGGAGAAGACTTTGTCGATGACGAAGGGTCCCTCCCACTTTGGTTCGAGTTTGCCTTTGGATTTTGTAAACGAAAATCATTGGTCTTTTTACTGCGAGAACCAAGTTGCCCTTTTTGTAGGCGCGTTGCCGGACCCTTTTGTCGAAAGATCCTGCCATGCGTGCTTGGTATAGCTCAATGCTTTGTAAGGCTTCGAGCCGTCTTTCGTCGAGATTTTCCAGTTCTTGGAGTCTCAATTTGACATTGCTTTCTTGCGTCATGTCATTTTGCAAAGATACCCTTAAGGAAGGAATTTGTACTTCCAAAGGGACAACAGCTCCGCATCCATAGACCAAAGAGAATGGTGTGCTATGGGTTGGCCCTCGAACGGTGGTTCGATAAGCCCACAAAGCTTCAGTTGTCTCCCCGGTCTCTTTTGTGACTAGAGACCATTTTCTTGAGGATTTTGCAGAGTGTCTCGTTGAAGGCTTCTGCTGATCCATTTGCTGCCGGATTGTATGGAGTCAAAGGACAACTTTGGATTTTGTATTTGTCGTAAATCCTGTAGAATCAGTGATCCCGGAATTGTGGTCCGTTATCATGAACGAATCTTTTAGGTATGTCGAAGCGACAAATGATGTTGGTGCGCAAGAATTGAAGAACTGATGAGGTCTTCATTTCACTGAGCGCAAATGCTTCTGACCACTTGGAGAATATAATTCGTAGCAGCGAAGATGAAGCGATGGCCTTTGCTTGACGGGGGAGAGATAGGACCTATGATGTCCATACCCCAAGCTTCGAACGGCCATGAGATGGTTGTGGGGTGTAGTCATTCTAGAGCCATATGGACATAGTCTCCATGAACTTGGCATTGGCGGCAGCGTTTAGCAAATTGTATTGCGTCAGCTGCCATGGTAGGCCAATAATATCCTAGCCTTTTTATATGATCGTAGAGCTTGGGCCCAGCCTGATGGGCTCCACAAAGACCAACATGAACTTCTTTGAGCGTTTCCTCGGCCTCTTGTTGTGACAAGCAGTGCAGAAGTACTCCTTCGAAGGATTTTCTGTAAAGCATTTTTGAAGGCATGTCCAAATGAAAGTTTGGGGCTCGTCTTTGAACGCTTACCCGTTCTTTTGGATCTTCAGGGAGGATTCCAAACATGGTGTAATCAATGAACGGATCTCTCCAGTCGCCGATTGGAGGTTTAAGGATAGAGATCCGACTTCCGGCCAATTGGTGGCATTCAGCAATTGCTTGGTGTGTGTTAAGAGGAGGGAGAATCATTCTTTGACACACTGTAATTTGCATGTTTTCCCTTTCCTGGATCGCCTTGGATGCGGCAAGTTCGGCCAGGGCATCTGCACGGATGTTCTCACCCTTGAGGATGTGGGTGATGTGACAGATGTCAAACCTTTGGCAAAGTGATTGTGCCTTGTTGTAGTAAGGCAACAGATCAGGCTTCCTGACTTCAAATTTCTGATTCATCTGGTTAACGATCAGTTGAGAGTCTCCAAAGACTTCCAGCATGGTGATGCCGGATTCGAGGGCTAGTTCCAATCCTACAATCAGGGCTTGGTACTCAGTCGCATTGTTTGAGCATGGTTCCAGTAGCGAGAAAGTATGTGGAATCATGTGCTTGTCAGGGCTAACAAAGAGGATGTCAACTCCCGAGATTAGCTTTCTTTTTTCATTTGTCCTGGTTACACCGTCAAAGTACATGTCCCAGGAGGCATTTAGTGAGAAAGTCTCCACGTTGTAGACAGTTTTATCTGGGAGATCATCTCTGAATGGGGAATCTTTAGGCAACGGACACTCTGCAAGGAAGTCTGCTGGAGCTTGGCCTTTGATTGCCTTTTGTGGTACATACCTGATATTAAATTGTAATAGGAGGATGGACCATTTCGCCAGTCGGGCATTAAGAGAACGTGCTTTTATGGCAAGGACCTTTAAGAGATTGATCCTCGAAATCAGGTAGACCGTGTTCGAAAGAAGGTAGTGACGTAGCTTTTGTACGGCGAACATCACTGCAAGGCATTCTTTCTCGACTGGAGAAATAGCGATACTCCGCGCCTACCAGCATACGGCTAAGGTAGTATAGAGCAGCTTCTTTTCCTTCGTCATTCTCTTGTATGAGCAGGGCGCCCAAGGAATGGTCGAGAGCTCTTGTGTACAAGATGAATGGTTTTCCAGTGGTAGGGGTAGCCGGCACTGGAGGTTTGGTCAGGTATGACTTGATGTCTTGAAATGCCACTTCACATTCAGCATCACAAACAAAGTTCACACCTTTCTTCATTAGGCGGGAAAAGGGACGGCACTTCCCTAACAGATTGGAGATGAACCGTTGAATGTATGCCAACCTCCCTTGAAGCCATTTTAGTTGTCTTAGGGTTTTTGGAGATGGCATTTCTAGGATAGCTTTGACTTTGATGGGGTCAAGTTCTATCCCGCATTTCCGAACTATGAATTCGAGAAACTTACCCGATGAGACACCGAAGAAGCATTTTAGTGGATTCATCCGCAATTTGTGTTTGCGAAGTCGGAGGAAGACTTCTCGAAGATCTTTGAGATTGTCTTCTTTTCTTTTGCTTTTGACGACGAGGTCATCAACATAACATTCAACCGTCTTGTGCTGCATATCTTGGAATATCTTCATCATAGCCCTCTGATATGTGGCACCAGCATTTTTCAGACCAAATGGCATGACAGTGTAGCAATACACGCCAAATGGGGTCCGAAATGATGTGTGTTTTTCATCTTCAGGATGCATCTTTATCTGATTGTAGCCAGAGAATCCATCCATGAATGTCATTCGCTCAAACCCACAGGTGTTGTCAATCATCACCTCTGGTATGGGGAGCGGGAACTCATCTTTGGGGCAAGCGTCATTTAGGTCTCTATAATCAATACAGACCCTGATCTGCCCATTTTTATTTGTCACGGGGACGATGTTGGCCAACCATTCAGGATGTTGTTCCTCGCGGATGAAGCCGGCGCTTTTGAGTTTTTGAACTTCCTGTTCAATTTTGTCCATCATGTCCGGACGGAATCTTCTTTGGCCTTATTTGACAGGCTTGATATCTTTTTGGAGATTGAGTTTGTGGACTGCTATCTTGGGGTCTAAGCCAGGCATTTCAGCATAAGACCATGCAAAACAATCAACGAACTCACGAAGAAAAGAGATATACTCGGGTAACTCATCATCCTTTATATTCTTGCTTATGAATACAGGACGTGGGTCATCTGGTGTTCCCAACTCTATCTTTTGAATAGGATCTTCTGTTGGAAGGTTCGAAGGTGGTTCCCCCACAATATTTTCGGAGGCTTCCAACTCAACAAAACCTTCTGGAGTTTCAAGGATATTTTCAGGCCAAGGCTTTGTTTTTGGCCATGGATCTTCAGGATCGGTGATCTTCTCAAAGCTTGCTATGAGGTGATTCCAATCGCCTGTTGAAATTGGGTCGAAGTAGAGTACTTCTTTTGGAGACGGTGGTTTTTCTGGGTCGAAATGCCACATGTCTTTATCACCGTATAATTCCTCTTCATCATCAGAAAAATCATACCGATCTGTAGAGCTTCCTGGATCCTTGACGGGTGACTCTGCCAAGAGATATCCAGGGAGATCGATGTCTTCAAGGACATGAGATGTTGAGGCTTGGTCGGCAAATCGACTCCTCAGCATTTGTGTCAACTATCTCATGGGAGCGTCGGGATCATACCCCAACCCATGTGAAGATCTTTCTACATAACCGTAGAGTCTCCAATCTTCTAGTTGACTTTTGGTCAAGGCGGGCTCCAGTGGTGCGAGAATATCGCGACCTTGCCCCAGACCGACTGGGTTTTGAGTGTCATAACCCATTTTCTTCATAATAACTTGCGTCATAGGACTATATAGAAATAGTTGAGGCATACCTTCATTTCGAAAAGGTTCAAGCATGGAGTTTGATGAGGAAGCTTCTGATCTATGGAAGAAGATTGGTTTCTCTTCTGTTGATGTTGTCGGAACAACAAAGGAAGCAGACGTAGGATCTTCTACGTTAGCAGGTGTCTTTATTGGAGGTAGAGCAAGCTGAACTTGCTGAGTGTCAGCTTGGCTTGACGGTGTGTCGTCTTCTGGCTCTGACTCTGAATCCGTGTCTTGCATGATAGACACAAAAGAGACAACAAACTTGCCTTCAGACTTTCACTTTGTCTTCTTTGCTTTGGTTGTTATGACCAAGGGCTTGGAAGATTTGAGAGAGACAACGAAGGGAGATGAATTGTTCTCTACGGATTTACCGAAATGTTTGTTCTCTTCCGACGATTACTGAAGAGCCTTGCCTTTTTCTTTCTGAAGATTTTCAGCAAGGGGCGCTATTCCTTCCTCCTTTTCTTCTTTTTCATCTTTGTACATTTGAGCATCTGCAAAATGGACTTCTTTGCCTTTGAAGGGCTTTTTGTCTGCAAACACTCGATGTATCGAGCTGTCGTTGCCAACGAACTTGATGCATTGATGTAGAGCTGAAGGGACGACACCATTCTCGTGTATCCAGGGGCGTCTAAGAAGAATGTTGTAGCATGAGGGGGTTCTTATTGCGTCCACAGTGACTTGATAAATAAGATCACCGATTTGCAACTTGAACCTGATTTTGCCGATAGGCCTTTGAGTGCTCCCATCGTACCCAAAGATGGATACAGACGTGTGACTCAGTTTGCTAGGTGGGATGCCCAGCTCTTCGAGCGCAGAAGTAGAGATGAGGTTGAGCGTAGATACTGGGTCGATCTGGACTTTGTGTATCGACATTTCTTTGATGTACCCTGTGAAGTACATGGGTCGGTTGTGCTTCATCTCGCCTAGCAGGAGATCATCCTTACCGAAGGTGATAGTTACACTTGATGCTTTCTGTACCGAGAGGCATTCAATGCATGATCCCTCAGTTTTCTTCTTTTCTCGCTTTAAGGGAATATTTGCTTTTTTGATCCTATAGTCCATTTCAATTTGTAGGACTTGTGGGGCATATTTTTCGACATCCGCATTCAGCCTTTGTAGTTCTGAAATGAGACTATCACGAGTTTGTGGAGACATTCGTAATAAGTCCAGGATGTGCACTCATTCAGGTATGTGTTTGAAGTG
This sequence comes from Cinnamomum chago, assembly GCA_038049695.1. Taxonomy (NCBI): domain Eukaryota; kingdom Viridiplantae; phylum Streptophyta; class Magnoliopsida; order Laurales; family Lauraceae; genus Cinnamomum; species Cinnamomum chago. The sequence goes on along the minus strand of CP142462.1, from coordinate 33,809,272 downwards.
CTCAATTAAGTCGTACTTGAAAGCCTCCTTCGGGCCTACATGTTCATTATTATTGCCACTTGGGGCGTTTACATTTTGTGTTCTCGAAGGATTTACATAAGAAGAAGAAGAAGGTTGGTTGTAGTTTTTGTGGTAATCCCGCCCAGAGCGGATACCTCTACCAACCTCAAGAGCTTCTTGAGAAGGGTCTTCATTTGAAAGATCGTCCTTGAGATCCAACGGTTGATCCTTCTCATTTGCTGAAGATGTGTCTGCAACAAAGTCGTCATCCTCAGTGATTGCGTTACATGGAGCATTTTCCGGAAACAAGTCCTGAACAGTATCCAGCAACTTTTCTCCTTCATTAAGTAATTTGTCGGTCCAGACATCTCCTATGAGATCAGGTATCTGGGACCAACTGACCAGCTCTTCTCTGGTTGAAGTTTCTTCAGGATGATCGGTCAGAAGAGCTATGAGTCGCGACGTCACAGTTTCAGGGGACGAAGGCTGAGGAGATGTTATCTCAGTGGAAGTCACCCGAGAAAACGTAGCTCCGGAAGATATACTATCAGGTGTAGCCGGAGAGTACGTGTCTTTAGTAGATGATGCTTCAGAGGCGCTATCATTCTGAGCTATCATACTGCAAGTTGCCCTGATGGGAGATCCCTCCAGAATGGACTGTTGGGAGCCTGACTCAACATCGGATGAGAGAGGCTCATCTATCCAGTAATTTTCTCCATTTTCAGGAGTTGAGGGAGGAGGCACCTGTTGATTTTCAGGGACTTCCTGTTCCGGATTTTGATCGCGAAGATCTTGCTCTTGTTCTAAGGCAAGGCGCTGCAAGATTCGCGCATAATCTTCATGATCAGGCATGGGAGTCAAATCTCTTTCTTCGCCCGCTCCTTGTGGTTCAACATGATTGAGTTCCGCTGGAGCGTTACCGGTGCTGAGTCAACAACATTTCCTTGAACAGGCTCTTGGTCTCCTTCATCATCGGACCAGAATCCCTGTTGCCCATATGGGTTATACCAGATTACCGGCATGAGGTGAGATTCGGGAACCCATTCTTCAGCGAAGAGATATTCTCCTGTTTCAAGGGAATCCTCCCACTCGTCGGTGTCACTGGACTCATATCCATCCATGGGGAATCCAATCACCGAATTGCAAGAGTATGATGCCCCCTGCGCAGTTTCATTTCTGAATCAAGGTGGCATGAAATCACCAAGGGTGAATTTCCTTCCCACCTTTGAAGCCTTGGATTCTTCCGTTGCCCCCAGCGAAGCAGTGGAAGAGGTCTCTGCCTTTTCTAGGACTTCTTGTTTTGGTTGAGCTTTCTCCTGCTGCTTGAGCTTGCGGAGTTGTCTCTTGGCTTGCCTTCGCTGTAGAGCGGTATGCTTTGTTTTGACGATCTCCCAGTTTTCATCTTCTAGGAGATCGGGATGTACCCATATAGGTTGTCCGTCTGATGTTGGATAAGGAACCAACTCTTGGGACGTCTGGGTCATTTTTATCACCTTAAAGGAAGTAGTGGTCTTCTCTTTTGGCGATTTTGAAGTTTGTCCATACGACACCATGTTGACGGAGGCAGGTCCATAGTTTTTGTCGAAGGTGATGACTCCATTTTTCCACATCTCGTTGATCTTCTCTCTCACAACGAAGCATTGATTGAGAGGATGCAAGATCATCTGGTGGTATGGACAATACCGAGGATCATTGGTTTTGCCAACATCTCCCGGTCTTTTAGGCTCAGGCAAGGTGAGTTTACCATTTGCTACAAGAGCCTCGAAGATTTCTTCGACATCTTCATCGAATAGGTATTTTTTCTCTACTCGTTCTCTGAAGGCATTAGAGAGTTCAGGTTTCTTACCTGCAGCTTTCTTTGGCTGCTGAGGAGCTGACTTGGTTTGCACATTAAAAACCTCATTTTTCTTTGGCTTTGAGGTCGTAACGGTGTCCGGCTCTTTCTTTAATGATGACTGCTTACTGTTGAGGTCTTTGATCACCGTTTCAGCCTCCATAGAATTTTCTAGGAGTTCTCCCATGTTCTTTGATTTGTTGCTGATAATCATGGAGCGGATTCTCGCTCTCATGTTGTTACGGCAGATGTCAACGAGCGACGCTTGTGGCAGCACATCTGAGCACTTGTATGCCATTGCCTTCCACTTGTGAATGAAGTCGTAAGTTGACACATTTTCTCCCTGTTTTAGGTTGCAGAGTTGTGCCATAGTAACAGGATGATCCTCACCTTTAAAGTGGGTCAGGAAGCGTGTCTCTAGCATGGCCCATTTGGATGGAGTCCTCCGGCAGAGTGGAGTACCAATCGAAGGTCGTACCTTTTAGGGTACTTGCATATAGACGGATCTTGAGGGCATCTTGATCCGCGATAGCTCCCGTCAATATTTTGAAGTAGATAACGTGTTGTCTGGCTAAACCTTTCCCCGTATATGTTTGGAGAGTAGGTTGCTTGAATTTTGTAGGGAACGGGACCGAGTCCATCCATAAGGGATATGGTGGCTTGATCCCATGCTCCTTCAGTGTATCCTCTTCTTTTGCTTTTGCGAGGATATAGTCAACGTCCTTTTTGGTAAGGGCGCGTGACTCACTGTTTTCTGCATTTTTCTCGTTATCTGGAGGAGATTGGTTGTTTTCTTAACGCTGCAAAGTGAGAAGAAGATTCTCCAAGAGAGCCTCAATCCTTTGCTGACATTGCTCTAGTTGCTGGATGCGTGCGGCCGTTTCATCCGGAGGTGGATTGCGCGGTTGCTCAGAGTTTGTAGCCAAGACGTTCATCCCCCGTGATTCGAATGAGGAGATTGTCTTGGTGACTGAGCTGGGGCTCATTCTTGAAGAGCTTGAGGAAGGATTACTCCGTTGCCCTTGGCTTGAAGGAGTAGAAGATTCTTCCAGGTGTCTTCGTGTCCGGGAGACGCTACGAGTCACCTGTCAAAGGACATGAATTTTGGTTGCTGACTTCTGGCGTCTTTTGGTTTTGCCAACCATATGGACAGCAGCACCTTGACTGGGTCTTTCTTTTTCGACCCATTTTTGGGAGACTTGGAGGATAAGATGATGGGTCCTTTGCTTCTCTAGTCTCTTTTGTCGATACGACATGCGGTGACGTATACGACGGGCAATTTGAGCTTCTGTCAGCCCTGGCTGGGCTTTAGCGATGAAGGATGTACTCCCTCGAGCGCAGCAGCCAAGCCTGTCTTCTTTGAACCTGGGCATAAACAGGATTTGGACTCGGTCCTTCGACTGTCGTAGCGAAGCTTTGAATTTTGTGAGTTTAGCCCCCGTTGAGATAAAGGTTCGAACTGCAGGGGTGCAGGCCTTGGCAGTTTCTTGCAGAGGCCTGGTGATGTATGATTTGATTTTTGGCTTGTAGGAGGAAGCCGACTCATGATGAGTTGCCTTCTTTGTCAGGCAAGAGGATAGAACTGGTTTTCTTTGAGAGGGGCCAAGTATGCTGGCCTTGCAGATACTTGGGATCTCCTTTGTTTTGGTGAAGGTCTTGGGGACCAAGTCTTAGGGTAGACCTGGTTCTCTGCAGGTTGAGGCTTCGTGGGGTTGCCACGGGCTTCAGGCTCTTCGCGCTCGTCCTTGGTGTCATGGCAGTGACACGTTGTGGGGCAATCTTCTGCTTCTTGGCAGGTGCGATTTCCTCTACAGGAAGTGGGAATGGTCCCAACGACCTGAGGATGATGGTCCGGGGAGTAGAGGTCGACCCGGTGTTCTGCGATTTGCCGAGGGAGGTGACGCTTCGGCAGCTAGCAGGGCGCTTATGAGTGCGCTTGTTCTGCTTCTCCTGGAGCATGAGCTGGTACTAGTTCTCATCAAACGTGATGGTTAATGAAGTTGTCATTGTTAGTTTTGGAAAACTTCTGAAATAAGACCACATCCATTAGTAATCACAAGAATATAGTGATCATAAATGGGAAAGAACTATGGTTTTGTCTTTTCAAATCGCTCAAGGGAACATGGCCCAGTCCAAGTGAGACAAAAGAAGGCAAAAGGCCATAGAGGATACAATTGTTCTGAACGCAAGTACAGGAGGCTCAGAGCGAGCATTCCAGTGACTGCTAGAAGCAATTGTGGACCTTAATTCAAATTACCGAGAAGCGAAGCTCACTCGAGGTAAGATGATATAAGGTTGGAGAAACAAATGTGTCGGTCGCGAATACAGTAGACCCGGAAGGGCGTACTAGCATCCTTGAAATAGACACGAGATGGGATTTTTGAAAGGTCAAAATCGGATTCATAAAAGAGAGCAAATGGTGTTCCAATCCGAATAAGGGCTCAAACATTTCTGCGAGCGCTAAATCCAAAAAGGAGGGAACCAAAATTTCTCGAATGTGAACCCAAAAGTGACGAAAGTTTTTTTTTTGAAAAATTTTTTTTTTTTTTTTTTTTTTTTAAGGGACCATAAAGGTTGTCAACTCGGTCTTATGAAACCTTAGTAGATAGATCAGCCCCCAGGTAAGGGTAGGACTACTTAATGAACCCGTTTGGAGGACCTTTGCCTCAAACAATCTAGTTGTCTCCACACTCTAGACAAGGCTTCTCTTAGATCCACTTTGGCCAAAGAACGCAATTGGTGCAAGTTTAGTGGGTTTTGAGGATTTTTTTTATTTTTTTTATGGATTCATCAAAAAGAACGAGCGGTGTTCCAATCCAAATAAGGGCTCAAACATTTCTGCGAGCGCTATATCCGAAAAGGAGGGGACCAAACTTTCTCAAATTTGATTCCAAAAGGAATTTTTTTTTTGAAGGGGTTTTTTTTTTTTAAGAGTTTTTTTTTTTTTGAAATCCTTATCGGACTCATCAAAGAGAAAAGATGGCCCATTCGCCGATTAGAACAATAGTTGCGAACATTTCTATGAGCTATCTAGTTCAAAGAGGAGAGGATCAAAGTTTCTCAAAATTGAATCCAAAAAAAGAAATCAGTTTCTTTTTTTTTCTTTTTGAAATTTTTTTTTTAAATGAGAAAGAATGGAAATAAGTTCAAAGGTAGAAACCTTTCAAAAAAAATCCCATCTCATTTTTTGGATGCAAGATCCAACATAGGCCACCAACTAGAAATGAGCCTAAGAATTCAAGCATCGCGTTCTCTAATGAACTGGTCCCACCGGGTACGTCAGCTTGATGGACCCGATTTCTTTCTCTCCACTCCTCTCCCATCCGTCCCCGAGGTCGCCGAGAGGAAAAATCGAGATGGCGAGAGGAAAGGTGGAGAAAAAAAGGCATCTTATATTTTTGTACGGGTATGCCAGATTTTCTATTCTACTTGGAATTTAAAAATGGTGATCCGGAGATCCACCTTCGTAAGTAGAAAGGAAATCAATCCTTTTTTCTAACTTTCCAAATTGCACATATATTTAAGAAAAGAGACAGTTTTTTAATGCCATTAGAGGCGATTTCATTTTTGTTTGCCATGGAAGGCGAGTTTGCCGTGAAAGGCGATTTTTTGTCGTAGGAGGCGATTTTGTGCCGTGAAAGGCGATTTACAAATCTTATCAAAATGAAAGACAAGAATTGCCATTTTTTTTGTCTTTTAAAAAATAAAGTACAATAAAAAAGTAAGAAAGGGAATCTGATTTCTCAGGAGATCGTGCGGACCAATTCAGATCGACGGTCGCAAGTCATGTATGGACTTCGCCATCGTCCTTCAGAAGAGAACGCTTGATGCTTTGATTCTTTTGTCTTGGCTTGGACTTCAGTTTTTTAAAGGATAAGGACCAAGGGAAGGTCTTATAACCAATGAAAAACGAAGAGTTGGGCTGAAGAGCCACGTCTTGGCCATGTTGAGTAGGAGAAGAGGAGGCTTCTTCTTAGAGGAGGGGGGTGCCCCTTCCCAAGGGACTTTGATCACCTTTTGGGTGTTTGTTTCGGCAGAGTTTCTTCAGAGTAGCAAGGCTTCTGGATCTTGAGTTCGGAATTCCGGGATTTTCCGTGTCTTGGCTTCTTGGGGTCACCTCCTTTTATAGGCATTTGGTAGCCTTTAGGTGACTTTATGGGCTTTAATGCATTAAAACCACATAATGGGAGGAGTTACAAGTTTTAAATCCTTTGTTTTGTAACTCCTTTTTTCTTAGCTTCTGATTGGCCGGTGGAGATAATAGGCATTTAATCGCCTTTAATCTCCATGATGAGAGGAGTTTCATGACTTTAATGTCATGATGATTTGGACTTGTAACTCCCATTTCCTTGCTTCGGATTGGGCCATCCAAAGTAATGAGAAAATGACCGCATTTAGTTGGGTCAATTAACATCATTAAGTGGTCGCCGAGGAGTTGAAGAGTCCCGGGCCGTGCCACGTCTTTTGGAATTCTTCTTGCGATGATCGACGATGGATCTTCATGTTGATTGATGCCGGATGATCACGCAACTTCAGACATGGGTTGATACCAACAGGCCGGTGAAATCTGTCCTGCTGGTTGGCGATCTTGGAGCGATCAACGAGGATTTCATGCTCTTGACAGCGGATCCGAGATGTAGACGAAGATCAGTCGTTCCCGAGCATCGAAAATCAGATTTTCAGGAAATCACAGGGGCTAGAATGTTAGGGATTTTGTAATTTGCAATTTGGTGGATGCATTTGCACTTTAGCATCATTTGAATTCACACACTAGCATTGTTTTTAGAAATGTTGAAATCTAGTTTTATTCATGCATAGCTTTTAAGATTTGGAAAAGCTTTTGTTTTATGCATGGTTTGGTTTTAAACTTGGATGCATTAGTTTTGAAACCCAAACTCTTTTGAAAACCTAATTCTTTGTGCATTATGTTTGGTAAATCTTGTTGAGAATTTAGGTTTGAGCTTTGCATACATTCATCACAAAAAGAACCATTTGTGTATGCAAATTTCACTTGAAAAGAGTTTTTACAAATCAAGCTAGCCTATGGTTTTAAAGTTTTCAAATCCTTTTAGGCTTTGTGTGTTTCATGTTTTTAGAATCTTTAAAACATGTTTTCCAAGCTTGATTTAGTGGCCAAAAGGTCCCCCAAAGAAAAACCTTCAAATATGCAAAAGTTGCATTTTTTGCAAAAAGGGGTTGTCCCGGCAGTGTCGCCGGTCGACCGAGAGGCAGGTCTCGGTCGACCGAGACAACTGCAGGCAAAAATTGCCTGGGAGCACCAACGGTCAGAAATATGACCGTTGTGTGTTCTCGGTCGACCGAGGCCTGTTTGCCGGTCGACCGAGGACTAGCCGTTGGCCACTTTTTCCTATAAATATGAGTTCTTTCCCTTGCCAAAAGTTGGGAATTTTCAACCCCTCCTTGAGAGGAATTGAGGCATATCAAAAGGGAAAAGAACCAAGGGATGAAGGGGATGATTAGGAAAGCTAAAGCTTGGATTAATGAAGTTAAACCACCAAGTAGGCTCTTCCTTCCTTAATCATATGTTTTCATGCTTTTGTTTTATTTTTGGTAAATCATTTCTAGCATGTTAAACTATGTTTGTGTTGTGTCCTTAACATGTGTTATGTTTTGAGTTGATTTATTGTTTTGGATACAACACCATATGATTCAATCCAAGTAGTACTTGAATTGGTAAATCAAAGTAGATCATGTTAATGAAAGAAACTTGGTAAATCATATGTAACATGATTCCTATACTTGGTTGAATCTTTGGTTGTTGTTTTCCATCATAAGAAAATCACTTTCAAAAGTATCTTATGTTTTGGACTCAACTTCTTTACAAATCATATGTTTTCATGTTTTGTTTTATCATTGGTAAATCTTTAGTTACATGATAATATATGATGTGTTGTATCCTTAGGATGTTTTATAATTTGAATTAATCTATTGTTTTGGATGCATCACCATTTGATTCAATACAAGTAGTACTTAATCTTTGGTAAATCTAAGTAAATCATGTTAATGGAAACATCTTTGAAATTAGATGTAACATGATTCATATACTTGATTGAATCTTTGGTTGTTGTTTTTCCATCATAAGAAAATCTCTTTCAAATGTATCTTATGTTTTGGATTCAACATCATTACAAATCATATGTGTATTATTGTTTTAATGCTTCACAACTTGCCTTACTTTGATTGGTAAATCTTTTTCAAGTTGTCTTTATAATTACATATGATTTGTCCCCTATTTTCAATCAAATCTATTTTTATGTTTTGAGCTTCATGTTGATTTGATTGACATCCCTATGCATCACATGTTTAGAGCTAATCCATTTCATACAACTTGTGTATCTTTGACATCATTAACAAGTTGTTACTTTTAACATGTGATTGCATTCTTCCTCAATCATAAATGTTTTTGAGCTAAAACTTTCAAAAGCCTTAGGCATACTTTATGAGCTTTCATTTTCAAAATGATTGAGGACCACACACACACACTTCATATACTTTCATCTTTGCATTCATAGTGTGAGTGTGTATTAGTTCTACACTTCCATATCCGCCTATTTAAGAGGCATTGTAATGAGCTTAAATAGAATCTCCATCAAGTGTATTAAAGGCACTAAATTAGAGAGATAACCAACCTTGTGGTTGAAGAGGTTATTGCTTAGCCTATAAAAGCATAATGTATAGGTTGATGTTAAGCCTTGAAAAACATCAATGTAAAGGTTATTGCTTAGCCTTGGAAAGCATATTGTAAAGGTTATTGCTTAGCCTATTGAAAAGCATAAATAGTGGAAATCCGGTGGGGTGTTGGATGCACAAGCCGGTAGTGGATGTAGGCACGTTGGCCGAACCACTATAAATCCTTGTGTGATGGTGATTGCTTTGTGGTGATTCTTTTGTTAGCTTCCGCATATTGTTTGATAATCATCACATGTGACTAGTTTGTTTTAAAGAAGTTAAAATTGTTAAAATTGGTCATAAAAGGAGCTCACCCTATTCACCCCCCCTCTAGGGTTCGGATCCCCATGGACTTTACATAGAACTCCCGAAACGCGAAAAAGGGTGGAAAACGGGCCTTCCGGCGGAAATCCGGGTCGCCGACGACTGTGGGCCATGGTCGCCGGCGACCATGGGGGGAATTTTCCCCTTTGGTCGCCGTTTTGTCGGCCGTTTTTTGGTCTTTTTCGCCGCCATTTTCTCTTGGATTTTTTTTGACATTTTTCCTCATTTTTTGGCTTGGTTCTCCTAGAGAAAACCCAACAAGAAGTTGTGCAAAACCAGGCACAAAGTTTCCTCTTTTTTGGAAAAGCCGAAGACTTTGTCGCGCAGAGTTACTGATTTTTGTCAAGAGTTGAGACTAGGTCAAACAATGTCGGAATGACCTGAAATTTGACGTGGAGCTTCCTGAGCAGTAGATAGGACCAACCATGGGCTTTTGTTTGAGTTTTGAAGCCGTTTGGGGCCCCGTCGCTGCTAGGCTTGATTTCATCGTAAGGAAGATGTCGCGCTTTGATGTGCGGTCAACCGATGTCCAATTGACCTGAAATTTGACATTGAACCTATTGGAGTCATTTTGAGATGATCCATTAGCTCCGATTTGGATGTCATGTTCCAGGGTGCCCCACCGCCGGTAACCTTAATTTTCTTTTGGAGCATCAAAGTCGGGTCAAACGTTGTCGGAATGACCTGAAATTCAACGTACAGCCCTTTTGAAGCATGTTGAAGCCGCCCATGTGCTCCGTTTGATGAGTGATGGTCCCGGTGGTTCTCCCCACCGAGGGGCTTGGTTTTCTTTCGGAGCGTCAAAGTCAGGCCAAACATTGTTAAAATGACCTGAAATTTGACGTGGAGCCTTTGGAGGTATTTTGAGACTTAATGTCTTCGACGACGACGCCGCCAGGAGCGCCTGTTTGGCTGCTGGAGCAGTGAAGTTAGGCCAAATGATGTTGAAATGGCCGGAAACTTCATGTGAACTTCTCTTTTGGCTGTCTTGAATGATCTATCAGTTTTCAAGTGATTCTGACAAGATCTGATGCTTGAAGCAGCATTGCCTGTTTGTAGTAGGATGCGGCTTCATGTAGCTTCTTGATGTTGAAGAGGCAAAGTGACATTTTTGGTGTCAACAAGAATACAAACACGGAGAATGACAAAGATATTTAAGTGGTTCGGTCAAACTCAATCTGCTCCACTGAGAAGAGAACCATTTGGATCTTAACTTCTTGAAGGTTTGTAAATAGGATTACCTTTAAAACTTTACAATCTTTTTAGAGAATGGCGGGCCTAAAATATAGAGCAAGTAATTACATCCAAACTTAGCAATGTCAATGGATTTACTCTAATAAATGTTTGTTTGACTATGATTACGAAAATCTTGAAGTATGAAAAGATGTTTTCCATTCCATAACGACTTTTCATTGTACTGTGGACTATGATACATAGATACTTCAAAATAAATAATATATCCTACTTTATTTTACTAAAGTTGTTGTGAAACAGGATAAGGGTTAGGTGACTTAGTGTTATGGGGATAATCCATATCCCCTCCATATAAATGACATAACCATGCTGTATTTGAACATTATAGGCTGTGACTGCAAGTCAACAGTGAAAAGTTTGTGAGGGTGGAAGAAGATTTGAAAAGGCTTTGAGTTGAGATGTAAGATTTAAAAAAAGAAAAACCAAATAAACTTTTACCAACCATTTTATCCACTAACTTAACATTAGTTGGAATGGGAGGTGGATTGAGAAATGAAAAACATGATATATGTGCCTGGGGGCCTGGCAGGCCGTGCCGAAACAAGCTGGCCATGCCAATTCCCTCGGCCCATGGCACGGGTTGGGCTAGCCCGTGCCGTGCTGCGGGCCGGCCCATGGCACGGGTTGGGCCAGCCCGTGCCGTGCTGCGGGCCGGCCCAACCCATTTGACATCTCTATCTACATCGTATCCATAAACTATTGTCTAGGTTGCCAAGCATCCAGGTGGGCACCACTTGAGATGAACGTCCCTAGAATTTTCAAGTTGGATTCCCCTGTATTTGTGTAGATACTTTTTTTTCTACCAAGAAATAAACTATAAATAATATTTTTTACAAAAAAAGAAACCGTAAATATCTTAGATAGCTTTTTATCTTATATGGTAAACAATCTTTAAAAAAACCCATGATCTCTCTCTTTTTCCATAAACTCTTAACCATGGTTAGGCATTTGTAAAATGGCAAAACCACTATTTGATGTACTTTCAAATATAATCATGATCGAGGATTGAAAAGAAATTTAGTTAAAGACTTAGTCATAGGGAATGACAAAAGGTCATGTGCTCACACATTTGGATAGAATACATCTCTCTTCTAAAAAAAAGATATGAATAGTTTACCAAAAAGCTAAAATCTATCCTTCAAAAGATGGGCCGTACCGTAAATAAATAAACAAAAAGTACTTATGCACATGTATCATTCCTTCACTTTATTAATATAGTAGTATGGGTCTTTTGAACTTCACTGTCCCCTACCTTGTCTCCTATTATAGGGATTTCAGGCAGGTAGTTGAAATCTAGTGGAGGTACTTCTCAAACTCTATAAAAGGAGGAAGGCATGAGTCTGTTTCTATTAAGTAAAAAACTCCAATTTGGTCCTAAAGAAAGGCAGTGTATTCAGCGCAGCATGCATTTTAATCCTCTTCAAGTACACTTTTTTTTAACTTCTCTTTTATTGCTGGTCTCTTTTTATCAATGGCCATCAGACCCATATCTCAGCCACTGCTATTTGTCCAAGAATCCTACTCTTTTTTTATATGTGCAATGTATTTTACAATACTCGACAGCATGAGGAATGTAAGGCATTACAGTGTTGAATATTAGTGCATCTCAGAGCAATATATGTTAGACATAAGTAGTCCACATGGCCATCACATGTGTAATAATGATAGGGGCTCATTTTAAGTTAATTGATTTTTTTCTTTTGCTAACGAAGTTAATTGATTTTAGATAAGCTTTTCCCTTTTAGTTTTGATTTGAAAAAATCTTGATTGGATTTATTTTTAGAAAGTCCAATCCATTTAGAACTCTTTTTTGGCTAATCAATGAGAGAATTAAGGAATTAAACTTCTAATAGACTTCTTTGATGGGAAGAAATTATGTAAGTGTCTATATATATATATATATGTGTGTGTGTGCTGTATGTATATGTGGTGTATATATATAGGGGAAGTTTCAAGTGCATCCATCCCTCACCCTATATATATATATATATATTTAAATATATAGGGCCAACACCCCTAAGCTGTAGCTTATTATAAAGCTAAGTTGGATCGTGCGAAAAGCATGTGTGAGACAATTTTTTTTTTCACATCTCCCTCTTCCTCTGTTCTACCAAAACGCAAGCCTCTAGTCCCTGTCATCTGTTCTGCAACAAGGAACTGCAGCAGAACCCACCTTTTCAGATCGGTGGTCTGCGTCTTCCGGTGACAGCAGCAACGTTCGTGGAAGTGAGTGTATTCTCCGGCGTCCTTTTATTCTCTGGTCTTCTAAACAATCCGAGAGAAAAAGAGGATCAGACTACCGGACGCCAGATTTCCACGTAATTGCTCGGTTTCTTCTTATGCATCGTTGCTTACATTACAAGGACTTCTTTTATGTCTTATTGTAGCATTCATATCCAAGTATTTCATAGAAGCATGGTTACTCTGGTTTGTAGCAATCCAGATCATCTCGAATTCAGTTTGTTGGGAAGGAGAAGATGGGTTCGATCAAAAGACATTTGAGAGGTTGGTGCTGATTACAGGAGGGAGCAAATCGGTAGTTGCAAATCATCGCCAGTTGCAGAAAACCAGCAGAGTTCTCAGTTTACCTGAGCCCACAGTTGCCGGAGAAGACCTATTACGGGGATCATGTTCTCTGTTGCTGCCCACACCGCGGACAATTGCCGCCTCTTGTTATTGGTGCCTCACCGACTTTGTTGACAGTCGCCGAACTGGAAGGAGGAAGGCCGGCACTTGGGGTTCTGCCCATTTGCAGAGAGGCTGCAAAGGCTCTTGGTTGCAGAACCCAAATTAGTGTTGGATTTGGCCACAGGCACCGGAGAAGATGATCGTGGCACGGTCAAATCCAGGCTCGTCGGTGCACTGTAGCCAGAGAAGAACCAGATCGAAGGAGGGCCATTGCCCACTAGTGCTGATCGGAGCAAAGAGAGTCGCAGGCGGAGAAGGCAACCAGAGGTAAACAGTCTTGGTGTTTCCATTCTCTGGAAACGGAGAAGGAAGGGATGGGACGACATGGGGCCACCGATATCATACTTGTGCATTGTAAAGATCGGAGAAATCGCAATGAAAGGAAAGAGGCTCGGAGTATCAATCTTTGATTTGCAGATCGATCTTGACGTGGGGCAGGCGCGATAGAAGCAAATCATAGAGATGGGGTGCATGTCGTTGTGATTTGGACCTGTTGCAGACATAGACATAGAAGAAGAGCAAATGCATCTCGAAACCTACCTTCTCAAATCTGTTGCAGAAGACAAGGAACTGTGCCGTGTCACACGTGCTTTTCACACGATCCAGCTACGCTTATAATAAGTTAGCTGGCCCTACATATATATATGTGTGTGTGTGTAGGGTAATATTCAGGTGGGAACTATTCTCACATATTTTGTATGAACTTTTTTGTGGGGCCCAATTGTGGGCCCCATTTGGGGATGGGAACAGGGAGATGGAAAGATCTATGTAAGACCACCCCAAGTCTCAAGTTTGACCCCAAACCCACGCCCCTAACCCGGCCCCTTCATCCGTGGCCCATAAGTTTAATGGCTTCATATTCAAAAAAAATATTCAACCATCAATCCAACGGTTCAGTCCATTCGGATGTGTGTCAATCCTTGAGATTAGTGACTATCAAGGGGTTCTCTATTGGTTGCTAGGTTTAAATAGGTTGCCAGTTGGGCCCCGCAATAAATTTCTCGTATAATAGGTGAGAACTAGTTAATATATGTATGTATATATATACATATATATTTAATGGGGCCAATGTAGGGCCGCACTGATCATGAGACTTGGGGGGTGGAAAGAGACTTCTTGCATGAGCCCATATATCAAGTTTGAGGTCAATCTCATGCTTCTAACACATTCATCCATGGTCCACAAATTTAATTGCTTTATATTAAAGAAAAAAACTAACTTTCAATCCAACCGTGCAATCCATTTGGATAGGTGAAAACTTGAAGAATCCAGGAGGTCTCATTTATGTAGATGGGGATGTATCATAAAGTCAGCCACACTATTGCCCCCCCCCCCCCCCCCCCCCCCCCCCCCCCCACTAACTTGAGTTTCCTGGGTCCGCCCTTGCACCTAGGGAGGTCAATGATAGAGGGTCAACATGTAGACATGAGTGGTTTGAGAACTAGAAAGGCAATGATAATACATATGTATTCAAATACCGAGTAAGGCTTGTATTAAAATCAGAATTTTACATCTATAATTATAGAGGTAATAACCTCATAGGAAATAATGGTCAAATGGCTCCACTAAAAGTTTATTAAAGAGGTTAGGGGTAGAGGATAGAAGGTAAGAGGTGAAGGATATAAGGTGAGATGTAGATGCAACTCTCATTTTCCTAGAATTTGAATTACTATGGTGATATTTGGGTATCATTTCTCATCCCCCTTAATTCACTTTCCTATAAAGGGAAGATAATTTGATTGTCATGTTTGGAAATTCACTTTTGTTTCTTCAATCTTAGCCACTTCTAGGGGTAGAAATCTTATCATTCTAGAACTCACACTACCCCTATGTATCTAATTACAAGAAACAAATAGCCCAAATAGGTTACGACTAATGAGGTGGTGTTGGGAGACTGGATGACTACACTTTTGTTGAGGATGGTGTTCTCACAAGTATATGAAAGAGTATATGAACTACTTAGATTAGGTCTTTGGTTAATTGGATGAGAGTTAGCCTAAGGTTTGTTCTGGGATAGAGTAGGGTTGATTTGAGTTCTTTAAAGGAAACAATCAATGTTTAGGGGGTGTTTGGATGATTGCATAATATGATATCAAAAAGTTAATATCGTAAGATATCAGTATCATAGAACAAAATAGTGCTATATTATTAAATTATCTCACGTATGGTGTTTGACAATTTTCAAAAGTTTCAATATACATCTGAAGCGTTTGGCAATTAAAAAAAAAAACTCACAAGATTATATATAGAACAAGAAACGGAGAGAAAGTAATCAATTGACCCAATCCGTGACCCACTGATTAGTAATCACATGTGTTAATAATCATAGTAGGACTTGTCTATTGTTAAGAAATTACATGATTAAATGTTAGAACCACGAGGTACAAGCATTGTTAGATAATAAAGGGGGGGTCCACTAAATGTTGGTAACTATACTATGATACTTCTAATGGTGATTATCACAAATGGCCCTATCTATTTTTATTTTTTAAAACCTTATCTAATATCAGACAATTTGATGAATCCATCTATGAGAAGTCATTGTGGGACCCATTTGATGTTGGTAATCATATTAATACTAGAAAGCTATCAAATAGTGGACCTATTTTATGATGGCAAACTGATAATTGTAATCACACAATTCATTCTTGATAATTTGTATGAGACCTGACTAATTTTGGTACTATGGGACCCTAGGTATGTTGGTAATCACAATGAAAGCCCTTGGTATGACATTTGTAGGACCCACCTAATATTGATGATTTACAAAGGGCTATGTCATTGTGATATGGCTATAGGACCCCACATTAAATTTGTAAGCACTGTGAGACCAATCTAATATTTGGGTCATAGTTTGCACTCTATAAGAATTATTAATGTTAAAACTTATAGTGAGCCATTATAGTTAATGGTTGCTTATGAACTCTCCAATGGCTTTTACTAAAACTCTCCATTCGTATTTAGGAAATGTCTTTTAATAAAATATTATTTTATACACCATATCGTTGAATAATCCAATATGAAGGTTTTTTTAAAAGAAAGTGAGATATGAGATACTGTCTAAGTTATCCAAACACCTCCTTTTGAATTTAATAGATTATATTCTAAGGTAGTAGATAATATAGAAAAATCTCATAAAATATCTCATTTCCAGAATTTTTGAAGTAGGGAATTTGAATCGAGATTTATAGTTTAGATTGCTTGGTCTTTTGATAGAAAGAATAGGGTTTTTGTAAAGGTACGTAATGGCTATGTCAATCTTAAGTGAAAAAAAAAAGAGTTTTGATGAGGAACATATTACAAAAACTGAGGCTTTTATATGGTTAGGTAATTTAAATTTAAGGATTTTTGGTTTCTTGAGGGTTTAGGTTCTAGTATTGGCTGAAAGTATGAAGGGGAAGAAATGTTGAGTGATTTCAGTCCAAAAGTGCATGGGATGATTTAAGATCAATTTTAGGGCAAAAACCAAAGATTCTTTTTCCCTAGCTAATATCAAAGGGTTTATCTTAGGAGGAATTGGCCCAAAAAATGCATAAATTATAAGGGCATGATTAGAGGATATTTGAGAGTTCTTGCCCAAAGGATATTTAAATTCCCCCAAAGTTGTTCCCCACGTAAATTCACAAATACTCAACGACCTTTGACTGTTTTGAAAGTTGAATATCTGAGAATGAAAAAGATCTATTAGCCCAAAAGCTGTTCAATATTTGGAGAGTTTGCAAACCAAAAGGAGAAATTGAAAAGCTTGGGGGACTACTCATAAGCTATTAGAAATCTAGAATCCTTGCAGCCAAAAGGGCTTATTTATTTGCATTAAATACATAGGGTTTATACCATAAGTGGTTAAAAGTGTAGATCATAATGAAAGTCCAAGCTAGAGTCCTAGAGGGGGTGTGCAAAGAACTAATTAAAAAGTCATACTAAATTAAATTAATTAATCCAATACAAACAAACCCACAAGAACTCTTGAGTTAAACAATAAAATATGTGTAACTATGTGATGTCGATTTTCAAGAGAATTGATGTAAGTGTATGTGCTACACCCTTTATGATGGACCAACAAGATCAATGTGAATTAGCAAAAGTGTGTGTGTCAATTTTATCTAAGAAATTATCTAGCACATGTATCTTCAAAATATAAATAAATGATAATGATTCATAGAGAGATAGGGAGAAATTGACATAAGTGATTCATAATGATTCAGTCCCAGACCTACATCCACTTGTCAAGAGGCTCCACTCCTGGTTCTACTATATTGAGGCAAACCACATAGTTAAACCTCTAATCACATACACTGCCAAATTTTTTTGATACGGTGGTTCGATCACAAAGATCTAGTCCACTAACTTCTATTTTTTATAGTGGTTCGGTCACAAAGATCTAATCCACTTTACAATCTTGATTTACAAATAGAAACAAAGAACATGTGCCTCCTCATCTAAGTCTTGAGGATGTTCTTTGATGCTTGAATCCGAAGCTCCAAGCTCTTGACTCCTTGCCTTGCTCCTTGGTGATGATGATGCTCCCAGATGTGCACAACAAAGAGAGTAGAGAGTCTCAAGTCTAAGGAAGAAGATGTTTAATTTGAAGGGTTAAGGTCCCTAGAATAGTGATTCCATTAAACACACTTTAATAGAGCTTTAAATGCTCTTTAGTATGCCTAATTAGAGCTTAAGTGTGTGGAATTTGGTTTTGAGAGCTCTAAGATGGTTTAACTATGACGGCACAATGTGTGGGAAAGAGGTCTCAAAAATTCAAAAGTTGTGGCCATTGGAATGAGCTTGAGTATATAATAGAAGGCTCTCCAACGGCTAGTTAGGGGTTAGCCTACGCCAATTTTCGATTAACTGCAACCCCCAATGGATAGAAAAACGGCTAGTTTGACTTCTAGTCACAACTGGCGTTTTGTTCTATGGAGAGCTCACAGCTAGCTGTAGGGCACTTACGACTAGTCATGAGATAACCGTGAGCTAACAAAAAGCCGGGAAAATTTCAGGAATTTAGCTTTTGGAAAAGTAACCGCTAGTTAACCGAAAAACCTTGTGGTTAGCCAACCCCCTACACTGAATTGAGCCATATAGAATGCTCAAAATTGCATGTTAAACCCTATTGAATTTACCATTTAGTCTAAGGGTATTAGGGGTCATTTCTTGGTTGGTTTGGGGTCCTATTTACCTAAGTAGGTTGGCACACATATGGAGTTCTTCCTTGATGAGTTCGAGCCTTCCAAGACTTAAAACTATGCCTTTGAACATGATCTTCCTAGAGAGACACTAAGAGGCAAGGTCTTGAACTACTTGACACGGAATTGACAGTCAAATGATAGGCATATATGACTATGGCCCTAACACATAAGTGAATTAAAGATATGAGCATCAAATAACATTTCCTTCTAGGGAAATATAATCAAGAGGAAATGAAAACTGAATTACTGGAGTGGTTCTATTTCATTTCATTATATTTACCTAGAAAGAAAGGTTATTTGACACTCATTTTCTGAAAATTCGCTTTTAATCTTCATTTTTAACTACTTATGGAATGAATACAATGTAATCAAATCCTATGTATTAAGTGCAAAACAAACATACCCTTAGGGTTCATTTGCCTTTTACACATGATATAGGAAAATGGTTTTTAACATATGTAAACGTTATGCATGTGAAATACAACACCATATTTGTCAAAATCATCCTTTTCACATAAGTAAATGAGTACATCCATTGGTTTTTTATGTGTTTGGGTGTGTTTTATGCTTTTCACAAATCTCTAAAAAAATTAAAGACATAAGATATGAAACTAAGTCTTAATGCTCATCATAAAAATGAGAATATTGAACGGTTTGGATCATGAATTGGGGGCCCACAAAAATTGCAAAAAATTAGATCTATTGACAGAAACTTTTTATATTTTTCACAAATTACTTGAACTATGAAGATTTAAGATAATCAACTTAAAAGTCTTGGGATTTATTAGTTCAATAAACAAACTGAGTGGTTTTGATTACAAATATGGGTCTACCTGAATGGAAAAATAAATGTGATTGATTAGATTTGATCATGTTACCCATTGAATAATCAAGATGCAATCACGTGTAGAGTGTGTACCACAGTCCTTTTGCAAGTGAGACAAGAAAGAGAGTTCACACTGTTAGGGATTTTGTGTATTGCAATTTGATGGATGCATTAACATTTTAGCATCATTTGAATTTTCACACTTGCATTGATTTAGAAAATCTTGAAATCTTGATTTACACATGCATTGTTTTTAAGACTTGTAGAAATATTGTTTTGTGCATGTTTTGTTTTTAAACTTGGATGCAATTAGTTTTGAAAAGAAGTTTAACCAAATCAAGCTAGCCTATGTTTTAAATCTTTCAAATAATTTTAGGCTTTCTATGTTTCATGTTTTTAAACCTCTTAATTTGATTTAAAACATGATTCCAAGCTTGATTCAGTGACCCAAAAGTTCCCTCAAGAAATCACTTTGAAAAATGCATTTTTAAAGAATTTTGGTCCCAGGCCCGGGTCGACCGGCAGTGTGGCCGGTCAACCTGCCTAAGGGACCCGGTCGACCGAGCCCACTGCGGGTCGACCGGGTAAAGAGCCGTTGGGCTTCTTTTCAAACGGTCAAATTTATGACCGTTGAAGGCCAGGTCGAACGGGGAAAGGGCAGGTCGACCGGGGAGACGCAGGAACTCAATTTTTTAGTATAAATACAAGTTCATTCCTTTGAGAAAAATTTGAAAAAGAGAGGAATCAAGAGCCACTCTTGAAGTGTTTTGAGACAAAGAAAAGGGGATGAACTAAGAGAGACCAAGGGGTCATTAGTGAAGCTAAAGCTTGAATCAATGAAGTTAAATCTCTAAGTAAGCTTTACTTTTTATTAATCATATGTTATATGCTTTGCTTAAATTATTGGTAAATGATTTTTAGCATTATAACTATGATGTGTTGAATCCATTCTTCATTTAATCTTTCATCTAAGTTGGATTGGATTCTTCACCCTTGATTTCAAACCAAGTTGTTTTAAAATGTTCATTAATCATGCTTAGCCAATATCTTTGTTTTCTTTTATAGCATGATTTATTTTCTTTGTTGAATCTTTATTTGTTGTTTTCATTCATTTAAACTTTAGTTAAATTAATTTGGTTTTAAAAACAACATTGCACATGCATCACATGTTTAGAGCTAATTAATTTCATACAACTTGTGAGCCTTTGATTTTCATATCATTAACAAGTTTGTATCCGTACATGTGATTTGCATTTCACTTCAATCAAAATATTTTATGTGCCTTAAACTTTTAAATGCTTTGAGCATATATTGATTGAGATTACTTTTTAAACTTGATTGAAGTTATCACACACACACACATGATGAGCATACATCTTTGCATTCATTTAGTGTTTGTGTGAGTTAGTTTTTCACTTTTATATCCTCCTATTTTAGAGGCAAATATATTGAGCTTTAATTGTATCTCTTAAAGTGTTTGTGTAGACACTACATGGAGAGAAAATCTTTTTATTGTAAAGGTTATTGCTTAGCCTAAGAAAAGCATTAGTGTAGAGGTTATTGCTTAGCCTTGGAAAAACATATTGTAAAGGTTATAGCTTAGCCTAGAAAAGCATATTGAGAGGTTGTTGTTTAGCCTAGAAAAACAACATTGTAAAGGTTATTGCTTAGTCTATTGAAAAGCATAGATAGTGGAAATCCGGTGGGGTGTTGGATCACAAGCCGGTAGTGGATGTAGGCATTGAGGTCGAACCATTATAAATCTTTGTGTGATGGTGAATACTTTGTGGTGATTTTTGTTTGATAATCATCACTTGTAACAAGTTTATTTTAAAGAAGTTAAAATTGGTCATAATTGGTCACTTATTGTAGCTCACCCTATTCACCCCCACCCCACTCTAGGGTTAGGATCCAGGACTTTCAATTGGTATCAAAGCCTCGTGCTCTATTTCAGAATCAAGTGTTTGGAACTCTTGATTAGGTGTAAAAACCTAGAGTCAAAACCCTAGTGATGTGCTTTCATGAAAATCATTAGAATGGATTCCACTTTGATAGATTGTTTAGATTCTTGTGTAGATTCTTCTAGACCCCTCCTTCTTCCTTCTATTGGAGATTCAAACCCTCAAATTAATGAGTCTCAATTTGATTTAAAAGAAGAAGAAAATGATTATAATGAAGATGACCTTCAACAAGCCTATGAGGAATTATATACTTTGTCCTTACAGCTTGATAAGAAAAATAAAAAATTAAGAGATGAGTCTAAAAATTTAAACAAAGAATTAGTTTCTTCAAAAGATGAACTTAGAGAAAAAGAAGAAGTTATACAATGCTTAGACTCTAAGTTTACGATCTCTTTGCATAACCTATCTAATATTAAAGAAGATCTAAATGAATTAAAGATAGGAAATGATGATCTTAAAAAGGAAAATTCAAAACTAAGAGATCAATTACAAAGGCAAGACAAAAACATTAACAACCTAGAATCCAAGTTACCATTTCTAAGGAAAATTTATCTAATTCTCAAAATAAGATAAAAACTCTAGAACTTGGATCTAATGTTATTAATGAACTTAAATTTGATTTAAAACTTGCTCATGAAGAACTAATCAAATATAAGGAAATTGAAAATGAACTATTAAAAGTTGAAAATGAAAATTCAATAATTATAAACCAAGTCACTCAACTTGAAAGCTACAAACAAAAGTGTGAGTGCAAATTTACCCAAGGTGAAAAGAAATTTGAGAAGTTATTTAAATTGGGTAAATCTCAAAGAGATAGGACGGGTCTTGGATTTGATAGGAATATTTCACATGACCCTAGCTTCACCAACACTTTTGTGAAAGGTGAGTCCTCATTCTCTAGCACTACCCTCCTTTGCCCAAAACTAAATGTAATTATTATGGCATTGAAGGGCATTTTAGGTTTGAGTGCAAACTAAGAAGAAGAAGCCATGTGTCTAAACCCATCTATGAACCCAAAAAGGTAGAATCAAACTCTATGAAGGGTAAGACACTAAAAATCAAGGAAGACTCCAAAAAGATTAAACAAGTTAAATCAATTAAAAAGGAATCTCCTAAGACAGATTCTAAAAAGGTTTAACAAATTAAACCAAGTATAAAAGAATCTATCAACAAAAAGCTTCTCAACCTATCTCCCTTAAATCAACCCATGAAAGAACTTTTGAAGAAATAGCCAAGTTAAATTTAAAATTCAAAAGTCAAATAAAGGGAGAAAATAAGAAGAAAAGAAAAGTGAATCAATCTCCTAAGAAACAAACTCACCAACCTCAAAAGACTAATCACCAATCTAAGCTAAATTTAGTCAAATCTAAATATCATGGTGATAAGTTCAAATTGAAAATTTATCAAGTCAAATCTCCTATAGTTGGTGGGACTCCTAAACTAGACCTCAAGGATCAACCCTCTCAAGACCTTAGGTGGATTCCTAAAGTTAGATACTTAGACAAACCTTAAGGCCTTGAATCTCATTGACCAACCTATCCTTTATAGTTAAATCATATTGTTGGTCATGTTACATTTGCATTTTGTTTCTATATAGTTACATTTCTTAAAATGCAATGTTTATTTGTGATCAATTGATTTTGTCTTCATATACCTTTCTAGTTGCATATCATGGTTTTCAAAATCATTTGATTATAATTTCATCATGTTAGATTTGCTTTTTGCTCATATTGAGTTATATCTCTTGCATTGCATTTCTATATATGATCAATTGATTGTGATTTCAAAAGCTTTCTTAGCTAGATTATTCATGATCGATTGTTGTTATAAGTCATTTGCATCTTTGCTTATTTAGTTATATTCTTTTTATATGCAAATGTCATTTGGTTCCATGTATGGTTGTGATCTTATTTATATTTGTAGATGCCATACTAGAACTCAAATCCATCATTTATGCTTTCTAGTCTTTTTTTTTTTTATGGATGGTTATGATGTTGATTCATGTATATTCTCTTAGTGATGTCATCATTATACATGTTTCAACTTCATAGTAGTGATCTTGATCATATGAACCTCTTTAAAATCCATTCATAGTTATATCTATTGTTTGTTGCATTTCTTTTAGATGTTGATTCATATGATTTTGACACTTTGAAAATTGCATGCATTACCAAGTTATATCCTTTTGCATTGCAATTTACCTTGTTTATCACTATGCTCAATAGTTATATCTTTAAAAGTGATGAATATCCTTCTATGATGCTTGATGGAATTTTGTGTTTGTCACATCCTTGATCTTAATCATGTTTTCAAATTCAATTGGTTTCATTTGGTATAATTTTTGATTGATTTCATATCCAATTGATGTCTTATCTTGAGAATGTGATAGACCTTGTGTACATTGGATTGAACTTCATAGTCATATATTTTTGTTCCATGTCACATTTCATTAGCATCATAATTTTCATGTTTGTCACCTCTCTTGCTCATATAGGTAAATCTCATGATCACCATGTTTATGTATTCATAATCTTGGTTGGTTATTAGTTGAGGTTGGCTTCATGTTTGAATTTCATTTCACTCATCTTACACATGATAGTCATATTTTTTTATTGAATGAAATGATTTCAAAATTTTCATAGCATAATGATTTCATTGTTAAATTGATTGATGCTATGTTTAGTAAACCCCATAATATCATGGATAGCTCCAATTTGGATTTATCTTAATAGTTATATTCTTTATAACTCCATTTTAGAGTGATTGATTTTATAGTCTTATCATTGAATCTCAATTGGTATTCTTTGTTTTTCCAATTGGTATCCATGATCGCTTTGACCTTGTTCTTTTGGTAATTTGATCATATTGTGCTCTATAGTTAAACGTGTCTAATCCTTTCCTTGAAGTTGACCCTCAATTGGTTAAACCATCTTCTTCTTGAACAAAATAGTTATATCTTTGTCAAAAGTTTGACAAAAGGCGAGAATGGATTGAGGGGAAGTGTAAACCTTCATAGGAAGTATTAGTTTTGATCAAATTGACCTTTGGATTGGCTTTGAACCCTTAGAGATTACTTCCATACATGATAACATGTTATGAATTTCATTTTCGATTTCTTTTGTTAACAGGTGCTTCTAAAAGTTTTCCTTGTTTCATGTGTAGGTACCTTTGCAATTTAATGTCATAGGGGGAGAGAACATTCAAGCTATCTAAAATGGAAGAGAATGTCCAAGCTTTCTAAGGGGAGATATTGTATGATCTTCTACAGGGGGAGAGAATGCATATCTTGCCAAAGGGAGAGAGAGTGCATATCTTGCCAAAGGGAGAGAGAGTGCATGGTCAAAGGGGGAGAGCTGAAAGAAGAGAAAGCTTGGGAGCTAAAGAAGATGCTTGGCTAAAAAAAGAGAGAAGAAGAGAAAGCTTGAAGAATGATTAAGCTCCAAGCATCAAGAAGAATGAAGAAAAAGTCCAAGAGCCCAAGCTAAGAGAAGAAGCATCCAAGAGATTTCAAGACTTGTCCAGCTTAGGGGGAGCTGAAGACTTAGTGTGTATATTCAGTGGTGAGTGAGTTGCCATCAAATTGCAAAGGGGGAGATTGTTAGGGATTTTGTGTATTGCAATTTGATGGATGCATTAACATTTTAGCATCATTTGAATTTTCACACTTGCATTGATTTAGAAAATCTTGAAATCTTGATTTACACAAGCATTGTTTTTAAGACTTGTAGAAATATTGTTTTGTGCATGTTTTGTTTTTAAACTTGGATGCAATTAGTTTTGAAAAGAAGTTTAACCAAATCAAGCTAGCCTATGTTTTAAATCTTTCAAATAATTTTAGGCTTTCTTTGTTTCATGTTTTTAAACCTCTTAGTTTGATTTAAAACAAGATTCTAAGCTTGATTCAGTGACCCAAAAGTTCCCTCAGGAAATCACTTTGAAAAATGCATTTTTAGGGAATTTTGGTCCCAGGCCCGGGTCGACCCGCAGCCATGGGACCCGGTCAACCGAGCCCACTGCAGGTCGACCGGGTAAAGAGTCGTTGAGCTTCTTTTCAAACGATCAAATTTATGACCGTTGAAGGCCAGGTCGATTGGGGAAAGGGCAGGTCGACCGGGGAGACGCAGGAAGTCAATTTTTTAGTATAAATACAAGTTCA
Source organism: Cinnamomum chago (assembly GCA_038049695.1). Lineage (NCBI taxonomy): Eukaryota > Viridiplantae > Streptophyta > Magnoliopsida > Laurales > Lauraceae > Cinnamomum > Cinnamomum chago. The sequence continues at coordinate 33,784,353 of CP142462.1, read as the reverse complement.
TTCCTTTGAAAAAATTGTTGAAAAAGAGAGGAACCAAGAGCCACTCTTGAGGTGTTTTGAGACAAAGAAAAGGGGATGAACTAAGAGAGACCAAGGGGTCATTAGTGAAGGTAAAGCATGGATCAATAAAGTTAAATCTCTAAGTAAGCTTTACTTTTTATTAATTATATGTTATATGCTTTACTTAAATTATTGGTAAATGTTTTTTAGCATTATAACTATGATGTGTTGAATCCATTCTTCATTTAATCTTTGATCTAAGTTGGATTTGATTCTTCACCCTTGATTTCAAACCAAGTTGTTTTAAAATGTTCATTAATCATGCTTAGCCAAAATCTTTGTTTTCTTTTATAGCATGATTCATTTTCTTGGTTGAATCTTTATTTGATGTTTTCATTCATTTAAACTTTAGTTAAATTAATTTGGTCTTAAAAACAACATTGCACATGCATCACATGTTTAGAGCTAATTAATTTCATACAACTTGTGAGCCTTTGATTTTCATATCATTAACAAGTTTGTATCCGTACATGTGATTTGCATTTCACTTCAATCAAAATCTTTTATGTGCCTTAAACTTTTAAATGCTTTGAGCATATATTGATTGAGCTTACTTTTTAAACTTGATTGAAGTTATTGAAAGTCCACGAGGATCCTAACCCTAGAGGGGGGGGGGGGTGAATAGGGTGAGCTACAATTGTGACCAATTTAGACCAATTTTATATTCTTAAACTAAACTAGTCAAATGTGATGATTAACCATACAAAATGCGGAAGCTAATAAAACAATCACCACAATAGCAAGCACCACAACACCAATGTTTATAGTGGTTCGGCCTCAATGCCTACGTCCACTACCGGCTTGTGATCCAATCACCCCACCGGATTTCCACTATGTATGCTTTTTCAAAGGCTAAGCAATAACCTATACAATGTTGCTTTTCAAAGGCTAAACAACAACCTTACAAAGTGCTTTTCAAGGCTAAGCAATAACCTTTACAATGTTGCTTTTCAAAGGCTAAACAACAACCTTACAATGTGCTTTTCAAGGCTAAGCAATAACCTTTACAAATCAAGATTTCTCAAAGAAAGTGTCTTCACAAAAGAACACTCCAAGAGATACAATTTAAGCTCAATTTAATTTGCCTCTAAAAAGGCGGATATGAAAATTAAAACAACTCACACAAACACTATGTGAATGCAAAGATGTATGCTCATGATATGTGTGTGTGTGAGAACTTCAATCAAGTTTAAAAAGAAGGCTAAAACAAATATATGCTCAAAGCATTTCAAAGTTTAAGACACATAAAAGTTTCGATTGAAGTCTTATGCAAATCATATGTATAGAATTCAACTTGTTAATGACATGAAAATCAAAGACTAACAAGTTGTATGAAAATGTCTAATTTAGAACATATGATGCATGTGCATGTTGTTTTCAAAACCAAATTAATTTTACTAAAGTTCAAATGAATGAAAACAACAAATTAGGTCTCAACCAAGAAAATGAATCATGCCATAAAAGGAAATCAAAGATTTATACTAAGCATGATTAAGAAGGTTTTAGAAACTACTTGGAATGACACCAAAGTGAAGAATCCAATCTTAATTAGATCAAAGATTAGGAGAAGAATGGATTCAACACATCATAGTTATCATGTATAAAATCATTTACCAATAGCTTAAACAAAACATGAAAACCATGATTAACAAAGGTAGAGCTTACTTGGTGGTTTAACTTAATAATCCAAGCTTTAGCTCTCCTAATGACCTCCTAGCCTTTCCAACTTCATCCCCTTTCAATGGCTCCAAAATGGTCTCAAAGGTTCAAGATTCAAGCCTTGAAAAAGGTTGGAAATGAATGGACTTTATAGCCAAAAAGTTGCCAACGGCTAGTTCTCGGTCGACCGGCAAAGAGGTCTCGGTCGACCGAGAAAGCACAACGGTCATATTTCTGACCGTTGGGGCTTCAGTTCAGAAAACTGTCCATTTGCCCTGCAGTGGTCTCGGTCGACCGAGACCCAGGTCTCGGTCGACCGGCGACACTGCCGGGACACCCCCAAAAATTCCAACTTTTGCATTTTGAAGATTTTCTTTGTGGAATTTTGTGGGTCACTAAACCAAGCTTAAAAACATGTTTTAAAACATTTAAAAACATGAAACACACAAAGCGTAAAATGATTCAAAGGTTTAAAACCAAAGGCAAGCTTGATTAGTAAAAACTCTTTTCAAATCAAATTGCATACAAAAAGATTCTTTTTGTGAAGAATGTATGCAAGACTCAAACCTAAATACACAAGATGATTTTCCAAATGTAGTGCACAAGGAAATAGGTTTTCAAAAGAGTTTTGGGTTTCAAAACTAATGCATCCAAGATTCGAACCAAAACATGCATAAACCAAAAACTTTTCCAAAACTAAAAACCAATGCATGTATAAAACTAGATTTCAAGATATTTTAAATCAATGCATGTGTGTGAATTCAAATGATGCCAATATGCAAATGCATCCACCAAATTGCAAAAACAAAATACCTAACAATCTCCCCCTTTGCAATTTGATGGCAACTTACTCATCATTGAAATTACACACTCTGTCTTCAGCTCCCCCTCAGCTGGACAAGTCTTGAAATCTTCTTCTTGGATGCTCCTTCTCTTAGCTTGGGCTCTTGGGCTCTTTTCTTCAATCTACTTGATGCTTGGTGCTTGATCATTCTTCAAGCTTTCTTATCATCTTCCTCTCTATGGCCAAGCATCTTCTTTAGCTCCAAGCTTTCTTTCTTCTATTTGCTCTCCCCCTTTGACCATGCTTCTTTCTCCTCTTGAGAACTTGAAAGCTTTCTCCCCCTTTGATGGATAGGAGATCTTCGAGTACTTGAACTCTCGAACTCTCTCCCCCTTTGAAGAGTAGGAGATCTTTGAGTCACACTTGAACTCTCTCTCCCCCTTTGACATTAAATTGCAAAGGTACCTACACACATGAGACAAGAAGAATACCTTTAGTAGCACCTGTTAACAAATGTAATCGAAAATGAAAAACATAACAGGCTATCATGTATGGAAGATATCTCTAAGGGCTCAAAGGCAATCCAAGGGTGAATTTGATCAAAACTAATTCTTCCTATGAAGGTTTACACTCCCCCTCAATCCATTCTCTTCTTTTGTCAAACTTTGACAAGATATAACTATTTGGTTCAAGAAGTAGATGGTTTAACCAAGTGAGGGTCAACTTCAAGGAAAGGATTAGATTCATTTAACTATAAAGCTCATATGATCAAATTACCAAAAGAGAGCTAGGTCTAATGGGAGAAGCAATCATGGATATCAATTGAAACAAACATATCAATTGAGATTAAAGGATATGACTATTAACATAATCACTCTAAAATGGATTCAAGAATGTCACTTATTAGGAAAAATCCAAATTAGAGCTATCCATGATATGGGGTTTACTCAAACATAGCATCAATCAATATTACTTATGAAAATCATATGCTATGTAAGTTTTGAACTCATTTCATTCAATCAATAAATATGACTATTAAAGTGCATGAAAGAGTGAAATGAAATTCAATCATGAAGCCAACCTCAAATAATAACCAACCAATATTATTAACACATAAACATGGTGGTCATGAGATTTACCTATGAGAGCAAAAAGAGGTGGCAATCATGAGCATTATGATGCTAATGGTGTGTGACGTGGAACAATTATATAACTATGAAGATTAGTCCAAAGCACACAAGGTCTATCACATACACAAGATAAGATATCAATTGGATATGAAATCAATGGAACATTATACCAAATGAAACCAATTGAATATGATAATATGAGTAAAAGCAAGGATGTGATAAACTACCATCAAGCATCATAAATGCATATTCATCACTTTTAATGATATTCCTAAAGAGCATAGTGATGAACAAGGCAAATTGCAATGCAAAAGGATAAAGCTTTGTAATGCATGCAATTTCCAAAGTGTCTAGATCATATGAATTCAACACTAAGAAATCCATCAAACAAGAGATATAACTATGAAATACAAGAAATGGATTTCAAATAGGTACATATGATCAAGAACACTACTATGAAGTTGAAACATGTATAAGGATGACTCCAAGAGAATCTACATGAATCAACATCATAACCATCCATAAAGATATGACTAGTGAGCATAGAGGATGGATTTAGGTTCTAGTATGGTTTCTACAAATGTTACAAGTTCACAACCATACATGGAACCAATAGTCATTTGCATATGAAAAGAATGTAAACACATAAGCTAGAGATGCAAACAACATACATTTCCATTTCTAAAGATAATGAAACCAAAAGAAAAAGGAAATGAGAATAATGGAACATGCTTAGATGAATATAACTAATGAGATTAAAAAGCATTTCCATTCAAAACAATCTTCAAATCATTTTGAAAAACAAAATCCAACAATGAGCATAAAGGAATGATTTTGAAGATCAATTATCAACATTGTATTTGAAAAGATATAACTTCATTAAAACACATACAAGTTGATTTTTCAAAACAATGATTTTCCATATAAAGGTATACCTTATAAATCCATGGAAAAACTTGAATTGAGTCAAATCATTTGATTTACAAAAAGGATCTAAGTAAGACATCCATCAAATGATCTAACAACAATTGATCATGACAAATTAGCTATGAAAGCTTTTAACATCACAATCAATTAATCATGTAGAAATGCAATGCAAAACATATGAGTGCAACAAGCAAATCAAACATGATGAGATTATAATCAAAAGATTTTGAAAACCATGATATGTAACTAGAATGGTGCATGAAGACAAAATCAATTGATCATAAAGAAGCAATGCATTTTATGAAATGTAACTAAGAAAGAACCAAAATGCAAATGCAACATGACCAACAAAAGGATTTAACTATTAAGGAATAGGTTGGTCAAGGTGGTCAAGACCCTAAGGTTTGTCTAAGTATCTAACTTTAGGAATCCACCTAAGGTCTTGGGAGGGTTGAACTTTGAGGTCTAGTTTGGGGTTCTCACCAACTAAAGGAGATTTGACTTGATAAATTCTTTTAGACTTAACATCAAATCTTTGAGGTTTGACTATTTTAGATTGATGATTAGTCTTAGAGAGTTGGTGTGTTTGTTTCATAGGGGATTGCTTCAAATTTCTTTTCTTCTTATTTTCTCCCTTTCTTTGACTTTTGAAATTTAGATTTAACTTAGTAAATTTCTTCAAAAGTTCTTTCATGTTTTGACTTAAGGGAGGTAGGTTGAGAAGCTTTTTGTTAATAGATTCTTTTAAACTTGGTTTGACTTGTTTAACCTTTTTAGAATCTATTTTTGGAGACTCCTTGTTAATTGGTTTAACTTGTTTAAGCTTTATGGAGTCTTCCTTTGTTTTTAGTGTCTTACCCTTCAAGTTTGATTTTACTTTCTTGAGTTCAAAGATGGGTTTAGACACATGGCTTCTTTTCCTTAGTTTGCACTCAAACCTAAAGTGTCCTTCATTGCCACAATAATCACATTTGGTTTTGGGCAAAGGAGAAAGAGTGCTAGAGAATGAGGACTCACCTTTCACAAAAGTGTTGGTGAATTTAGGGTCATATGACATATTCCTATCAAATCCAATACCCGCCCTATCTCCATGAGATTTACCCAATTTGAATAATTTTTCAAGTTTCTCTTCACTTTGGGTAAACTTGCACTCATACTTTTGTTTATTGTTTTCAAGTTGAGTGACTTTGGTTATAAGGATTGAATTTTCATTTTTAACTTTTGAAAGTTCATATTCAATTTCCTTATATTTGCTTAGCTCTTCATTGGCAAGTTTTAATTCATGTTTAAGTTCATTAACAATATTAGATCCAAGTTCTTGTGATTTTAACTTACTTTTAATCAACTTGGCTTCTAAGTTGTTAAAGTCTTTATCTTGTTTTTTAATTGTATCTCTTAGGTTCAAATTTTCATTTGTAAGCTCATCACAATTTATCTTAATCTCATTTAATTCGTTTTGAGCATTAGATAAATTTTCCTTAGAGATAGACAATTTAGATTCAAGATTGTTAAAGTCTTTATCTTGCCTTTTTATTTGATCTCTTAGTTTTAGATTTTCCTTATTGACATTGTCATAATCCATCTTTAATTCTTTTAATTCATCTTGAATGTTCGATAGATTATTCAAAGAGATCATGAACTTAGAGTCTAGACATTTTAATACTTCTTCTTTCTCTCTAAGTTCATCTTTTGAAGATGCTAGCTCTTTGTTTAGGTTTTTAGATTCTTCCCTTAAACTTTTGTTTTTCTTTTCAAGCTTTTTAGATAATGTATATAATTCATTATAGGCTTGTTGAAGATCATCTTCATCATACTCATTTTCTTCCTCTTTTGAGTCAAATTGATATTCATTTAATTGATGGTTTGAATCTCTAATAGAAGGAAGAGTGAGGGGTCTAGAAGAATCTACAAAGTCTAGCATAGTGGAGTCCATTCTAATGATTTTCAAATAAGCACTACTCTAGGGTTTTAACTCTAGGTTTTTACACCTAATCAAGAGTTCCAAACACTTGATCCTAAGGGATAGAGCACTTGGCTCTGATACCAATTGAAAGTCCACGAGGATCCTAACCCTAGAGGGGGGGGGGTGAATAGGGTGAGCTACAATTGTGACCAATTTAGACCAATTTTATATTCTTAAACTAAACTAGTCAAATGTGATGATTAACCATACAAAATGCGGAAGCTAATAAAACAATCACCACAATAGCAAGCACCACAACACCAATGTTTATAGTGGTTCGGCCTCAATGCCTACGTCCACTACCGGCTTGTGATCCAATCACCCCACCGGATTTCCACTATGTATGCTTTTTCAAAGGCTAAGCAATAACCTATACAATGTTGCTTTTCAAAGGCTAAACAACAACCTTACAAAGTGCTTTTCAAGGCTAAGCAATAACCTTTACAATGTTGCTTTTCAAAGGCTAAACAACAACCTTACAATGTGCTTTTCAAGGCTAAGCAATAACCTTTACAAATCAAGATTTCTCAAAGAAAGTGTCTTCACAAAAGAACACTCCAAGAGATACAATTTAAGCTCAATTTAATTTGCCTCTAAAAAGGCGGATATGAAAATTAAAACAACTCACACAAACACTATGTGAATGCAAAGATGTATGCTCATGATATGTGTGTGTGTGAGAACTTCAATCAAGTTTAAAAAGAAGGCTAAAACAAATATATGCTCAAAGCATTTCAAAGTTTAAGACACATAAAAGTTTCGATTGAAGTCTTATGCAAATCATATGTATAGAATTCAACTTGTTAATGACATGAAAATCAAAGACTAACAAGTTGTATGAAAATGTCTAATTTAGAACATATGATGCATGTGCATGTTGTTTTCAAAACCAAATTAATTTTACTAAAGTTCAAATGAATGAAAACAACAAATTAGGTCTCAACCAAGAAAATGAATCATGCCATAAAAGGAAATCAAAGATTTATACTAAGCATGATTAAGAAGGTTTTAGAAACTACTTGGAATGACACCAAAGTGAAGAATCCAATCTTAATTAGATCAAAGATTAGGAGAAGAATGGATTCAACACATCATAGTTATCATGTATAAAATCATTTACCAATAGCTTAAACAAAACATGAAAACCATGATTAACAAAGGTAGAGCTTACTTGGTGGTTTAACTTAATAATCCAAGCTTTAGCTCTCCTAATGACCTCCTAGCCTTTCCAACTTCATCCCCTTTCAATGGCTCCAAAATGGTCTCAAAGGTTCAAGATTCAAGCCTTGAAAAAGGTTGGAAATGAATGGACTTTATAGCCAAAAAGTTGCCAACGGCTAGTTCTCGGTCGACCGGCAAAGAGGTCTCGGTCGACCGAGAAAGCACAACGGTCATATTTCTGACCGTTGGGGCTTCAGTTCAGAAAACTGTCCATTTGCCCTGCAGTGGTCTCGGTCGACCGAGACCCAGGTCTCGGTCGACCGGCGACACTGCCGGGACACCCCCAAAAATTCCAACTTTTGCATTTTGAAGATTTTCTTTGTGGAATTTTGTGGGTCACTAAACCAAGCTTAAAAACATGTTTTAAAACATTTAAAAACATGAAACACACAAAGCGTAAAATGATTCAAAGGTTTAAAACCAAAGGCAAGCTTGATTAGTAAAAACTCTTTTCAAATCAAATTGCATACAAAAAGATTCTTTTTGTGAAGAATGTATGCAAGACTCAAACCTAAATACACAAGATGATTTTCCAAATGTAGTGCACAAGGAAATAGGTTTTCAAAAGAGTTTTGGGTTTCAAAACTAATGCATCCAAGATTCGAACCAAAACATGCATAAACCAAAAACTTTTCCAAAACTAAAAACCAATGCATGTATAAAACTAGATTTCAAGATATTTTAAATCAATGCATGTGTGTGAATTCAAATGATGCCAATATGCAAATGCATCCACCAAATTGCAAAAACAAAATACCTAACAATCTCCCCCTTTGCAATTTGATGGCAACTTACTCATCATTGAAATTACACACTCTGTCTTCAGCTCCCCCTCAGCTGGACAAGTCTTGAAATCTTCTTCTTGGATGCTCCTTCTCTTAGCTTGGGCTCTTGGGCTCTTTTCTTCAATCTACTTGATGCTTGGTGCTTGATCATTCTTCAAGCTTTCTTATCATCTTCCTCTCTATGGCCAAGCATCTTCTTTAGCTCCAAGCTTTCTTTCTTCTATTTGCTCTCCCCCTTTGACCATGCTTCTTTCTCCTCTTGAGAACTTGAAAGCTTTCTCCCCCTTTGATGGATAGGAGATCTTCGAGTACTTGAACTCTCGAACTCTCTCCCCCTTTGAAGAGTAGGAGATCTTTGAGTCACACTTGAACTCTCTCTCCCCCTTTGACATTAAATTGCAAAGGTACCTACACACATGAGACAAGAAGAATACCTTTAGTAGCACCTGTTAACAAATGTAATCGAAAATGAAAAACATAACAGGCTATCATGTATGGAAGATATCTCTAAGGGCTCAAAGGCAATCCAAGGGTGAATTTGATCAAAACTAATTCTTCCTATGAAGGTTTACACTCCCCCTCAATCCATTCTCTTCTTTTGTCAAACTTTGACAAGATATAACTATTTGGTTCAAGAAGTAGATGGTTTAACCAAGTGAGGGTCAACTTCAAGGAAAGGATTAGATTCATTTAACTATAAAGCTCATATGATCAAATTACCAAAAGAGAGCTAGGTCTAATGGGAGAAGCAATCATGGATATCAATTGAAACAAACATATCAATTGAGATTAAAGGATATGACTATTAACATAATCACTCTAAAATGGATTCAAGAATGTCACTTATTAGGAAAAATCCAAATTAGAGCTATCCATGATATGGGGTTTACTCAAACATAGCATCAATCAATATTACTTATGAAAATCATATGCTATGTAAGTTTTGAACTCATTTCATTCAATCAATAAATATGACTATTAAAGTGCATGAAAGAGTGAAATGAAATTCAATCATGAAGCCAACCTCAAATAATAACCAACCAATATTATTAACACATAAACATGGTGGTCATGAGATTTACCTATGAGAGCAAAAAGAGGTGGCAATCATGAGCATTATGATGCTAATGGTGTGTGACGTGGAACAATTATATAACTATGAAGATTAGTCCAAAGCACACAAGGTCTATCACATACACAAGATAAGATATCAATTGGATATGAAATCAATGGAACATTATACCAAATGAAACCAATTGAATATGATAATATGAGTAAAAGCAAGGATGTGATAAACTACCATCAAGCATCATAAATGCATATTCATCACTTTTAATGATATTCCTAAAGAGCATAGTGATGAACAAGGCAAATTGCAATGCAAAAGGATAAAGCTTTGTAATGCATGCAATTTCCAAAGTGTCTAGATCATATGAATTCAACACTAAGAAATCCATCAAACAAGAGATATAACTATGAAATACAAGAAATGGATTTCAAATAGGTACATATGATCAAGAACACTACTATGAAGTTGAAACATGTATAAGGATGACTCCAAGAGAATCTACATGAATCAACATCATAACCATCCATAAAGATATGACTAGTGAGCATAGAGGATGGATTTAGGTTCTAGTATGGTTTCTACAAATGTTACAAGTTCACAACCATACATGGAACCAATAGTCATTTGCATATGAAAAGAATGTAAACACATAAGCTAGAGATGCAAACAACATACATTTCCATTTCTAAAGATAATGAAACCAAAAGAAAAAGGAAATGAGAATAATGGAACATGCTTAGATGAATATAACTAATGAGATTAAAAAGCATTTCCATTCAAAACAATCTTCAAATCATTTTGAAAAACAAAATCCAACAATGAGCATAAAGGAATGATTTTGAAGATCAATTATCAACATTGTATTTGAAAAGATATAACTTCATTAAAACACATACAAGTTGATTTTTCAAAACAATGATTTTCCATATAAAGGTATACCTTATAAATCCATGGAAAAACTTGAATTGAGTCAAATCATTTGATTTACAAAAAGGATCTAAGTAAGACATCCATCAAATGATCTAACAACAATTGATCATGACAAATTAGCTATGAAAGCTTTTAACATCACAATCAATTAATCATGTAGAAATGCAATGCAAAACATATGAGTGCAACAAGCAAATCAAACATGATGAGATTATAATCAAAAGATTTTGAAAACCATGATATGTAACTAGAATGGTGCATGAAGACAAAATCAATTGATCATAAAGAAGCAATGCATTTTATGAAATGTAACTAAGAAAGAACCAAAATGCAAATGCAACATGACCAACAAAAGGATTTAACTATTAAGGAATAGGTTGGTCAAGGTGGTCAAGACCCTAAGGTTTGTCTAAGTATCTAACTTTAGGAATCCACCTAAGGTCTTGGGAGGGTTGAACTTTGAGGTCTAGTTTGGGGTTCTCACCAACTAAAGGAGATTTGACTTGATAAATTCTTTTAGACTTAACATCAAATCTTTGAGGTTTGACTATTTTAGATTGATGATTAGTCTTAGAGAGTTGGTGTGTTTGTTTCATAGGGGATTGCTTCAAATTTCTTTTCTTCTTATTTTCTCCCTTTCTTTGACTTTTGAAATTTAGATTTAACTTAGTAAATTTCTTCAAAAGTTCTTTCATGTTTTGACTTAAGGGAGGTAGGTTGAGAAGCTTTTTGTTAATAGATTCTTTTAAACTTGGTTTGACTTGTTTAACCTTTTTAGAATCTATTTTTGGAGACTCCTTGTTAATTGGTTTAACTTGTTTAAGCTTTATGGAGTCTTCCTTTGTTTTTAGTGTCTTACCCTTCAAGTTTGATTTTACTTTCTTGAGTTCAAAGATGGGTTTAGACACATGGCTTCTTTTCCTTAGTTTGCACTCAAACCTAAAGTGTCCTTCATTGCCACAATAATCACATTTGGTTTTGGGCAAAGGAGAAAGAGTGCTAGAGAATGAGGACTCACCTTTCACAAAAGTGTTGGTGAATTTAGGGTCATATGACATATTCCTATCAAATCCAATACCCGCCCTATCTCCATGAGATTTACCCAATTTGAATAATTTTTCAAGTTTCTCTTCACTTTGGGTAAACTTGCACTCATACTTTTGTTTATTGTTTTCAAGTTGAGTGACTTTGGTTATAAGGATTGAATTTTCATTTTTAACTTTTGAAAGTTCATATTCAATTTCCTTATATTTGCTTAGCTCTTCATTGGCAAGTTTTAATTCATGTTTAAGTTCATTAACAATATTAGATCCAAGTTCTTGTGATTTTAACTTACTTTTAATCAACTTGGCTTCTAAGTTGTTAAAGTCTTTATCTTGTTTTTTAATTGTATCTCTTAGGTTCAAATTTTCATTTGTAAGCTCATCACAATTTATCTTAATCTCATTTAATTCGTTTTGAGCATTAGATAAATTTTCCTTAGAGATAGACAATTTAGATTCAAGATTGTTAAAGTCTTTATCTTGCCTTTTTATTTGATCTCTTAGTTTTAGATTTTCCTTATTGACATTGTCATAATCCATCTTTAATTCTTTTAATTCATCTTGAATGTTCGATAGATTATTCAAAGAGATCATGAACTTAGAGTCTAGACATTTTAATACTTCTTCTTTCTCTCTAAGTTCATCTTTTGAAGATGCTAGCTCTTTGTTTAGGTTTTTAGATTCTTCCCTTAAACTTTTGTTTTTCTTTTCAAGCTTTTTAGATAATGTATATAATTCATTATAGGCTTGTTGAAGATCATCTTCATCATACTCATTTTCTTCCTCTTTTGAGTCAAATTGATATTCATTTAATTGATGGTTTGAATCTCTAATAGAAGGAAGAGTGAGGGGTCTAGAAGAATCTACAAAGTCTAGCATAGTGGAGTCCATTCTAATGATTTTCAAATAAGCACTACTCTAGGGTTTTAACTCTAGGTTTTTACACCTAATCAAGAGTTCCAAACACTTGATCCTAAGGGATAGAGCACTTGGCTCTGATACCAATTGAAAGTCCACGAGGATCCTAACCCTAGAGGGGGGGGGGGTGAATAGGGTGAGCTACAATTGTGACCAATTTAGACCAATTTTATATTCTTAAACTAAACTAGTCAAATGTGATGATTAACCATACAAAATGCGGAAGCTAATAAAACAATCACCACAATAGCAAGCACCACAACACCAATGTTTATAGTGGTTCGGCCTCAATGCCTACGTCCACTACCGGCTTGTGATCCAATCACCCCACCGGATTTCCACTATGTATGCTTTTTCAAAGGCTAAGCAATAACCTATACAATGTTGCTTTTCAAAGGCTAAACAACAACCTTACAAAGTGCTTTTCAAGGCTAAGCAATAACCTTTACAATGTTGCTTTTCAAAGGCTAAACAACAACCTTACAATGTGCTTTTCAAGGCTAAGCAATAACCTTTACAAATCAAGATTTCTCAAAGAAAGTGTCTTCACAAAAGAACACTCCAAGAGATACAATTTAAGCTCAATTTAATTTGCCTCTAAAAAGGCGGATATGAAAATTAAAACAACTCACACAAACACTATGTGAATGCAAAGATGTATGCTCATGATATGTGTGTGTGTGAGAACTTCAATCAAGTTTAAAAAGAAGACTAAAACAAATATATGCTCAAAGCATTTCAAAGTTTAAGACACATAAAAGTTTCGATTGAAGTCTTATGCAAATCATATGTATAGAATTCAACTTGTTAATGACATGAAAATCAAAGACTAACAAGTTGTATGAAAATGTCTAATTTAGAACATATGATGCATGTGCATGTTGTTTTCAAAACCAAATTAATTTTACTAAAGTTCAAATGAATGAAAACAACAAATTAGGTCTCAACCAAGAAAATGAATCATGCCATAAAAGGAAATCAAAGATTTATACTAAGCATGATTAAGAAGGTTTTAGAAACTACTTGGAATGACACCAAAGTGAAGAATCCAATCTTAATTAGATCAAAGATTAGGAGAAGAATGGATTCAACACATCATAGTTATCATGTATAAAATCATTTACCAATAGCTTAAACAAAACATGAAAACCATGATTAACAAAGGTAGAGCTTACTTGGTGGTTTAACTTAATAATCCAAGCTTTAGCTCTCCTAATGACCTCCTAGCCTTTCCAACTTCATCCCCTTTCAATGGCTCCAAAATGGTCTCAAAGGTTCAAGATTCAAGCCTTGAAAAAGGTTGGAAATGAATGGACTTTATAGCCAAAAAGTTGCCAACGGCTAGTTCTCGGTCGACCGGCAAAGAGGTCTCGGTCGACCGAGAAAGCACAACGGTCATATTTCTGACCGTTGGGGCTTCAGTTCAGAAAACTGTCCATTTGCCCTGCAGTGGTCTCGGTCGACCGAGACCCAGGTCTCGGTCGACCGGCGACACTGCCGGGACACCCCCAAAAATTCCAACTTTTGCATTTTGAAGATTTTCTTTGTGGAATTTTGTGGGTCACTAAACCAAGCTTAAAAACATGTTTTAAAACATTTAAAAACATGAAACACACAAAGCGTAAAATGATTCAAAGGTTTAAAACCAAAGGCAAGCTTGATTAGTAAAAACTCTTTTCAAATCAAATTGCATACAAAAAGATTTTTTTTGTGAAGAATGTATGCAAGACTCAAACCTAAATACACAAGATGATTTTCCAAATGTAGTGCACAAGGAAATAGGTTTTCAAAAGAGTTTTGGGTTTCAAAACTAATGCATCCAAGATTCGAACCAAAACATGCATAAACCAAAAACTTTTCCAAAACTAAAAACCAATGCATGTATAAAACTAGATTTCAAGATATTTTAAATCAATGCATGTGTGTGAATTCAAATGATGCCAATATGCAAATGCATCCACCAAATTGCAAAAACAAAATACCTAACAGTTATCACACACACATCATGAGCATACATCTTTGCATTCATTTAATGTTTGTGTGAGTTAGTTTTTTACTTTCATATCCGCCTATTTTAGAAGCAAATATATTGAGCTTTAATTGTATCTCTTAAAGTGTTTGTGTAGACACTACATGGAGAGAAAATCTTTTTATTGTAAAGGTTATTGCTTAGCCTAAGAAAAGCATTAGTGTAGAGGTTATTGCTTAGCCTTGGAAAAGCATCTTGTAGAGGTTATTGCTTAGCTTAGAAAAGCACATTGAGAGGTTATTGTTTAGCCTAGAAAAATAACATTGTAAAGGTTATTGCTTAGCCTATTGAAAAGCATAGATAGTGGAAATCCGGTGAGGTGTTGGATCACAAGCCGGTAGTGGATGTAGGCATTGAGGCCGAACAATTATAAATCTTTGTGTGATGGTGAATACTTTGTGGTGATTGTTTTTATTAAGCTTCCGCATTTTGTTTGATAATCATCACTTGTGACTAGTTTATTTTAAAGAAGTTAAAATTGGTCATAATTGATCACTTATTGTAGCTCACCCCCTTCACCACCACCACCCACCCCCGGATTAGGATATCCAAGACTTTCACACACCTCTTTAGGTTTGAAAATTGCCTTGTACACTATTTTCACACCTTATTTGTGCATCGCATGCAAAACTGAGCTCAAACAAACGTCATAATGTGGAACCGTTACAAATGTGAATAATTTACATACAGAAATCAGTATAGAGAAACAACCCCCAACTATTTCATTAAAATTGAACCGATTCGTATATAAAACTCACTTGCAAGTTTCTCAATCACATTGGACTCTCCAATAAATAGAGACTTGGCATATGGACTCTTAACATTAAGAGTAATTAAAACTACTAAATTAGGAATCAATCTAAACCCTATCATTAAAGGATCCATAACTCGTTTAATACATGTCAGAATCACACAATTCCCTGTGGTTGGACAGGTAATTGGCTATAACCCAACAATGCACCTTAATTTTGTTATCAATCGACCACATTTTTTTAAAATATAAAATATGCTATAAAAACACGTCTTATATGCATTTTTTCTTAAGCCGGACCCTGGTTTAACCGGATATAAGCTGCCCTCAAAGCCGATGACTACTTCCTTGTGTCTCATGTCTTCTCCTACCTCAGTCTGATGTCTGATCTGTAGATTTTTAAAAGCATCACTGATTGAAAGTCATTTTGGGCCGAAAAACAAAGAAGCTCCTAGTTCTGTTGTGTATTTTCAAAGTCCTTATGATCAACTCCTTTGACATGAGTCTCAATAGTCAACTTTCTATAATATATAAAGAAAAAAAAAAAAAGAGGGAGATGAGAGGGACGATTGGGAATGCCATAGGGTGCGCGCGCGCACACAAAAAAGAAAACAGAAGACTCTTTATGTTTTACAAAACCCAAATTTGAATGTGGTGGTTTTTTTTTTTTTTTGCTGTTGGGTAGCTTTAACTGTTGGCTTCAATAGTTGTGACCTTTGGGCCCGTTCGAATAGATGTGACCTTAGTAATTGGGTGTATTTAAAGTCTTTATACTGAGGCCCAATTTGAGTTCTGGATATACAGAAAATAGAAACCAAAAACTGAGATCCAAAAAGTGACTACCTAAAGAGGACTTTTTTCTTCCTTTGTTAAGAAGAAATGCGCACTCATAAGTAAGTGTGGTCCTTTTCAAGATAAGTGAGCAGTTGTAGGTCAGTGAAAATCAACTTTTTGCTACATATAGTAGGTGCCTCTGTATCATTCATACGCTTATGATTGTTTATATTCAGAAATATGTGTTATTTTGTTAGTCACCTGGATCATTACTCGGCATTAGTATTGTTACAAGTATCATGACTCACGTATGTTCTGCATGCATGTTCAGTCCTGCATCCCACTTGATGTCTGTGTTCCTTGTATGAAGCATTTCTAGTACTACTCGTGATGACTGGCAACCATATTTGTCAATTCGTGTTCCGGCGAATGAACCCCTAAAACCTTTCGGTCCCAATTCCGATCCATTTCAGCTGTCTTGATCACCTTCCCGATCCGGATTCCGGACTAATTCCACCCCATTCCGGTAAAGGTTTCATACTTTCATTCATATGGAGTGAAAACTAGAAAATGGGCAGTTGTGATGTGTAATTTAATATTAGAGATCTAAGTATGCGCATTTTTAATATTATTTTAGCATTCAAATATTTTATTCAGTTTTAGGTTTTTTTATATAATTTTTTTCATTTTTCAATGGCATCTCTTCCAATAGAATATCGGAATTGACCGGAATGCCGAAGCATTCTACTGCAAGGTCAAACCGAAATGGCGACCGAAACGGAATTGACGACTATACTTGCATCCCAACTACCTTGCCAAGAGACAAGTGGTCCATTCTTGGATTCTTAACTGCAGAAGTTAATGAATCTGTAATGAACTAGTTCATATCTAATCCACAATTGTTTCATGCTCTCCCACTTCTAGTAATACTGTATTTGGGCTCTTTCTAAAGCCCATGTAGTGGCTTATTTATCCTATTTAAATAGGGTATACTAAGTGCCCAAGAGTTTTATTATGTAATGGCCTAACCCAAGTTGTTAAATCTAACCTAAAAGGTATGATCGAGTGCCTAAGCCCCTGAATTAATATTTCATGTTTGAGATTAGCATTTAGGCTTATGACCAAGCCTTACCCAATATCTGATTTTTAATATAATTCATACTTGATTTATTTGATCCATTGGTGAGATCATCATCATCTCTTTGGGATTAGCCAATTGACATATTGTAAATTAATGTGTGATTTATGAATTATATGTTAGTTTATATAAACTATCTCACATCATTAATTATATGTTATTATGTACAAATTATGGCTAACCAACATGATGAATTATCAATTGGATACTGAAATAAGGGGATTTGACATTTCAATGCCCCTTAAGCACCCAATCCCCAATTTCATGACTAAATTTTATAAATGCCACGACTCTGGTACAAATTCTTCTTTTTTTTTACTTTTTTTCCCTCGATCCCATGATATCATGGGAGTTTAAAAACCCATGATCTCATGGGATCCAAATGTTAAAAGTATCTCACTCTCATGATACCATGTTTTTAAAAACCCTTGACATCATGGGATCTAGGGCAAAAAACTTAAAAAAAAAGTGTACCAGAGTCGTTCATTTAGAGACTTTTAGTCATGAAATTGGGGATTGAGTGTTTAAGGGGCATTGAAATATCAAATTCCCCTGAAATAATGATGCTTTTCCTATGTTATTATTATTATTTTTTTTGTAATGATGCAAAGTAGGTAACTATGATTGGATGATATTTTTGCATTGTGGATAGTGCATCATCAACATCATCCATTAGATCAAATCATAGCTCGTGCACATTACATCATGGATCAGATCATAGATCATTGATATTGCATCATCATCCATTGCGTCAAAAAACAAAATGTGGATATGAATAAAAGAAAGTATGACACAATCAATCGAGCTACTTCATCTATCAATAAATGCCAATGGACACAGGTAAAATTGAGGTAAATGAAGTACAAATTATGGCGAGTAACCCCCTAATTTCTCATCGTGATATTATATCATTAAGAGTGAGACTCTAAACCTCAAGGGAGATGGGTTTACCAACATAAAGGGATGGTCCTAACCATAAACTAATCTTAACTTCTAAGTTAGAGTTCAAATGAAATTTGGCAAGATGTACTATCCACCATAGGATAGATTGAGATATTCCTTATAGTGCACATTTATTTGGATCTAGTGGGGGGAACTGATGTGTTCCAAATTTGCCCATATCTGAGGATCGTATATTGTTTAGCTTTTGCCTATATTAGGCTAGACTTTTAGTCCTTAAAAAACTCACTGCTTAGTGCGGAGTAAGCAAAAGCACTCATGAAGGGTTTGCCTTTGCGGATGTGGAGGTAACGACCGCTTCCCATGGGTCTTGTCTGTAAGGGTCTGAGCATTCGTTAAGACCAGGACTAGCTCATGGCCTATGAAATAATGCGGCATATAGAATATGCATGTATCATAAACTTCACTTAGGTCGATTAGTCACTAAAGTTTTCTCATATATATATTCTACCATTAGGTTCAAGGGACATCCGTACTTGTGAGGGACGCATTATATAGTTTTCAATTATTTTCTTATTACTATTAATTACTTTTTAAAAGTATTTTTAGAAAATAGTGGGAGATTGTTGAGTATTTTCTAAAATCCCATAATTAAAAATAAGTTCCAAGAGAGACTTCAAGTTTTCATGTGTTTTTAAAAAAAAATTGAAGTGCTTTGTGCCTTTTCAATAAGATGTGTCTCTTTGGCCCATTTGAGTGGATGTGACCCAATTCTAAAGGATGCTTTCCAACTCTATTTATTTAGGCCCAATTTGAGTTTTGAACATGAGCAGAATGTTGTATTTTCAGAAGCATATTGTCTAAGAGAATCTCTTCTCTTTTACTTCTACTTTGATTTAAGGGGATTTTACCCGAAAAAAAAAAAACACACATTAGGTGACCACTGTACCAAAACGGTCATTTTAAGTGACCTTGCACCAAATCAGTCATTTTGCCCAAAAAACGTATTTTTATTTAACATTTTCTACTAGCGTCCCTATCGACTTTTATTTTTCAATGTTAAGGGTCCCTAGCGACCTTGCGGTCCATCCTAACCTTCACAGAACTCTCATTTACTTTGTTTGTAGGGTCTCAGTTGACCTTTATTTCTATAGATAAGCGCCCCCATCGACCGTGCGATGTACGCTTACAGATGAATGGAGCCCATCCTCATTCCCTGTTCTTTAAAAAAAAAAAAAAAAAACAATGACACTCGACTTGGTTCCCCTCCATAAGTCATTCCCACCTCTCGAAGACCATTAAAGTCACATGCCTTTGTTTGGGGAGAACATTGTTAGGGATTTTGTATTTGCAATTTGATGGATGCATTTGCACTTTAGCATCATTTGAATTCTCACACTTGCATTGTTTTAGAAAACCTTGAAATTTAGTTTCATTCATGCATAGCTTTTAAGATTTGGAAAAGCTTTTGTTTTATGCATGTTTTGGTTTTAAACTTGGATGCATTAGTTTTGAAACCCAAACTCTTTTGAAAACCTAATTCATTGTGCATTATATTTGGAAAATCATCTTGTGAATTTAGGTTTGAGTTTTGCATACATTCATCACAAAAAGAATCTTTTGTGTATGCAATTTCATTTGAAAAGAGTTTTCAAGAAATCAAGCAAGCCTTTGTTTTAAAAGTTTTGAAACTTTTTAGGCTTTTTATGTCATGTTTTAAAAACCTTTAGAATCTTTAAAACATGTTTTCCAAGCTTGATTTAGTGGCCAAAAAGTTCCCCCAAGCAAAACTGTGAAAAATGCATTTTTTGGGAATTTTGGTGCTGCGGGGTTAACCATGGGGTTAACCGGGGTGGTCAACCCGCAGTGTAGCCGGTTAACCGGCCATGTTAGCCCGGTTAACCGGCCATAGTGCAGGATGACCCAAAACACAACGGCTATTTTTATGACCGTTGTGCTTGGCCGGTCTACCGGCCTGTCATGGCCGGTCAACCGGCCAAACTAGCCGTTGGGCAGTTTTTGGTATTTAAATGAGCTCTTTCCTTTGTCTTTGGTTGGTGATTTTGAAACCTTCTTTGAGGAGCTTTGAGAGAAGACAAAGGGGATGATCTAAGAGACATCAAAGGGTCATTAAGTAAAGCTTAAGCTTGGATCAACTAAGTTAAATCTCCAAGTAAGTTTTACTTTTAATTAATCATTTGTTATGTGCTTTATTTGAAACTTTGGAAAATGATTTCAAGCATGATAACAATGATGTGTTGAATCCTTTCTTCCTTTCATCTTTGATATTCAAGATTGGATTCATCACTTTGATTTCAACCCAAGTTTTGTTTTAAACTTTCTTAATCATGCTTAGCCATAAATCTTTGATTTCCTTTATTGCATGATTACTTCACTTGGTTGAAACTTCCCTTGTTGTTTTCATTCATTTAATCTTTAGTCAAATTAGTTTTTGGAAAACAACATTGCACATGCATCACTTGATTAGGCTTAAACACTTTCATACAACTTGTGATCTTTAGATTTTCATATCATTCACAAGTGTGTAATTGTTCAAGTGATTTGCATAGAACTTCAATCATATCTTTTTGTGCCTTAAACTTTCAAAGTGCATTAAGCACAAATTGATTGAGCTTACTTTTAAACTTGATTGAAGTTTTCACACACACACTTCATAAGCATACATCTTTGCATTTCTTTGAGTGTTTGTGTGAGT
Source organism: Cinnamomum chago (assembly GCA_038049695.1). Taxonomy (NCBI): domain Eukaryota; kingdom Viridiplantae; phylum Streptophyta; class Magnoliopsida; order Laurales; family Lauraceae; genus Cinnamomum; species Cinnamomum chago. The sequence continues at coordinate 33,763,556 of CP142462.1, read as the reverse complement.
TAGTTTTAATTTTCATATCCGCCTATTTAGAGGCAAATTAAATTGAGCTTAAATTGTATCTCTTGGAGTGTTCTTTTGTGAAGACACTTTCTTTGAGAAATCTTGATTTGTAAAGGTTATTGCTTAGCCTTGAAAAGCACATTGTAAGGTTGTTGTTTAGCCTTTGAAAAGCAACATTGTCAAGGTTATTGCTTAGCCTCTAAAAGCACATTGAGAGGTTGTTGTTTAGCCTAGAAAAACAACTTTGTAAGGGTTATTGCTTAGCCTAGTAAAAAGCATAAATAGTGGAATCCGGTGGGGTGTTGGATACACAAGCCGGTAGTGGATGTAGGCACGTTGGCCGAACCACTATAAATATTGTGTTGTGGTGATTGCTATGTGGTGATTGATTTGTTTAGCTTCCGCATATTGATTGATTATTCATCACTTGTGACTAGTTTAGTTTAAGAAATTAAAATTGGTCATAATTAGTCATTAGTTGTAGCTCACCCTATTCACCCCCCCCCCCCCCTCTAGGGTTAGGATCCTCGTGGACTTTCAATTGGTATCAGAGCCAAGTGCTCTATCCCTTAGGATCAAGTGTTTGGAACTCTTGATTAGGTGTAAAAACCTAGAGTTAAAACCCTAGATTTGTTCTTTTATGAAAATCATTAGAATGGACTCCACTATGCTAGATTTTGTAGATTCTCCTAGACCCCTCATTCTTCCATCTATTGGAGATTCAAACATTCAATTTAAAGAATCTCAATGTGAATTAAATAAAGAGGAAGAAAATGATTATGATGAAGATGATCTTCAACAAGCCTATAATGAATTATATACATTATCTTCAAAGCTTGATAAGAGAAATAGAAGTTTAAGAGAAGAATCTATGAAACTAAACAAAGAGCTAGTCTCTTCAAAAGATGAGCTTAGAGAGAAAGATGAAGTCATAAATTGTTTAGAATCTAAGTTCATGATCTCTTTAAATAATCTATCTAACATTCAAGATGAACTAAAAGAATTAAAGATGGATTATGACAATGTCAATAAGGAAAATTTAATTCTAAGAGATCAAATAAAAAGGCAAGACAAAGACTTTAACAATTTAGAAGCCAAGTTGATTAAAAGTAAGTTAAAAACCCAAGAGCTTGGATCTAATGTTGTTAATGAACTAAAGCTTGAATTAAAACTTGCCAATGAAGAGCTAAGCAAATATAAGGAAATTGAAAATGAGCTTTCTAAAGTTAAAAATGAAAATTCAATCCTTATAACCAAAGTCACTCAACTTGAAAACTATAAACAAAAGTATGAGTGCAAGGTTACCCAAAGTGAAGATAGACTTGAAAAACTATTTAAATTGGGTAAACCTCATGGAGATAGGACGGGTCTTGGATTCAATAGGAATAAGTCATATGACCCTAAATTCACCAACACTTTTGTGAAAGGTGAGTCCTCATTCTCTAGCACTCTTTCTCCTTTGCCCAAAACCAAATGTAATTTTTGTGGCATTGAAGGACATTTTATGTTTGAGTGCAAACTAAGAAAAAGAAGCCATGTGTCTAAACCCATCTTTGAACTCAAGAAGGTAGAATCTAAATCCTTGAAGGGTAAGACACTAAAAACAAAGGAAGACTCCATAAAGCTTAAACAAGTTAAACCAATTAACAAGGAGTCTCCAAAAATAGATTCTAAAAAGGTTAAACAAGTCAAACCAAGTTTAAAAGAATCTATTAACAAAAAGCTTCTCAACCTTCCTCCCTTAAGTCAAAACATGAAAGAACTTTTGAAGAAAATTACAAAGTTAAATCTAAATTTCAAAAGTCAAAGAAAGGGAGAAAATAAGAAGAAAAGAAAAATGAATCAATCCCCTAAGAAGAAAACTCACCAACATCAAAAGACTAATCACCAATCTAAGCTAAACTTAGTCAAATCTAAATATCTTGGTGATAAGTTTAAGTTGAAAATTTATCAATTAAAATCTCCTTTAGTTGGTGAGACTTCTAAGATAGACCTCAAAGTTCAACCCTCACAAGACCTTAGGTGGATTCCCAAAGTTTTATACTTAGACAAACCTTAAGGCCTTGGACCTCTTTGACCAACCTATGCTTTATAAGTTAAACCTTTTGTTGGTCATGATTGCTTTTGCATTTTGTTCTTTCATAGTTACATTTCTTAAAATGCAATGTTTCTTTATGATCAATTGATTTTGCTTTCATGCACCATTCTAAGTTACACTTCATGGTTTTCAAAATCTCTTGATTATAATCTCATCATGTTTGATTTGCTTTTTGCACACATTTAGCTTTATGTTTTGCATTGCATTTCTACATGATTAATTGATTGTGTTGTTAAAAGCTTTCATAGCTAATTCATTCATGATCAATTGTTGTTGAATCATTTGTGTAGATGTCATAGTAAGATTTTTTGAACAAATGAATATATGAATCAATTCAAGTTTTCCATGGATTTCTAAGTTATACTTGTATATGGAAAATCATTGTTTTGAAAATTCAACTTGTATGTGCTTCAATTAAGTTATATCTTTTCAAATACAATGTTGAAAATTGATCTTCCAAATCATTCTTTTTATGCTCATTGTTGGATTTTGTTTATCAAAATGATTTGAAGATTGGTTGAATGGAAATGCTTTTTAACATCATTAGTTATAATCTTCTAAGCATGTTCCATGTTATCATTTCCTTTTCTTTTGGTTTCATTATCTTAGAATTGGAAATGTATGTTGTTTGCAACTTTGCTTATTTAGTTATTCTTTTTATATGCAAATGACTATTGGTTCCATGTATGGTTGTGATCTTAGTTATACTTGTAGAAACCATACTAGAACCCAAATCCATCCTCTATGCCTTCTAGTCATTTCTTTTAATGGATGGTTATGATGTTGATTCATGTATACCTTCTTAATGTTGTCATTTTTATACATGTTTCAACTTCATAATAGTGTTCTTGATCATATGAACCTCTTTGAAATCCATTCCTTGTATTTCATAGTTATATCTCTTGTTTGATGGATATCTTAGTGTTGAATTCATATGATCTAGACACTTAAGAAATTGCATGCATTGCCAAGTAATATCCTTTTACATTGCAATTTACCTTGTTCATCACTATGCTCTATAGTTATATCTATATAAGTGATGAATATGCATTTATGATGCTTGATGGAGTTTGCCACATTCTTGCTCTTTATCATGTTATCAAATTCAATTGGTTTCTATTGGTACAATTTTTTGATTGATTTGATTTCTTGAGAATGTGATAAACCTTGTGTACATTGGATTGAACTTCATAGTTATATAATTGTTCCATGTCACACACCATTAGCATCATAATGTTCATGATTGCCTCCTCACTTGCTCTTATAGGTATATCTCATGACCACCATGTTTATGTGTTCATAATATTGGTTGGTTATTAGTTGAGGTTGACTTCATGTTTTGAATTTCATTTCACTCATTCTTGCACATTAATAGTCACATTTATTGTTTGAATGAAATGAGTTCAAAACTTTCATAGCATATGATTTTCATAAGTTATATTGATTGATGCTATGTTTGAGTAAACCCCATTGCATCATGGATAGCTCTTATTTGGATTTTTCCTAATAGTAATATTCTTAAATCCATCTTAGAGTGATTGTGTTAATAGTCACATCCTTTAATCTCAATTGATATGTTTATTTCAATTGGTATCCATGATCGTTTCTCCCTTTAGACCTTGCTCTCTTTTGGTAATTTGATCGTATGAGCCTTATAGTTAAATGAATCTAATCCTTTCCTTGAAGTTGACCCTCACTTGGATAAACCATATACTTCTTGAATCTAATAGTTATATCTTGTCAAAAGCTTGACAAAAGAAGAGAATGGATTGAGGGGGAGTGTAAACCTTCATAGGAAGTATTAGTTTGATCAAATTCACCCTTGGATTGCCTTTGAGCCCTTAGAGCTAACTTCCATACATGATAGCCTAATATGTAATTCATTTTCGATTTCATTTGTTAAACAGGTGCTACTAAAGGTATTTTCCTTGTCTCATGTGTGTAGGTACCTTTGCAATTTAATGTCAAAGGGGGAGAGAGAGTTCAAGTGTGACTCAAGGATCTCCTACTCTACAAAGGGGGAGAGAGTTCGAGAGTTCAAGTACTCGAAGATCTCCTATCCATCAAAGGGAGAGAAAGCTTTCAAGTTCTCAAGAGAGAGAGGCATGGTCAAAGGGGGAGAGCAAATAGAAGAAAGAAAGCTTGGAGCTAAAGAAGATGCTTGGCTAAAGAGAGAAAGAAGAAAGAAAGCTTGAAGAATGATCAAGCTCCAAGCATCAAGAAGATTGGAGAAAAGAGCCAAAGAGCCCAAGCTAAAAGAAGGAGCATCCAAGAAGATTTCAAGACTTGTCCAGCTTAGGGGGAGCTGAAGACTTGGTGTGTTATTTCAATGATGAGTAAGTTGCCATCAAATTGCAAAGGGGGAGATTGTTAGGGATTTTGTATTTGCAATTTGATGGATGCATTTGCACTTTAGCATCATTTGAATTCTCACACTTGCATTGTTTTAGAAAACCTTGAAATTTAGTTTCATTCATGCATAGCTTTTAAGATTTGGAAAAGCTTTTGTTTTATGCATGTTTTGGTTTTAAACTTGGATGCATTAGTTTTGAAACCCAAACTCTTTTGAAAACCTAATTCATTGTGCATTATATTTGGAAAATCATCTTGTGAATTTAGGTTTGAGTTTTGCATACATTCATCACAAAAAGAATCTTTTGTGTATGCAATTTCATTTGAAAAGAGTTTTCAAGAAATCAAGCAAGCCTTTGTTTTAAAAGTTTTGAAACTTTTTAGGCTTTTTATGTCATGTTTTAAAAACCTTTAGAATCTTTAAAACATGTTTTCCAAGCTTGATTTAGTGGCCAAAAAGTTCCCCCAAGCAAAACTGTGAAAAATGCATTTTTTGGGAATTTTGGTGCTGCGGGGTTAACCATGGGGTTAACCGGGGTGGTCAACCCGCAGTGTAGCCGGTTAACCGGCCATGTTAGCCCGGTTAACCGGCCATAGTGCAGGATGACCCAAAACACAACGGCTATTTTTATGACCGTTGTGCTTGGCCGGTCTACCGGCCTGTCATGGCCGGTCAACCGGCCAAACTAGCCGTTGGGCAGTTTTTGGTATTTAAATGAGCTCTTTCCTTTGTCTTTGGTTGGTGATTTTGAAACCTTCTTTGAGGAGCTTTGAGAGAAGACAAAGGGGATGATCTAAGAGACATCAAAGGGTCATTAAGTAAAGCTTAAGCTTGGATCAACTAAGTTAAATCTCCAAGTAAGTTTTACTTTTAATTAATCATTTGTTATGTGCTTTATTTGAAACTTTGGAAAATGATTTCAAGCATGATAACAATGATGTGTTGAATCCTTTCTTCCTTTCATCTTTGATATTCAAGATTGGATTCATCACTTTGATTTCAACCCAAGTTTTGTTTTAAACTTTCTTAATCATGCTTAGCCATAAATCTTTGATTTCCTTTATTGCATGATTACTTCACTTGGTTGAAACTTCCCTTGTTGTTTTCATTCATTTATTCTTTAGTCAAATTAGTTTTTGGAAAACAACATTGCACATGCATCACTTGATTAGGCTTAAACACTTTCATACAACTTGTGATCTTTAGATTTTCATATCATTCACAAGTGTGTAATTGTTCAAGTGATTTGCATAGAACTTCAATCATATCTTTTTGTGCCTTAAACTTTCAAAGTGCATTAAGCACAAATTGATTGAGCTTACTTTTAAACTTGATTGAAGTTTTCACACACACACTTCATAAGCATACATCTTTGCATTTCTTTGAGTGTTTGTGTGAGTTAGTTTTAATTTTCATATCCGCCTATTTAGAGGCAAATTAAATTGAGCTTAAATTGTATCTCTTGGAGTGTTCTTTTGTGAAGACACTTTCTTTGAGAAATCTTGATTTGTTAAGGTTATTGCTTAGCCTTGAAAAGCACATTGTAAGGTTGTTGTTTAGCCTTTGAAAAGCAACATTGTAAAGGTTATTGCTTAGCCTCTAAAAGCACATTGAGAGGTTGTTGTTTAGCCTAGAAAAACAACTTTGTAAGGGTTATTGCTTAGCCTAGTAAAAAGCATAAATAGTGGAATCCGGTGGGGTGTTGGATACACAAGCCGGTAGTGGATGTAGGCACGTTGGCCGAACCACTATAAATATTGTGTTGTGGTGATTGCTATGTGGTGATTGATTTGTTTAGCTTCCGCATATTGATTGATTATTCATCACTTGTGACTAGTTTAGTTTAAGAAATTAAAATTGGTCATAATTAGTCATTAGTTGTAGCTCACCCTATTCACCCCCCCCCCCCCCCTCTAGGGTTAGGATCCTCGTGGACTTTCAAACATTAAAGTGCAAATGATATTATTTGGGGCAGAACAATGGAAAGGTGAAGTTTGTACTATGCCCTAAAACATGATTTTGTACTTTTTATAAACCATTTTCATAATTCCTAGTTCCATGTGATCATTTCTGCATGCATTTATCTATTGTTGGCTTGGACCTATATGCTAGGCTAAAGAGGGAGATTTCCAGGCCGAATGTTATGGTTCTGTGCAAATCATGCCCGTGCCGCATAGGGGCGGAACCAGGAATTTTGTTTAGGGGGACCCAAAGAAAAAAAAATTAAATAAATTTATAAAGTTTAATAATAAAATATGTAATAACCAAATTATTGAAGTTGTACTCAATGTTCTTTCATTGAGTTGAAATCACCAATTATTGTTTGAGTATTGATTTTTTCTGCAATCTCAAGGTGGGCACTGGTCCTTTCTTATGCATGTAACTTGTAAGTTAAAATTTAAAACTTTATTATTTAAAACTCAGAGAGAGAGAGAGAGAGCATCCCATATCTAAAATCTGAACCATTAAAAAGCATGGTTCCACTAGTTTTTATCTCCTTAAAATAAATTTCTTCAATCGGATTTTCCTAACATGAATAATAATAAAAAAAAATATATCTCTTTATCCACAATGGGTAAAACTTCAATTGAGCTAAAAAAATTATGTAATAATACAACACAAATAGACATTGATTTTAAGCGAATTGGGTTTCAATATTGATGGACCCGATTTCTTTCTCTCCTCTCCTCTCCCATCCGTCCCCGGGGTCGCCGAGAGGAAAAATCAAGATGGAGGGAGGAAAGGGGGAGAAAAAAAGGGCATCTTATATTTTTGTACGGGTATGCCAGATTTTCTATTATACTTGGAATTTAGAAATGGTGATCCGGAGATCCACCTTCGCAAGTAGAAAGGAAATCAATCCTTTTTTCTAACTTTCCAAATTGCACATATATTTAAGAAAAGAGACAGTTTTTGAATGCCATTAGAGGCGATTTCATTTTTGTTTGCCGTGAAAGGCGATTTTTTGCCGCAGGAGGCGACTTTGTGTCGTGAAAGGCGATTTACAAATCTTATCAAAATGAAAGACAAGAATTGCCATTTTTTTTTCTCTTAAAAAAAAAACAAAGTACAATAGAAAAGTAAGAAATAGATCTGACTTCTCAGGAGATCGTGGGGACCAGTTCAGATTGACGGTCGCAAGTCATGTATGGACTTCGCCATCTTCCTTCAGAAGAGAACGCTTGATGCTTTGATTCTTTTGGCTTGGCTTGGACTTTAGTTTTTTTTAGAGGATAAGGACCAAGGGAAGGTCCTATAACCAATGAAAAACGAAGAGACGGGCTGAAGAGCCACGTCTTGGCCATGTTGAGTAGGAGAAGAGGAGGCTTCTTCTTAGAGGAGGGGGGGTGCCCCCTCCCAAGGGACTTTGATCACCTTTTGGGTGTTTGTTGCAACAGAGTTTCTTCAGAGTAGCAGGGCTTCTGGATCTTGAGTTCGGAATTCCGGGATTTTCCGTGTCTTAGCTTCTTGGGATCACCTCCTTTTATAGGCATTTGGTAGCCTTTAGGTGACTTTATGGGCTTTAATGCATTAAAACCACATAATGGGAGGAGTTACAAGTCTTAAATCCTTTGTTTTGTAACTCCTTTTTCTTGGCTTCTGATTGGCCGGTGGAGATAATGGGCATTTAATCGCCTTTAATCTCCATGACGAGAGGAGTTTCATGACTTTAATGTCATGATGATTTGGACTTGTAACTCCCATTTCCTTGCTTCTGATTGGGCCGTCCAAAATAATGAGTTAATGACCACATTTAGTTGGGTCAATTAACATCATTAAGTGGTCGCCGAGGAGTTGAAGAGTCGCGGGCCGTGCCACGTCTTTTGGAATTCTTCTTGCGATGATCGACGATGGATCTTCATGTTGATTGATGCCGGATGATCACACAACTTCAGACATTGGTTGATACCAACAGGCCGGTGAAATCTGTCCTGTCGATTTCTCGATCAATCGGACAGAAAGTGCACTTTCTTAGTCTGCTGGTTGGCGATCTTGGAGCGATCAACGACGATTTCATGCTCTTGACAGTGGATCCGAGATGTAGACAAAGATAAGTCGTTCCCGAGCGTCGAAAATTAGATTTTTAGGAAATCACAGGGGCTAGAACTCCCGAAACGCGAAAAAGGGCGAAAAACTGGCCTTCCGGCGGAAATCCGACTACCCGGATTTCCAAGGTCTCCGGCAACCTTCCACCCATGGTCGCCGGCTACCGTGGGCCATGGTCGACGGCGACCATGGGGGGAATTTTCCCCTTTGGTCGCCATTTTGTTGGCCGTTTTTTGGTCTTTTTCGCCGCCGTTTTCTCTTGGATTTTTCTTGACATTTTTCCTCATTTTCTGGCTAGGTTCTCCTGGAGAAAACCCAACGAGAAGTTGTGCAAAACCGGGCGCAAAGTTTCCTATTTTTTGGAAAAGCCGAAGACTTTGTCGCATAGAGTTGCTGATTTTTATCAAGAGTTGAAACTAGGTCAAACGATGTCGGAATGACCTGAAATTTGACGTGGAGCTTTATGAGTAGTAAATAGGACCAACCTTGGGCTTTTGTTTAAGTTTTGAAGCCGTTTGGGTTCTCGTCGCTGCTAGGCTTGATTTTGCCGCGAGGAAGATGTCGCACTTTGATGTGCGGTCAACCGATGTCCGATTGACCTGAAATTTAACATGGAGCCTATTGGAGTCATTTTGAGATGATCCATTAGCTCCGATTTGGATGTCATGGTTCGGGGGTACCCCGCCGCTGGTAGCCTTAATTTTCTTTCGGAGCATCAAAGTCGGGTCAAACGTTGTCGGAATGACCTGAAATTCGACGTACAGCCCTTTTGAAGCATGTTGAAGCTGCCCATGTACTTCGTTTAATGAGTGATGGTCCAGGTGGTTCTCCCCGCCAAGGGGCTTGGTTTTCTTTCAGAGCGTCAAAATCGGGTCAAACGTTGTCGGAATTACCTGAAATTTGACGTGGAGCCTTTTGGAGGTATTTTGAGACCATCCGTAGGCTCTGATCGAAGTTTTAATGTCTTTGACGCCGCCGTCGCCGTCAGGAGCGCCTGTTTGGCTGCCGGATGAGTGAAGTTAGGGCAAATGATGTTAGAATGGCCTGAAACTTCATGTGAACTCCTCTTTTGGCTGTCTTGAAGGATCTATCAGTTTTCAAGTGATTCTGACAAGTTCTGATGCTTGAAGCGGCATTGCCTGTTTGTAGTACGATGCGGCTTCATGTAGCTTCATGATGTTGAAGAGGCAAAGTGACATTTTTAGTGTCAACAAGTGCCCCCTCGAGGTACAACGACGAGTAGCTTTTGGAGTCGATGTACCTCGAAGAGAAACTTGAAGGAGGGCGTTTGATTTGACCAAGAGTCTTTGAATATTTTTTTTAATAGCCTTTTGAGTTTCCAAGGGGATTTTATGGTAGTGAGAGGGATCACATACCATCTCAAGGCAAAATTTTGAAAATGACATGAGGGAGTTGGATTTGGGTTTAGGATTTTGGGATATCCTTTTGATCTTGTGAACCTAAAGGCTTTATGTGGCGCATCAGGCGATCAAGAAGGTTTTTTTTGTTTTGACCTTATGACCTAACAAGCTGTATGTGGCAGGTTAGGGGGTCGGGGTTTGATTTTTGGATTTTGACCTTGTGACCCAACAAGCTATATGTGGCAAATTGGGGGGTCAAATTTGGTTTTGACCTTGTGACCCAACAAGCTGTATGTGGCAAGTTGGGGGGTCAGGTTTTTTTATTTTGGCCTTGTGACCTAACAAGCTGTATGTGGCAAGTTGGGGGGTCAGGTTTTTTTATTTTGGCCTTGTGACCTAACAAGCTTTATGTGGCAAGTTAGGGGACCAGGGTGTGGTTTTTTGTGGGTTGTCAATTTCAAGATTTTGGCTTAATTTGGTTCATGAGGTTGGTTGGTTTGGTTTTTTGGAAACTCATGAGGCTCTTTTTTTTTTATTGGTTTAATCGACTCAAAAGAGGCATGGAACCATTTTGTATGCTCTTGGTAAAAAAAAAATTGAAAGGAGGCCCCTTTTAGCGCCTAGGTGGTCAAACCTGACTCATATGGGCTAGCCCATGGGACCTTAAGCTTTTGAAGGTGGGTTAGATCTCACATGGTGTCATTTTGTAAAGAATATCTAAAAATATCTCTTTTGGATAGAGAATATCTAAAAATATTCTTACTTGGAGAGAATCTCTCAAGTTTCCTTTCTTTTGGGAGAGAATTTCTCAAAGTATCTCTCTTTGAGAGAGAATATTTCTCATTCCCTTTCTTTTTGGAGAAAATTTCTCAAAGAATCTTCTCTTTGGGAAAGAATATCTCAAATTTCCTTTCTTTTGGGAAGGTTACTAATTTTTAGCACTTACCTCCTTTCTTTTCTCCTTGTTTCCTTTTTTGGTTTGCTCTCTTTTCTAAAACAAGAGGAGATTGGATCTTTGCTTCTTTGCTTTCTTTCTTCGCAAGAGTCTTCAAGAGTGCTCCAAGATCAAGAATTTTTCTTCTTCTTCAAAGATCTTCAAGCTTTTCTTCTTCTTCTCCATCAATGGCTTCAAGTAAGTTTTCTTCCTCCACAAGAAATTTCCATTGTAGAAGTAGGAACTACTTTCTTTTTCTTTTCTTTTCTCTTTTTTTTTCTTCTCTTTTTTTTTCACGTGTTTTCTTTTTTTCTTTTTTTTTCATGTGCTGTTTTTTTTTTCTTTTTAGACGTTTTTTTTCTTTCTTTTGCACGATTTTTTTTTCTTTTTCCTTGGTTGTACGGACAGGTCCGTACGGACCTGGCCGTACTACCACGTGGCAGTGGGCCACAGCCTGCTGCCCAAATTTTTTTTTTTTGTTTTTGAAACTTCTCTCCCCTTTTTTTTTGCTTCTCTTTTTTTGCTCACCATGAGAATGAGATTTATGCACCATGATGATGAGGTTTTATGTATTTCAAGATGTTCGTGCATATTTGTTTCTTTCTTTTTCTTTTTTTTTTATGCATTAAGATAAGAGGCTAGAATCTCTAGGTCATGTCAACATGAATTTTGACTTCGACAAAGTTTGATTGGTTTTGACCAAGTTGGATTAGAATTGGTTAAACTTTGGTTAAAGTTTTCCTAGCATCTAATGCATGATTTTTTTTTCGATGCATGCTTTTTAGTAAATTGATTGGGAGCATGATGAAGCATACCTAGAAATCTTTTGCAAGTTTTTGGGATTCGGAGCTCGCAGCAATGTTGAGCCATTTCCTGATCTTGCTGGATTTTGAGGAGTTTTGCAAGTTTTGAAGTTTGGAGCTCGCAGCTATGTTGAGCCCTTCTTCAAGCTTGCGGAGATTTGATGAGATTGGTTTGATCTTGCAGCAATATTTGAGTTCAAACATTCTTTGAGGATGCTCCATTGAGCTCATCTTCAAGCTTCCTATCTTTGTCGGGATGTTTCCTTTTTTTCGGGATTGTCCCGGAACCATGCCAAAATTTCGCTAGAATTTTTAGCAAAATTATGTCACTTTGATGATTGATTTTTTTTCATCCTTTGCAGGTAGTTCCTCCAGAACGAACAAGGGCAAAGAGCCTGCTTTTGATGCACCTCGTCGGTCTACCAAGTCTCCTAATGTGGTTGTTCAGCTAGCGTGGGAGAAGGTCCAGTTTGTGGAGAGAAACTTGGAAGAATGCGACTCCCTCAGCCGCGTTGAGATGAGACAGCGATTGATCGCTCTCAAGGATGAGGAGTTCTACAGGATTGTGGTAAGCAATCGTCCTTGGGTCATGGACGATCAGAGCGTTGTGCCCAAGCCTACCTTCTTCTTTGGCGATGCAGTCCCGACGACTTGACGTACCAAAGAAGGTGTTTTCAGTTCTCTTACACAGTTGATGGTGAGGAGAGAACTATTTCTACCCAGTCGACCTTTGATCGAATTTTGTCAATCATGAGTCTTTCTCCCACATGTCCCAAGAGGGATGATCCTCCAAGCTGGGTGAAGAGGACCAATGTGATCAAGACCGGGGTTTTTGTTGGCGGCCCTTCCGAATATGCGGAGAAGTCGCCTGTCCGTATGGACATGTTGATGCCCTCCAGTGGCTACCAAGGTTCTGACCATCCAGCGGTCAATTTGAGACCGGTTAGCCTTAGCATTTTTCTGGGTGACGGCAGTAGTTGGGTGAACCCTTTTTGACTTCGTGGCCGTTTCAATGCTGATTCAAGCTGGGAATCATGGACTGATCACACCCTGCGGGTTGGTGGAGCCATTTTGAGGGAGGCTGGGATCTTCGATGCGGTTCGCGCTTTTCGGAAGACCGTGGTTTTCTCCGATGAGGCCTTCAAGGCCATGCTAGAGTCATTCCTTCCACAGACCAACACCTTCATTGTGACGAATGGTGAGATTGGTTTTACTCTGAAGGAATTGAGCGTCATCACCGGGCTACCGATCCTTGGCAAACTCTATGAGGAGTTTATGCCTATCGACAGCGTTCTTGAGGAGCAGTCTGAGGAGTTCAGGCTCCTGTACTTTCAGCTCGTCGCCTTCTACGATTTTTTGAAGGAGAGGAGGGCTCGAAAGACCGGTGTAGCAGTTGGAGGAATTGTAGTTCCAACTTCTTTGACGGTAGAGAGTCTTCTGATGGCATGGCCCAAGATGCTAGGGCCAAGAACCCAAGTTCGAAGAAGATCTCTGTTATGTGAAATGACTTGAAGAAGTTCTTCGGGAGTACAGACGCCATTTGTCCTGACATTGCACTGCAAAGAGATCTCGTGTTTACCTCACTTATTGGTTGGGTGAGGCTGTTTTCGCTGGAGAAGATGGAACACACATCAGGCCGCATTGTATTTTTCCGGCTTGTCAGATGGCGTTCGGAGAGCGGTTGGCTTTGGTGCCAGCCCTTTACTCCTACTTGTTTACCGAACTGCAGGCTGCTATTTTTCTTGTTCGGCTTGGGCTCCCTATGAACAGGGTATTTTCAGCCCACAGTTTCTATTCATGGTATGTTTACCACTGTCCCGGCTTCCATCGCTTAGGAGTTGCACAGGATGATGACCCTTTCATGATTCGGTTGGCTAGAGGGATGGTCGTTTCCGAATCTCTCTTGTCTGCCGTTTGAGGATCCGACGGTTCAGGGACGTCGAGATTGGGCAATCTTCAGTAAAGCTTTCTCCGGGCTTACGGAAGAAGGCTTTTGATTTTGGAGCCTCCCGTGATTCCACCAGAGCGGCGGGGTCGGGAAGACATTACTCCTTGACCAATGCAGAAAAGGGGCGGCTTTTTAACATACGTGTTGGTACGATGGTGTACCAGAGACATCTTTTTGTTGATATCTAGCCGTATGTTCCCTCGCGTTTCGCACTGCAGTTGGGTTTCTCTCAAGGCGTTGTCGCACTGCAGTTGGACCATTGGTGAAGCGCTTTGGAGGTTTACAGGATGGAAGGAATGCATGGGCCTTTTACAATGCGGAGGACACTACCGCCATGATTTCCTATCCTGAGTTGCCCACCTTCCGGACTGCTGGCTTCACGAAATGGTTCGTGGAAAGCTTTTCTATGTACCGAGGGCTTTCCAAGAAGGAGGTTGATGTCAAGCAATCTCCTGGGAAGGGTCTTGGCAGATCGGATGGGGTCCGTCGGGAGGAAGTCTTGGCTTTCCTTTCTGGAGAGAAGCACAAGATCGGCTTCCTCAATGAGCAGGACATCATCAGACCTGGAGTTGTACAAGAGATACCCAGTGAGGTCTTGGAACAGCTCGAGGAGGAGGAAGCCGAGATCGACGCTTGGAAGCAAGCAGAATTGACGAAGGATTCCATGGAGTCAAGTGGAGATCCTGACTTTGATGGTGAGGTGGGTGCTTCAAGTAAATCCACCCATAGGAGTAAGAGGAAGAGAGGACAACGCCATAATAAGAGACGGCATGACGACTCTCCTGATTTAGAAGTCCCTCTCACCATTACTGAAGAAATGTCAGGGGATGCTGATGAGCCTCCAGAAAAGAGGTGCCGAGAGGAAGAAACCGTTGATGAAGGTATGATTCCTGTTCTTTTCTTTCCATTTCTTTATTTGAGATTTTCTTGTTTTGATTTGTCTTCTCTCCCTTTTTCAGTGGAAGATGAGGACTTGATGATGCCTGAGGTTCCAGCCGATGAGGCAGTGACGGATCCCGTTGCGGCATCTAAAGAAGAACCGAGGGACTCTGGAGTGATTCAAGAATCTTCACCTGGTATAACTTCTTTGTATTTCTTCCTTTTTTTGTCTGTGTTGTCATATGCTAACATGTTGCTTGTTTTCTTGTCAGCTGACTTGGCACAGGATTCTGACGATTTCGAGCCATCCATGGACGCGGCCTTTGACGACACTTCGGATGAACTCATGGAGGCAAAAAGTATTCCGCTAATCGTCGAAGAAGGTATTTGTAGTAATAAACTTGATGATGATGAAAATCTTTGACAGGATCATAGTCATACCTCTCTTTCCTTCTTTTTTTTTGTTGTGCTAGCAGATTGTGAGGCGACAAAAGAAGTTCCTCTGTCCATCTCAGTGCCAGAGCAGGAGATGCCTGCAGGTGAACCAGAAGTAGGGACTTCTTCTTCTAGTTTTAATGCGGCAGAGATGAAATCGTTTGAGCAGATTCCTTCGCCAGTGTCTCCGGTTAGAAAGAGCTTAATGATCACTCCTCCAGCAGGGAATGACACGGGCAGTCGACCAATGGAGAGGGGTGAGCCTTCATCCGGGCCATCTCTTGAGTACGCGAAGAAAGTGTTGAAGAGCGTTTTAAGCTCATGGATCGAAACTTTTTCTTCTGGCCATTTAGAAGCTGACTTTAGCATGGTTAAGCATGTACATGACATCCTTGATGATAGCCAAGAAGTCGGCCTGGACATAGCAGATGCGAAGGCTTTCGTTGATGAAGTCATAGCTTTAGGAAGCAAGTGGAATTGTCGCGACCCCGGACCGGGAAATCCCCAATCCGGGATCGGGACTAATGAGTGGATGATGATTGATGATGATTATCTACATCCACCATATAAAACTTATTCAATTTCCCACAGGTGTCCGCGGTGAGGATATCACAACCTTGCATGAATATTTCTTTTTAGTTCGGAAGCGTGTAGCAAATCAAATAGTTAGACTATCTCTAGTCATGCACGCATTAACATCAATATCAAAACTGTATCAGAAAGAGCAATGATCTAAAGCAAGTTTCCCCAAAGTTGTTAAAGTTAGACAAAATATCATTTAGTTACATTCCCCAAAATTTGAGGCCAACAAAGGCCAATATTACAAAACAATAACCCCAAAAGAATGGTTAACAAGTTCTTCCCAAAATGTTACGCCTCTTGCAACGACCAGATGTCTACATGACATCGTCAGCACGCCACTCTACTAGAGGTTGCAGCTCACCTACTGCCTCCTCCGGCTCCTCCTCAAGGAAACGGCAACGGGACCTGAGTACCAAAGCAAAGGGTCAGACACGACGGTCTGGCAAGAGAGTGAGAAGATGCAACAACATAAAATAGATGAAATATCTCGAAAAGCATGGAAATCTGTTTAAGCAAAAACTCTCATAACTAGATAAATCATTTGCTAGAAAACATGCAAACAAGATAAAACTCATAGGGTATCCAAGGAATCAGGAACAAGCAAGATGGCGACCACACGAAGCTAAGTCCTCTATCACTAAGGTGATAGAGCAATAACTAGGCCCTGATCTCAGTCACTCAAGGTGAGGAGAAACAGGGGATCTCATATAAATACATATACTATACATGACCACGGTAGCGAGCCGGGCATCGGGGACCACAGTAGCAATCTGCGGTATCGGGACAAGACCACGGTAATGACCGGGCATCGGGATCCAAACTGCAGCTGGCGGGACAAGAGGGGGATCTCCAAGTCGGTGGATCAAACCAACGAGGTTATCCAAGCTTAGTGGTGCCGACTCATAGGTCAAATACAATCGAGACAATGCAAGTAAATCAAGTACAAGTATATAGTCAAACGGGCAAGACGGGGGTGCTCAAGGGCACACTGACATATCAAGTGGTGCAATGCACTTCGGGTCAAGTAACCATTTCAAGTGTACACAATGCTTTCGGGGAAAACAAGTCATGTAATGTAAGTCTTGGAAATGAAGAATAAAATGAACTATTACAATTCCGGGAAAATATTGATTTCAAGATCTAATTAAGTGAATAGGGGTCCCGTATGTCGATTATTGAAATGATTTGGTACTCTTTGCGTTTGAAGACATTCCGGGCTCCTTATGCACTTTTACTATTTTTAAAACCTTAAATGAGCTTATAGATAGTACTAGATGCTATGATGGAAAAATCAAGACTATAAACGGTCCATCCTAAGTATGATATCAACCCGGAACCATCGAGCAACCTACTCAGTCACCGAAAGGAATAGAATTCACGATACCCAAGGAAATAGACTTTGCATTTAGATATGAAGAAGATATCGTGTCGTTCCATCCCGTTCAAGATTGAAATAGATTGAACTTCGATGCATCCGAACCAACCGTGAAGAGCATCGGCTCAAGACGCTCTCACATATGGTCAAGTGAGTCCAAAGAGGGTAGCCAAGGTCCACAAAAAAAATAAATCTCAAAACCCACTGGCCTATGCCAGGCAGACAGCATCGCTCGAGCGAATCGAAGAGTTCGCTCGAGCGAACCCATCGGTCGAGCGGTTATTAAAATGCGTTCGAGCGACCAAGTTACTGGAAAACCCGTATCCTCTTCTGGACAGGTCGCTCGAGCGAACTGTCATGGTCGCTCGAGCGAACTGTCCAGAGACTGAATTCCGGGCAGTTCAGTTCCTCTCTTTCTCTTCCTTTTTACAACCTTCTTTTAGCCCTTCTTACACATCAAATGAGGAGTCTATTTCTCCCTTCAAACTACAACAAATCCTCCATCAAATCAACCTTATTCTCCTTCATCAACCATGCATTCAACACAAGGAAAAAGGAGAAGGGGACCATTTCACAATCTATATAAACCTTTGCAACAAAACAAGAAGACATTCAATGCCATAAACCACTACTTCTCCAAGATTATAAATGTGTCATTAATACTTATCATGAGCATTCATTTCAAAACAAAGCAATAAATGCACATTAATGGAAAAATGTCCAAAAATCAATAAAAGCTTAGGAAAATCATTTATTCACTTGCCTTAGGTCTTCTAACAAAGAAATCAAGCTCTATCAAGTCCTCCAAGACAATGATCCAACTACAAGGCAAAAACCCCAAATACAACAAACCCTAAAAGAGTCAAAACAATGAAATAGCAAGGAAATCTCCCAAGGATGATAGGGAAGCTTCTCAAGAGCTAGGAGATAACACATCTAGAAGATGAAGGGAAATACTTACTTGCAAGGTTCTCTAATGGCAATGACAAGCTCTAAGGAAATCTTGTAAGGGTTGGTGTGTTCCACAAAAGCTATGTAAAGGAAGCTCTCAAGGAGATGAAGAAGATGGTGGCCTCCAATCTCCTCTTGGTGCAAGCTTGGAAGTGGATTGAGTGATGGGAAGCAAGAAGAAGAAGAAGTTGCTCAACAAGCCCTAGTTCTCTCTCTTGTGCTGGAAAATGAAAATGGAAGGGAAGGGTCTCCTATTGTAGCAAGTGAGGAGTGGGCTCCACTACTAACAATCTACTTAGGCTGAAATCATCTCTCTCGAGACCTCGGATGAATTCGACGAAGAAGGAAGAAATGATCGTCGAAATATCTAGTTTCCAAAAAGTATATGTTTCGCGGGTTTCGGGAATATCAAGTTTTGGGTACAGATTTGGTGTGCAATGACTGTTTTGCCCTCAAGGCCAAGAATTCGGGTTTCGGGATCTCAAAGGAAAACGGGATCATCAAAGCGGGTAAAACAAGAATAAAATCATGAATGTAAAAACCTCCGATAAATCCTCAAACAAATGAAATGTCATAAAGAGGAACCCCCAAAGGGCCCCACTAACACAAAGCAAATCCAGACATTCAAATTAGCCCAAAACTATAATCAAAGCTAATCCAAACTCAACTTAGTCAAAATCACTAATCGAGCTTAGTACTAACACGCAACTTAATTAGCACTAATCGGGTTCACTCGGGTCGGGGTCTTACAGGAATGAAACCAAGAGCTTCCCAAGTGGTGACTTCTTCAATGAGATGTTTTTGAAGCCTTCTGGCGAGGTTAAGTTTGAGCTGGACGAAATCTCGTGGACTCAGAAGCAATTCATTCGGGAGAGGAACGTTACCGAGTTGGCTATCATCGGGCTGACAGAGGATCTGCACCGTGTTGATAGAGAGGTCGTTGAGACCAGGCAGCGTCTTGAGCTATTGGAGGAACAAGCTATTGTGAAATGGGATGCCATTGTGAAAGCTTGCGCCAGAGAAGGGACTCTGATTCGCCAAGTCGAGGAGGCTGAGAGCAATCTCCGGAGGAAGACTCAAGAGTACGAGCAATGGCAGATACTTTGGGAAGAGCTTCCCCGTGCTGCAGACGGATCGTGGCGTTCTGCCGCATTCTATGGGAAGATGTTGAAGAAGCGTGGCCTGAAAGCTTTAGAGGCTAAGGCCAAGAGTCTGCTTGAGGAGTTGAGCATTTGGTTGAAGACCATGTGAACTCCTGATTCTTGTAACAAACCCCTTTTTTTCTTTTTCTTTTTTTTCAATCGTGTATACACACATTTTTTTTGTACTCTTTCTTTTGTAGTGCTTGTGGACACATTTTTTTTAGCACTTCTCTTTTTTTGTATTCCCTCATTTTACTCTAATTCTTTTGTGATAAATTGAAGCAATGGGAATGTTTGTTTGGAAATATGATCAAAAGTTTATCATTTTGCGAAAAACCTTCTTGTCAAATGGTTGTTTTGGCATGAAAGCCGAATTTTGAGATGACATAGAAGCCAAAATTTGGGTCGGCAGGGAGGCCGGTTTTGTTTGTGGCATGGGAGCCAAATTTTGAAATGGCATGAAAGCCGATTTTTGAAATGGCATGAGAGCCAGGTTTTGTTTGTGGCATGGGAGCCAAAATTTTGAGATGGCATGAAAGCCGATTTTTGAAATGACATGAGAGCCAGGTTTTGTTTGTGGCATGGGAGCCAAGATTTTGAGATGGCATGAAAGCCGATTTTTGAAATGGCATGAGAGCCGAATTTTGTGGCGTAAGAGCCGAAGTTTGGGATGGCATGGAAGCCGGTTTTACTTTTGGCATGGAAGCCAAAAATTTGGGACGACATGAAAGCCAATTTTGAAATGGCATGAGAGCCGGGTTTTGTTTGTGGCATGGAAGCCAAAGTTTTGTTTTTCGCATGGAAGCCGAATTTTGTGGCATTTATAGCCGATTTTGTGGCGTTTATAGCCGATTTGTGGCATTTATAGCCGATTTTTTTTTAAAACCAAGTCTTGTTTTGTTGGCGTGAAAGCCAAGTGGCATTTATAGCCGATTTTTGTGGCATTTATAGCCGAGTTTTTGGCATTTATAGCCGATTTTGGCGTGAGAGCCGGGTTTTTGGCATTTTATAGCCGATTTTGGCATGAGAGCCGGGTTTCTGGCATTTATAGCCGAGTTTTTTGGTTTTCAAAAGTGCAAGTATCGACTAAAAGTCGCCTCCCTACTGAATGGTCTTGCAAGTATCGATGGAATGTAGCCTCCTTGCTCATTCGGTTGCGAGTATCGATGGAATGTCGCCTCCTCGCGGATTTGGGCGTAAGTATCGACTAAGCGTCGCTTCCTTGCCTTTTTTTTTCAAAAATTTTGGTTTTGTGGGTATTGATGGAATGTCGCCTCCCCACGATTTTTGAAATTTGAGGTCTCTCTTTTTTGTTTTTGGACCTCGGTTTTTGTTTGAATTTTGGGTTTGTGAATATCAACTGGAATGTTGCGTCTCCACGATTTTTTTTTTGAAATTTTGCAAGTATCGACAAAGTGTCGCTTCCTTGCGATTTTGAAATTTTGAAAGTATCGAATGGGGTTCGTATCCTTCCGATTTTTGGGTTTTGCGAGTATTGACTAAGCGTCGCTTCCCCTCGTTTTTTTTTAAACCATTCTTGTTTAAAGACACGAGGGTCGTAAATTTTGGTCTAAAACCATTTTGGTGGTAAAAGATAAGGTGGACTAGGGTGGAAATTTCTGAGTCCTGATTTTGTTTCAAACCATGAATTTTGGGTTCAAGGATCGAAAATTTGGTCAAGTCTGGGAAGAGGCTCCTAAACTTGGATTTTTGGATTTTTTTTTTTTTTGGAACAATGAAACTATGAAATTAAGCATTGTTTTGAAATTTTAGAAATGTCAACATAACGATGAAAAATCTAAAAGAGGCGGGTTTGACGAGCGAGTACCTGAGAATAAGCTTTGGCCGTGCAGGCACTGCTCTGACCCAATGGCGTAAGTCTTCAAGGGTAGTACCGCTTCAAGAACTTGTCGTTGATGGGCAGCATACATCTGTCGCCCTCCATGTTTAGAAGTGCGTATGCGTCGTTGGAGAAGACTTTGTCGATGACGAAGGGTCCCTCCCATTTTGGTTCGAGTTTGCCTTTGGATTTGTGGGCGAAAACCATTGGCCTTTTTACTGCGACAACCAAGTCGCCCTTTTTGCAGGCACGTTGCCGGACCCTTTTGTCGAAAGATCCTGCCATGCATGTCTGGTATAGCTCAATGCTTTGTAAGGCTTCGAGCCGTCTTTCATCGAGATTGTTCAGTTCTTGGAGTCTCAATTTGACATTGCTTTCTTGCATCATGTCATTTTGCAAAGATACCCTTAAGGAAGGAATTTGTACTTCTAAATGGACAACAGTTTCGCATCCATAGACCAAAGAGAATGGTGTACTATGGGTTGGCCCTCGAACGGTGGTTCGATAAGCCCACAAAGATTCAGGTAGTTTGTCTCCCCAGTCTCTTTTGTGACTAGAGACCATTTTCTTGAGGTTTTTGCAGAGTGTCTTGTTGAAAGCTTCTGCTAGTCCGTTCGCTACCGGGTTGTACGGAGTCGAAGGACAACTTTGCATTTTGTGATTGTCGCAGAACCTGTAGAATCAATGATCCCGGAATTGCGGTCCGTTATCATGAACGAATCTTTTAGGTATGCCGAAGCGACAAATGATGTTGACGCGCAAGAATTGAAGCACTGATGAGGCCTTCATTTCACTGAGCGCAAATGCTTCTGACCACTTGGAGAAATAATCCGTAGCGGCGAAGATGAAGCGATGGCCTTTGTGTGACGGGGGAGAGATAGGACCTAAGATGTCCATACCCCAAGCTTCGAACGGCCACGAAATTGTTGTGGGGTGTAGCCATTCTGGAGGCATATGGACATAGTCTCCATGAACTTGGCATTGGCGGCAGCGTTTAGCAAATTGTATGGCGTCAGCTACCATGGTAGGCCAATAATATCCCAACCTTTTTATCTGATCATAGAGCTTAGGACCAGCCTGATGAGCTCCAAAAAGACCAGCATGAACTTCTTTAAGGGTTTCCTCAGCCTCTTGTTGTGACAAGCATCGCAGAAGTACTCCATCGAAGGATTTTCTATAAAGCATTTTTGAAGGCATATCCAAAGAAAGTTTGGGGCTCGTCTTTGAATGCTTACCCGCTCTTTTGGATCTTCAGGGAGGATTCCGAACATGGTGTAATCAATGAACGGATCTCTCCAGTCACGATCGGAGGTTTGAGGATAGAGATCCGACTTCCAGCCAATTGGTGGCATTCAGCAACTGCTTAGTGTGTGTTAAGAGGAGGGAGAATCCTTCTTTTACACAATGTGATTTGCATGTTTTCCCCTTCCTGGATCGCCATGGATGCGGCAAGTCCGGCTAAGGCATCTGCATGGATGTTCTCACCTCTGAGGATATGGGTGATGTGACAGATGTCAAACCTTTGGCGAAGTAATTGTGCCTTGTTGTAGAAAGGCAACAGATTAGGCTTCCTGACTTCAAATTTTTGATTCATCTGCTTGACGATCAGTTGAGAGTCTCCAAAGACTTCCAACATGGTGATGCCAGATTCGATGGCTAGTTTCAGTCCTACAATTAGTGCTTGGTACTCAGCTACATTGTTTGAGCATGGTTCCAGTAGCGAGAAAGCATGTGGAATCTTGTGCTTGTCGGGGCTAATAAAGAGGATGCCAACTCCCGAGATTAGCTTTCTTTTTTCATTTGTCCTGGTTGCAGCATCAAAGTACATGTCCCAAGAGAAATTTGGTGAGAAGGTCTCCACGTTGTAGACAGGTTCGTCTGGGAGATCATCTCTGAGTGGGGAGTCTTTAGGCAACGGATGCTCTGTGACGAAATCTGCTAGAGCTTGGCCTTTGATTGCCTTTTGTGGTGCATGGCGTCAACTACCATGGTAGGCCAATAATATCCCAACCCACAGGTGTTGTCAATCATCACCTCTGGTATGGGGAGTGGGAATTCATCTTTAGGGCAGGCGCCATTTAGGTCTCTATAATCAATACGACCCTGGTCTGCCCATTTTTCTTTGTCACGAGGACGATGTTGGCCAACCAGTTAGGATGTTGTTCCTCGCGGATGAAACCAACGCTTTAAAGTTTTTGAACTTCTTGTTCAATTTTGTCCATCACATCTGGACGGAACCTTCTTTGGCCTTGTTTGACAGGCTTGATATCTTTTTGCAGATTGAGTTTGTGGACTGCTATTTTGGGGTCTAAGCTAGGCATTTCAGCAAAAGACCATGCAAAACAATCAAGGAACTCACGAAGAAAAGAGATATACTCGGGTAACTCATCATCCTTTATATTCTTGCTTATGAATACAGGACGTGGGTTATCTAGTGTTTCCAAGTCTATCTTTTGAACAGGATCATCTGTTGGAAGGTTCGAAGGTGGTTCCTCCATAATATTTTCGGAGGTTCCCAACTTAACGAAACCTTCTGGAGTTTGAAGGGCATTTTCAGACCAAGGCTTTGTTTCTGGCCATGGGTCTTCAGAATCGGTGATCTTCTCAAGGGTTGCTATGAGATGGTCCCAATTACCTGTTGAAATTGGGTCGAAGTAAGGTACTTCTTTCGGAGACGATGGCTTTTCTGGGTCAGAACGCCACATGTCTGTATCACCAAATAATTCCTCTTCATCATCAGAGAAATTGTACCAATTGGTAGAGCTTCCTGGATCCTTGACGGGTGACTCTTCATAGGGAGATCGATGTCTTTAAGGACATGAGATGTTGAGTCTTGGTCGGCAAATCGACTCCTTAGCATTTGTGTTAACTGTCTCATGGGAACGTCGGGGTCATACCCCAACCCATGTGAAGATCTTTCTACATGACCGTAGAGTCTCTAATCTTCCAGTTGACTTTTGGTCAAGGCGGGCTCCAATGGTGTGAGAATACCTCGACCTTGCCCCATACCGACTGGGTTTCGAGTGTCATAACCCATTTTCGTCATAAGAACTTGTGCCATAGGACTATATAGAAATAGTTGAGGCATACCTTCATTTTGGAAAGGTTCAAGCATGGAATTTGATGAAAAAACTTCTGATCTGTGGAAGAAGATTGGCTTCTCTTCAGCTGAAGTTGCCAGAACAACAAAGGAAGTAGACGTAGGATCTTCTACGTCAGCAGGTCTCTCTATTGGGGGTAGAGCAGGCTGAACTTGTTGAGTGTCAGCTTGGCTTGACAGTGTGTCGTCTTCTGGCTCTGACTCTGAATCCGTGTCTTGCATGATAGACATGAAGGAGAAGACAAGCTTACCCCCAGACTTTTGCTTTGTCTTCTTTACTTTGGTTGTTATGACCAAAGGCTTGGAAGATTTGAGAGAGACAACGAAGGAAGATGGATTGTTCTCTTCGGATTTGCCGGAAGGTTAGTTTTCTTCCGATGGTTGCTGAGGAGCCTTGTCTTTATCTTTTTGGAGATTTTCGGCAAAGTGCGTTGTTTCTTCCTCCTTTTCTTCTTTTTCATCTTTGTACATCTGAGCATCTGCAAAGTGGACTTCCTTGCCTTTGAAGGGCTTTTTGTCCGCAAACACTCGATGATCGAGCCGTCATTGCCGACGAACTTGATGCATTGATGTAGAGTTGAAGGGACGACACCATTCTCGTGTATCCAGGGGCGTCCGAGGAGGATATTGTAGCATGAGGGGGGTTCTTATTGCATACACAATGACTTCAGAGATAGGATCACCGATTTGCAACTTGAATCTGATTTTGCAGATAGGCCTTTGAGCGCTTTCATCGTACCCAAAGATGGATACAAACGTGTGACTCAGCTTGCTAGGTGGGATGCCCAGCTCTTCAAGTGCCGAAGTAGAGATGAGGTTGAGTGCATACCCTTGGTCGATCTGGACTCTGTGTATCATCATCTCTTTGATGTACCCTGTGAAGTACAGGGGTCGGTTGTGCTTTGTCTCGCCTAGCAGGAGGTCATCCTTACCGAAGGCGATGGTTGCACTTGCTGCTTTCTGCACCGAGAGGCATTCAATGCCTGATCCCTCGGTTTTCTTCTTTTCTTCCTTTGAGGAAGTATTTGATTTTTTGACCCTATAGTCCATTTCAATTTGTAGGACTTGTGGGGCATGTTTGTCGACATACGCATTCAGTCTTTGTAGTTCTAAAATGAGACTATCACGAGTTTGTAGAAACATTCGTAACTAGTCTAGGATGTGCAGTCGTGCAGGTATGTGTTTGAAGTGCTCAATCAAGTCGTACTTGAAAGCCTCCTTCGGGCCTGCATGTTCATTATTGTTGCCACTTGAGGCGTTTACAATTTGTGTTCCCGAAGGATTTACATAAAAAGAAGAAGAAGGTTGGTTGTAGTTTTTGTGGTAATCCCGGCTAGAGCGGGTACCTCTACCAACTTCAAGAGCTTCTTGAGAAGGGTCTTCATTTGGAAGATCGTCCTTGGATTCCAAGGGTTGATCCTTCTCATTTACTGAAGGTGTGTCAGCAGCAGAGTTGTCATCCTCAGTGATTGCGTTACATGGACCATTTTCCAGGAACAAGTCCTGAACAGCATCCAGCAACTTTTCTCCTTCATTGAGTAATTTTTCGGTCTAGACATCTCCTATGAGGTTGGGTATTTGGGACCAACTGACCAGGTCTCCATCGGCTAAAGTTTCTTCAGGATGATCAGTCGGAAGGGCTGTGAGTTGCGACGTCACGGTCTCAGGGGACGAAGGCTGAGAAGATGTTATCTCAGGGGAAGTCAACCGAGAAAATGTAGCTCCGGAAGATATTCTATCAGGCGTAGCCAGAGAGTATGTATCTTCAGTAGATGATGCTTCAGAGGCACTATCATCCTGAACTATCGCATTGCAAGTTGCCCTGATGGGAGATCCCTCCAGAGTGGATTGTTGGGAGCCGGACTCATCATCGGATGAGAGAGGGTCTTATATCCAGCAGTTTTCTCCATTTTCAGGAGTTGAGGGAGGAGGCTCCTGTTGATTTTCAGGGACTTCCGGTTTCGGATTTTGATCGCGAAGATCTTGCTCTTGTTCTAAGGCAAGGCGCTTCAAGATCCGCGCATACTCTTCAGGATCAGGCATGGGAGCTAAATCTTCTTCTTCGTCGACTCCTTGTGGCTCAACATGATTGAGTTCCGCTGGAGCGTTACGGGTGCTAAGTCAACAGCATTTCCTTGAATAGACTCTTGGTCTCCTTCATCATCGGACCAAGATCCTTGTTGCCCATATGGGTTATACCAGATTACCGGCATGAGGTGAGATTCGGGAACACATTCTTCAGCGAAGATATATTCTCCTGTTTCAAGGGATTCCTCCCACTCGTCGGTGTCACTGGCGATGTCATTGGACTCATATCCCTCCATGGAGAATCCAATCACCGAATTGCAAGAGTATGATGCCCCCTGCACAGTTTCTTTTCTGAATTGAGGTGGCATGAAATCACCAAGGGTGAATTTCCTTCCCACCTTTGATGCCTTGGATTCTTCCGTTGCCCCCAGCGAAGCAGTGGAAGAGGTCTCTGCCTTTTCCAGGACTTCTTGTTTTGGTTGAGCTTTCTCCTGCTACTTGAGCTTGCAGAGTTGTCTCTGGGCTTGCCTTCGCTATCGAGCGGTAGGCTTTGTTTTGACGATCTCCCAGTTTTCATCTTCTAGGAGATCAGGATGTACCCTTATAGGTTGTCCATCTGATTTGGGATAAGGAACCAACTCTTGGGATGTCTGGGTCATTTTTATCACCTTAAAGGAAGTAGTGGTCTTCTCTTTTGGCGATTTTGAAGTTTGTCCATACGACACCATGTTGACGGAGGCAGGCCCATAGTTTTTGTAGAAGGTGATGACTCCGTTTTTCCACATCTCGTTGATCTTCTCTCTCACAACGAAGCATTGATTGAGATGATACGAGATCATCTGGTGGTATGGACAGTACCGAGGATTATTGGTTTTGCCAACATCTCCCGGTCTTTTGGGCTCAGGTAAGGTGAGTTTACCATTTGCTACAAGAGCCTCGAAGATTTCTTCGACATTTTCATCGAACGGGTATTTTTTCTGTACTCGTTCTCTGAAGGCATCAGAGAGTTCATGTTTCTTACCTACAGCTTTGTTTTCAGCTTTCTTTGGCTGCTGAGGAGATGACTTGGTTTGCACATTAAGAACCTCCTTTTTCTTTGGCTTTGAGGTCGTAATGGTAGCCACTTTGATGATGACTGCCGACTGTTGAGGTCTTTGATCACCGTTTCAGCCTCCATAGAAGCTTCTAGGAGTTCTCCCAGGTTCTTTGATTTGTTGCTGATAATCATGGAGCGGATTCTCGCTCTCATGTTGTTACGGCAGATGTCAACGAGCGACGCTTGTGGCAGCACATCTGAGCACTTGTATGCCATTGCCTTCCACTTGTGAATGAAGTCGTAAGTTGACTCATTCTCTCCCTGTTTTAGGCTGCAGAGTTGTGCCATAGTAACAAGATGATCCTCACCTTTGAAGTGGGTCAGGAAGCGTGTCTCTAGCATGGCCCAATTTTGGATGGAGTCCTCCGGCAGAGTGGAGCACCAATTGAAGGCCGTACCTTTTAAGGTACTTGCAAAGAGAAGGATCTTGAGGGCATCTTGATCCGCAATAGCTTCCGTCAATATTTTGAAGTGGATAACGTGTTGTCTGGCTAAACCTTTCCCCGTATATGTTTGGAGAGTAGGTTGCTTGAATTTTGTAGGGAACGGGACCGAGTCCATCCATAAGGGATATGGTGGCTTGATCCCATGCTCCTTCAGTGTATCCTCTTCTTTTGCTTTTGCGAGGATATCGTCAACGTCCTTTTTGGTAAGGGCGCGTGACTCACGGTTTTCTGCATTTTCCTCGTTATCTGGAGGAGATTGGTTGTTTTCTTGACGCTGCAAAGTGAGAAGAAGATTCTCCATGAGAGCCTCAATCCTTTACTGACCTTGCTCCAACTGCTGGATGCGTGCGGCCGTTTCATCCGGAGGTGGATTGCGCGGCTGCTTAGAGTTTGTAGCCAAGACGTTCATCCCCCGTAATTCGAATGAGGAGATTGTCCTGGTGACTGAGCTGGGGCTCATTCTTGAAGAGCTTAAGGAAGGATTACTCCGTTGTCCTTGGCTTGAAGGAGCAGAAGATTCTTCCAGGCGTCTTCGTGTCCGGGAGACGCTGCGAGTCACCGGTCGCCGGACATGAATTTTGGTTGCCGACTTTTGGCGTCTTTTGGTTTTTCCGACCATATGGACAGCAACACCTTGACTGGGTCTTTCTTTTTCGACCCATTTTTGGGAGACTTGGAGGATAGGATGCTGGGTCCTTTGCTTCTCTAGTCTCCTTTGTCGATACGACATACGACGACGTATACGACGGGCAATTTGAGCTTCTGTCAGCTCTGGCTGGGCTTTAGCGATGAAAGATGTACTCCCTAGAGCGCAGCAGCCGAGCCTGTCTTCTTTGAAGCTGGGCATAGATAGGATTTGGACTCGGTCCTTCGACTGTCGTAGCGAAGCTTTGAATTTTGCGAGTTCAGCCTCCGTTGAGATAAAGGGTCGAACTGTAGGGGTGCAGGCCTTGGCAGTTTCTTGCAGAGGCCTGGTGATGTATGATTTGATTTTTGTCTTGTAGGAGCAAGCCGACTCATGATGAGTTGCCTTCTTTGCCAGGCAAGAGGCTGGTTTCTCCTCCTTCATGGATGCAAGTGGATAGAGCCAGTTTTCTTTTAGAGGGGCCAGGTATGCTGGCCTTGTAGATGCTCGGGACCGCCTTTGTTTTGGTGAAGGTCTTGGGGACCAAGTCTTAGGGTAGACCTGGTTCCTACGGGTTGAGGCTTCGTGGGGTTGCCACGGGCTTCAGGCTTCTTCGCGTTCGCCCTTGGTGTCATGGCAGTGACACGTTGTGGGACGATCTTCTGCTTCTTGGCAGGTGCGATTTCCTCTACGGGAAGTGGGAATGGTCCCAGCGACCCGAAGATGATGGTCCGGGGAGTAGAGGTCGACCCGGTGTTCTGGGATTTGCCGAGGGGGGTGACGCTTCGGCAGCTGGCAGGGTACTTATGAGTGCGCTTGTTCTGCTTCTCCTGGAGCATGAGCTGGTACTTGTTCTCATCAAACGTGATGGTTAATGAAGCTGCCATTGTTAGTTTTGGAAAACTTCCGAAACAAGACCACATCCATTAGTAATCACTAGAATTTAATGATCATAAATGGGAAAGAACTATGGTTCTGTCTTTTCAAATCGCTCAAGGGAACATGGCCCAGTCCAAGCGAAACGAAAGAAGGCAAAAAGTCATAAAGGATACAATTGTTCTGAACGCAAGTACAAGAGGCTTAGAGCGAGCATTCCAGTGACTGATAAAAGCAATTGTGGACCTTAATTCAAATTACCGAGAAACGAAGCTCACTCGAGGTAAGATAATATAAGGTTGGAGAAACAAATGTGTTGGTCGCGAATACAGTAGACCCTGAAGGGCGTACTAGCACCGCTAGGCACAAATGTTGCAAATCACATCCTTGGAATAGACACGAGATGGGATTTTTGAAAGGTCAAAATTGGATTCATAGAAGAGAGCAAATGGCGTTCCAATCCGAATAAGGGCTCAAAAATTTCTGCGAGCGCTAAATCCGAAAAGAGTGAACCAAAATTTCTCGAATGTGAACCCAAAAGTGACGGAAGTTTTTTTTTTAAGTTTTTTTTATTTTTGAAAAATTTTGTTGTTGTTGTTTTTTTTTTCGAAGGGACCACAAAGGTTTTCAATTCGGTCTTATGAAACCTTAGTAGATAGATCAGCCCCTAGGTAAGGGTAGGATTACTTAATGAACCCGTCTGGAGGACCCTTGCCTCGAACAGTCTAGCTGTCTCCACACTCTGGACAAGGCTTCTCTTAGATCCACTTTGGTCAAAGAACGCAATTCGTGCAACTTTAGTGGGTTTTGAAAAAAAAAATTTGATTTTTTTTATGGATTCATCAAAGAGAACGAGCGGTGTTCCAATCCGAATAAGGACTCAAACATTTCTGCGAGCGCTAAATCCGAAAAGGAGGGGACCAAACTTTCTCAAATTTGATTCCAAAAGAAAAAAAAATTTAAGGAGTTTTTTTTTTTAAGAGTTTTTTTTTTTTTTTGAAATCCTTATCGGATCATCAAAGAGAAAAGATGGCTCATTCCCCGATTAGAACAATAGCTGCAAACATTTCTGTGAGCTATCAAGTTCAAAGATGAGAGGATCAAAGTTTCTCAAAAGTGAATCCAAGAAAGATAAATCAGATTTCTTTTTTTTTTTTTAATTTTTTTTTTTGAAATGAGAAAGAATGGAAATAAGTTCAAAGGTAGAAACGTTTCAAAAAAAATCTCATCTCATTTTTTGGATGCAAGATCCAACATAGGCCACCAACTAGAAATGAGCCTAAGAATTCAAGCATCGCGTTCTCCAATGAACTGGTCCCACCGGGTATGCCAGCTTGATGGACCCGATTTCTTTCTCTCCTCTCCACTCACATCCGTCCCCGGGGTCGCCGAGAAGAAAAATCGAGATGGAGGGAGGAAAGGGGGAGAAAAAAAGGGCATTTTATATTTTTGTACGGGTATGCCAGATTTTCTATTCTACTTGGAATTTAGAAATGGTGATCCGGAGATCCACCTTCGTAAGTAGAAAGGAAATCAATCCTTTTTTCTAACTTTCCAAATTGCACATATATTTAAGAAAAGAGACAGTTTTTGAATGCCATTAGAGGCGATTTCATTTTTGTTTGCCGTGGAAGGCGAGTTTGCCGTGAAAGACGACTTTTTACCATAGGAGGCGATTTTGTGCCGTGAAAGGCGATTTACAAATCTTATCAAAATGAAAGACAAGAATTGAGATTTTTTTTTCTCTTAAAAAAACAAACTACAATAGAAGCGTAAGAAAGGGAATCTGACTTCTCAGGAGATCGTGGGGACTAGTTCAGATCAACGATTGCAAGTCATGTATGGACTTCACCATCGTCCTTCAGAAGATAACGTTTGATCCTTTGATTCTTTTGGCTTGGCTTGGACTTCAGGTTTTTAGAGGATAAGGACCAAAGGAAGGTCCTATAACTAATGAAAAACGAATAGACGGGTTGAAGAGCCACGTCTTGGCCATGTTGAGTATGAGAAGAGGAGGCTTCTTCTTAGATGAGGGGGCCGGGTGCCCCCTCCCAAGGGACTTTGATCACCTTTTGGGTGTTTGTTGCAGCAGAGTTTCTTCTTACAACAAAGTTTCTTCAGAGTAGCAGGGCTTCTGGATCTTGAGTTCGGAATTCCGGGATTTTCCGTGTCTTGGCTTCTTGGGGTCACCTCCTTTTATAGGCATTTGGTAGCCTTTAGGTGACTTTATGGGCTTTAATGCATTAAAACCACATAATGGGAGGAGTTACAAGTCTTAAATCCTTTATTTTGTAACTCCTTTTTCTTGGCTTCTGATTGGCCGGTGGAGATAATGGGCATTTAATCGCCTTTAATCTCCATGATGAAAGGAGTTTCATGACTTTAATGTCATGATGATTTGGACTTGTAACTCCCATTTCCTTGCTTCTGATTGGGCCGTCCAAAGTAATGAGAAAATGACCGCATTTAGTTGGGTCAATTAACATCATTAAGTGGTCGCCGAGGAGTTGAAGAGTCGCGGGCCGTGCCGCATCTTTTGGAATTCTTCTTGCGATGATCGACGATGGATCTTCATGTTGATTGATGCCGGATAATCACGCAACTTCAAACATTGGTTGATACCAACGGGCCGGTGACATCTGTCCTGTCGATTTCTCGATCAATCGGACAGAAAGTGCACTTTCTTGGTCGGCTGGTTGGCGATCTTGGAGCGATCAATGACGATTTCATGCTCTTGACGGCGGATCCGAGATGTAGACGAAGATCAATCGTTCTCGAGCGACGAAAATCAGATTTTCAGGAAATCACAAGGGCTAGAACTCCCGAAACGCGAAAAAGGGCGGAAAACAGGCCTTCTGGCGGAAATCCGGTGACCATGGGGGGAATTTTCCCCTTTGGTCGCCGTTTTGTCGGCCGTTTTTTTTGTCTTTTTCGCCGCCGTTTTCTCCTAAATTTTTCTTGACATTTTTCCTCATTTTTAGGCTTGGTTCTCCTGGAGAAAACCCAGCGAGAAGTTGTGTAAAACCGGGCGCAAAGTTTTCTATTTTTTGGAAAAACCTCGCGCAGAGTTGCTGATTTTTGTCAAGAGTTGAAACTAGGTCAAACGATGTCGGAATGACCTGAAATTTGACGTGGAGGTTCCTGAGCAGTAGATAGGACCAATCATGGGCTTTTGTTTGAGTTTTGAAGCCGTTTGGAGTCCCGTCACTACTAGACTTGATTTCACCGCGAGGAAGATGTCGCGCTTCGATGTGTGGTCAACCGATGTCCGATTGACCTGAAATTTAACATGAGGCCTATTGGAGTCATTTTGAGATGATCCATTAGCTCCGATTTGGATGTCATGGTTCCGGGGTGCCCCGCAACCGGTAGCCTTAATTTTCTTTCGGAGCATCAAAGTCGGGTCAAACGTTGTCGGAATGACCTTAAATACGACGTGCAGCCCTTTTGAAGCATGTTGAAGCCGCCCATGTGCTCCTTTTGATGAGTGATGATCCCGGTGGTTCTCGCCGCTGAGGGGTTTGATTTTCTTTCGGAGCGTCAAAGTCGGGTCAAACGTTGTCGAAATGACCTGAAATTTGACGTGGAGCCTTTTGGAGGTATTTTGAGACCATCCGTAGGCTCTGATCGAAGTTTGAATGTCTTCGACGCTGCCGCCGCTAGGAGCGCCTGTTTGGCTGCCGGAGGAGTGAAGTTAAGCCAAATGATGTTGGAATGGCCCGAAACTTCATGTGAACTCCTCTTTTGGCTGTCTTGTAGGATCTATCAGTTTTCAAGTGATTCTGACAAGATCTAATGCTTGAAGCGGCATTGCCTGTTTGTAGTAGGATGTGGCTTCATGTAGCTTCTTGATGTTGAAGAGGCAAAGTGACATTTTTGGTGTCAACAAATATGAGCAACAAAGATTGAAAATACATAATGATATGTATTGATATCAATATATCTATGTAATTTAAAAAGATTAATAAAAGAGAAAGTGGGCCTGTCATTCTTCTTCTTTATTCATATCACAAAATCTCAGCAAGTCTATGAGATCTCCAACAAAAAGATATAATTTCTCCTCTTCCTCTCTTGGATCGTAACATTTAGGGCAATTGTAAATAGATTAGAATGATAATTGAAAAATCTCTTCTCCAATCTCCATCAAGTATTCTTTATTTGTTCTCATTTCCTTTCTTTTCTTTTCTTTTTTTCATTTTAAATTTTTCCCAAAATCAATAACATTTTCGTTTCATTTTTCCAAAGTCAAAACTATGTTTAAAAAATCTCTAAATGAAGGTGGGGCCATCCATTAACGGATGGCCACACATAGGATGGCCAAAGGACTTACCTTAGGGGGTTTTCAAATGTAAAGGGGGGCCATGGCCCCTGCCAATCCCCCTAGGTCCGCCCCTAGTGCCGCAGATGGGAAGTGATGAAAATCCCATGCTCACATGCTATGGCTACAATGATAGGTCGGAATATTTATCCATATGATTACTGTGAGCACTGGTACCACACACCCCTATAACAGATGACCTACAATGAGGTTTTACGTGCCACCTATGATAGAAAGCAGTGGGAGTCATGCTCTTGCGAACACATTCTTCCCCTTCCCCCATTAGCAAGTAAGCGGCTAGGCCGGCCAAAGAAGAATAGGACTGGGTGGAAGATCGCAACCGCAAGAAAAGGGTTGTAACCTGCTCCAACTATAAAGAGAGGGGACACAATCGGGGGAGATGCCGTAATCCTCCCGCTCCGCATTAGAGGAACTGGTTTTTTTATTTTTTAATGTCTTATGTCGCAGTAAAGGAACAATTGTAATGACATGTCAATGACATTTTATTTCACATGTTTTTTTATGGCTTCTTGTTTATGCATACGAACAACAATGCAATCAGAAGAAATGTAATGACATGTTTATGACATTTTGGGTGTTTACATTGAAATATGACATCTTGGTACTTATTAATGAATAGTGTTCCTTACATGGATTTCCTTATCAAGAGAAGTAATACAATCCCTGTTTCAAAATGAACTAATGATGTTTGCCCATCAAAACTACTTTTGATATTCACTATGTTTTAATATGTAAAGGTCGCTGGGGACCCTTATCTATAACTATTATAGGTTGATGGGAGTTCTGTGAAGGTTACGATGGACCGCGAGGTCGCTAGGGACCCTTAACATTGAAAAAAAAAGGTAGATAGGGACGCCAGTAGAAAATGTTAAAAAAAATACGTTTTCGGGCAAAATGACGGATTTTGTGCAAGGTCACTTAAAATGACCTTTTCGGTCCAGTGGTAACCTAATATGTTTTTTTTTTTTTTTGTAAAATCCCCTTGATTTAAAGGGCAATTCCATTTTTTTATTCTAGTGTGCAGACTTCGTATCAGAATTGGGCATTATATCCTATGGACATAATTTCATCACAATCACCTACATGTGGGAAATTGTTGTCTTTAAGAAAGCATCTTAATTGATGTGCCTTGCTATTTTTTATTGCTTTCTTATTTAATTCCCCTTACTTACTTTTATTCACTAATTATTTATTCTAATTATTCATTCATTTCTCAATTGCACATTCTTCATAAGTAATTCCCCCAACAAGTTCTTCCACTTAGCAACTTAAAACATTCTTGACTTCAAATATGGGATTTTTCCTCCTTACATATAATATCAAAGAAGTTTCAATAATTACTTTTTATCAACAAGTTCTAAGTTTCAGCCATCAGGCTCATCAGTAAACTGGCACTGCATCGTAGTAAAAAGAATTCCCGGCACCTCTCTAGACTCTCAAGAGCTTCCAAACTGCAACCTCCCAAACGACACCGACCACAATTTCATTAGACTCAGTATGAGACTAGCCCTTTGACTGCCCTGATTAAATTACATCTCAATTTTCTCCAACCTTTTAAAAACAGAGTTCATAGCTTGAAAATACATAATCAATCTAACAATGAGTTTAACGTCAATTAAGTTGGGCTTGTCAAACAAGGAAGATTGGAGCTTGTAATAGACTTGGATTTTAGAATGGTGAGTACTAATCATATAACCACCTTCTACTTATTGAATTTTTTTTTAGGTAAATTAGCCAAAAGTCCCTCACATTGGTCTTGTAAGGCATCCAGTCCAACAACTTTTCCTTAGCTGGACATATTTTGGCGAGAAATCCCTAGATAAGCCACATCACATATTTACATGACTGATTTACCCTTTCAACTATTTAGGCATAAAGTTTTAAATTTTAAAATTTCAACTATTCTATTCTCCCTCGTTCATAGAGCAACGCTCTCTCTCATTTTTTGTCTCGGACAGCCCCCTTCGGAAGAAGATCATTGATCCTCGCATGCCCCTGCGCCATTTGTAGTTGCAGAAGGAGGGTTGTTGATCTCTGTTGGGCCACCGGCAATTTGCAGAGGATCAAGGTGGGCCACGATTGTTGACCGGAGGAGATCAAGAAGACTTTGTTTGCAGGGACACGGTGGAGGAACCGTTCTCGTTTTGACTTATGTGGGTACAAAAGACAACTTGTTTTGTCTTTAGTGCCATTAGAGGAGTGCTACTTGGTCTTGCATAACCCAAAAGTGGGTTTTTTCGTTCTGATTCCAAGGTGGAGAAATGAAAGAGGGAGGTTCAAGGATTTGAATCTCGTTCGGTGGTTGATCTCGTGCAGGAGGTGTCAAGAGGATCAGATCTCGACAAGATCGATCTCCGACACGCTCTACTCCAACAGTTTGTTTGGCTCTCTTAATTTTCGAAACAAAGTAGGAGCATATGCAGATTCAGTCTTTTGGATTTGCATAGGTGGGCCGCACTAATCAAGGGAACAAAGACAAGATCTCTGGTTTGCGTCGTTGCCGAGGAAGAAATCCAAACACAGAGGATCGGGTTTCGTTTTTTCTTCCTTGCTATGAACCGAAGATAACCGCTGCAGCAAGAAAAAGGTGGGCTCTATGTGTGAATAAGATTACCGTTGTCGGAGAAGAAGACCGGAAGATCACCGATACTTACGCTACCCATCGCCAAACGCCATGCTCGAATTCGTGGCTAATCTCACCAATTTGAAGTTCTGCACAGAATAGAACGCAAGGAAGCAGACAACTGTTCATTGAGTTTTTGGCAAACTTATCTGAGTTTTTGTAAAATTTATCTGAGTTTCAGGAAAATTTATCTTCGTTTTTTAAAGTTTTATTTGAATTTTTGAAAAATTTATCTAATTTTTTGATAAATTTAACTGAGTTTTTGTAAAATCTATTTGAGGGTTTTTACAAATTTATTTGTATTTTTTGAAATCTATTTCTGTTTTTTAATTTTATTTGTCTCTTTTGAAATTTATTTGCGTTTTTTTTAAATAAATTTAACTGAGTTTTTGAAAAAATACTTGATTTTTTGGAAAAAAAATTTCTAAAATTTGGAAAGTTGGTTTATCATAGTTTTGGCAAATGTATTTGCGTTTTGTGAAATTTATTTTTATTTTTTAATTTTATTTATATCTTTTGAGTTTTATTTGGATCTTTTGAAATTTATTTGTCTTTTGAAATTTATTTACATTTTTTGAAATTTATTTACGTCTTTTTTAATTTCTCTACGTTCTTTTGGAATTTATTACTTTTTTTGAAATTATTGCGTTTTTTTAAATTTTTTTTTTTTTTTAGAATTTATTTGAAAATCTCATTAATTGAATTTCATTAATCATGGTCAATTAAATGGTAGTTGACCATTATTAATAGCATATCCCACTAATCATAGAATATGATTTAAAGAAAGGGTAATTTGGATATTTTAGGTCTTCAAATTTAGAAAAAAGAGCTACCACACTATAAAAAAAAGATTGTAGATATAAGGTCTGAAAGTAAAATGTTCAGAGACTTGTCGCCGAATGCTCCTTTTTTTTTCAACTTTACTTTCATTAAAATAAAAAGCTTAGCATTGCAAAGGAAATATAAAGCTAAATACCGAGAAAAAGAGGGGGAAAAGCATATTATAACATTGCACTGATTGAGGGGTTATTTTTATTCCCATTAGTAAAAAATAATTTAGGCACAAGGCATCAATTGTAGGACTATCATAATAATGACCTAGATCAAACATAAATGTCTAGAAAGAGATGGGCCTTTTCTGTTTGCAATTTATAGAACAATAAGTGGTTGAGAATCACAAGAACAGCTCTCTTTCTCTCTCTTCTCCGCTGCGTAATGTTGTATTAGATAATCATAATAAGTCTGGTACAAGCTTAACATAAACGAGAACAGAAAATAAAAAAGTACAACAAAATGTTCAAAAACAGTGACTCTAAAACTATCTCCTATCAGTGCAACCACCAGGTCTGTAACATCATTCAGCCTATACATCTGTAACCTCTGCGTCTTCAATCAGCCCCCGACATGCAACGATCCGCTGATTCTCTGTATGTCCTGCATGTAGATGACATGAATGTAAGTAGGTCAGGTACCTCTGAATAGAGTAAAGAGAGGTGGCCCCAATTTTGCAAGTCCATCGGCAAGTTCGTTGGCATTTTGGCTACAGGTGAACACCAATGATTTATATGTTTCAGGGAAGAGGTAATCTGCTGCCAAGTTGACATATGATCCCAAGTGAATAACTAATTTGCACGTACGCCTCTGCATTAGGAGTGCACCCCCTTCCAAAATTACATTATGAAGTTGCTGTTTGAGAATCAAGTGTAGGCCTTAAAGTAGTCAATACATTTCCAAAATGAAGTTCTGCAAAAATGTACGGATCTCATCATTGATCACAGAGTCCCATATCATTCTACAACGCGGAGTTGCTATCCATCTAGCTCTTTTTGTGTGTGTTTGCGTTTCTCATGGAAAGAGCAATGTTCCAAATTTCATGTTTGCTATTAAGGATTTGACAACACAGACAACAGACAACAGACAACAGGGTATTTTCTCCTGATTTCATATTGTAGTCGTTATCAATCCAAAAATTGGCAATCAAACCAATTTGAGATTTCTCTCCAATCGCAAAACAGCTAAAATGCCATGTTGCCCCACCACCATCCAATCACATTTATTTCTTTATGGATCATTGCTTTTATATACAAATATTCTTATTTTTTGCCTGGTGATATTTGGATTGGATAAAGGACAACCAACTTGCCTCAACTTACCTGATAACCCATAACAACCAACCATTGTTACTACCATCAATTATTCCAAATCACAATCGTAGAAACTACTTGAGAAAGACTTGATTGAAAGAACTATGAAAAACATTTATACTATAAAATATTCAATTTTAGTTTTACTTTCTTTGAAAATAAGCCAAGAGTCCTATACTTATTTGAAGTCTTTCCTTTTTATAATAATGATTCTACTATTCTAACTATTGCACTATATAAGTGGTGAAAAAACATTGTGTTCCATGTTTGTCTACTTCCGCAAATCTGCTGCTGTACCACCGTTGGATCTTTTTTTTTCTTTCTTTCTTAACTTTTTCCCCTTTTTTTTTTTTTTTGTGTGTGTTTGCTAGATGGGTAAGTGGTATATAACTCATAATACAACCTCCCTGCCCAAGCTGCCCAAGGATCAATCTCTAAGCAGCTGTGTGAAATGAGACACCCTTGCCATGGGGTTGTCTTGAGTGTCCCTCCTTGGATATGTTTGTTTGAATTGAGTACATAGGAATGGAATACATAGGAATGCATGCCATTAAGTAATTAAAAATGAAGATCCAAGGTGAAAATACAAAAATAATCATCAGATAGACTCCCCTATACTGGAAGGTGAATCTAGGAAAGACGGGAAATGAATACGCTAGTAGTAGGTCAAATCCTAAGAAAGTCACTATCTCATCTATATTACTACATTATATCTTTCACTCCTCACCTCATATCATTCACACTTCACCAACTTCCAAGTCTCCCGAAGGGCTAATCTAAAGCAGGTTATTAACCATAGACATCCTCTCAGTAATTATAATGAAGAAAATGTAAGCACGCAAAATTGACGGCATATGCTTAGAGAAAGCTACCAGTTTATGTTCCCAAGTCATTTCTTCATGACATGTCTATACTGCGATTCGGTGGCAGATCAAGAAAGAAAATAACAGTCACTCCAGAGAAATCCAAGCATTACAGGTATTCTGTAATTAAAATAGAAGAAAAAATAAGCAAAATTCACTCTCCATAAGGGCGTATGCTTGCTTCACGTGTGGTAAAGTACAATCGAGTGGGAAAGCAGTGCTAGCCGCCAGACCCTTTACCACGACCATGTTTGGTTGGCAAAAACAAGTGGAAAAGTAATCCTCCAGCACAAATACAAATAAGTGGTTACTTACCACTCTGTCAAACACAAGCATTACTTCACCAGAAACTTTAATCTCACCATTACTTTAGCTCACCCTTTTCATTGATGTGACATTAATTTACTTCGCCATTACTGTACGAGTAATGTAAACAAACATGCCTGTATCATGTTTCAAGGAATAGAATCAAAACAAAAGCAATACAAAATCTGACCAGTGCAGTGGTCTGCATTGCAGCATCTGACTTGAGCAGAGCTCACTTGCTCTTATTCTTAGGAGCCTCAGCTGCAGACGAAAACATAGGATTTGGTGACACATTTCAGACAGGAGATGATGGGGCTGGTGTATGGATTCAGGAAGACATTTAATGTGAGATATGAAGCCTGAATATGAGCACGTGCACTCAGATGTTTCCCAATTGAATGAAGAGACATTGGATCGCAACGTTCTCCGGTCACAGTGGGAAGTAGCCTTTCCAGAAAGAAGCTCCTTACACAGACACATGCATGCATGCATGCACGCACATGTTTACACTTATCAAGTCGAGGCCACATGCCATATCTCACCCTGTTTGTGTTATTTTAATATTTTCTGGTGTCTTAGGTAAAGAGAATTAATTCAGATCTAATTGGAGAAAGCTAGAGCCATCGCGCATTCTACCTCCGGGCGTCTGGACACCAGCTCCTGCGCCAAACATCCTTAGCAACTGCCTCCTGACGTCCAGACGCCAGAGGGTGGAGTCCGTCTCCTTGTGCAATTTGAAGAGAAAAATTGATCCAAAAGCTATAAAAAGCGAGCCAAACTCGTTTTTAGAGAATTCAAGTCTTGGGAGAAGAACCGGAGGCAGGTTTTGGAGGATTGAGAAGAGCACCAATGGGGGTTTCGTCAATGATTCTTCATTCGTTTTTCTCCATGAGTAACTAACTCTCCACCTTAGGGTTGCGCAGAAGCTCTAATCTTGTATTTTGGTGATCTATAGGTTCTCGGGTTTTACTTTGAACGCTTTGGTTATATATAACATGAATATTATCCATTGATTGGATTTTCTTTATTAATGCATTATCTCTTTTTGGTATTTACTCTTGTAGATTTAAATACCAGTCATATAATGATGCTTGAATGAATGTGTTGTTAGATACAAGATAATTTATGCCTTCGATCTAAACCCACATACTTATTTGCCGACTCTGTGAAAGTTTGTAACCAAAATGAGTCTTTAAAGTGTTGATAGTGAAACCCTAGGTCTATACTCGTCATTCTACGATGTTAGAATGGATTCGTACCCTAAGATCTTTTCTTCAATTAAATCAAATATTGTTTTTACTTTGCTAATTTAGGAATCAAATCCATCAAATCAATATTTCATTTTCGAGTAGGATTAGTTTAGGAATTTGGAAACCAACACAACTTATCATTTTGGTCCCAGTGGTGTATCCACTCGGTTAACATCTCTACTCGTACTCTCACAAGTAGAGATAGTAGCTAGGTATAAATTATATTTGCAAACCTTGTTTTGAGATGATCACTCACCAAGGCAGCTGGCACTCTAGGGTGCCCCAATTCGTTTGGTGGTGGGGCATGTCTTGATCAGTTGGGCCTGATATTATAGAATAAAAGTGGGCTCTCACGCACAAACTGGGTTGAGTGCCTTCTTTTTTCTTTTGGCAGTAAGGGTATGGATTAATCATATTTGGGTCTCATTGAACAGAATAAAATTGAGATGTCTGGTGATTGAATTAGGCTTTTAAAGTGCGCACACAGAAAGGAGTAGGGTGAGTGAGTATTGGTTGATAGTAGGTTACTCCAATCATACAGAACAAAAATAGGGTGACAAAACTTATGCTCGTGGGTTAATGAAAAGCACAGGCATGTTTAGGTTCGCCCTTTTCTTTTTCTTTTTTCTTTTTTCTTTTTTCTTTTTTTTTTTTTTTGTGATAAAAGGAGTTCCCTCTTTTTCAGATGAGATACACTCAGCCAGTTATCAACTGAGACTAGATTACTAGAACAGCAGTACCTTGCCACATCCACACAGCAGAGAAATCCTAACAGGACCTCAGATTGTTGAGCTCAAGCCCAAATCCAGTAAAAGCAATTGGAAAAATGAACCTAGCTGCCATGGCCACGTTTTTTTATCAGGCAATTCGTAGCTCCCAGGTGCAAATGAGCATAGCATCTACACAAAATGTAATACTAAATATGGCAATTAGTAGCTCCCGAACCCAGACGCATATGGCACCTACATAAATGTAATATCAATATCCATACAACTCGAACAAGGTATCAAAAATGAGCACGGAATTTGACTGACAAAAGTATCGGAGATGTAAAATAGCATTTAATTATATAAATAACGTTATAAGACAATAAAAATAACTTATCAAGTTTTTCTACATGCACCAGACAGTGGACATGACAGGTTAATTTTCCCTGAATCCAATGATGCATTTGAAAAGAAAAAAAAAAACAAACAAATCCATGAAAGAGAGCTTCTAATGGGCACAAGATTACTTAGAATAACACTCATATAAGGTGTAACAAAAAAAGAAGACTAAAAGATTAAGATTTTCTAAATGTATCTGTCACTAAATGAACACGGCACTTTTTTTTTTCCTCACAATCAGTAATGTTACAGGAAATAAAAAGAAGCAATGAAATACATAGAGCTTCTGATGAAGCAAAACCATCTCCAGCTTGCAAGATTTTACATTTCCAGTGAAACAAATAAATAGCAAGCAAGAGAGACCTTGTTAGTGGTGACTCAAGCCACTTTCCTTTCTTTACTCTTTTCTTTTTCTTTTTCTTTTTTTTTCCTGGAATCTGTAACACAACTTGAGCCACTCAAAAGGTAAGATACAAAACATGTCAAGAAACAGCTGAAGATACAGTTATGAAAGAAAAGAAAGAAAAACAGAATCAGATGGTTATTAATTTTGCTCAATGTTGAGTCAGAGAATGGGACTTATTTACAATTTGTAGTGTACCACGGACTGTTATGTAAATACTAGAAGCTTGAGGGGCTTTTTTGTAATTTTTCAAAATAGTTAAATAATAGGAGAGTTGCTAATGCCACAGCCAAATCTTCTCTTTCCACATCCCTTTTTTTCATGACCAAAATATCCATGTAAAATTACCTAAAAGGATGCCTATCAAAATCTCTCCCTCCCTCCGCAACCTCTTTCTACACTCACCCACCCCACCCCAACCCCGAGCCTAGCCACCACCGTCCCCTCTGTCAGCA
Organism: Cinnamomum chago; assembly: GCA_038049695.1. Taxonomy (NCBI): domain Eukaryota; kingdom Viridiplantae; phylum Streptophyta; class Magnoliopsida; order Laurales; family Lauraceae; genus Cinnamomum; species Cinnamomum chago. The sequence continues at coordinate 33,721,148 of CP142462.1, read as the reverse complement.
CTGCCGGAGGAGGTGAGGGACGGGGGGAGGGAGAGAGGGCAGCGGATGGAGGGCAGCAGCAGGAGAGGGAGGGAGGGAAAGGGAGAAAAACAAGGCGGAGGTATAGGGAGAGGGCGGAGGGAGAGAGAGAGGGATGAGGAGAGGGCAGCAGGCGGCGGCAGGGAGAGGAGGGAAGAAGGGGTGTGTAGAGATAGGGAGAGGGGGAAGAAGGGTATTTTGGGGAAAAAAGGGTGTGTAAAGAGAAATTTTGGAAAGAGAATGGATGTGAACGGAGAAGCTTTGGTTGTGCCATAAGCAGCTCTCTATAATAGCATAACCAGGGTCGTCTAACCTAATACGTTATTCGACTCTTCATTTTCTTCCTCACTTCCTTTCTCCTTGTCGTTTTTTCTTTTTTTCTTTTTTTCTTTTTTTCTCTTTTTACGTTTTTGGGACATTCTAGATTATAGAATAAAACCTTAGATCAGAGAAGAGAATTCTAGGTCTGCAACTTGGTATCAGAGCTCTCCAATAGGTAGAAGACACCAAGGCCGAGAAGCCTATAGGGGCAGATTTGACATAAAACAGGAGTTTGGAGTGGTTTCACCCTAGCCAAACCAATGCTGAGGTTTGGCTGGGCCTCATCTTCATTTGGAATGTGTTTCTGGACCACTTGTTTCTTGATGGAGTAAAGTCATGTAAGCTGTATAAGGCCTGATGTCTGTAGCAAAATCTGATTTGGAGTTGATCGTTGATTGTTATAAGTTTTTTTTTTTATTATTATTATTATTATTTAAGTCGACAGTGTGTTGACAGTGAACCTGTGGCTTGTTCTGTGCAGTCGATTGAGTGAAGTCTCCCAGGTAGGGCTTTGGTCAGCTCCTGACAATCCTGTGAAGTTGTGAGTGTAGGCTGCATTCGATTTGCTGCACAGGTTTGAGATTTATTCTCTCTCGTTGGCTTTTTGTCTAATTTGTGTTTTGAGTCTTTTAAGGCTGCAATGGAGTCCAAAAGTGGTACCTCTATTGTGTCTACTCAACAAATTTTGTTACGTCTACTCAACAAATTCCTAACATTGCAAAAGTATGAATGTCAAGAAAATATCAGATCTCTTCAATGGCACCAACTATAAAGATTGGGCTTACTTTGCTAAGATGACCATTAGAGGATCAAGGAGACTTTTATACATTGATGGGAGTATTAAAGAACCCGAGAAAGATGATCCATAATACTCAGAATGGGCCTCAGAAAATATGTTAGTCAAAAATTGGATCTTGAATTCAATGGAAGGGGCAATTACAAAAGGCTTTAAATATTTTTACACTGCAAATGAACTTTAGGATTCCATAGAAACTGCTTATGCTCAAAAAAGGAATAATGCCAGGGTTCTAGGATTGAAAAAGAAAATTGCTACATTTAGACAAGGTAGTCTATTGATGGCCGACTATTATTCTCAGTTTAGGGCTCTATGGAAAGAACTGAAGTTGTATAGTCCAAACTCCAAACCTTTGTGCCACCAAGATATCATGTTCTGCTGAGGGAAAATTGATAGAAGATCAACACTTTATTTGAATTATTGGGGGATGTTAATCCAGAATTTCAAACTATAAGTGGACATAACAAGCTAGGATCCCTTGCCTCATATAGGCACAGTATTTGCCCAGTTGCAAGGAGAAGAAAGTCATGGGGTGGTTATAAATGCAAAACAAGATGTATTACCTGATGTTGTTATGAATGTAAAACAAGATGCAGTACCTGATCGGTCAGCACTTAGGCAATATAGTGACTAATCCAGGGTTTGGTGGAGGTAGAGGCCATGGTCGTGGAAGTAACCGCGGTGGACGTGTTGGCAGTCGCAGCTGTGGTAACATTGACAGTGACAAGCTATATTATACCCACTGTGGAAGGTATCATCATACAAGAGAGACTTGTTGGGATTTGAAAAGTAAGCCTCAGAATGTGTTTGCAACACCAGCTAAGGTGGAGCACCCTAGTGATACTACAAAGCAAGAGACAAACTAGCATTGTAAGGAAGAACGGTAAGTTCTTCAACAGCATTAGAAGGCATTACTCATGATTCTTCAGCTAGTATGACTTCTTCTCATAATCCTATCTTGTTTGCATCTTCCGCCTCTTCATCTACATGGGTTATCGATTCAGGGGCTACACATCATGTAACAGGTAAACGTTTTAATTTCTTGTCCACCCAAGGACGGGTGAGAATTGCCGATGGTTCCTATGCTCCACTTGCTAAGAAAGAGGTTGTCCACGCCCCATCTAACCTTTTTCTATCCTTTGTTCTCCATGACCCTTGCTTCTCTTTTAATCTTATGACTCTGAGCACTTTAACCAAAAATCTCAATTGTTGTCACATTTTTATCTTAATTATGTTTTTCGGGACTTGAGGTGGAACTAAGAACAATGGTCTTTATACCCTGGATCTGAAGCGGACAAAGCCTAAAGCGTTGCAAAGTTGCATAGTGTTGAAGAATACGAGGTAACAAACAAGTTCAAGGTGCCACTGAAAGTGTACTCTGGAAGACAGAAAAAAAGGCAAACCAATGTGCTCATTGATATGATACCAGTTGAATGATGGGGATAAATTGTCCAAATTCGAGGATGGACAACCTCCTGGTGTCCAAGTTCGAGGATGGACTACACCTCCTTGTGCAAGCACAGATTTTGGGGATAATTTTATGATATCTCAATATTCTTCTCCTAATAAATAGCCATTGTTGGCTATACATAGAAGGAACATTAAAAAGATCTCCCTTAAATCAAGGAAATATCACCACGTAATTAGTCAAAGAAATCCTACTACTTAACTGGGAAAGAAATCCTACTCTGATGTATGAGCAATGGGTCCTCCGTTTCTTCTTTAGCCTCTAGAATAAACAATTGTTGATTTTTGAATTTGTGACCAGGCCCAAGCTTTTCATTGCAGTTATAGAAAAGGCCTTTCTCTCTCCGTGCTTGCATCTCAAGCCAAGTGAGTCGTCGAATAGGCAGTGTAACCCACTGTGCTGTGGGCCCTGTTTGTGAAAATGGTGGCATTTGAGGTGGTGGTGGTTGTTCTATTCGATATATGTGAAAGTGCAAGCTAGGCCATAGAACCGGTTCTAGAGTGGGGTGAGTAGGACCAACTACAAATTTCTAACAAATTTAATGTGTGTGCTAAAGGATCAACAATACATAGAGAGAACTTCCAAATTTTGGCACATATAAGCAAGCTGTATGAAAATTCAACTAACAAGAAGAGAATAAGCACACACAAATTTATAGTGGTTCGATCTCTTCACCTACATCCACTGACAAGGGAATAACCACCCTTGGTTCCACTATAATGGAGCAAAGCACATAGGTAAGACTCCTTGATGCAATCCTAGGGTTAGGATGCAAGTGCCGGGGCACAATTAAGGTTCCACTTGGAAAAATCCCTATGAAGACAATCTCCAACGATAAACTCACAAAAGGGATTTCTATTAATCTCAAAATCTCTGAAAAATAATTCTCTACAAGCCATATAAATAGTAAAAGAAACTTAAACCTAAGAAATCAATCCTAATCAAATTAGGAAACGCAATAATAAACCTATCCAAATTAGAAACTAATTCTAAATACAATTACTTAAATAAAAATTAGAAGCTACTAATAATTAAGAAAGAATTCCTAAAGTTCCTTGGGTCCCACATGTGGACCATGAGTATATGACAACCGTGTGCTACTGCATTAATTCTCCCCAGATGGGAAAAGAGTTCGTCCTCGAACTTGGCTCTTCTTCTTGATGTTACTTCTGTAGATAGTGTGCACGTGAAGCACATCCTTGGTGAGACGAGAACTTGACCCTTTCTTTGGTGGTGTCGGCTTCAAAGGACGGAGTGTGACTTGCTTTGCACCATGCATAAATGTGTATGTGTTGTTGCGCATGCCATTAGTACCATTCTTGTCATACATTCATGGACGACCCAACAAGATATCACAACTATCCATGGGTATCACATTACACCAAAATGTATCGGTATAATCTGCACCAATGGAAAAGGTAACTAGGCATGCATATCGGACTTGCACTTCATCACCCGTCATTAACCATCTAGCAAAATAAGGATGATGATGCTTCCGAACTTTCAACTGTAAGCGAGCCACAAAAGCTTGGGATATAATATTCTGACAACTGCCTCCATCAATGACGACTGTGCATTCTTTACCATTGACTGTTCCTTTGGAGCGAAAAATATTTTCTCGCAACCATTTCTTCTCAGTAGTCGATGTAGTTTCCTAGATGACCATGAGAGACTCAAGACCCTCCTCGGGCAGAATATCCACCACTTCCTCTGTTTCGTTCTCTTTAGGATCATCTAGAACATCTTTCACATCACTTTCATTCTCAATGAGGTGGATACGTTTTGGACATTTTGCTGCACTATGCCCTTATTGTTTACAATTAAAGCATGTGAGCCTATTTTGACCTTCGGGCTTGGTGAAAACTTTCTCTGATGACATACTCGATTTAGAACCTGTAATGGAGGAATTCTTCTGCATGACCCATTTAGCTGCATTAAGTTTTTGGGCTTGATGATTTACAATTCCCTCAGCTTTGATAGCATGCTGAATAATCTCATCAACATTATCAAAATGCTTGAATGCGAGGATATCTTGAATGTCAAGGGTAAGCCCATTAAAGTATCTGTCAACTAAGACCTCATCATCTTCAGTCAAACCACAACGGGCTTACACTGTCATAAACTCCTCAAAATACTCAACAACCGTCTTAGATCCTTGTTTCAAGTACTGAAAACGTGAACGCAGATCTCTGGAGTAATTGACAAACAGGAATTTCTGCTTCCACAGATTTTTCATCTCGGCCCACGTATCAACAGGGTCAATTTGTTGGTATCTCCTCTTCTTTTGCAACTTGGCCCACCATATCGCAACATAATTGCGAAATCGAGTTGCCACTAGTGTAATTTTTATGACCATCCGTCATTGGTTTATGTGCAAAAATATTTTCAACGCACACTAACCAATCCAAGAAATCATCTGACTTCAATTTTCCATCATATTCGGGAATCACGAGTTTAATACCCAAATCTCGATCTACATTTACTACATGTGGATCTCGTTGATTCCGATTATGTCCTCTATCAACCCGATGGTTATCTTCATGCCAATTAGTTTCCAAATTGGTTAATCGGGTCTTAATCCTTGTAAGAGTCTCTTGCATTTGAACCATCATGGCGGATAGTTGCCCAACGGTTCCCCTCAAATCATCATCATTGTGAGAGGAAGATTCCGTGTCAACCTGCTTCTTGGGAGGCATTTATGTTTAAAGCAAATTTAAAATTTCTAAATGACCTGATGTGTAGATCTGAATTCCACGAGCACGTTGGTGCAAACGGATCAAAAATCTAATGTTGGATGAGTCTGTTATCACGGAAAGAAGATCTGACCGTTGATCTTGTTCAAACCTGGGCCTTTAATTCTTTGCTGATATTAGAAATGATATGGGTTGGGTCGAAACTAGAAGTGGGTCGGGCTAACCTGACCTGAAACTCAACTCGACCAGACCTGGGCGACAACCCAAGCCCAGACACGTGTTTTCAAGGGGGGCCTTTGGCTTGCCTTGATGCTGGCGCCCAAAAGAAGAGAAAATGGTTGAAACCCTTCTCCATTGCTCCAACGAAGGGAGAAAAGAGAGCTAGGAGGTGGCGCTTGAAGTTGGGACTGTGGCGATGGGATGACGATGACAACCCAGGTGCGACGACGAAGGACACAGCGGCGCTGGACGACATTTGATGTGACGAAGACGCAGCGAGGAATAGCTCTGGCGATGGAAAGGTGCGGCAGGATGGATGGATGGCTGGCGGTGGAGTGGAGCAGTGGCGACAACAGTGCCAGGTACTCACTTCTTCCCTAATCTCCTTCCTTTTTGCTACTTCTGTTCTTCTTCGTCTTTCTTCTCTGTTTTCTTCTTTGTTTGTTGCTGGATTCTCTGCACTAAGCAGTGGGCAGGAGATTTTTTTTTTCTCTGGTTTAGGGCTTTGGGTGTTTCGGGGAATGGGAGATGGGTGCTGAAAGGGTTCGATCTGGTTGCGGTTTGGCGTCGGAATATTGAGATGGTTTTGGTCAAAGAAGGGGAAAGGGTTTCGGGGTTCTATTGATGGCAGAGGGCACCTGTGACAACGGTTGGGATTGATGGCGTGGGTATGGAATGGATGAATAGAGTTTGGGAAGGGTGATGACGGTACTGGGATGGACCGATAGGGGTAATCACGCCGACGATCGTGAGGATCGTGCAGCTCTGATACCAATTGATGCAATCCTAGGGTTAGGATGCAAGTGCCGGGGCACAATTAGGGTTCCCACTTGGAACAATCCCGATGAAGACAATCTCCAACGATAAACCCACAAAAGGTATTTCTATTAATCTCAAAATCTCTGAAAAATAATTCTCTACAAGCCATATAAATAGTAAAAGAAACTTAAAACCCTAAGAAATCAATCCTAATCAAATTAGGAAACACAATAATAAACCTATCCAAATTAGAAACTAATTCTAAATACAATTACTTAAATAAAAATTAGAAGCTACTAATAATTAAGAAAGAATTCCTAAACTTCCTTGGGTCCCACATGTGGACCATGAGTATATGGCAACCATGTGCTACTGCATCACTCCTATATCTTACACAACCTAGATGGAGGTTCAACCACACATTTAATCCTCCATTCTATTTTTATAGTGGTTAGATCACACAGTTCTAATCAACTTTACAACAATGATATGAAATTTAAAAATGGAAGAACACTTGCCTCTTGAGAGTGCTTTTGAAGCTTGAACCGAAGTTGAAGCTCTAACCTCTGGCTGCTTGCTTTAAGTCTAGGAAGAAAGAGGATTTTAACAGTGAGGCTTAAGGTTTCCCTTGATGATGATGCTTCCACTAATCACGCTCCTTTAAAGCTAATAGAGCTCTTGGATTTTCCTAAGTAGGATCTAAAATGAGTGTGGAAGGGGTTTAGAGAGCTTTAAAAGAGTGAACAGATGCAGGGAAGAGAGCTCTTGTAAAGTGCCAAAAGTTGTTCAAGAGAGGTGAGCTCTAGGCATTTATAGAAAAAGCTCCAACAGCTAGATCCGCGGCTAACCCCACTTTATCCCGGTTAGCCAAACCCCCAACAACTAGTGCAACGGTCAAATTTTTGAATTTCGATTGGCTTGCGGTTAGCCGCCAATGGGCTTGGCTAACAGACGTGAGCTGACCGCCACCTGACCAAACTCAAACTATCAAAACAGAACTGAAAAAAGGTCTCCAGTTATTGTAACCGCGGAGTGTCGGTGACCTGGCCGCTAGGCTACCGAATTCAAACATGTTACTGAATTCACCCTATAAAAAAACATATTACTGATAAAGGAACAGTGAGGTGACCGGTAGATTGGCTGTTAGCCAACCTTCTTTACTGAATTGAGCCAAAATCATTTGCTCAAAAATCTGGTTAAAACCCTATGCATTTACCGATTAATCTAAATGTCTTATGGGTCATTTCTTGATTGGTTTGAGGTCCCATATACCTGAATAGGTTGGCACACACATGGAGATCTTCCTAGATGAATCTGGACCTTTCAAGATTTGTAGAGAAGCATTCAATCTTGGTCTTCCTTGAGAGACACTTAGAGGCATACATGCAAGATTTTGAGAAGCTTCGTGAAGCCCCGCCCCCGGTCAGGCTGCGTTGCGGTATTTACTATCTAAAAAGGACACTAAACCAAGATTGATTAGGTGGATTCTATTACTCCAAGAATTCAACTTTGAGATTCGGGACAAGAAAGGTTTCAAAAACTGTGTAGCTGGTCACCTATCCTGGATCTTGGTAGAGGCTACGGATGACACCTTACCCTTGCATGACTCATTTCCTGATGAGCAGTTGTTCGCGGTGTCCTAACCCACCCTCCCTGGTTTGCTCACATTGTGAATTACCTAGCAGTGGGGAAGATTCCCTTAAATTGGTCCAAGCAGGACAATGATCGTTTCTTCTCCCAGGTAAAGATGTATTTTTTGGAGGATCCCGAACTTTTCAAGTTCTGCCCAGACCATGTAATCAATGTGTGCCCGAGAGTGAATATCAAAGTATACCCACATTCTGTCACTCTCTTTAATGTGGAGGGCATTTCAATGGAAAGAAGACTACTGCGAAAGTCTTGCAGAGTCGCTTCTATTGGCCCACTCTTTTTCGAGATGCCCATGAGTTTTGTAAGACTTGTTTGCGCTGTTAGTAGACAAAGAACAAGTCTAGGAGGGGCATGATGCCCCTACAATCAATTTTGATTGTAGAAATATTTGATGTGTGGGGCATTGATTTCATGGGACCGTTTCCGCCGTCTTTTGGTTTTGAATACATTCTAGTGGCGGTTGATTACGTGTCCAAGTGTGTGGAAGCGGCAATCACAAAGACAAATGACCACAAGGTTGTGGTCAAATTCTTGCGAAACAACATTTTCAGTCGCTTTGGCTGTCCCCCAGCAATAATCAGTGATGAGGGCACCCACTTCGTGAATAAACACTCTGAGGCGCTGCTAAAGAAGTACTCGATCACACTCAAGGTGGCCACACCTTATCATCCTCAAACCAGCAGCCAAGTCGAAGTATCCAATAGGGAGGTGAGGTGTATGCTAGAAAAAACGGTGAGGCCCGACCGCAAAGATTGGTCTTTACGGTTAAACGATGCTTTATGGGCATACCGTACTGCGTATAAGACTCCTATTGGTATGTCCCCCTATCGGTTAGTGTTTGGCAAGGCCTGTCACTTGCCAGTTGAACTCAAACACCGGACCATGTGGGCCATCAAGCAATTCGATTTTGATCTGGCTACTGCCAGTTCTACTCGGAAACTCCAACTCAATGAGTTATAGGAGATTCGGAACGAAGCCTACACAAGTTCTAAAATTTACAAGGCTCGGACTAAAGCTTTCTATGACAAACATATCTTGCGAAAGTCCTTTGAGCCAAATCAAAAGGTATGGCTTTTCAATTCCAAGTTGCGACTCTGTCCGGGTAAATTGCGGTCTAGATGGGATGAACCATTTGTGGTGACCAAGGTTTTTTTATCAAGGTGCAGTCGAAACACTAGGGGTTTTCTTAAGGTTAAATGGTCAACGGCTGAAACCCAGTGGAGGGGATGAGGTCTTCCAAACTGCTGTTCTTCATATAAACAAGCTGCCATCACCTAATACACATAATAAGAGCCCATTTCAAATTTTCTTTAACCTTTTTCCAGATTACACTATTCTAAAATCTTTTGGGTGTTTATGTTATCCCTTTATGAGACCTTACAACAAACACAAGTTGCAGTAGAAGTCTGCAAGATGCGTTTTTATAGGTTACAGTACATCAAAACATGAATATAGATGCTTAAACTTGCAAAGTGGGCGCATAATAATATCCAGACATGTTATTTTTTATGGGTGTATATATTTCCTTTTGCAACACCACCTAATCCTACAAATCATGAACCCTCAACTGCACAGCCTATCTCTCACCCCTCCCATTTACAGATAGTAGGCTCATTTTCTTCAAATGACCCACCTCCCAATGACCCATTAAACTCAACTCCCATTCCATCGCCAAACCCAAAAGAACCAATCATTTCTTAGTCCAGCCCAAATGAACCCAACCCATCAATCTCCAAACCTGGCCTATCAAGTTCCAATCCAACTGAACCAAGACCATCATTTCCCAACCCAATTGAATCGAACCCCTTAACCTCCAATCCAATAGAACTCAGCTCCTCACAAGTAAGCTCCATGGAACCTGATCCCTCCAACTCAAATCTCACCATCCCAACCTCTACCAAACCTATCCCCTCCAACTCCAATTCCAATTCCACCGACCCTGCTACTACACCTTACCCGGTATCAACCAGTGATGAACGACCATAACCGGTATCAACCAGTAATGAACAATCAGGAATTTATAAACCACCTAATCCGTCCAACACTCATCAAATGCAAACTCGGTTTAAATCTGGCATTACTAAACCTCTCTGATAAGAATCTAAAATGCACCATTTAGGCCCCTTAATTTAGACTTTGATATGTGCATTGATGAGTCTCACTAGTCTAATTATAATATTTTCATGTTTATAGGAGTTCGAAGTGCGTTGGAAAGAAATGGATGAAAGATAGAAAGATTGGCGAAAAACCAGAAGAAGCGGTGCTCTTTGGCTCCGGGCGTCCGGACGCCCGGTCACAGAGAGTTGTGCGCAGGAAAAATAGCTGACGCCCGGACCGTCCGAGAATTCGTCCCCTGAACGTTTTGAAGAGCTTTTTCATCCCAAAACTTATAAATAAGAGCCCAAACTCGTTTTTGGGGGGATTTACATCTTGGGAGAAGTTCTGGAGACTTTCTTGGAGCTTGCGGAAGAGCATCAATGGGGATTTCGTCAAGAACTCTTCGTCAATCGTCTTCCATGAGTAACTAAATCTCCATCTTAGGGTTGTGATGAAGCCCTAGTTTTGTGTTTATGGTGATGTATAGGTTCTAGGGCTTTATTTTAAATGCTTTGCTTATATGACATTGATTTAATCCATTGATTGGATTCTTTTATTAATGCAATATCTCTTTTGGTGTTTTATTCTTGTAGTTTGGAATACCAAGTCATATAATATGATGCTTGAATGAATGTGTTTGTTAGATCTAGGATAATCTATGCCATAGAGATAGGTTATGCCCCGATTTGCATCCACTTCCCTTATTTGTTGACTCTGAAGGTTTGTAACCGGAACGAGTCGTGAAAGCATTGACAGTGAAACCCTAGATCTATATTCGCCATTGCACTAGGCTATGGTGGATTCATACCCTAAGACTTTTACCTTATTGGATCAAAAACTTGTCTTTCAATTTGTTAATTTAGGAATTACAAGCAATCAACCCAACACTTCGTTCTCTAATAGAATTAGTTTAATAATCAGACCTTTGTCTTCTAATAGGATTAGTTTAGGAATTTAGGAAACAACGCAACTTAGCCTTTTTGTCCCAGTGGATACGATACTCGGTTAGCATCTTTGCTTTTTCAAGCAGAGATAATAGCAGAGAATAAATTATAATTGCCACCCTGTTTTAGGACTGGTCACTCACTTTCCTAGCAACTAAACATCCATTACTAATAGCTCTCATTGCTTGTAATGAACCTGTTGAACCAATTTACTTCATTGAAGCCAATAAGCACGCAGAAAGGTGTCATGCAATGTCAGAAGAATATAATGCTCTCATCCAAAATGGCACATGGACTCTTGTCCTTAAACATCCCTCCATGAACATCGAAGGATGGGTTTTTCGAATAAAAAAAGAAAGGCAGATAACACTATTGACCGCTTCAAAGCACGATTGGTCGCCAAAGGCTTTCACCAACAAGATGGTTTGGATTATGATTGGGCATTCGGTCCAATGGTTAAACCCACCACAATTAGAATTAATCCAATAGTTAAACCAACCACAATTAGAATTGCTCTTTCTCTTGCCCTTGTGAACGAATGGATACTCAAGTAGCTCGATGTTCAGAATGCTTTCCTGCATGGATTTCTAAATGAAGATCTTTACATGACCCAACCCACGGGATTCTTGGGTCCAACTGTTCCATCACATGTTCGCAAGCTACAAAAATCTTTGTATGGGCTTAAACAAGCCCCAAGAGCTCGATTCACACGCCAAAGCAACCATCTATTAGACTTAGGCTTCACTAGATCCAAAAATGACTCATCATTGTTCATTTGGCATCATGAGTTACATACTCATATTGATTTATGTGGATGATATCATCCTAGCAGGGTCCCACCAGGAAGATATTGATTGTCTAACGTGGTCTCTTCACCAAGATTTTGCCATAAAAGATTTTGGCCCATTACACTACTATCTAAGAGTTGAGGTCACAAAAATTGGGCCCAACTCACATCTTTCACAATCAAAATATATCTGGGACTTATTGATAAAATCCAAAATGGATGGTGCCAAGCCCAGTCGCACACCTATTGTAAGCAAGAACGCACTGTCATGACATTCTGGAACACCCCTTTCTGATGGCTCCGAATATAAAAGCATAGTGGGTGCTCTCCAATATGTATCCTTAACAAGGCCTAACATAGCCTTTGCAGTAAACAAAGTATGTCAGTTTATACACTACCCCACAACGGATTCTCCGTTATCTCAAGCATACAATTCAATCTGGGATACTAATCCAACCATTTACTAGGGCAACTCTTCAGACTTTTACTAATGCAGATTGGGCAGGATGCATTGATGACCGTCGATCAACTTCAGGATATGGAGTCTACCTTGGCCCAAATCTCATTTCTTGGAGTTCAAAGAAACAATCTACAGTTGCAAAATCCAGCATTCAGGCTGTATATAAAGGGTTGGCTAATGTCGCTGCAGAAGTCCTTCGGGTTTTCTCTCTTTTACATGAACTAAGTAGCAAAGTAACAAGTGCTCCAACCTTGTGGTGTGACAATTTGAGTGCAATCTATCTCACAGCGAATCCAGTCTTCCACTCACACATGAAGCATATGGCAATTGACTTTCATTTTGTCAAAGAACTTATAGCTCGCAAATCACTTCAAGTAAAATACCTATCCACTGTGGACCAGATTGCAGATATTTTCGCAAAGGGTCTCTCATCTCAAATGCATTCTACACTAACATCCAAGCCGAAGGTCCTTCAACGACCATCATCTTGACAGGGGGTATTGGAGAATACATCTCATGGATCTGATTCTGATCTTTTCCACAAATCTCTCTTCACCTCCACTCCACAAGCCTCTCGGCTCTCATCCTCATCTATTGTATCAATCAAAGATCTGAGATCCAATATTATCTCAACTCATACCGAGGCAAAACCATTGTATTTCTCATTTACAGCTTGTACCGAGAATCTTTGGGATTCCTTCATTGTAAGCACAATCATTATAAGAGACAAACCCACAGTTGGAAGTGTGGGTGAATTCAAACCGTGGATGTAGGCAAGAGCTGAACCACGTTAGATCTTTCCGTGCTCTGCTTTTACAACCACTTGGACTTAATTACTTGTCACCTAGGAAACTCAACATCAAACAAACACAAACAAGACCTACATGCCTGATCCACTCCAGGAGTTTTAAGTGGCTCATAAGATAGAAAGCCACCACTATAGGTCTCCTAACATCACCTTCAACAAAGAATCGATCCTTAGCAAGCTCAAATCAAAGTGAAGGACAGAAGTAGAGTATCTAAACTTATATTGCTAGCAGCAATAAAGAAAAGAAAGAAAAAACCAAAAAAATAAAATAAATAAAAGAATAATGAAAGTTAAAGATACTTCAATTTGGATCTAAGTTCACCCTTGAATAGCAAAGGTAGTCCAGGTTGCCCGAGAGATAAATCTTTTTATTTCTCTAGATTTCTTGATCCTTTACAGGATAACTTGTAGCTAATCTTGCACTTTGAAAACTATATTCAATAATTGCATCTAACAACTCCCTTCCTTAATATAATACAGGGCGATGTTGTTCACAATTAATCAAATCATGGACCTATTGGGCTTGAGTTTGCACATCTACGGCCCACAGTTGGTTGGGCCAACCCATTTGGCTGATAGACTCCACATGAGGTAGACGATCTTAAATTTCGAAGATAAGAGGATAAATATTTAGATATTTATACACTGACGTTGGACAATTGCTGAGTTCTCTTTATCTGTTTTTAATTCAAAATTTATGTGTTGATAGAAAGGGTAGAATTTTCTTATGGGTGATGTTTAAGGTATAAATTATTCCTTACATGAATTTCCCAGATCATTCATCAGATCAAGAAACCATGGCATCACACTCAAGGTTCAAAGTGATTCTCTCTCCAAAGGGAGCGTTAACTGAGAAGAAAATATACTTATCTATGGTTATCCTTTACATGGGTTTCCCAGATCTTTCATCAGATCAAGAAACCATGGCATCACACTCAAGGTTCAAAGTGATCATCTCTCCGAAGGGGAATTAACTGAGGAGAAAATATACTTTTCTATCAAATAACAGTTGCATGTACTTAATAGCTACATTCTGCTATATTCAACCTCCAAACAATAAAAAATAAACAAAAAATACTCTTTTGAAATGGGGGAAAAAAGATTTCTTATAATGATCGATTAATTTGATAGCATGTTTCACTCCTGAAAATCAACTGGAACCAATATAAACCAGCTAACAGCATAATAAAGTTAAAGAGTGGGTTCAAGTTTGGCAGCCCTACTGACCTTTCTGGCACTTCATATGCCGATGGTATAACATCATACTTCCATTTTTTTGTGTAAAGTTCACAACAACCCTCAGTGCTAGTCAATAATATCTAGTTCTTAGTTCCATCACATAGTTCTTTCATGGATAACCATAAATCTTTATTCAAAAAACAATAGACATTAAATATAGAAGCAATGGATAATGCTACAACTAGAAGAGGCATACACTCAATAATATATATTTCTGAAAACTAATTCATAATATCCTTCAATTTAGCAGGAAATCAGCAATTAGCCTAATTACAGAACATCTAATTAATCAGCCTACTTATAACAATTGAATCACAGACACGTGGGACCATTAGTGTTTGTGGTCCCTATTGTCACTATAGTCATTTCCAACATCCCTTAAGGGGTTGTTTGGTTGAGGTCATTTACGTATGTAATTGACTCACATGCGTAACTGTTACACGGCATTATGTTTGTTTGCAAGTATTTATGCATCACATGTGTAAATTATATGTGAAAACGGTGTGTAACTGAGCTCAATTTCACACTCAATTTTACGCACCTTAGGGGATAGTAAACGGAATCACATGCGTTTCACTCATGAATTGTAATCATATAGAAAAAGCGGATGGTGCGTCGGGTGAGATTTCCGTCAAGAAGGGTTTTTCGCCACGTCAGCTTTTTCCTTCCTAGGCATGGAAATAGACTTAGTATGAGAAGTCCATTTCCACATAAAACGGACCTCCCCCCCCCCCCCCCCCCCCCCCCCCCCCCCCAACAATTTCCTCTCTCTCACCCTCACTCCACCCAGTCACCCTCTTTCTTCCTCTTCCCCTCCCAACCCCACCCACCCCACACGCATACCAACCCACCCACCAATAGTTTTCACTAAAAAGTGATTTTCACTAAAGAAACTCATAGCTGCACCAAACAACATTAGCACTAATTCATTGAGGAAAACCTTTTTGCACCAAACATAAATTTTGACTTCCGCGGAAAAACTTTTCCAAAGAATTTGAAACCCATGGATTTTGCTGATGTGGCAATTTCCAATTTCCACGGAAATTACATGTACACAAACGTGCCCTTAGAGGATTGCCCAATATAGAGGAACTTTGCTAGCTCTCTTGATTCCAAATCCCAGATGTGATGGAACACCTCACGTTTACTGGAAAAAAAATGTTAAAATTTGAAAATTTTGCAAAACTAAGGAAGAATTCAATATTTGGACTCATATTATTTTCTGAATTGGGATTTCTATGAATAAGAAAGCTTCTTAGTTTTACCGTCAAAAAAAATGAAAGAAAAGCCTCTATAGTTTTAGTTATTGCCTCCATCCCATGCTATTAAATTAATGGAAATTTCATTTGGGTGGCATGTGTATGGTCTATGCATGCATTCCACGGGTATTCTAACCACGGTCTTTGCAAGAATGAGTTCATAGGTCAAACATTCCCAGCAGCAAATCTGGTGGATCCAAATGGGTTGGCCTTGCAATCTTGTTTGGGATGGTGCTTCTATATGGGCTCGAGTCCTTGGGCTCATATATGCAACACAAATTAAAATATATATATATATATATATATTTTATGGACTAGTAACAATGATCTTTCAAAATGATTTTTAAAATGTGGGTTACCATATATGCAACACAAATACAAAGAACACAAGTAATTTATAAACTATGCCCACCATTACATCAGATCATGATGGACTCATTTGATTTAAAAGATTCACCTCTCCAATTTAAATTTCCACCAATTTATTGCCAGTAATCTCAACCCCAAAGTGGGCTCCACCGGCTATATTAGGTGCAAAAAGTTATATACATATTTAGCCGTTCCAAATTTTAAATATAAACGCCAAAAATATTTTTTATGCATTTATGCATGTCTTTGAAACAAACATGTAAGTGATTCACATGTGTAAATCATGTGAAAGTCGGGTTAGTTGCCAAACATTGTAAATAAAGACACATGTGTAAAGTTTACATACTCAACATTTACATAGGTAAATTGCATTTACGCATCCCATGCATAAACACATAGGATTCATACAACGAAGTAGGTGAAAGAGATGGGTTTGATATATAACATCTAGAACAAAAGAGATTGTCGAATTGCTCTATGCTTTTTTGTAATGCTTTGTGCTTTTTCTGCAACATTTAAATTTTTCCACAATACAACCTATTTCCTATCCCTCCATTTCCATGAAAACAATTATATGAAGTTTGTAACTTTCTTGTGTAGTTACCTCTCTTTATAAGCTCTTATTTTTATGTTTTACCAAACATTCTACAATGAAATAAGAGCTTCTCTTTCTAATTTTACCAAACAGACTAAAGCATACTAAGTGTAACTAGAACTTAAAAATTATAAGTTTTTTTATTCTAGACCTAACCTAACTTACCAAACCCTCACCATAGTAAATTATATCTTAGGAAAGTAGGTGTGCTTATGGACCAAACCAGGCTGAGTAAACCAAAGCTTGGTCCACATTGGGCAGGAACTGGACTCTCTTATAGTTCATGAGCTGTAATAGGCATAATTTTCTGGCCCAATTATTAAATGGGTTGGTATTGCACCAAGCAACTTAGAAATAAGCTACTAGTATCCACACAATTAAAACTCGCAAGCGCACAAGATCACTATGTAGTATAGTGAATTGTAAGTACGAGATCGATCTCACGAAGACTTGTGATAAAACAATGTCAAAATTAACTAAAAATCAGAATATTAAAAGAAACAATTGAATGATGAAAGGTTGAATTAAACTACTAAAAACAGTAAATTAAACTATCAAAAGCTAAATGTAAAGCAATCTAAAACACACAACTAGTATTAGAATTGAAAAACAGTAATAATGAATGAACTAGGGTTTCATCTACTCCCCTAACCAATCCTATGCATGTCCCTTATTACCCTTTAATCAAAAATCAGAATTATTAGTGACATCTATCAACCTAGACCATGGCATATATATCTAGATTATTATTCCCCTAAACCTAGTTCATGAGTGGTATACTACATGAATTGTTCATTATGATGCAAAAACTAAGCATGGCATATGTCCTAATCAAAACACACATAATGCATAAAAACAATGGGAATGATAAATGCATGAGTCTAAGCATGGCATATACTTAGATTATTCATGGTTCTAAACCCTAGATGCTTAACATCACGATCAATCAAACATAAGTTAGCTACTCTTAAATTTAATTGAACAAAACATGGTTGGCATGGCATATACACAACTCATCAATTAAAAACATAGTTTAGAATCTCAACTAATAAAACTGAAATCTGAATTAAAAGATGCCAAAAGAGGCTACATAGAACTAGGCTAGGGTTTCAACTACACCCTAGCCCTAAGAAAATTAGCTACTCATGTCTTTAATGAAAAATAAAATAGAAAATAGAGTCATAAGAAGAAAACTAGATCATGATGAAGATGTAGTGGATGGCCTGCAGCTTGTTCCCCTTTATTCCTCCTCCTAAAGCTCTCCAAAGATTCTCCAAAGAATGCTCCAAATGTGTTGTACGGCAGCTAGGAAATATAAGATGATGGTGGCGAGTATGATGGCTGGTTGATGTGCTGATGGGTGCTTGGACGTCCACTCCCTTTTGCCTATTTTAAGTCTTGCAAAAAGCTCTCTTTAGCAAGGAGTTTCCTCCTTTTTAGGCTTTGTTTTCTTTTATGATTAGGTCTCTTGCTTTCTTTACAAATATGTTTCCTAATTGGATGAGAATAGAATTCTCTTCTCTTGTTGTTCAAGACTTTCTAATTCTGGTCCCACTTTATGGATTCTTGAAAACTCTTCACATGGACCCACAAATCTGAGAATTAATTGCAAGAGATTAAATCTGAAACTTTTAACATATAAGTGGGCCCTATATGGTGCATGCAACAATGATTGTGGGGGCCCCTGTTGGACTTCTAACTTGGCTCGAACTCTTCCTTTAAACTTTCCTTATTTTTCACCTTTTTCTTCTCTATTCTTGGGCTCCACTTGTACTTGAATAAGACTTTCTAAATTCTGAAATTCCACTTTTTCAATGGATGTAGACCCCCTTTGGGCGTGTAACCCTAGATTGGGTTTCTTCTTTTTTTCCTCTTCCTTTCGCTTTTCTTCTTTGATTATGCTTTCTTTCTCCAATTCTTTCCTTCTTCGATTTGAATTGTAAGTTGTCCAAAGAATTAGAAAGTAATCTTGAAATCTGAAACAGCTTGGATGGGACGCACCTTGGCCCTACTTGATGATTCATGCCCATCATTCTCTTCATTAATTCCTCTCTTCTTTCTCCTTTTTACCCTTGCATAAAAATTAACAAAGACTATGTAAAAATAAAAAATAAAATAAACATGAACTAGCACAAGATAAACCAATATTAGGGCTCAAATTGTAAACAATTAAGCACCTATCATGGGTTGGGCCTGTGCTTATTATATCCATGAACGCTCAGTCCGGCCCGAGATATTTAACATTAAGGGCGTATGTATGTTGTATATATGGGCTGCATCTGGACTTGAATTTCGAACCATGTGTTGGATTGGATC
Source organism: Cinnamomum chago (assembly GCA_038049695.1). Lineage (NCBI taxonomy): Eukaryota > Viridiplantae > Streptophyta > Magnoliopsida > Laurales > Lauraceae > Cinnamomum > Cinnamomum chago. The sequence continues at coordinate 33,702,350 of CP142462.1, read as the reverse complement.
TAGGACTGAATATTACACCAGGAAACAAAATTGATTGGGCTTGGATAAGCTTTGGCCCACCTGACCCCGCCCATTAACACCCCTCAAGAAAGTGACGATCCGCCTATAGCTCCAAGATCAAGCCCTCAGACTTCACCTCTTTATTGCTTTTCGACAAACTCCCTTAACACCTCAAACCCTCCAATCTTCACCTCTTTATTGCACTTTTGCTTAGGGGAGGAGGAAAAGGACTGGTATCATAAAACCATTAAAATAATTCAACACCAATTGGCAAAAATAGCCCAAGGGGTCCTTTGCTAATGCAGAAAAACTCTGGCACACACTATTTGGAGCATTGCTGAGAATTGTAGATGTAAATGAATGTTGTTGATGTAGCCTTTTACCTTTTAGCAATCCGGTGGAATTCTCCTTCAAGGGAAGGGTCAGAACAACTATTCTGCCCTACCCTCCATGGAAAAAGCTGGTACGCAATGCTCTATCACTTGTCCAAACAAACCATTGAAAAATTAAAAAGTTAAATGAAGGAGAAATTTCAGAAAAAATCCCTATGTTTTTCCTAGTTTTCAAAAAAGGACAGAAACCATTTATTTTTTTTCAAAATAAGGTCTAAAGTTTCTAATGGATATTTAAATTGGGTCCTTTCCAGCGAAATCCACCCACCACCAGCAACTCCTCTCCCCCAAATTTTCAAAATGACTAAAATGGAATTATTCCTTCTTTCTTTCATTTTCCCCTTTCTCCTTCTCTCCCCTTCTTCCTCACCTCTTCTCCTTCATTGGAGACCACTGGACTGGGTCCTAAATTCCACAACAAACCCACCGAGTCCTCATCATCATCTATCCTTTAGGATAGATAAAAAAAGCAGAAAGAACCACTGCACAAATGAATTATAGAAAAGTTAAGTATTTAGGTAGATAATAGATTGCAAATGGATGCGACTTCCAGTGAGGAAATGTCCAGTGCTTTTGTTAGAAGAATGTAATTTTGCTCAGCTTAGGTAGGACCAATCAACAGTCCAACAACCCAAACTAATCCGAAAAAGGAGTCACCCAGGTGGCCAGGTCCAACAACTTGGCTTCTGTGATCAGGTGGGCCACTCTTCATCATCTCCTTCTTCTGTCATAGCAAATCCACAATCTTCACCTTTTTGTTAGGGGTGAACAATTCGGGTGAAGTTGATGAGTGGAATGGATATCCCAGCGTCCCCACGTGGGGACCAGCTGACGATCATGTTTTTGATGGAGACAAATAGCAATGTGACAAAAGTTCTATCCGAGAGGGTGTTGGAGCCAGCAAGAATGGTGTTTTTTATCTCATACACAGACGACAAAGAGGACTGGGTGGTCCAGTGGTCCCCAGTAGTTGCCAGAGAAGGAGAAGAAGTAAGGAAGAAGAAAGGGAAAAAAAAAAAAGAGGGGGTTGGGGATAAGGGAATCTATTCATTTTGATAATTTGGGGGAGAGGAGTCACCCAGAAAGGACCAATTGAAAGATCACTGAAAAACTAAAAAATGAAAAAACTTGATTATCTTTTACTGCAATTTTAAAGCTTTCCAGTTCCTCATCCATATAAGTAAGACTCAAACTCACACTTCCACACACATGCATGCACTATTCTTATATTAAAGAAACTGGCATACAGGTAATTCAACTGAAGGAAAATAATGAAAGAGAGCTCACAGCCTAAAGTTTAACCTGGTGGTTGCATTTCCCCTATGATCGCTCCGCAAGGCCTCGAAATGAGATGCACCATAGACTCTGCAATCCCCCGATCAAACTGGGAAGATCAGAAAGAAAGAAACACGGATGTTAAAACGACAAGAAGGAAGAAATGCGAGATGACAAAGGGAAATGGAGAAAGGGATTTGCCTTTCTGAATACTGTAATCCGCGAAGAATCGCCGTCAGTAGAGCTAGGGTTTTTTTTTATTAGCTCTCTTCTCTCTCTGCTTCAACAAGCTACCGGAGAGAGATGGTGAGGGTTCAGGGCCGTTGCGATTTTTACATGCGTGCGGCGGTTTCTTGCGCGATAAATGGAACCCACAGGAGATTAAAAAAATATATATATATCCTGTCTAGAGGCAAATTTCATGAAAAGATGAAATTGCCGCCTTAGCAAAATGTATGGTTGTTTTTCACAAGTAAAATTTTATGGTGCCGCTGCGAATTTTTTATTGAAAATTAATATTAAATAGGGGAGTGAGGAAATGAAGTAATAAAGAAGGGAGAAGTTTTTTGCGAAAATAGACTTCCTAATACCTCCATATGAACTATATTTCCAAGCTATTTAAGGAAAATGATGACATAGCGAAAAAGCTTTTCGGCAAAAAATCGTCGCACTTTATGGAAAATGATGACGTATCGAAAAAGCTTTTTGTTAGAAAATCGTCGCACCAAATGCATGAAAATATAGTTTCTCGTAAAAAAAACAATATCTTTTATGTAGAAACGGGTCTCACATTTAGGGCACTTTTGTGTACATGTAATTTCCATGGAAATATGAAATTGTCACATCAGCAAAGTCTATGGTTTTTAAATACCTCGAAAAAAGATTTCACGGAAGTTAAAAATTAATGTTTGGTGCAAAAAGAGAGTTCATTGATGAATTAGTGTTAATGTTGTTTGGTGCAGCTGCAGATTCATTATTGAAAATTAGTATTAAAGACGGGAGTGAGGAAATAAGATAATAAAAAGGGAAGAAGTTTTCTACAGAAATAGACTTCCCATACCCCATAGGAACTATTTTTTTAGGCTATTCAAGGAAAATGGTGACATGAAGAAAAAACATTTCTACCAAAAAGTGCCGCACTAAAAAAAAAAAAAAAAAAGTTTTCCATAGAAAAACAATAGGATCAATGCACTTCACAAGCTAAGCAGATGTTATTTTCTTATTTCTCTAGATTGCAAGTGAAAGTTGAAAGGACCTTTTCAACCCACTAGTAGCTCAATCGTGAGGCATAGGGATGGCAACAGGGCGGGGTAAACCCACACATGCCCCATCTCGAATTTATCTCATCCAAACCCAACCTACCCCATGGTGGGTCACTGGGATGTGATACCAAACCCACACCTTTGGTTGGGTTAGGTTGAATTTAAATCTTAAAACTTTAAAAAATATGTAAAAAATGCATGAGAATAAGTGTGGTAGATTGAACATGTCACATTTTCTTCTTGCATGGTTTAAATTAAGGCCCAAAACCACCTACACTACATGAGTTTGTCTATTGTGAGAACTCGGTCCGGGCGGCACCCTTAACAATGGGGCGTAGCATGTCAACCATGGATTTCAAACGGAGAGTCTCCACAAGTCCCGCATCGGAAATATCCAAATCCTGACGGGCTTATAGGTCAAATCCCGTGTTAACTCAATATAGCACGTTTTAAAGCTATGTGGCCCTGGATCCCATAAAAACTACGAAATAAAGCGTGCTCGGACACTGGAAAGTCTTCGCGAGCGCACGTGGGTCAAAACAAACAATATTATGCTAAATTGGACGGGGTTGTGACATCTATCATTTTAGTAGTAAGTATGCATGTATTATAAATTTGGGGAAGGACCCAAACCCACCCTACCAAAAAAAAAAAAATCCTACCAAACCTCTCCTAATAGGAGCAGGTCGGAGCAATTCCCCGTTTATGCCCAACCTATCTTCATCCCTAGCGAAGCACCTCCTTTCCATAAAATCAACCAATGAACAATCTTTGGCTGGGTGAGGGACTTGGTTGAATGTGGATGGGCGTATGAGATTTCTTAGAGAGAAGATCTAAACTTACCACATGCCATTTTTCAATTCTTTGCCTACAAAAGGATCTAATATGGACTTAAAAAAGGATATTTTAGGTTTTCAGCTCCAACAAAAGTGGCCTTTTGACGCCCGTACCAAAAAACAAAAAGAAAAAAAAACTACCAAAGCGGCAATTCCTCATCCATTTAGCCAATCCAACTTGACCCCTATCCCATATGCAGTGGGCCTTACAAGAAAGTGTGCTCAATGCTGGGGGGTGGGGGGCCTCGATCGGAAAATGATTTTACATGTATAACACTTGTGAAACACATTATCATGTTTGTCAAAATCATTTTCTCACACGAGTAAAAAAGTAGATCAAATGGAAAGATATGAAACTATTCACTTTGATGTGCACCATTAATACAATAATATTGAACAATTTAGATCCTGATTTGGAGGCCCATAGAAGTCTAAAAAGTTAGATTTATAGGTCGGAAAGTTTCCACCAATCATTCAAAATCTAAAAAAATATAGGATAATCAGCTTTAAGTTCTTGTGTTTTATTAGTTTAACAAACAAGTTGAACGAATTAGATTACAAATATGAGGCTCATAGAAATGAAAAAACAAAGGTCTTTAATTGGGGCCACGAGAAAGAAAGTTATGGTATAGAGGCCATTTGTGAGACGTATGTAAATGATTTTTTTATCATTTTAGGTGCATAAATTTTTGTCTCCAGATGACCTTATTTATATATCACTAGTTGAGCCCTGCAAGTGCCACCGAACACACAATTTTACTAAAAAATTCTTTAAAAAAATAGAGTTCTTAAAAAACTCAGTAGAAGCTTCAATACATTTAAAAATAAAATTTCAACAGAAATTGAGTGATTGTAAATTGCAAGGCCCGTGCAATGTCCAAATACAGCTGACACTACTTTTTTTCTATACATTTGAAAATAATAAAATAATGATATTGTGAAAAACATGAGATCTCTAATTCTCGAGAAAGAAAGTTGTGACAATGTTTTGTGGAGTTTTTATTATCTATATGTGTGTGTTTAATTTTATTAATTAAAAATAAAATTTTCTATTACATCTCATTTTTCCAAACTTGAAAATATGTTGATACTTTTCTCAAACGAGATATTCACTAGAATGGGACCTAGGTTCTGTTCCTCATGATAAATGACGAGATACCTTAGAGATTGTTTGGTATCTACTAATGGGATGCGAAAAATGCAGTTTTCATATGTAAATGTTTAGGGGCCCATTTGGATGTTTATAGAATAAAGTTTACAGGTTTAAATATTGCAAGAATAAAATATTATAGAATAGAATAGTGTAATATTAAAATATTGTAATATTATTGCCATTTGGGAATTTTTGAAAAATATTACAGATTTCAAATTGAGTTTTTTTGGAATCTGCCATGATTTTATATATATTAAAAAATTCAGTATAACCAAAAACTAATGTTATTGATCATAGTAAAGTTCATTATTAGAATAATTTCTTATTAAGCACTTTTAATTTATATTTAATTTACCACGTCTGGATAAAAAAGTTAGCATGGTTATGTAAAGTTCAACTGCCATGTTTTTTAAACCATAAGCCACTTTTCTTTATCACATAAAACCATGGCAAGTATAGTAAAATTAATATAAAAAAAGGCAACTACATTACAACTCTCCCTTTCACTTTACTTCACCGCATACTTCATCTCACCTTACTTTACCTCACATTTACCATGATATGATATTAACCTATATTTTACTTTACCACACATGCAGAATAATATGACTCGAACTAGATGTGACATATTGTCCGTTCACCATATTTAGATGAAAAAGTAGTGTGGTAAAGTAAAATCTAGCCGTCACTTTTTTACATAAACTTTATCGTGTCACTTTTTCTTTATTATATAAAACTATAGTAAAATCTGAAAAAGTAAAGTCAGACAAAAAGAAATTACTTTAGCACTCTCTCCTACTTTACTTCACCATATACTTTATCTTACCTTTACTTTACCTCACTTTTACCATGATGTGACATTTACCTTTACTTTACTTTACCATACATGCATGTAAACAAAATACATCATGGTATTTTTGGTGAAGTAAAGTCCATACTTTACCACTTTTTAATCTTTATTTTGAAAGATTTTTATATTATATGAAGTTTTCTAGAAAGAGGAGCTGTACGAAAAAAATTTGAGCTTTTTGAAATAAAAGAATATTTTCTTTTTTTTTTCTTTTGAGTTGCCCAACATAAAAGACTATTTTCTTTAGAAAATAAAAGATTATATTCTATAAAATATTACTTTCTTATGTTTTCTTATGCATCCAAATGGGCCTTTTGTATTTAAGCTTTACACATGCATTTTTGTTTACAATGTTTGTTGAAAACAGAGTGGAAGAGGAAAGAATGAACAAAAACAATAAGGGAGATGACTCAGGTACTCTTGTGATAAAACTTTAAGAGGACACACTGTCCACATTTATTATAAAGTTTCATCTCATGCGTAAATCACATATAATTTGTCTTACCATCTCTTCAACTGTGGAATTTTTTTTTTTTTTTTAGAAAATGAAGAACTAACTTACTCTTTAACTGTGGAAATTTGCATGTGAAACTAACCCCCTTTTCACACCATTTATACATGCAAATTACACATGTAATGAATAAATGACCTCAACCGAACATGATATTGTTTGATAAATGATTCACATGTAAATAATTTCTATACGTAAAAACCCTCAACCAAACAAGGGGTGGCAAAAGCTTAGGTCTAACAAAAAAAAAGGCACAAAAAAATAGTCATCAATGTTAGGTTCAGGTGGGTCCAAGTCAGATCCACAAGGAGGAGAGGGAGAGAGAGAGAGAGAGAGAGAGAGAGAGAGAGAGAGCAATATATAATTAAAAATGTTCACCTAAAAGCAGTATGCATATAGCTTATATGTAGTCCTAACTTGTGAGGACCTTCCAGGAGAAGGGCAGATTGAAAGGCCTCCTCATTGATAAGGGGGATTCAAGAACAACCCCACCAAATTATCCTAACCCTTGATTTAACAGAATTAAAGTTCAATGGCATCTTATCTGTAGATTTTCTTGTGGGACCTTCTAGGAGAAGAGCAAATTGAAAGGCCTCCTCATGGATAAGGGGGATTCAAGAAATCTGCCCCACGAAATTATCTTAGCCCTTGGTTTAACCGAATTAAATTTTAATGGCATCTTAATTGTAGATTTTTTTTTTATTCAATCCAACAACAAGTGAGAGTTTAGTGAGTGTGAAACTAGGCCTAATGTCAAATCATAGGATAAAAAGACTATCAAAGGGGTTGCATTGATGAAAAGTGGGCCCAAATCTAGACCCAAAAATCATTGAGTCTAAAACAAGTACCATAACTAGGGCGGTCAATCCGGCTGTTCAAATGGGGTTCCGGCCGTAAAAGCCCTCAACGCAGGGGCTTTTCTTTTGTTCTAAAGCCTGAGGGTATGATAGGGCCTAATTCTGGAAATCCCGCAACCATGAGGGTAGAGCTAGGGCTTGACTTAGCCTGCTCAAGGGGGCCCGGCCTTTATCTATTAATCTATAAAACAAATATGTATAATATATAATATATATTGTGATTTCTACCAAAAGATTATACATAACACCTCTAATTAGAAATGAATGATTGAGACTTAAATTTTTTTCAAACAATAATAATCAAACATCGTAAAATTTCTTGATAGATATCCAAATAAATCACAATATTGTCACCTATATTTGACTCTACATTTTTTAAGAGCTGCTAATGCCACACCCCAAGCTTCTCTGAGCATACCCCTTCTCTCTACACACCCCAAATAAGTGAAGATTGTTCCAAAATTTCTCTCCACTCGCTCCATTGTTTCCGAAATACCTAAACTCTCACCCTCATTTTCTTAGTCAACTACCCTTCTCCCCCCCCCCTTCTCTCTCCCTCTCCTTATGCATGTCTCTCTCGCTCTCCATGTTTCTCTCTCCCTGCCTTCGCCCACCACCCTCTCTCCCTCTCCCTATCTCTCCCCCTCTGGTGGTGCTGTCGAAGGGGACAGTGGTGGCTGGGGTGGGGGGGTGAGTGTACAAAGAATTTTTGGAGGGAGAGACTTTTGATCGATGTCCTTCTAGGTAATTTTACACAAGGATATATTGGTCATAAAAAAAGGGTGCATTCAGAGAAGTTTTGGGTGCGGCATTAGCAGCTCTCTCTTCTTCAATTTTTTTTTCTTTTTTTTTTTTTTTTTTTTTTGAATGGTATGTTTGATTCCACGTTTGTCCAACACAGACATGTTCTTCAATGAAAAGTGAACTCAAGTTGTCATTGATTAGATTGATTTTCACCAATATAAACTATAAGAGTTTGAGAGTTTAATTAGATGGATGGCCATCAACATCATCATTGAGTTGGATTGAATTTCAGCCACTAGCCATTGATCGATGTCAATTTCTCTCTATTCCCTTACTTTCGTAACTATTATTTCATTCAAATGAACCCCACATCTAGAGTTAAAGCTTGCGAAATATGCATCAAATCATCTTTGTCATTCATCTTAGGTAGTTAAAGTTTAATTGTTTCGTTATAAAATCCAATGGTGATGTTTTAAAGAATTACAAGTTATGGTTAATGCCAATTCAAGAGTGGTCTAATGTTTATTTGAACTACACATACTAAACCATTTATTTGGAAAAGGTTTTATGCCTATTTCAAATAAATATAATTAAATCGAATGAGACTTGTCAAACATATTTTGATGGTCCATATTATTGTTTTAGAAATAAATGTAGTACATGAACTAGTAAAAAAATATTAGAACTAGCAAAACTTCAACTGCGACAATCTTACTAATAGCCCGATGACAAAGAAATTAAAACTAGCCACATTACTAAAACTATGTAACTACTACTAGTGTGTTAAGGTATTCAATGATGTCTTCCATGTTCTAATTTAATGTCACAATACTATCAAATTAGCTTATTTCATTTAATCCTAAATAAAAAAATTTATACAAGGACAAAGTAACTTGTTTCGTGCATTCTTTTATAAGTTGCACAAAAAGAATGCCTCTTGCATTGCATCAATCCATAGCTTGAATAAAGGAGGATTAGCATCATGGTATAGAAGAATTATTATATATAATAATATTTAAGAAAATCATTTCTTTTCGCCCTATGGACCTGGCCCTTGAGGGTAGAGTAAAGGCTTTGGTATTGTAAGCCCGTCGAAGGCTCCGGGGGCTTTGGCTAGCTTGACCTAGCCTCGACCTGCATATATATATATATATATATATATATATATATATATGGGGAGGTTTCAAGTGCATCCATCCCTCACCATAGGGTGAGGGACACTTCCATAATTGGGCATTTTCAAGTACAAAAGTTACTTTTCAAGGACATAGGTGAAAAGTCCTGGGATCCGAACCCTAGAGGGGGGGTGAATAGGGTGAGCTCCAATTATGACCAATTTTAATCAAATTTAACTTTTTTAAAACAAACTAGTCACAAGTGATGATTTATCATACAAGATGCGGAAGCTAACAAAAGAATCACCACAAAGCAATCACCATCACACAAGGATTTATAGTGGTTCGGCCTCAATGCCTACATCCACTACCGGCTTGTGAACCAACACCCCACCGGATTTCCACTATTTATGCTTTTCAATAGGCTAAGCAATAACCTTTACAATATGCTTTTCAAGGCTTAGCAATAACCTTTACAATGATGTTTTTCAAGGCTCAACATCAACCTATACACTATGCTTTTATAGGCTAAGCAATAACCTCTTCAACCACAAGGTTGGTTATCTCACTAAGTTAGTGTCTATAATACACTTGATGGAGATTCAATTAAGCTCATTACAATGCCTCTTAATTAGGCGGATATGGAAGTGTAAAACTAACTCACACAAACACTTAATGAATGCAAAGATGTATGCTCATGATGTATGTGTGTGATGTCCTCAATCATTTTGAAAATGAAAGCTCATAAATGTATGCCTAAGGCTTTTGAAAGTTTTAGCTCAAAAACATTTATGATTGAGGAAGGAATGCAAGTCACATGTTAAAAGTAACAACTTGTTAATGATGTCAAAGATACACAAGTTGTATGAAATGAATTAGCTCTAAACATGTGATGCATAGGGATGTCAATCAAATCAACAATGTAGCTCATAAAACATAAAAATAGATTTGATTGAAATAAGGGGACAAATCATATGTGTTTATAAATACAACTTGAATAAGATATACCAATCAAAGCAAAGCAAGTTGTGAAACTTTAAAACAATAACACATATGATTTGTAAAGTTTGTTGAATCCAAAACATAAGATACATTTGAAAAGGATTTTCTTATGATGAAAAACAACAACCAAAGATTCAACCAAGTATATGGATCATGTTACATCTAATTTCAAAGATGTTTCCATTAACATGATCTACTTAGATTTACCAAGGTTAAAGTACTACTTGGGTTGAATCAATAGTGATGCATCCAAAACAATAGATCAATCCAAAATATAAAACATGCTAAGGATACAACACATCATAGGTTAACATGCTACTAAAGATTCATCAAAGATAAAACAAAACATGAAAACATATGATTTGTAAAGAAGTTGAATCCAAAACATAAGATAGTTTTGAAAGTGATTTTCTTATGTTGGAAAACAACAACCAAAGATTCAACCAAGTATATGGATTATGTTACATCTAATTTCAAAGATGTTTCCATTAACATGATCTACTTAGATTTACCAAGGATAAAGTACTACTTGGATTGAATCAATGGTGATGTATCCAAAACAATAAATCAATTCAAAACATAAAACATGTCAAGGATACAACACAACATAGTTTATCATGCTACAAATGGTTTACCAAAAATAAAACAAAGCATGAAAACATATGATTAAGGAAAGTAGAGCCTACTTGGTGATTTAACTTCATTAATCCAAGCTTTAGCTTTCCTAATGATCCCCTCCATCCCTTAGTTCATTTCCCTTCTATTTGCCTCAAAACCCCTCAAGGAGGGCCTTAAAATTCCCAACTTTTGGCAAAGGAAAGAACTCATATTTATAGCAAAAAGTGCCAAACGGCTAGTCCTCGGTCGACCTGCAAACAGGTCTCGGTCGACCGGGATCACACAACGGTCATATTTCTGACCGTTGGAGGCGCCAGGGCATTTTCTGCCTGCAGTGTTCCCGGTCGACCGGGACCACTGGGCCGGTCGACCGGCGACACTGTTGGGACACCAAAAATCCACTTTTGCATGTTTGAAAGATTTTCTTTGTGGAACATTTTGGGCCATTAAACCAAGCTTGAATACATGTTTTAAATCATTCTAAGAGGTTTAAAAACATGAAACATAAAAAGCCTAAAATGATTCAAAACTTTAAAAACAAAGGCTAGCTTGATTTCTAAAACTTTTTCCAAGAACAAATGCATCCAAGATTGAAAACAAAACATGCATAAATCAATGCTTTTTCAAGTCTAAAAACCATGCATGTATAAAACAAGATTTCAAGTTTATTTAAAACAATGCAAGTGTGTGTGAATCAAATGATGCTTGAATGATTATGCATCCATCAAATTACAATCTATAAAATCCCTAACAATAGGGTGAGGTAGACATCCTTGTCTTCATGTGCAAAAATGGGAAGTGTCTCTCACCCTATGGTGAGGGATAGATGCACTTGAAACTTTCCCATATATATATATATATATATATATATATATATATATAGCTTACCCCATCTGCGCCCAGGCCCTTTGACAGCCCATGACCCTATTCTCATTGGTCATGTCCGGATCAATTTATGGTAGAGGACCTGTTGTCACGGTAGACACTCCAAGCCAAAAGGAACAACCAATAAAAGAATGAAACATCTTTACCAAAAAAAAATAATAATAACAAATAAATAAAACTCCGGCCAAAAGTCAATCATGTCCAATAAAAAACATTAAAAGAACAATTACTTACCATACATTTCATAACTTATTGAAATGCGGCATTAAGAAAAGTTTAATGAACTCTCTGCCATCTTTTTTAATTTGTCGGATTCTAAAGCACTCGTATATATTTCATCCAAGATTTTTACCAACGGGTATATTGCATAGGCACAATTTGCAGCCTCCCTCGCAGGGCCTATTTGAATGCTTTTTTATTCAATTATAGGATGGATGGAAAGATTTCTTCATGGATAATAGTTATGCAAAAAAGCGGACCCATTAGATCATCCTAGCCCTTGATTCAACAGTCATAAGTTTGACGGTCTTAAACTTTAATGATCTTTCAATCATAGTTTTTTTTTTTTTTTAATTTAATCCTACTTCGAGTAAAACCTTGATGAGCATTAAATTGAGCATGGTGCTAGACCTTAGAAGGATAATAGCAGAAACAACTGCACTTATCAAAGGTGGAACCAAGTGGGCCCCATAATAAAGTAGATTGCGCAAGAGAAATTTCTCTTTTATCTCGTAGGCCACTTAGCCCCGCAAACTCAACTTATTTTAATGGATGAATGATAGTTACTTTTGTAAGAAAATCATTGGTAAGTGTTAGAGAAAAAAAAAAAAAGAGGTAAAAAGTGAAAAAAAAAAAAAAGAAAAAGAAAAAGAAAAGAAAGATACCTTGCTTATGAGAACCAAAAAGGGAAAATCCCAAGTGGAGTCTCCCTTCCACCTTGTGAATGAACGCAGGAGAGAAGATGTGTCAGCATCATCAGCAGACTCCTCTTCTTTCGGTGGGAATGAAGAACATAGCCCTCTTGCTCTTGCTCTTCGCTCATTTCCACACCTCTGTTCACACCGTTATTTCAGGTATGCTTCTCATGCTTGTTGCTTTGCATGTCCGGTTTATTTTGTTTTTTTCATCAGGAACCTTGATCTGGGTAATCCTCTATATCTTTTGATCAGTCTTGATTTGGATAAAAAAACCACTGCTCTTTAATAATGTTTAAGGTTTTCACCAAGTAAAACATCAATGAAGTAGTGAGAAAAGATAGACAGCACAGTCACACCATATCAAACCTCTGTGGGGTGTACTCCTATGCGATCCGAATCCCTGATGTTACACTTTTCCCTTGACGCAACCAGGATTTCGGATCAATCAGATTAATATGAAGCATTGGATTGATCATTATAGTATATTTTGTGGGACCATGATCAATCTAACGGTGAATAAAACTTTTGGTGGACTGGAATTGATCGAATTCACTTCATACGCATAGGTGCTGTGAGGTGTGAGGAGATTTGATCGATCAAGGATGGCTCCCACATGGATCTTACCTGATGGCATTTTACGTTCATAAAAGGTACCATGTTAATAGGAGAAAACTACTTAGAAAGAGAAGGGGTTTTAAGATCCCACAACAAAAAAAAAAGGTGCATTCCTCAATTCAAATTTTTAAAAAATGACAGTAGTCTGGTTATAATAGTAAGTATCAGCATTAGATGACTCTCACTCTGATTGCCATCATGAGATACGACTCAAATTAAACTATTATCAGTTTCTTTCCACCCGGTCCCATCATTACAGCCAATTAAAGGTGGGTCTGGTAGTTAGTAACTTAATACCATTGTTAGGTAAGTCCACATCCCAGAGAAATACAGAAAAGAAGAGTAAATAATTAAAAAAAAAAAAAACAAAACTCCCCCATCAAACAAATTACATATTTTTAAAAATTATATTCCACCACTCCCTTCCTCTTCATACATGGGAGACTTATTCACAAGAGGATTGTACACAGCAAGAGGCACCTTGCATGAGATAGAATGATTCTTGAAGGCTTTAAAGAGTGCAACACCTCTTCTAAAATTTTCAATCTTAAATTTTTTTAGCTAACCATTCTTATCAAAACCTAAGGTGTTAATGGAGGCAGCATAAATACTTTTCAATACTCTTTCTCGGTGGAATTCAATACTCTTTTAACACCTAATAGTGCAGGGACTCATATTGGTTTATTTTTTTTACTGTTTGAGGATGTTTTGTTTTCTATTGTAAGAAGGACTCTGAGTCTATCTTGTAATTCTTTGTTTTCCTTTTAATGTAATGCCTTTTATTAGTAGAAAAAGGTAAAAAGAAAAAGAGCCCGCAACGGTATGTATTTTAAGTAAAACAGCAAGTGAATGCCCGCCTTGGTAATGGTTCCCTGGCATAATGACCGGGTTTGCTCCACATCTCTTGTGTTCGAGTCTCACCATAGAATCACATTGTGCATGCATGTTACAATATCACGGAGATACCCAACATCATCAAAACAATAATAATAATAACTAAATAGAAACTGCATCAACAGTCATGCACTCATACTTTTCCACTTCCAGGTCCAAATGATGCAACAGAGAAAGAGCCAATGGCTAGAGCTGCTCGACGATTTGCTAGCAGTGGGGGGCATGCGAGCAGTAGTGGGGGCCATGGCGCCCATGGTGGCGGTCATGGCGGCCATGGCCATGGTGGAGGTAATGAAGGCAGCCATGGCGGTGGCCCCAGAGATAATGATCCAACATGGTGGCGGCAATATCACGGTGGCTATCCTAATAATCACCACAGCAAAGCTAGTAGCAGCCGAAGCTTCGCACGTCTGGCAATCGGAGCTGGTGGCCTAGCCTTGACCTTCCTAAACTACTGATGATGAGAGAAATTTGATTTACTTAATTGTTTTTTTTTTTTTTTTTGGGTATGTACACTAGCATTTGGGAATTCATGTAGTGTTTGGACTAGATTTTGGAGTCCCAAGGTAAAACTACCATGCATTCATTTCGCAACTTCAGTTTCATAATCTCTTAATAAGACAATTAATTTATCAGGCAATGCTTTGATGATGATGATGTAGTACTTATAGGCAGATTTCCATATCTATGTTAGGGTGTAAATTCATCATGAGGCTATCATCTAAAATCCAAAATTCCCAAAGTCTACCAACCTATATTTTGTTTAATTTGCAAACTTTACTCCAATGGGAGTTATCCCTACTAATTGGTTGTGTAAAATAAATGTGATCAATATTGAGTATAATTAGTTAAAGTTGAGGAATATTTGCATTTTTTTTGATCGAGGACCAGCGGCTGCTTCGTTGCGCTGAGCTGCTGTTGTGTTGAAGTGTGTAGCGGCCAGTGGACTTTGCAGGCAATAGCCGTTGGGGAGTTCCCTTGCTGTAGCCGGCCAGACTCTGGTGGTCATCAATGTTATCATTCTTTTTATGAGAATGGAGTATATTGCCTTAGGGAATGTTATGTATGGGCAGATGGATTTTTTGTGTGCTAACACTCCGCATCTCTAGAAATGTTCAAACTGCCTTTCCTGTTGGGGATTAATGCCCTTTTTATAGAACTCTTGGGTGTCGCTGCCACTTTATCCATCAAAATACCCTTTGGTAGGGGTTTCTTTGGTAGGTGGAGGTGGGTAATCCCTTTATGTGCGACAAAGTAGGGTTGTTAACACAAAAAATGTCACTTTGCCTTTTCGTACACTTTCAACATCAAGAAGTTATATGAAGCTGCATTCTACCACAAGCAGTCAATGCTACTTCAAGCATCAAATCTTGTCAGAATCAAATAAAAACTGCAAGGTCCTTCAAAATAGCCAAAAGAAGAGTACACACGAAGTCTCAGGCCATTTCGACATTATTTGGCCTAACTTCACTTTCCAGCAGCTGAATAGAAGCTCTCAACGGCGGTCAAGCCAGAGACCTTGATTCACAAAACAGAGCACATAGTTGGCCTCAAAATATCACTAAAAAGCTCTATATCATATTCCAAGCCATTCCGACATCGTTTGACCCAAAAAGAAAACAGCCGCAACAAACTCAGCTCTCCCGGCGGCAACGGTGTTGAAGACATCAGATTTTCTATCAGAGCCTATGGATGGTCTCAAAATACTTCCAAAAGGCTCAATGTCAAGTTTCAAGTCAAACCGACAACGTTTGACACTACATCAACCCTCAAGCAGCAAAATCAAGCCTCTCGGCGGTGAGAACTACTGAGCCCATCACTCATCAAACAAAGCATATGGGTGACTTCAAAATACTTCCAAAGGACTACATGTCAAGTTTTAGGTTATTTCGATAATATTTGACCTGATTTGGACTCCTAGAAGCTAAATCAGGCCTCCCAGCGGCGAAACTCCCCGGGACAATGATTTCCAAATCGAAGCTAATGGATCATCTTAAAATGACTCCAATAGGTTCCCTGCAAATCTCAGGTCAATCAGACATCGGTTGACTATACTTCAAAGCGAGGCATCTTCATCGTGATAAAATCAAGTCTACTGGCGACAGGACCCCACACGGCTTCAAAACTTAAACAAAAGCCTATGGTTGGTCTTATTTATTGCTCAGGAGGCTTTACCTCAAATTTCAGGTCATTCTAACATCATTTGATCCAATTTTGGCTTCTGACGGCAAATCGGCAACTATAAGCGATAAAGTCTTCGGCTTTCCCGGAAAATCGAAAACTTTGAGCTCTGATATACAAGGCTTCTCGCCAAATTTTATGCAGAGAAATCAAGCCAACACGTGCCAAAATGCCAAGAAAAATATCAAAGAAGAAAAAATCAGAAAAACCTAAAAAAGGGCCAAAAATTGGCGACCAAAAGGGGTAAAAAACCACATGGTCGCCAGCTACCATGGAAATCCAGGTCGCCGGATTTTCGCCGAAAGCCCCTTTTTCTTTTTTATTATCCTTTTCGAGTTTCTAGATGTTTGGCCCCTGTGGTTTTCCAAAAATCTGATTTTCGGGGCATGGAATCCATCGATCTTCGTCAACATCACGGATTCACCGTCAAAATCATGAGATCATCATTGGACGCTTCGAAATCGCCAACTGGCTGACCAAGATAGCACACTTTCTGCCCAATCGATCGAGAAATCGACATGACAGATGGTACCGGCCCACCGGTAGCAATTAATGTTTAAAGTTGCATGGTCATCTGACATCAATTAGCATGAAGATCCATCGGTGATCATTGCAAGAAGAATTCCAAAAGGCGCGGCACGGCCCGCGACTCTTCAAATGCCTCGGCGACCACTTAGTGCAGTTAATGACCCATTTTATGACAAGTTAATGCTGTCATTTACTTGTTATTTTGTACGGCCCAATCAAAAGCCAGTAAATGGGAGTTACAAGTCAACAATAATCATGCATTAAACCATGTAACTCCTCCCATCATGGAGCTTAAAGGCAATTAAAAGCCATTTATTCTCTAACAGCCAATCAAAATAATGAATTAAAAACTTGTTAACTCCTCTCCTCATATAACTTTATTAAAAAATTTAGGCTCATAAACACCCCCC
This sequence comes from Cinnamomum chago, assembly GCA_038049695.1. Taxonomy (NCBI): domain Eukaryota; kingdom Viridiplantae; phylum Streptophyta; class Magnoliopsida; order Laurales; family Lauraceae; genus Cinnamomum; species Cinnamomum chago. The sequence goes on along the minus strand of CP142462.1, from coordinate 33,685,305 downwards.
CCTTCATGGCCACCAAAAGCCTACAAAAGGAGGCCACTTCCACCATTTTCGAGGACATATAAAAAAATCCAGAAAATCAACGTAAAAATCCTGGAGAAAACTCTACAATGTTGCTACGACACTCCGACAACAAGCTCTCCTCTGTTGAAGAAGTCTTGCACCGACCACCACTACAAGGTGACCAAAGTCCCTTACGGGGACCCCCCCCCCCCCCCCAAAAAAAAAAAAAAAAAAAAAAAAAAGAAACCCTTCTCTCTTCTTCTCTATGGCTTAGACGTGGCTTTTCAGCCTGTCTATTTAGCTTTTTATTGGATATAGGACATCCTCTTGGTCTTTATTCTCTAAAAATCTGAGGTTTAAGCTGAGCCAAGCAAATCAAAAGCATCATCTGTTCTCATCTGAAGGATGATGACGAAGTCCACACATGGCTTGCGACCGGTCAATCTGAACGAGTCCCCATAATCTCCTGAGAAGTTAGATCCCATTTTTTTGCTTTTCATTGTAGTTTGTATATTTTAAAGAGATATCAAAGAAATCACAACTCTTGTCTTTCTTTTTCTATAAGAATTGTAAATCGCCTTTCACGACAAAATTCGCTTTTCACGGCATTCAAAACAAACTATGTCTCTTTTCTTAAATTTATGGGGGGGGGGGGGGGGGGGGTGTTGAGCTACAATATGTGACCAATTATGCCAAATTTTAACTTCTTTAAAATAAACTAGTCACAAGTGATGATAAACAAACAAAATGCGGAAGCTAATAAAAACAATCACCACAAAACATTCACCATCACACAAAGAATTATAGTGGTTCGGCCTCAATGCCTACATCCACTACTGGCTTGTGATCCAACACCCCACCGGATTTCCACTATCTATGCTTTTCAAAAGGCTAAGCAATAACCTTTATAATATTCTTTTTCTAGGCTAAACATCAACCAATTAATGTGGTTTTCTAGGCTAAACAATATCCTTTTTTGGTTGAGAATTTTTTGGGCCATTAAATCAAGCTTGGAAACATGTTTTAAAACATTCTAGGGGATTTAAAAACATGAAACATAAAAAGCTAAAAATGATTCGAAACCTTAAAACCAATGGCTAACTTGATTAATAAAAATTCTTTTCAAATTAAAATGCATCCAAGATCTAAAACCAAATATGCATGAAACATGATTTCTAAAAGTCTTAAAACCAATGCATGTGTAAATCAAGATTTCAAGATTTTCTAAATCAATGCATGTGTGAAAATTCAAATGATGCTAAAATGATAATGCATCCATCAAATTGCAATATACAAAATCCCTAACAATCTCCCCCTTTGCAATTTGATGGCAACTCACTCAATACTGAATTTACACACTAAGTCTTCAGCTCCCCCTAAGCTGGACAGGCCTTGAAATCTTGGATGCTCCTTTAACTTGGCTTGGGCTCTAGGTCTTTTTCTTCATTCTTCTTGATGCTTGGAGCTTGGTCATTCTTCAAGCTTTCTTTTCATCTTTCTTTCATTAGTCAAGCATCCTCTTGAACTCCCAAGCTTTCCCTTCTTTCAGCTCTCTCCCTTTGACCATGCACACTCTCCCTTGGGCAAGATATGCATTTTCTCCCCCTGTAGAAGATCATACAATATCTCCCCTTAGGAAGTTTTGACATTCTCTCCCCTTTAGACAACTTGATTGCTCTCTCCCCCTTTGACATTAAATTGCAAAGGTACCTACACACATGAAACAAGGGAAAATACCTTTTAGTAGCACCTGTTAACAAAAGAAATTGAAAATGAAATACATAACAAGTTATCATGTATGGTTAGCAAGCTAAAAGGGTTCAAAGCCAATATAAAGGAGAATTTGATCAAAACTAATACTTCCTAGGTTTACACTCCCCCTCAATCCATTCTCTCCTTTTGTCAAACTTGTCACAAAGATTTAACTATTTAGATCAAGAAGAAGATGGTTTTACTAATTGAGGGTCAACTTCAAGGAAAGAATTAGACACGTTTAACTATAAAGCTTAATAAGATCAAATTACCAATATAAAGAGCAAGGCCAATGAGAAAAGCGATCATGGATATCAATTGGAATAAAGAATGCCAATTGAGATTCAATGATAAGACTATAAAAACAATCACTCTAAAATGGAGTTAAAAAGAATATAACTACTAGGATAAATTCAAATTAGAGCTATCCATGATGAAATGGGGGTTTACTAAACATAGCATCAATCAATTTAACTATGAAAATCATATGCTATGAAAGTTTTGAAATCATTTTATTCAATCATTAAGTATGACTATTATGTGCAAGATGAGTGAAATGAAGTTCAAACATGAAGCTTACCTCAACAATTAACCAACCAAGATTACGATCACATACACATGGTGGTCATGAGATTTACCTATATGAGCAAGAGAGGAGGCAAACATGAAAATTATGATGCTAATGGAATGTGACATGGAACAAAAATATATTACTATCAAGTTCAATCCAATGAACATGGTCTATCACATTCTCAAGATATGACATCAATTGGATATGACAACAATCGAAAATGATACTAATTGAAACCAATTGAATATGACAACATGATTAATAGCAAAGATGTGACAAACACAAAAATTCCATCAAGCATCATAAATGGATATTCATCACTTTTAATGATATAACTAATGAGCATAGTGATGAACAAGAGAAATTGCATTTTGAAAATATATGACTTGGTAGAGTATGCAATTTTAAAAGTGTCAAATCATATGAATTCAACATCTAAGATATCCATCAAACATATAAATATAACTATAAAATACATGAAATGGATTTCAAAGAGGTTCATATGATCAAGATCACTACTATGAAGTTGAAACATGTATAAGGATGACATCACTTAGAGAATATACATGAATCAACATCATAACCATCCATTAAAAAAAAATGACTAGAAAGCATAAATGATGGATTTGAGTTCTAGTATGGTATCTACAAATATAACTAAGATCACAACCATACATGGAACCAAATGACATTTGCATATAAAAATAATGTAACTAATATGAGCAAAGATACAAATAGCTTATAACAACATTCATTTCTATTTCTAAGATGATATAGTCAATTGTATAAAGAAATGAGAACATGAAACATGCTTTGATGACTAATGAAGTTTTAGAGCATTTCCATTCATACAATCTTCAAATCATTCTAACAAACAAAATCCAACAATGAGCTTGAACAGAATGAATTTGAAGATAATACATTATCAACTTTGTATTTTAAAAGATATAACTTATTTGAAACACATACAAGTTGATTGTTCAAAACAATAATTTTCCATATTAAAGTATAACTTAGAAATCCATGGAAAATCCAAATTGGTTCAAATCATTTGTTTTTTTTTTTAAAATCTAACTGACATCTACACAAATGATTTTGCAACAACAATCGATCATGAATAATCTAGCTATGAAAGCTTTTGAAATCACAATCAATTGATCATATATAAAAAATACAATGCAAGAGATATAACTAAATGTAAGCAAAAAGCAAATCTAACATGATGAAATTATAATAAAATGATTTTGAAAACCATGAAATGTAACTAGAATTGTGCATGAAGACAAAATCAATTGATCACAAATAAACATTGTATTTTAAGAAATGTAACTATAAAAGAACCAAAATGCAAATGTAAATATGACCAACAAAATGATTTAACTATAAATGATAGGTTGGTCAAGGAGGTTCAAGGCCTTAAGGTTTGTCTAAGTATCTAACTTTAGGAATCCACCTAAGGTCTTGAGAGGGCTGATCTTTGAGGTCTAGTTTAGAAGTCCCACCAACTTTAGGAGATTTGACTTGATAAATTTTTGATTTGGACTTATCACCATGATATTTAGATTTGACTAAGATTGGTGATTAGTCTTTTGAGGTTGGTGAGTTTGTTTCTTAGGGGATTGATTCATTTTACTTTTCTTCTTATTTCCTACCTTTATTTGACTTTTGAATTTTAAATTTAACTTTGTCACTTTCTTCAAAAGTTCTTTCATGTGTTGATTTAAGGGAGATAGGTTGAGAAGCGTTTTGTTTATAGATTCTTTTATACTTTGTTTAACTTGTTTAACCTTTTTAGAATCTATCTTAAGAGACTCCATTTTAATTGATTTAACTTGTTTAATCTTTTTGGAGTCTTCTTTGATTTTTAGTGTCTTACTCATCATAGATTTTGATTCTACCTTTTTGGGTTCATAGATGAGTTTAGACACATGGCTTCTTCTTAGTTTGCACTCAAACCTAAAATGCCCTTTAATGCCACAATAATTACATTTAGTCATGGGCAAGGAATAATGAGTACTAGAGAATGAGGACTCACCTTTCACAAAAGTGTTGGTAAAGTTAGGGTCATGTGAAATATTCCTATCAAATCCAAGACTCATCCTATCTCTTTGAGATTTACCCAATTTAAATAACTTTTCAAATCTCTCTTTACCTTGGGTAAATTTGCACTCATACTTTTGTTTGTAGCTTTCAAGTTAAGTGACTTGGTTTATAAGGATTGAATTTTCATTTTTAACTTTTGATAATTCATTTTCAATTTCCTTATAGTTGTTTAGTTCTTCATGGGCAAGTTTTAAATAAAATTTGAGTTCATTAATAACTTTAGATCCAAGTTCTAGAGTTTTTTTATCTTATTTTGATCATTAGATAAATTTTTCTTAGTATTAGTCATCTTGGATTCTAGGTTGTTAATATTTTTGTCTTGCCTTTGTAATTGATCTCTTAGTTTTGAATTTTCCTTATTAAGATCATCACAACTTATCTTAAATCCATTTAAATTTTCTTTAATATTAGATAGGTTATGCAAAGAGATCATAAACTTAGAGTCTAAACAATGTATTACTTCTTCTTTCTCTCTAAGTTCATCTTTTGAAGAAACTAATTCTTTGTTTAGGTTTTTAGATTCTTCTTTTAATTTTTTATTTTTCATAACAAGCTCTAAGGAAAATGCATATAAATCATCATAAGCTTGTTGAAAGTTATCTTCATTTTCATTATTTTCTTCTTCTTTTAAATCAAATTGAGATTAATTAATTTGAAGGTTTGAATCTCTAATAAATGGAAGAAGGAGGGGTCTAGAAGAATCTACACAGTCTAACATAGTGGAATCCATTCTAATGATTTTCATGAAAACACAACACTAGGGTTTTAGCTCTAGGTTTTTACACCTAATCAAGAGTTCCAAAACACTTGATCCTAAAAATAGAGCACGAGGCTCTGATGCCAATTGAAGGTCTGGGATCCTAACCCGAGGGGGAGGAGGGAGGGGTGTGAATAGGGTGAGCTACAATATGTGACCAATTATGCCAAATTTTAACTTCTTTAAAATAAACTAGTCACAAGTGATGATAAACAAACAAAATGCGGAAGCTAATAAAAACAATCACCACAAAGCATTCACCATCACACAAAGAATTATAGTGGTTCGGCCTCAATGCCTACATCCACTACCGGCTTGTGATCCAACACCCCACTGGATTTCCACTATCTATGCTTTTCAAAAGGCTAAGCAATAACCTTTATAATGTTCTTTTTCTAGGCTAAACAACAACCTATTAATGTTCTTTTCTAGGCTAAGCAATAACCTTTACAAGATGCTTTTCCAAGGCTAAGCAATGACCTCTACAATGTGCTTTTCTTAGGCTAAGCAATAACCTTTACAAAAGAAAGATTTTCTTTCAATGTAGTGTCTACACAAACACTTTAAGAGATACAATTAAAGCTCAATATATTTGCCTCTAAAATAGGCGGATGTGAAATTGAAAATTTAACTCACACAAACACTATATGAATGCAAAGATGTATGCTCATGATGTGCGTGTGTGAAAACTTCAATCAAGTTTAAAAATAACCTCAATCAATATGTGCTCAAAGCATTTAAAAGTTTAAGGCACATAAAAAGTTTTGATTGAAGTGAAATGCAAATCACATGTATGAATACAAACTTGTTGATGAAGTGAAAATCAAAGGCTCACAAGTTGTATGAAACTAATTAACTCTAAACATGTGATGCATGTGCAATGTTGTTTTCAAAACAAAAGTAATTTAACTAAGGTTCAAATGAATGAAGAAAACAAATAAAGATTCAACCAAGTAAATGAATCATGCTATAAAAGAAATCAAATATTTTGGCTAAGCATGATTAAAGAAGATTTAAAACAAACTTGGTTTGAAATCAAGGTGAAGAATCCAATCCAACTTAGATCAAAGATAAAATGAAGAATGGATTCAACACATCATAGTTATCATGATAAAATTCATTTACCAATAATTTAAACAAAGCATATAACATATGATTAATAAAAGTAAAGCTTACTTAGAGATTTAACTTCATTGATCCAAGCTTTGGCTTTACTAATGACCCTTTGGTATCTCTTAGTTCATCCCCTTTTTCTTGTCTCCAAACTCCTCAAGAGTGGCTTAGAAGATGATTTTGATCAACCCCTTTTACAAAGGAATGAACCTCATTTTATACTAAAAAAATGAGTTCTGGGGTGTCCCCGGTCGACCTCCCCCTGTGCTCGGTATACCTGGGCTTAACGGTAAAAAACTGACCGTTTGAAAAAGTAGCCCAACGACTCTTTTCCCGGTCGACCCATGTGTGGTCGGTCGACCAGGTCCATGGGCTCAGTCGACCGACCACACTGTGGGTCGACTGAGTCCTGGTGCCTTTTTCCCAAAAATTGTATTTTTCAAAGTGATTTTGGTTGGGAATTTTTTGGGCCATTAAATCAAGCTTGGAAACATGTTTTAAAACATTCTAGGGGATTTAAAAACGTGTAACATAAAAAGCCAAAAATGATTCGAAACCTTAAAACCAATGGCTAGCTTGATTAATAAAAATTCTTTTCAAATTAAAATGCATCCAAGATCTAAAACCAAATATGCATGAAACATGATTTCTAAAAGTCTTAAAACCAATGCATGTGTAAATCAAGATTTCAAGATTTTCTAAATCAATGCATGTGTGAAAATTCAAATGATGCTAAAATGATAATGCATCCATCAAATTGCAATATACAAAATCCCTAACACTGCCAATGTCATAACCATTTTTTTATATAGCTATAGAGTTATGTTATTCAATAGCAGACCTAGAAAATTGGAATTGGGGGCTACCATATGAAATTGGAATTTTTTTGAGGTCAATACAACACTTAGGATGAAGTGAAACTTATCCATAAGGATTTAATTTAAAATGCATCAAAATAGAGAAATAGAATTCATGTAGGCCGTCCAGAAAAAAGAAATAGAATTCATTTATGGGACCTCATTGGATGATGAAGACATATATAAAGAAAATCAACGCCAAGGAGTAGTTCATTTAGCTTAGGACTACGGTTTGCTCCCATATATTTAACGTTCAAAACTGCACACCCACACTCGGGCCACTTGAGATTTTCCTAGCTCCCCCTTGGCCTAGGGTTGCACAAAAAATCCGATATCACCGCAAAACTGAACCGAACCGAACCGACCGAACCGGGTAGTTCGGATCGATTTATAGTGGATCGGTTCGGTTAACAGTTTGAAAATCATTAAAACCGCTTATATTGGTCGGTTATTGGTTTGAGCCCACGGTTAACTGCTTAAACCAAACCGACCTAATGGACCCGATTCTTCCATTCATCCCCCATCCGTCCCCGGGGTCACCAAAAAGGCCAAATGGAGGGAAGAACGGGAGAAATGCGAGTATCAACATTTTTTTTGTACGGGTATGCCAGATTTTCTATTCTACTTGGACTTTAGAAATGGTGATCCGGAGATCCACCTTCGCAAGTAGAAAGGAAATCAATCTTTTTTCTAACTTTCCATTGCACATATATTTAAGAAAAGAGACAAGGTTTTTTTTTTGTTTGCCGTGAAAGGCGATTTACAAATCTCATCAAAATGAAAGACAAGAATTGTGGTTTTTTTGTCTCTTAAAGAAAATACAAAATACAACAGAAAAGTGAGAGAGGGAATCTGACTTCTCAGGAGATTACGGGGACTCGTTCAGATCGACGGTCGCAAGTCATGTATGGACTTTGCCATCGTCCTTCAGATGAGAACATGCGATGCTTTGATTCTTTTGGCTTGGCTTGGACTTCAATTTTTTTTAGAGGATAAAGACCAAGGGAAGGTCCTATATCCAATAAAAAAATGAAGAGACAGGTTGAAAAGTCACGTCTAGGCCATGTTGAATAGGAGAAGAGAGGGCTTTGCCTTAGGGGGAGTGCCCCCCAAGGGCCTTCAATCACCTTGTGGTGTTTGTTGCAGCAGAATTTCTTCAAAGTAGCAGAGCTTCTGGGAATTCTGGACGATTTTTCTTGATTTCCGGGGTTCGGGGATCTTTTTGGCTGATTTTTCTGATCCGTTATTCCTAGAATGCTCTCTTATTTATAGGCATTTGGTAGCCATTTAGGAGGGTTCATGAGCATTGATGGCTTTAAAGCTCCATGATGGGAGGAGTTACAAGTTTTTATTTCTTGATTTTGTAACTCCGTTTTCCTTGAATCTGATTGGCCGATGGAGAATGATGGGCATTCAATCGCCTTTAATCTCCATGATGAGAGGAGTTTCATGGCTTTAATGCCATGATGGCTTTGACTTGTAACTCCCATTCTCTTGAATCTGATTGGGTCGTCCAAAATAATGAGTTAATGACCGCATTTAGTTGGGTCAATTAACATCATTAAGTGGTCGCCGGGGATTTGAAGAGTCGCGGGCCGTGCCGCCTCTTTTGGAATTTTTCTTGCGATGATCGACGATGGATCTTCATGTTGATCGATGTCGGATGATCATGCAACTTCAAATATAGATTGCTAACAGTAGGCCGGTACCATCTTTTTTGTCGATTTCTCGATCGGTCGGACAGAAAGTGTACTTTCTTGGTTAACGGGTTGACGATCTTGGAGCGATCAATGACGATTTCATGCTCTTGACGGCGGATCCGAGATGTAGACGGAGATTAGTCGATTTCGAGCATCAACAATCAGATTTTTGAAAAACTACAGGGACTGGAATTCCTGAAACGCGAAAATGATCAGAAATCGGGCCTTCTGGTGGAAATCCGGCGACCCTGGAAGTGGTCGCCAGGGACCATGGGGTTCGGTCCCCTTTGGTCGCCTTTTCTTCTGCCGTTTTTCGAGCTTTTTCAGTCCTTTTTTCTCCTGTATTTTTTTTGACATTTTTCCTCATTTTTTGGCTTGATTCTTCTGAAGAAAACCTGACGAGAAGTCCTGAAAAACCGAAGCGCAAAGTTTCCTACTTTTTGGAAAAGCCGAAGACTTTGTCGCGTAGAATTGTCGATTTTTTGTCAAGAGTCGAAACTAGGTCAAACGATGTCGGAATGACCTGAAATTTGAAGTGAAGCCTCCTAAGGTCGATTCAAATTTGTGTCGCGCAGAGTTGTCGATTTCCCATCTCCGCTAGGCTTGATTTCGCCGAGAGGAAGATGTCGTGCTTTGATGTGCGGTCAACCGATGTCCGATTGATCTAAAATTTGACAGGGAGCCTATTGGAGTCATATTGAGATGATCTATTGGCTCCGATTTGGATGTCATGGTCCCAGGGTGCTCCGCCGCAGGTAGCCTTGATTTTGTTTCTGGGCATTAAAGTCGGGTAAAATGTTGTCAGAATGACTTGAAATTTGACGTGCAACCCTTTTGAAGCATGTTGAAGCCGCCCATGTGCTCTGTTTGATGAGTAATGGTCTCGGTGGTTCTCGCCGCCGAGAGGCTTGATTTTACTGCTCAAGGGTTGATGGAGGGTCAAACGTTGTCGGTTTGACTTGAAATTTGACATGGAGCCCTTTGGAGATATTTTGAGACTATCCGTAGGCTCTGATCGAAGTTTTGATGTCTTCGACGTTGTCGCCGCCAGGAGCGCTTGTTCAGCTGCTGGAGGAGTGAAGTTGGGTCAAATGATGTTGGAGTGACCCGAAACTTCATGTGAACCCCTCTTTTGACTGTCTTGAAGGATCTTGCACTTTTTGTTTGATTCTGACAAGATCTGATGCTTGAAGCAACATTGCCTGTTTTGTAGTAGGATGCGACTTCATGTAGCTTCTTGATGTTGAAGTGGCAAAGTGACTTTTTTGGTGTCAACAAATGCCCCCTCGAGGTACAGCGACGAGTAGCTTTTGGAGTCGATGTGCCTCGAAGAGAAACTTGAAGGAGAGCTTTTGATTTGACCAAGAGTCTTTGAGCATTTTTTTTAATAGCCTTTTGAGTTTCCAAGGGGATTTTATGGTAGTGAGAGAGATCAAGGCAAAGTTTTGAAAATGACATGAGGGAGTTGGATTTTGAGTTTTCCTTTTGACCTTGTGAACCTAAGGGCTGTATGTGGCGCATTAGGTGGTTAAGAGGGTTTTTGGTTTTTGAACTTGTGACCTAACAAGCTGTATGTGGCAGGTTAGGGGGTCGAGGTTTGATTTTTGATTTTGACCTTGTGACCCAACAAGTTGTATGTGGCAAATTGGGGGGGTCAGATTTGGTTTTTTGTGGGTTGTCAATTTCAAGATTTTGGCTCAATTTGGTTCATGAGGTTGGATGGTTTGGTTTTTTGGAAACTCATGAGGCTTTTTCTTTGTTTTTTTTTTTTTTTGATGGTTCAATCGACTCAAGAGAGGCATGAAACCATTTTGTATGCTCTTGGCAAAGGAGGTTATTGATAGGAAGCCCCTTTTAGTGCCTAGGTGGTCAAACCTAACTCATGTGGGCTAACCAATGGGATCTTAAGCTTTGGAGATAGTTTAAATCGCATATGATATCATTTTGTAATGGATATCTAAAAATATCTCTTGTGGGTAGAGAATATCTAAAAATATCCTTACTTGGAGATAATCTCTCATGCTTCCTTGTTTTTGGGAGAGATTTCTTCAAAGTATCTTTCTTTGGAGAGAATATTTCTCATTCCCTTTCTTTTTTTAAGAGAATTTCTCAAAAAATCTTCTCTTTAGGAGAGAATATCTCAAATCTCCTTTCTTTTGGGAAAGCTGCTAGTTTTTAGCACTTACCTCCTTGGTTTTCTCCTTGTTTCCTCTTTTGGTTTGCTCTCCTCTATAAAAGCAAAGGAGGTTGGATCTCTTGCCCTTATTGCTTTCTTTTTGCAAAAAGTCTCTAAGAGTTTACCAAGATCAAGAACTCCTCTTCTTCTTCAAGAATCTTCAAGTTCTTTCTTCTTCTTCTCCATCCATGGCTTCAAGTAAGCTTTCTTCCTTCACAAGAAACTCCATGTAGAAGTAGAAATTTCTTTTCTTTTCTTCTTCTTCTTTTTTTTTCTTTTTCTTCTTTCGATGTGTTTTTTTTTCACGTGCTGCTTTTTTGGTAGCATTTTTTTTTTCATGTTTTTTTTTTCTTTGGCTGTACGGACAGGTCCGTACTGCCACGTGGCAGTGGGCCACGGCCTGCTGGCCAAACTTTTTTTTTTCTTTGAAGAAATTTCTCTTTCTGTTTTTTTTTTTTTTTTTGCTTCTCTCTTTTTTTGCTCACCAAGATAATGAGGTTTATGCACCATGATAATGAGGTTTATACATTCCAAGATGTTCATGCATATTTATTTCTTTCCTTTTTTTTTTTTGGATGCATCAAGATAGTTGATGCATCAAGATAGAAGGCTAGAATCTTTAGGTCAAGTCAACATAAATTTTGACTTTGACAAAGTTTGATTGGTTTTGACCAAGTTGGGTTGGAATTGATCAAACTTTGGTTAAAGTTTTCCTAGCATCTAATGCATGATGATTTTTTTTATGCATGCTTTTTAGTAAATTGATTGGGAGCATGATGATGCATACCTGGAAATCTTTTGCAAGTTTTGGGATTTGGAGCTTGCAGAAATGTTGAGCCCTTTCTTGGTCTTACTGGATTTTGAGGAGCTTTGCAAGTTTTGAAGTTTGGAGCTCACAACAATGTTGAGCCCTTCTTTAAGCTTGTGGAGATTTGATAAGATTGGTTTGATCTCGCAGCAATGTTTGAGTTCAAACCTCCTTTGAGGATGATTCATTGACTATGAGCTTGTAGTGGTGTTGGGCTCATCTTCAAGCTTTCTATTCTTTTTTTCGGGATGTTTCCCTTTTCTTCGGAATTGTCCCGGAATCATGCCAAAATTTCGCTAGAATTTTTTAGCAAAATTCTGTCACTTTGATTGATTTTTCCTTTTCCATCCTTTGCAGGTAGTTCCTCCAGAACGAACAAGGGCAAAGAGCCTGTTACTGATGCACCTCGTCAGTCTACCAGGTCTCCTAATGTGGTCGTACAGCAAGCCTGGGAGAAGGTCCAGTTTGTGGAGAGAAACTTGAAAGAATGTGACTTTCTCAACCGCGATGAGATGAGACAGCGATTGATCGCTCTCAAGGATGAAGAGTTTTATAGGATTATGGTAAGCAATTGTCCTTGGGTCATGGATGATCAGAGCATTGTGCCCAAGCCTACCTTTTTCTTTGGTGACACAGTCCCTGACGACTTGACGTACCAAAGGAGATGTTTTCAGTTCTCTTACACGGCAGATGGTGAGGAGAGAACTGTTTCTACCCAGTCGACCTTTGATCGCACTATCTCGATCATGAGTCTTTCTCCCACGTGTCCCAAGAGGGAAGATCCTCCGAGCTGGGTGAAGAGGACTAACGTGATCAAGACCAGGGTTTTTGTTGGCGGCCCTTCCGGTTATGCGGAGAAGTCGCCTGTCCATATGGACATGTTGATGCCCTCCAGTGGCTACCAAGGTTCTGACCATCCGTCGGTCAATTTGAGACAGGTTGGCCTTGGCATTTTCGGGGTGACGGCAGCAATTGGGTGAAGCCTTTTCGACTTCGTGGCCGTTCAGTGCTGATTCGAGCTGGGAATCATGGACTGATCACACCCTGCAGGTTGGTGGAGCCATTTTGAAGGAGGTCGGGATCTTCGACTCGGTTCGCGCTTTTCGGAAGATCGTGGTTTTCTCTGATGAGGCCTTCATGGCCATGCTAGAGTCATTCCTTTCACAAACCAACACCTTCATTGTAACGAACGGTGAGATTGTTTTACTTTGAAGGAATTAAGCGTCATCACCGAGCTGCCTATCCTTGGCAAACTCTATGAGGAGTTTATGCCTATCGACGACGTCCTTTAGGAGCAGTATGAGGAGTTTAGGCTCTTGTACTTTCAGCTCGTCGCCTTCTATGATTTTTTGAAGGAGAAAGAGGGCTCGAAAGTCCGATGTAGCAGTTGGAAGAATTGTAGCTCCAACTTCTTTGACGGCGGAGAGTCTTCTGATGGTATGGCCCAAGATGCTAAGGCCAAGAACCCAGGTTTGAAGAAGATCTCCGTCATACGAGATGACTTGAAGAAGTGCTTCGGAAGTACGGGCGCCATTTATCTTGACATTGCATTGCGGAGAGAACTCGCTGTTTACCTCACTTATTGGTTGGGTGAGGCTGTTTTTGCTGGAGGAGATGGAACACACATCAGGCCGCACTGTATTTTTCCGGCTTGTCAGATGGCATTCGGAGAACGACTTTCTTTGGTGCCTGCTCCCTATGAACAGGGTGTTTTCAGCCCATATTTTATATTCGTGGTATGTATACCACTATCCCGGCTTCCATCGTTTAGGAGGTGCACAAGATGATGACTCTTTCATGATTCGGTTGGCTAGAGGGACAGTCGTTTCCGAATCTCTTTTGTCTGCCTGTTTGAGGATCCGACGGTTCAGGGACGTCGAGATATGGCAATCTTCAGTGAAGCTTTCTCCAGGTTTGCGGAATAACGCTTTTGATTTTGGTGTCTCCCGTGATTCCACAAGGGCGAGGTTGAGAAGACACTAACTTTTGACAAACGTGGAAAAGAGGTGGCTTTTTAACATACGTGTTGGTACGATGGTGTACCGGAGACATCTTTTTGTTGATATCCAGTCGTATGTTCCCTCGCATTTCGCGCTGCAGTTGGGCTTCTCTCAAGGCGTTGTTGGAGCGCCTTCGAGTATAGTGAAGCGTTTTGGAGGTTTGCAGGACTGGAGGAATGCATGGGCCTTTTACAGTGCGGAGGACATTATAGCCATGATTTCCTATCCTGAGTTGCCCATTTTCCGGACTGCTGGTTTCACGAAATGGTTGGTGGAAAGCTTTTCAGTGTACCGGGGACTTTCCAAGAAGGAGCTCGATGTCAAGCAATCTCCTGGGAAGGGTCTTGGCAGATCATATGGAGTCCGGCGAGAGGAAGTTCTGGCTAGATCAACTTTTTCAATGAATAGGACATCATCAGAACAGGAGCTGTACAAGAGATACCTAGTGAGGTCTTGGAACAACTAGAGGAGGAGGAGGCCGAGATCGATGCTTGGATGTAAGAGAAATTGACGAAGACTTCCATGGAGTCCACTGGGAAGAGCAGACCATCCGATGAGGAATCAAGCGGAGATTCTGACTTTGACAATGGGGAGGGTACTTTAAGTAAACCAACCCATAGAAGCAAGAGGAAGAGAGGGCAGCGCCGTAATAAGAGACAACACGATGACTTTCCTGATCCAGAAGTCCATCCCACCATTGCTGAAGAGACGTCAAGGGACGCTGATGAGCCTCCGGAAAAGAGGAGTCGAGAGGAAGAAACCGTTGATGAAGGTATGATTCCTCCTCTTTCTCTTTCCGCTTCTATCATTGAGGTTTCTTTTGTTTTTTATTTTCTTTCTCTCCCTTTTTTAGTGGAAGATGATGATTTGGTGATGCCTGAGGTTCCGGCTGATAAAGCAGTGACGGATCTGATTGCGGCATCTGAAGAAGAACCGAGGGACTCTAGGGTGATTCCGGAATCTTTATCTGGTATGACTTCTTTGTATTTTTTTTTTGTTTGTGCTGTCATTTGCTAAATGTTGCTTGTTTTCTTATTAGCTGACTTGCCACAAGATTCCGACGATTTCGAGCCATCCATGGATGCGGCCGTTGACGACGCTTCGAATGAACTCATGGAGGCAGAAAGTATTCCGCCGATCGTCGAAGAAGGTATTTATAGCAATAACCCTGATGATAATGATTTTTTCAACAGGATCATATTCATACCTCTTTTGTTTTGTTTTGCTGGCAGATTGTGTGGTAGCAGAAGAAGTTCCTCCGTCTTTCTCAGTGCCAGAGCAGGGGATGCCTGCAGTTGAACCAAAAGTAGGGACTTCTTCTTCTAATTTTAATGCAGCAGAGATGAAATCTTCTGAGCAGATTCCTTCGCCAGTGTCTCCGATTAGAAAGAGCTTAATGATCACTCCTCCAGCAGGACATGACACGGGCAGTCGACCAATGGAGAGGGGTGAGCTTTCATCTGGGCCATCTCTTGAGTACACGAAGAAAGTGTTGAAGAGAGTTTTGAGCTCATGGGTCAAAACTTTTTCTTCTGGTCATTTAGAAGCCGACTTTGGCATGATCAAGCATGTACAGGACATCCTTGCTGATAGCGAAGAAGTTGGTCTGGACATTGCAGGTGCGAAGGCTTTCGTTGATGAAGTCATAACTCTAGGGAACAAGTGGAATGAAACCAAGAGCTTCCCAAGTGGTGACTTCTTTAATGAGATGTTTTTGAAGCCTTCTGGCAAGGTCAAGTCTGAGCTGAATGAGATCTCGTAGACTCGGAAGCAATTCGTTCGGGAGAGGAACGTTACTGAGTTGGCTATCATTGTGCTGACAGAAGATCTGCGCCGTGTTGATAGAGAGGTCGTTGAGACCAGGCAGCGTCTTGAGCTATTGGAGGAGCAAGCTGCTGCAAAATGGGCAGCCATTGTGGAATCTCGTGCCAGAGAAGGGACTCTGACTCGCCAAGTCAAGGAGGCTGAGAGCAATCTCCGGAGGAAGACTCAAGAGTACGAGCAATAGCAGATTCTTTGGGAAGAGCTTCCCCGTGCTGCAGATGGATCGCGGCGTTCTGCCGCATTTTATGGGAAGATTTTGAAAAAGCGTGGTCTGGAAGCTTTAGAGGCTAAGGCCAAGAGTCTGCTTGAGGAGTTGAGTCTTTGGTTGAAGACCATGTGAGACTGAGCTCTTGATTCTTGTAACAAACCTTTTTCTTCTTTTTTGGTACCCGTGTCTACACATATATTTTTTGGTACTCTTTCTCCTGTAGTGGTTGTGGACATTTTTTTTAGCACTTCTCTTTTTTTGTATTCCCTCTTTTCACTCAAATCTTTTTGTGATAAATTCAAGCAATAGTTAAATGAGAATGTTTGTTTGAAAACTTGATCAAAAGTTTGTCATTTTGTGAAAAACCTTTTATGAAATGGTTGCTTTGGTGTGAAAGCCGAATTTTGAGATGGCATGGAAGCCGAATTTTGGAATGGCATGGAAGCCGAATTTTGGGTCGGCATGGAAGCCGGAATTTTTTGGCGTAAAGCCAAAATTTGGGATGGCATGGAAGCTGGTTTTGCTTGTGGCATGGGAGCCAAAATTTTTGTTTATGGCATTGATAGCTGGGATTTGTTTTTGGCATGGAAGCCGAAATTTTGTTTGTGGCATTTATAGCCGGGTTTGTGGCATTGCTAGCCGATTTTGTGGCGTTTATAGCCGATTTTTGTGGCATTCATAGCCGATTTTTGTGGCATTTATAGCCGGGTTTTTGAAAGCCAAGTTTTGTTTTGTTGGCGTGAAAGCCAGGTTTTGTGGCATTTATAGCCGATTTTGTGGCATTGATAGCCCATTTTTGTGGCATTGATAGCCGGTTTTTGTGGCATTTATAGCCGAGTTTTTGTGGTGTTTATAGCCATTTTTTGGCCTGAGAGCCGGGTTTTGGTTATAAAAAATGCAAGTATCGACTAAAAGTTGCATCCCTACTGAATGGTATTGCAAGTATCGATGGAATGTCGTCTCCTTGCTCATTCGGTTGCGAGTATCGATGGAATGTCGCCTCCTCGCGAATTTGGGTGCAAGTATCGACTAAGCGTTGCTTCCTTGCTTTTTTTTTTTCAAAAAAATTGGTTTTATGAGTATTGATTGAATGTCGCTTCCCCACGATTTTTGAAATTTGAGGTCTTTTTTTTTTTTTTTTACCTCAGTTTTTGTTTGAATTTTGGGTTTATGGATATCAACTGGAATGTTGCGTCTCTACGATTTTTGAAATTTTGCAAGTATCGACAAAGTGTTGCTTCCTTGCGATTTTGAAGTTTTGGAAGTATCGAATGAGGTTCGCATCCTTCCGATTTTTGGGTTTTGCGAGTATCGACTGAGCGTCGCTTCCCTGCGGTTTCTAAAAAATAGTTTTTGTTTAAAGACACGAGGGTCGTAAATTTTGACTTAAAACTGTTTTTGGTTGTAAAAGGGTGGACTAGGGTGAAAATTCCTAAGTCCTGATTTTGTTTCAAACCATGAATTTTGGGTTCAAGGATTGAAAATTCGGTCAAGTCCGGGAAGAGGCTCCTAAACTTGGAATTTTTATTTTTGAACAATGAAATGATGAAAGTAAGCATTGTTTTGAATTTTGTTTTTAGAAATCTCAACATAAGGATGAAAAATCTAAAAGAAGCGGGTTTGACGAGCGGGTACCTGAGAATAGGCTTTGGCCGTGCAGGCATTGCTCTGACCCAGTGGAGTAAGTCTTCAAGGGTAGTACCGCTTCAAGAACTTGTCGTTGATGGGCAACATATATCTGTCACCTTCCATATGTAGGAGAGCGTATGTGTCGTTGGAGAAAACCTTGTCGATGACGTAGGGTCCCTCCCATTTTGGTTCGAATTTGCCTTTGGATTTGTGGGCGAAAACCATTGGTCTTTTTACTGCGAGAACCAAGCCTCCCTTTTTGTAGGCGCGTTGCCGGACCCTTTTGTCGAAAGATCCTGTCATGCGTGCTTGGTAAAGCTCAATGCTTTGTCGAGCTTCGAGCCGTCTCTCGTCAAGATTGTCCAGCTCTTGGAGTCTCAACTTGACATTACTTTCTTGAGTCATGTCATTTTGCAAAGATACCCTTAGGGAAGGAATTTGTACCTCCAAGGGCACGACAGCTTCGCATCCATAGACCAAGGAGAATGGTGTGCTATGGGTTGGTCCTCGAACGGTGGTTCGGTAGGCCCACAAAGCTTCAAGAAGTTTGTCGCTCCAGTCTCTTTTGTGACTAGAGACCATTTTCTTGAGGATCTTGCAGAGTGTCTTGTTGAAGGCTTCTGCCAATCCTTTTGCTGCCGGATTATATGGAGTTGAAGGACAACTTTGGATTTTGTATTTGTCGTAAAACTTGTAGAATCGGTGATCCCGGAATTGTGGTCCGTTATCATGGACGAATGTTTTAGGTATGCCGAAGCGACAAATAATGTTGGTACGTAAGAACTGAAGGACTGATGAGGTCTTCATATCGTTGAGCACAATTGCTTCTGACCACTTGGAGAAATAATCTGTAGCGGCGAAGATGAAGCAATGGCTTTTACTTGACGGGGGAGAGATAGGACCTATGATGTCCATACCCTAAGCTTCGAACGACCATGAGATTGCTGTGGGGTGTAGCCATTCTGGAGGCATATGGACATAGTCTCCATGAACTTAGCATTGGTGGCAGCGTTTAGCAAATTGCATGGCGTCGGCTACTATGGTAGGCCAATAATATCATAACATTTTTATTTGATCGTAGAGCTTAGGACCGGCCTGATGTGCTCCACAAAGACCAGCATGAACTTCTTTGAGCGTTTCCTCGGCCTCTCGTTGTGACAATCAGCGCAGAAGTACTCCGTCGAAGGATTTTCTAGAAAGGATTTTTGAAGGTATATCCAAATTAAAGTTTGGGACTCGTCTTTGAATGCTTACCCGTTCTTTTGGATCTTCAGGGAGGATTCCGAACATGGTGTAATCAATGAACGGATCTCTCCAGTCGCCGATTGGAGGTTTGAGGATGGAGATCCGACTTCCGGCCAATTGGTGGCATTCAGTGACTGCTTGGTGTGTGTTAAGAGGGGGGAGTATCCTTCTTTCATACACTGTAATTTGCATGTTTTCCCCTTCCTGGATCGCCATGGATGCGGCAAGTCCAGCCAGGGCATCTGCACGAATGTTTTCACCTCTGAAGATGTGGGTGATGTGACAGATGTCAAACCTTTGGCGAAGTGATTGTGCCTTATTGTAGTAAGGCAATAGATCAAGCTTCCTGACTTCGAATTTCTGGTTCATCTGGTTGACGACCAGTTGAGAGTCTCCAAAGACTTCCAGCATGGTGATGCCGGATTCGAGGTCTAGTTTCAGTCTTACGATTAGAGCTTGGTATTCGGCTGCATTGTTTGAGCATGGTTCCAGTAGCGAGAAAGCATGTGGAATCACGTATTTGTCGGGGCTAACAAAGAGGATGCCAACTCCCGAGATCAGCTTTCTTTTTTCATTTGTCCTGGTTGCACTGTCAAAGTACATGTCTTAGGAGGCATTTGGTGAGAAAGTCTCCACGTTGTAGACAGGTTCGTCTGGGAGATCATCTCTGAGTGGGGAATCTTTAGGCAACGGATGTTCTGCGAGAAAATCTGCTAGAGCTTGACCTTTGATTGCCTTTTGTGGTACATACCTGATATCAAATTGTGATAGGAGGATGGACCATTTTGCCAGTCGGGCATTGAGAGAACCTGCTTTTGTGACAAGGACCTTTAAGAGGTTGATCCTCGAAATCAGGTAGACTGTGTTCGAAAGAATGTAGTGACGTAGCTTTTGTACGGCGAACATCACTACAAGACATTCATTCTCGACTGGAGAGTAGGGATGCCCTGCACCTACCATCATATGGCTGAGGTAGTATAGAGCAACTTCTTTTCCCTCGTCATTCTCTTGTGCAAGCAGAGCGCCTAAGGAATGGTCGAAAGCTCTTGTGTACAAGATGAATGGTTTTCCAGTGGTAGGGGCAGCCAGCACTGGAGGTTTGGTCAGGTATTGTAGACACCTCATTTTGGCCCCCTATGATAGCCTTAAACACTTATCATATATAATGATGCCCCCATTTCACCCATAATTGAATGGTTAATGGCATAATTCAAATTAATTAATGACGATGAAGATGCTTGTTGATAACTTTAGACTTAGTTCGACGATTCATAGATATTGTGAGAGAAAAGGCCGAATCGCTTCGGAATCTCGAGTTCAACTCACTATTCAAATAAGGAATGGGCTACAACACTACCCAAGCCCCTTCCAGACTATATAGAACACACTCAGGTTGTTCCTAAAGAAACTACACATAGTTTGCCTAAGTACGATGCGATTAACAAGAGTTAAGAGGTTAGAATCATTGATCCAAGTATCCCTTATTTTCCTGACCTCTGTCCTTTAGGATCTACAGACCACAAGATTCTATGTTCCGAGAGCTTTCCGACGATATATAGAACGTCCAATTCCGACTAACGGATCAAAAGATATAGCCCTCGGAAGACTACGCAAGTGATACCGCACCAGGGACAAACTTGGGCTCCAATATAGGTGCGCCCAAGTTCCAAGCTTCACTTGGGCGCACACACAGCTGCACCCAGGTTCCAAGGACACACTTGGGCGCACACATAGGTGCGCCTAAGTCCCTAGTTACCCTAGAACACACTTTAGTGCACATTTAAGCTGGTTCCGCCCCACTCTTCATAGTTCTGACCCAATCTCAGTCCGAAAACAATCCAAAACCAAACCCCAAGCCCACTCGAGCCAGAAGATAACATGGGCACACCTGTGTGTGCGCCCATGTTCTAAAATCCACTTGGACGCCCCCACAGGTGCGCCCAAGTCCAATTTCCTTTGCTTTAGTCCAAATTCAACCCGAACCAAACCCTAGGTCAACTTAGCCCCAAGTCCCTGCCATTTCCCGACCTCTGATCACTATAATGTATGGACCAACAGACTCTACATTTCAAGAGCTTTCCAACGATGTATAGAACGTCCAATTCAGACCAACGGTCCAAGAGTTATGGCCCACAGAAGATTGCCCTAACGACCCCCCACTAGAGACAACTTGGGCGCCACCCTAGGTGCGCCCAAGTTTCATCCTGTGCTTGGGCGCACACACAGGTGCGTCCAGGTGTCTAGTTGCCCTAGGAAAGCACTTGAATACATACTTAGGTGGGTTTTGCTCTATCCTTCGTAGTCCCGACCTAACCTCGACCCAAAAACAATCTGAAACCGAACCCAACGCCCACTTAGCTCCCAAAACCAACATGGGCGCACCATTCCTAGGCCAACATGGGTGCACACATAAGTTCTCGGACCAACATGGGCGCACCTATATGTGCGCCCAAGTTCCCCATAACCCTAGACTGGCCTTGGTTTGCGTGAGACCTCTGGAAACTCATGCAAACAGCAGCCCTAACCCCTTCTCCACGAAAAAACCCTTATATTAGGATCTATTATTACATTTACAAAGGAGGCTACAAAAAAAAAAAAAAAGAAACACTAGAAGAAAAGAGAGAAAAAGAGAGAGTAGCCACTATAGAGAGAGCTTTAAATCTAGGAGGAAGAAGAAGAAGAGGAGCTTTTTTTGTTTTCCCAAGATTAGCAATTGAGAAAGCTCCCAAAAGCCATGGATCTGCGTGAAAGCTTCTACCTAGGACTTGAGGGATACGATTCAAACCGGTATTTCTAGATTAGGTTCTCTTCCATTGATATTCAACATCATTAATGCTTAGAAATATGCTTAGGATCATGCATGCATTGTAGATCTGCATTAATAGTAGTATTTTTTTAGTAGATCTAATACTTATCAACCATCCATCATTAGTAACATGCTCAGGATCATCCCTACTCCGTAGATCTGCATTATTTCTTGCATTCCGAAGTCGTGATTAGGATAGACTTTGCATCCATTTCATCTTCATTAAGGAAAATCCGAAAAAATATATAAAAAGAAAATAGAAAAAAGTGCAACAGAACACTTGGGCGCAACTATCTGTGCGCCCAAGTGTCTGCTTCAGGTTTCAATTCTGAGTTTCATATTAAGCATAGTTTATTTCTTAGATCCGAACTCGTTTTTCATACACATTGATATTGGGACCTTCGGATCTACAATTTTGCATCCCAAATCGCGCGAAAAGTATTGAGAAAAGAAACAAAGAAGAAGGGAGCAATTGTGTGTGCGCCCAAGTTTCTGGATAGGGTTTTGGCTCCGATTTCTCGTTTCGCGCGTACTCTGGTTCTTAGATCCGAGCCTACTCTCATAAAAGTTAATATTAAAGTCTTCGGATTTGAGAAAACTATCAAAGGAATTAGAAGAAAGACCAAATATATCGCTAAAGGTGAAGAAAGGTGCAGGAAAAAAACTTGGGAGCAACTGTGTGTGCGCCCAAGTTTCTGGATAGGGCTTTGGCCCCGATTTCCCATTTCGCGTGCATCTTGGTTCTTAGATCCGAGTCCATCTTCATATATATTGATATTAAAACCTTTGGATCCACAAAAGGCATTGAAAGAATCGAAGAAATACCGGAATATAATACCAAAAGGTAAAGAAAAAGAGACAGTGAACTTGGGAGCAACTGTGAGTGCGCCCAAGTTCCTGCCAAAGGGATCCGCCTCTTGGACTTTGGTCCTCGTGACATTACTTTCAAATCCGAAGGTTATTATATAATAATTCATATTAGGACCTTATATTTAGTCATAAAGTGTCGAAATTCGAATTGGGATATCGTAGAAAATTGCAAGTGTATCGCAACCCGTAGGGTTGGGCGCCACTGTGTGTGTGCCCAAGTTGTGCAGAGAAACTTGGGAGCAACTGTGTGTGCGCCCAAGTTGTGCAGAGAAACTTGGGAGCAACTGTGTGTGCGCCCAAGTTCCTAATTCGTTTTCCGGCCCGCATTTTCATATCTTTGCATTCCATTTAACTTGTTGCTTTATCTTTGTGGTAATTTCAATGGACTACTGAACTTCTAGACTTAGAATCTTCAAATCATCATCATTTTAGGTTAGGATAAATTGCATAAAATACCAAAAAAATCATAAAATACTTCTCCTCTCATCTTACTCTCTAGTAATTAAGAGAAGAGAATACAAAAAAAAAAAAGAAAAAAGGATAAGTAATTAAAAGAAGTAGTAGAATTAGAACAATAGACATTGAGTAGAGGATCATAAGTTGCTCTTTAGGTTAGGTTGCATTGCTATTGCATAAAAAACAAAAAAATCACAAAATCATAAGAATACTTCTCCTCTCATCTTACTCCCTAGTAATTAGAGGAGAGAAAAAAAAAAAAAAGAAAGTAATTGAAAGAAGTCTTAGGATTATAAAAGTAGACATTAAGTAGCTAATTTTAGGATATTTCATTCGTGCCTAAGTAAATCAATAAATTCGATCAACTCCTAATCTAAAACACTTAATTAACTCAAAACACCTAATTAAAACATCCAATTAAAATCCACATAATTAATTAACTAAATCCCTGAAATTGATTAACGACTCTTAATAAAATCCTAATTAACAAACCTTAATTAAAATCCTAATTAATAAGCCTAAATAAATTAAAACCCTAATTAACAAACTTTAATTAAAATTCTGATTAATAGGCCTAAATAAACCAAAACCCCTAATTAATCAAACCCTAACAAACAAAATCCTAGCCACCAATCCCTAATTAAGACCCCAATCGAAACCTAATTAAAGACGATAAGACTGAGCCACACCTAGAGAATAGAGACATTCCCCAACCAAGGTACAAATCTGACTTAGAAACACCATAGAATCGAACAAACCAGTAGCTCCACAACAGGCAGACACTTGGGCGCCCCCGCAGGTGGGCCCAAGTTACCCCAGAAACCTGGGCGCACATATAAGTGCACCCAACTTCTTGTTCCAATCCCAAAGCACATTGGTCGTGTTTCAACTCCCGAACTTAAACCACATATATATTTATTGACATAGATCACTTAAAACTCCAAGCCTAAGTGAACAAAATCCCGGAAAGAACTAAAACACGCGAACCAGACACTTAGGAGCAACCACAAGTACGCCCAAGTTATTCAAGAAAGATAGGAGCAACCACAAGTGCGCCCAAGTTATTCAGGAAACATAGGAGCAACCATAGGTGCACCCAAGATATTCAGGAAACATAGGAGCAACCACAGGTGCGCCTAAGTTATTCAGGAAAGATAGGAGGAACCACGGGTGCGCCCAAGTTATTCAGGATACATAGGAGCAACCACAGGTGCGCCTAAGTTCATCCCCATCATTCGGGACCTCTGAATCCTTATTCACTTTGAACCTTGACCTCAATCAACATCATAGAGCCATCACAGAACCGATAACAACATTAAAATCAAAACCTTAATCAACTTAAACTCATTCGGAACCTCGAACCGAATTCGGACGGTTGAAGAGCATCAAGACACCACTTGGGCGCACCTGTGTGTTCACAGAAATACCTAGGCGCACACACAGGTGCGCCCAGGTTCCTTGTCTGGCCCAAGTAGTAAACCTCGATTATATTTCGAATTCCGGACTTAAACCATTAAGATAAATCTATCCAGAACCTAAAACAACATTAAAACAGAGACTTGCATCAAATAGAAACTCCTCGAATTCCAAAATCTACATCGACACCGTCGTCACCAGCCTAAGTACACAGAACCTGGCACTTGGGCGCCACTATCTGTGCGCCCAAGTTACTTGAGTAACCTAGGCGCAACCACAAGTGCGCCCAAGTTCTCAGTCAGTCCTATTTCACCGATTCTAACATCTTTCTATCATTTGGAATAAAACCTGAAACTCCAGAACCTTAAACAACTAAAATAGAACCTCAACATATTTAAAAACACATTAATCAGAACCTTAAAGCATCCCCAAATCACTCTTAATCAACCCTTAATTTAAAACAAACCAACCCAATTAAGACAATGCTCAACCAAATTCCTTAGGCATAAAAATTGCCAAGCTTAGGCTATTAGCACCCTAGGAATAAATCGGACTTCTCTCATTAGAAAGGTAAGAGTATTAGGCTTCGCCCCATCACTTTTCTGGTTCCGTTAGGGGACCGGGAAAGTTGATGTGGGCGGTCTAGGACCTTAGGTTAGGGTTAATCCGATGATCAGTAATAAAGCATTAATCACGAAATCTAAGTAAAATCCCCTAGTTAGGCCCTTCTAGCCCCAATATAAAAAATCCCTAAAAACTATAAAACCAACAAAATAAACCCAAAAAGATTTTTCCTTTATTTCTTCCTCCACCTCAGGTGCCAGATATTTAATTGAACTTAATGATAAAAGGGAATAAAGAACCGATTTCTAAAATTGAATAAATGAGAATAATTAGATGAGATGAGTGATTTCACACACTTTGCATATTTTTATTTCGGCCCATCGGCCACCCTAAAACAATCACGGCCCATCGGTCCTCTAAAACAAATAATGGCCCATCGGCCACCTTCAATCAATTACAGCCCATCGGCTTTTCACTTTATCACTCGTGTATCACACACGAAAAACACAGAAATCACAAGTCTAAGTCTCATTTGCATCATCATTTTGATTTAAAAAGTCAGCCTTTAAACCCTATTTTCCCAAGGGATTAGAAGGGGGTACCCGGGAACGGGGCCGATCCTCTTCTTAAATATTTGGTGTTAGGAATTTTGTAGGTTGCAATTTGATGGATGCATCTTCATTCAAGCATCATTTGATTTACACACTTGCATTGAGTTAAAGAAAACTTGAAATCTTGTTTTAAACATGCATGGTTTTTTAAGAGTTGTAAAAGTATTGTTTTATGCATGTTTTGTTTTAATCTTGGATGCATTTGTTTTAAGAAAGAGTTTTCAAGAAATCAAGCAAGCCTTTGTTTTAAAAGTCTTTGAATCCTTTTAGGCTTTTTGTTTCATGTTTTTATACATCTTAGAATGATTTAAAACATGTGAAAATGCTTGATTTTAATGGCCCAAAAGATCCCCAAAGAAAATCTTCAAGAAACCCAAAAAATGGGAAATTCTGGGCAGGCCCGGTCAACCGGCCATGTGTGGCCGGTCAACCGGCCAAGAGGCCCGGTTAACCGGCCACACAGGGCAGGTCAACCGGGCTGGCACAACGGCTCTTTTTATGACCGTTGTGCTTGGCCGGTCAACCGGCCTGTCATGGCCGGTCAACCGGCTAAACTAGCCGTTGGGGCTGTTTTGGCTATAAAAAGGAGTTCTTTCCCTTTCCAAATGTTGGGATTTTTAAGCCCCTCCTTGAGAGGTATTGAGGCATATCAAAAGGGAAAAGAACCAAGGGATGAAGGGGAAGATTAGGAAAGCTAAAGCTTGGATTAATGAAGTTAAACCACCAAGTAGGCTCTTCCTTTCTTAATCATATGTTTTCATGCTTTTGTTTTATTTTTGGTAAATCATTTCTAGCATGTTAAACTATGTTTGTGTTGTGTCCTTAACATATTTTATGTTTTGAGTTGATTTATTGTTTTGGATACAACATCATATGATTCAATCCAAGTAGTACTTAACTTTGGTAAATCTAAGTAGATCATGTTAATGAAAGAACTTTGGTAAATCATATGTAACATGATCCATATACTTGGTTGAATCTTTGGTTGTTGTTTTCCATCATAAGAACATCTCTCTCAAAACTAACTTATGTTTTGGATTCAACTTCTTTACAAATCATATGTTTTCATGTTTTGTTTTATCATTGGTAAATCTTTGTAACATGTTAATCTATGATTTGTTGTATCCTTAGCATGTGTTATATTTTGAATAGATCTATTGTTTTGGATACATCACCATTGATTCATCAAAGTAGTACTTTATCTTTGGTAAATCTAAGTAGATCATGTTAATGAAATATGTAACATGATTCATATACTTTGTTGAATCTTTGGTTGTTGTTTTCCATCATAAGAAAATCTCTTTCAAATGTATCTTATGTTTTGGATTCAACATCATTACAAATCATATGTGTATTATTGTTTTAATGCTTCACAACTTGCCTTACTTTGATTGGTAAATCTTTTTCAAGTTGTCCTTATAATTACATATGATTTGTCCCCTCTTTTCAATCAAATCTATTTTTATGTTTTGAGCTTCATTGATGATTTGATTGACATCCCTATGCATCACATGCTTAGAGCTAATCCATTTCATACAACTTGTGTAACTTTGACATCATTAACAAGTTGTTACTTTTAACATGTGATTGCATTACTTCCTCAATCATAAATGTTTTATGAGCTAAAACTTTCAAAAGCCTTAGGCATACATTTATGAACTTTCATTTTCAAAATGATTGAGGACCACACACACACACTTCATATACTTTCATCTTTGCATTCATAGTGTGAGTGTGTATTAGTTTTTCACTTCCATATCCGCCTAATTAAGAGGCATTGTAATGAGCTTAATTGAATCTCCATCAAGTGTTTTAAAGACACTAAATTAGAGAGATAACCAACCATGTGGTTGAAGAGGTTATTGCTTAGCCTATAAAAGCATAATGGATAGGTTGATGTTAAGCCTTGAAAAACATCAATGTAAAGGTTATTGCTTAGCCTTGGAAAGCATATTGTAAAGGTTATTGCTTAGCCTATTGAAAAGCATAAATAGTGGAAATCCGGTGGGGTGTTGGATCACAAGCCGGTAGTGGATGTAGGCATTGAGGCCGAACCACTATAAATACTTGTGTGATGGTGCTTGCTTTGTGGTGATTCTTTTGTTAGCTTCCGCATCTTGTATGATAAATCATCACATGTGACTAGTTTGTTTTAAAGAAGTTAAATTTGTTAAAATTGGTCATAATTGGAGCTCACCCTATTCACCCCCCCTCTAGGGTTCGGATCCCCATGGACTTACATTTGGCACCTCCCCCCTTTCATTTTCTTTATTTTTATTCTTTTATTATACTTGGATACACCATGATTATGCTATGTGAGGATTAACCTTATTTGGATTCTGACTCATAACCCTGAATTGACCCAATATTAAAGAGACCCAAAGAGACCCAAATTAATGTGACAGGAAAACCGTCGTGTGTTGCCGGCAGCACATTAGACGAGAGAAGAACCCACCCATTTATTTTCTCCCATTTTTCTTTGGCTTTTGTCGAAGAACGGTGTCACGGCCGTTACCGTTGCTGGCGATCGTGATCCGTCGATTTTGAGGGTAGTCGGAATCCTCATTTTCGATGTAAAATTTAAATAGCACATATAGATGAATGACGATTTCCCTCCCCTAGGGGATCAAAATTCACATCCGGCAGCCTGGCGATCGTGATGGGACGACTTTTGTTTTCCTGTCACTTCTTTGGGTTTTTCTGGGATTTTATTTTAGGACACGAACATCCAATCAATGATTAGATGTTCGTGTCCCGTTCAATTTAAGGTTATTATGAGTGTAGTCCGAAATTTTAAACTTGAGGTCTAAATATACCGCCTACCGAAGCCTTCCCTAATTATAACAAAATAAAAAACCATCATTAAAACTTTCCCCTTTCAACAAAAAAAAAAACCTCCAAAAAAAAAAGGAACTTTCTCTTCTCTTCCCTCCCTTCTATTTTGAACCAAAAAAAAATAAATTCTCTTGGTGTTTCATGACATTGTTTGAAAATTGCTTTGGAAATCAAATATAAGATGGCTTATCAAAATCCACATCGAACAATTGCATCCCAAACATCATACATGCTCGACTCAAATTACCAATCTTACACGAACCACACGACTCAAGATTTTCAGAACTTAAACAACTCATACACGAATATAAACCAACACTACCATAAGGAAACACAAAATTATCAATACCTTTCCAACCAAACTATAACAACTCAAGCTTCTTCCCTTAGATCTAGACGACACTTTTATGCAAATGAAGACTTAAACAATCACACCTCTTACGAACATGCGAAACCAAACCATGGCCCAATCCATAATCCCCAATCATGTCAAACTACTTCCCAACCAACTCGACAATATTACACTCAACCAAATCAAAACACAATGCACACAAATTTAAACAATCAAAACATTAATCATGACATAAATCAAAATTTAAACCTTAATAATCAACGAATCTACATCCAAAATACACAGTATATAACGACAAACCGAATCCTAATCCATCCTAATCAAACCTACCAATCCGTCCAAACCATTCCATCCAATCAGACTCCCCCTCCCATTTGAACATACCAATCCATCCAGGTCATTCCATCCAATCAGACTGCTTCACCCATTCCGACCAACCAGTCCATCCCAACCATCTCACCCAATCAAACTCACTCACCAATCCAAACCATCCGATCCAATCAAACCTACCAATCCATTACAATCATCCCATCCAACCAAATCCCTTCACCAATCCAAACCATCCAACCTCATCAATTCAACCAACCTATCCAACCTTCCATGACCATGCATCCTTATCCGACCTATCAACCATTCCAATCCACGCCATCCAATGAAAGCCATCATCCCACCCAACCCTCACCATTCAACCAAACAACATCACCTACCATGATCGTTGACCCATTCCAGCCACACTCAATCATGCCATCCAACTCAATCCATTCACCAACCCAATCTCCAAGGATCATAAATCAACAATCCACTCACGCTCCGACCGACCAACTTAGTCAAACATCCAATCAGAACCATGACAGAAACTCACCCACAAATGCTAAAACCCAAAATCCATTTTTACCACGCAAAACCAAAGTATCTCGAAAACAGATCCAAGAAGAGTTTGCTAGGATGGAGGACATAAGTGAGCTAGAGTTACCCAACCTAGACTGGTTTAAGAGTATCACTCCAAAGAATGATCCATATGCAAACACAGGGAAGCCCATAGGAGAACAATTTATAGGTGGTGAATATCTAGAATGGGAACTTGGATTAATCTCAGAAACTCTAAGAAGACTTATGACTGAAGAGATCAAGATCCCAACATTATGGAAAGGCTACGAGGTAGAAGAGGGGATACGAATTCTTCGAACATATTTTGCTCCCTTCCATCAACTCGAAAACGAAGATACCATCCATATACCATAATTAATCCCCCAATAGATCATGTTCTCAAGAATTGGACCTATGATCCTCCATATTTGACAACGTTAGCCCCTAAAGTAACCTATGATCCACCAAATGACCAAACTTTTGAATCTTCCGATGAGATTTACGACCCCATCTTTAAAGACATGCCTCCTGAGGACTTTTATGATATGCTTAATGAAGATTGCGAACAACATGAAACACCTTGGGGCGGTAAAACCCAGATCACTACGCATCAAATGAACGAACTAGATCAATCACAAACAATCATCCAATCAAAAATACCAACACCACAAATGCTACCCCAAACACAACCAGATGAAGATTATTCGACACAACAAATAAAAGACATAATGATTCATTCGAAGACAGTCGAGATAGTAAAACCTAATGACCCACATGAAGAATCTGAATTCATGACGACGATGAAGATACTTGACCTTCAAATGGAACGAGTGGACGAATTAATTAAAGATTTTGATGTCATAAGATCTAAAACACACGAACCAGTCAGGTTTGAATCGAATGACTTAGAATCAAGTGTGGAAACTCATAGACTGGTTAAACCATCTTCATTTGAAATAAAGCACCTAACACAAATGAACAAAATCACACAAGATCCAGAATTTCAATCTAAGACGAATACCACTAAAAGACATAGACCACATTACAAACGAAAGAACTTGAATCCCAGACCATCATGCAAAACCCAAATCATGATCTAAAGACAAATAAACATGCAACCAAATGATGAACAAGACTTTCCTAAACCCAAACCAATGCATCTTGACCCCATTCCAACACCAGCTGAACCAAGAAAGGTTGACAAAGAGTCTGGATTTGAATTCCTAGATACGAACATGTTTAACGAATTACAAGAGGACATAGAGAAACTCAAATTCGAGGTTAGAAATATGCCAATTAGGTCAAGCATGCCATTAGAACGAATAAAGCCATCCGAATCTATCATAGAAACCAAAACACTACCTAAGAATCAACACCAAGAAACTATTAGGCCTACCATTGAAATCCAACGAGGAAGCTCTCACAAAGGTCCTACCATCTCATTAGAAAATACCTTAGAGAAGGAACCACAATCAAATGATGTCTTGACTAGTGAGCCTCATAGGTCAATCCCTCTTAGAAGATCAAATGATAACGACATAATTAGATTGATCTTAGAGGACAAACGTGACTTCCACAATGATATAGAGCCTAACTGTGTTCTATCCCTGATTAAGGCCCATCTAAATGCGAGACTAAGACTTCAGAGTATTCTAAAAAGTTTACCATGCCCGCCCTTGACCAATCCAGTGACCATGAGCCAAGATTACATAGAATACTTTGAGAAAAGACAACTACCAAGAGTTGATCCAACTCCGATCCTTCACCTAAAATGGTACCCGGCCCATAAAGATCAAAACCCAAACACAACAACAGAGATTATGCCCAAACTAGAAAGCCAAATAGAGTTTGATCCAATTAGTTTCCACGAAAGAATTGAGACCACTCCCAGAGCACTAGGAAATTTTTTTGGAGATTTGACTGTAGAAGAACTTTCAGGTGTTAACCCAAACATGCCACCTAAGATTCCGATAGTCCCAAAGAACAATGTAAAAATCCACACAACTGAAGAAATTCTTATCTCACATGACTATCCAGTAGTGACACAACCAAAATTTCAAGATCACACCCTTGCTCAAAGACTTTCACGATGTAAGTCTGCTAGGTTACAAAGAAAATTTAGAGCACACCTTCCAAAACATGGACGAACTACATTTAAGGAAGCTAGACGCACTACAACAAAACCTAGAACCCAAAGAAAAAGGAAAAATCATACAGTTCACACAAAAAGATGAGGGTCGAACAATTAGGAAAACAAAAGACTGGAGATCATCAAGTGAAAATAGGAAATCATCATTCAAAGATCACAAATCTCCTAATTGTTCAAACTCTTTAAGACCGAGGCCCAAATGGCGGAGGTCCAAAACATTTCAACGCTCTCGTTTTCGGCGAGAGCAAACTAAAGGTCCCAAATATAAGAGCCTTATCTTAATGCATCAACGAGCGAAGTCATATCCACGTTCTCAAAGAAATCAACATAATGAGACACATATGAAACTCTTTAATATGAGACCAAGGCCCAAATGGCGGAGGTCTAAAATATTTCAATGGTCTCGTTTTCGGATGAACCAAAATAAAAACTTATGGACTAATTAAATACATCATTTTAGGACCTGAACTACAAATAACAAAGCACAGGTTTCAAAGAAGACACCATAATAAAATACAAGTGAGATATGTTGTCATCAGACCAAAGCCCAAATGACGGAGGTCCAAAACATTTCAACGCTCTCGTTTTCGAAGAGAGCAAAATGATAAGACCCAGACTAGATATCCACTAATAAAAACACGTAGGTCAAGAGGTCTTAAACGCGCGTGTTTTCGAATAGTCAAAATATTCAAAATGCGCAACACATCACTAGCACACACAATGGAAAATCACAATCATGCTAGACCGACCCTAGGCTTCATGCCAATGAAGGGCTGCAAATTCAAGCAAGCCCGAATGTATTAGTTACTACGTAGGATTATGCAAAAATAAAAAAAAATAAAAAAAACCCTTAAAACCCAAAAAAAAAGTCACAAACCCCCAAAAAAAAATCACAAACCAAAAAAAAAAAGTATAAACAATATAAAATGCAATTTTCTGATGATCATAAAAGGCATAGGTGAGCCAAAGCGGTGGAAAATTACTATAGTAGGACAATCGCGATTAGAAAAGGTCACGAGTAGAATTAGTGAGATCGGTTGCAGATTTTACCTATTGCTTCAAAACCGGGATTGCCCTAGGAACCACGATTATTAATGATGGATGGATGTCTTTAAATTAGTGGGTACTAAAGAGGGTAGCTTGGTTGACCACATTAGGAGATTTAAGAACTGCCCGAGACATTCATATTAACAGCTATAGAATATTACACTAAATGGGCAGAAGCAGAGGCATATGTAAATATTAAGGCTACCTCTGTAGTTAAATTCATCAAGAAGAATATAATAGCCAGGTTTGGCATCCCTAAGGTATTCATAGCAGACAATGGCCCCCAATTTATATCTCAACAAATGAATGAGTTGTGCATGAAATATGATATAGAACTACATCATTCAACCCCATATCATCCCCAAGCCAATGGTCAAGCCGAAGCAACCAACAAGACCTTACTGAAGATCATCAAGAAGACTGTGCAAACTGCCAAAGGTAATGATTGGTAAGACCATTTGGTTGAAGCGTTGTGGGCGTACTGGACTTCTATAAGAACTCCTACAGGAGAAACCCCATACTCTTTAACCTACGGAACGGAAGCAGTCCTTCCACTTGAGGTCCTTGACCCGTCACTGCGTGTCCAGTTAAATGAAGATATAACAGAAGACCAGAGGAGAGAAGCACTACTACTTCAGCTAGACCTACTTGATGAGAAAAGAATGAAGGCAGCAGAGCATGCACTAGTGTATCGGAAGCGGATTGCTAGAGCCTACAACAAGCATGTCAAAGAACGAAGATTCAAGGTTGGTGATTTCGTGCTAAAGCGCATCACTCCATCCCAGCTTCCGCATCCCCGAGGTAAGTTACGACCCAATTGGGAAGGCCCTTATGTAATTAAAGAAGTATATTCTGAAAATGCATACAGACTAGTAAATGCAGAAGGGGAAAAGCTCTCCGATCCATGGAACGCTATGTACCTGAAACGGTACATAGTTTGACCCTTCCTTACTTCTTACGGAATATGACCCTCCTTGCCCCTTAGCATAGTTGAAGAAATCCCGTAGGAGGACCAAAGAGATGTACATTGATCAAACTTGGAACTCAAACACACACTAGCACCTAAAAACACACAAAATGGTGAAACTACCCCACACAAATTTCGCACGGCTAAAGTCACCCAATGTAAAGGTTTGAAGGTGGGATTGCCCGTGTCATGAAAGCTTTTTGATTAAAAAAAAAATCGTGACTAGTTTGGGTTTGTAGCCTTTTTAACCCAAGCCAGTAAGCCCGTAGAGGTATTTACATACCCAGTGCCCTAAAGCCACCTGGTTTGGGAGTCATTGGCTGAATGCTCGTTACCTGGGTTAATTAGAAAGCTTAAGAGACCTAGGTATTGCACAGTCACATGTTAAAAAAAAAAGAGAGAAAATATTTAGTTAGAAGTCTTGAAAAGAATAAAAGTCTTTTGACTAGTTTGGGTTCGTAGCCTTTTTAACTCGAGCCAGCAAGCCCGTAAGGGTATTTACATGCCTAGTGCCCTAAAGCCACTTAGTTTGGGAGTCATTGGCCGAATGCTCGTTACATGGGTTGATTAGAAAGCTTAAGGGACCCAGACATTGCACAGTCACATGTCAAAAAAAAAAAAAGGAAAAAACAAAAAAAAAAGAGAGAAGAAAAAATTCTATTAGAATTAGGCTCGCTGAAATGACATGGGTACTCATCGGGAGAACTAAGCAGAAGGCGGTCGGAAACCACGACACTAAGGTAGCACGGTGACTCACCACCCCACATACGAACATTACTCACGAATGATCTCCGAAGGCATTCAAGTACTCTCCAAAGTTCAGCTAAAAAGATTAAGCAGTTACAAAAGGGGGCCAGTGAGGGCTCGACCTCCAAAGGAAAGTTAGGGGGGTCACGTTACCACCAGAGTGAAAATCATGGATTGAGAAGCTAATCTACCTTTACGCCCTTACCCACGGCTAAAATAAACACTAGTCTTATGTTGGGGCATTTTTTATATATATATAAATATATTTTTATCCCACACGGCTTCCCAACTTGGACCCTCATCGCATACACAACTACCACGAGCACCCACTAGCCCACACACGGGCACCCCATGCGTGCTTTTACTACTAATCACTTTTGGTTGGATGCATGGAAGACATATCCCCCTAAGGTATGAATTCAATCTTGTTATTCTCAAAGCTTGAGTGCTGAAATGGTCCCCTGACATTTTTTACCGAGAAAGAAAATATTACCTTAGCCAGACTATGCAGGGGGCCTAAAAATATTAAACTAACAAGTTTGTTTCGAGACCTTGTAGGGAACCCAACCCCGATCACATCCAAAACATCCCACAAGCTGGGGCATTTTTTTAATTTTACATGCATAATTTTGTGCACAACTCCTCATGATTTGAAAAGAATACAATGGTGGTAATTAAATTTGAGATATATAAATTATGTATGTTACGATGCTTTATGATGAATTTAATTATAGATGCCTACTGTTCATACCTTTTCTATGATATCACATGTTATGCTATCCAAAAATGCAGTTATCTTGAACCTCTGTCTTTACATTTGTAGCTAGCAATGTGAATGCCTTAAAACATAGAACTGCTTAGGCCACAAACATCACACACCCAGGCACTCCCATTGTTTGAGAACCCTAAGTCTATGTTGCATCTCCGGTACGAAGTTGTAGTCATTTGATCTATTGTATAGGTTTCATTACCGGCTATCGCTGATTACTAATGGTCTTCCATACGAGATCCATGCTTAGAGCACGAATTTCGAGAAATTCTAGAAAAATTTCGGCAGCATCTCCCTTATTTTTTGGCCCCCGAAAAATTTTCGAATACAAAAAACCTGTTACCTGTGAAGAAAAACACTTCATATATTCCCCGACACCCCCACAAAAGCTCCTCATCAATCAACCACATTAACCATAGCACTTCTAAGGCATTAAACATACTATCTCAACTACACATACATGGTATATATGCGCATATGATACATCTAAGACCAAATACATGCGAGCCCATGCCATGAGCCAAGTACAACATGAAATAACATAAATACATGGCCGGCACATATGAATACAATATAGAGCAGGGATACACAAGGGATGGATCCCTAGGAGATCAATCAAAGAACGATAACCCTATGGAGCAGCTCCATTCTGACGAGCCGACGAAGCAAATGAAGGCGGACTAGGAGCACGCTAAGAACGTCTTAGCCATCATGCACATTCCAAAAAAAAAAGGGAGAGAGAGCATATATGAGAAACCATGGATTTAAAAATGCATGAGCAAAAGGGGAAGTTTTAACTTTGAAGATGCCACATAGAAGATTGTGCAAAACAACCAAGATGAATCCATGAGAGACATCAAATTGGAAAACAATACAATATAGAGCAGGGATACACAAGGGATGGATCCCTAGGAGATCAATCAAAGAACGATAACCCTATGGAGCAGCTCCATTCTGACGAGCCAACGAGGCAAATGAAGACGGACCAGGAGCACACTAAGAACGTCTCAGCCATCATGCACATTCCAAAAAAAAAAAAGGGAGAGAGAGCATATATGAGAAACCATGGATTTAAAAATGCATGAGCAAAAGGGGAAGTTTTAACTTTGAAGATGCCACATAGAAGATTGTGCAAAACAACCAAGATGAATCCATGAGAGACATCAAATTGGAAAACATTGGCCAACCGATCCTGAAGTGAATTAATCAAAGAACAAAACTGAAACCAAAACTAAAATAATGATATGAGAACAAGTAAAGTGAACCCCATCTGAGCTGAAACAACCCCCTGATTTTTGTCCACTGTCCCATCACAATCTGATTATCACACCCCTCCATTATCAGATTCACTCTTGCATGCAAACAAACAAATAAACCAAGAGGGAAGGGGGATAAAAGAACAAAAGATCTTTAACACAGTCACGAATATAAAAGCCAACATAAAACACATCATTGTTTTATCAAAGACAAGACTAAACAAGCTCGCTCCACGAATTTGGTGAATCCCTGAACAACGATAACAGAAAAATAATGCATAAAAAAAAATATACCCAAGTCACCCCCTGCAATGGCCAAGATATATGTTAGGAGTCCAAAATCATATTCACCACATTCTCAGTTAAGGCCAACAGAAGAGTCCAATAAACTCAACAATCTTCACTACACTCAATAGTCTCCATGGGTGACACCGAACTTCACTCCTCATCATCTCATCAATCCCAACTAGTTACAAGTAAACACCCATTTTTCACCCAGACTGATTTTGCCAAAGGATTCTCACTGTGCAATCTTTCAAATGGGAATCGTGAGGGCTGGGATTGCCAACCCTGTAACAAAGACAACTCTACCCTTTCTCCTCATCAGAATCCACCAATCTCCTGGCTACTTTCGGCCAAAACCGACCCCCAAAACCCCCATTCTGCAACCGTATAAAAAGAGAGAGAGAGAGAATGGGAATGCATAGATGGAAGGGGCATGACCTATACACCTGGACGCTGCTAGACCCACACTGCTTCTCCTTCACTACTGTTTCCACTCTTCCTTCACCTACAAACAACAACGGATTCAAAAAAAAAAAGAGGGAAAGATGAACAAAAAAAAAAAAAAAAAAAACAGAGAAAAGAATGGAGCACACATACCTGGCTCCCTCTCTCCTCCCTTTCCTTCCTCTTTCCTCTCCTCACTGTTTTCTTTCCTCTTCCTCCAATCGTTCTACACCTGCAGCAACAGCAACAGGTTCAAAAAAAAAAAAAAAAAGAGAAGGAAGAGAATGGGAATGGAAATAGAGATGAATGACATACATACCTGACCTCCCCTCTCCTTTCTTCTCTCTTTCCTTCTCCTTCTCCTCAGCTCGCTCGTCCTTCACCTGAAAAGGCAGCAGCACCATTCAAAAAAAAAAAAAAAAAGAGGGAAGAAAGAATGGAAACAGAGGAAGGGACGGTCCACCTACCTGGGCGCCGACGAGCCTGCGCTGCACCTCCCTCTGTCCTTTCCTTTGTCCACTCCACTCCCAGCTCCTTACTCTCCACCTGAACCCACGCCCAAGAGAAAGAAGTGAAGAACGAAAGATAAGAAAGAGAGGGAAACAGAGAATGAAAAGAAATGAAAAGAGGGAAAAAGGGGACCACCCACTAGTGCCCTAAAGTGCGCCCAAAGCTGGGCACTGGATGGCCCAGCCCCATCATATGGTGGGGTCCCTCTCTATGAGGGACCCACCTTAAGCACAACCCTGTATCTCTTTCTTTAAAAAAAAAAAATTGGAGAGATGAGCCTTGATAAAAAAAATTATATAAACATAAGGAGGAGGGTTAATTAAGGAACTTAAACATCCCCCATAATCATGAACTCGATTATAATAAAAAAAAAATTCATAAGAGTAATTGGTCATCGCCCATTCATCCTACATTAATAATTCATGATTAAATCTCATAACTCATCATCATAATATCACAATAATGAGATGTCACTATTATTTAAGACTAAAGCATCATCACATGATAAAAAAAAAGAGGAGAAGGGAATTATAAATCTATATTGACTTTTATTAAATTTTCATAGGAGTCACTTAACAACGGAATGATAAATTAAACCGACTACCCTAGGCATTGACTAAAAACGAAGAGAGGTAATCACTTCTGCCTCCAAATCCTACTTGAGGCTCATAACTACTATTATCGGTCCTAATGACCCAACCTCTTAATCACGACCTAGCCTAAAATACGGACCCCTAGTGAGTCATCTAGAATGGGTGAATCATGTCGTTGAAGACTGGGAAGTGAGCCATTCGCGCCTCCATTCCTATGACGTGAGCCTCGAGTTGCCCTTGTATTTCATTGAAATTATTTAGGGGATTACGAAAGGCATCACAAATCTCTCGGATCTGTCAGGAGTCGTCCTGAAGAGCGGTATATACTGGGTGAATGAGCGCCGAAAGCGTAGTGTTCTGCATCTCGAAGTATTTTCTATGACGCCTTGGAATGCACGCTTCAGCCTCATGGGGGCAAGACATGGTCATGGGCTCCAGCTGATCCATCTGCCTATGCAGTGTATTGAAGTCATCGATTGGAGCCCTTTCACTTGCAGTCTTGGTAGCTTCCCAAACCTCCAGCATTGCTCTAAGGTCTATCAAACTCCATAAGAGGGACTCAAGCACCTCGCTAACAAAACCCGGTAAGTCCTCCATGAGCCCAGTATAACCACACAACCTACCAAGGGCAGTCCTCCCAACGACGCACAAGTCCCCATATAGCCCGCAAATTCGTTCATATTTCGTAACTAACAGATCATACGTCCCGCGCTTAACTTCAGTAAGACGTTGATCCATTATCTCTTCAAATTCAAACACACAATCGTAAGTAGCGGGAATGGACGACTCATGCTCGAGATAAAATTCTGCTCGATCCTCAGAGTCATGGTAACCTATCATCTCAGTCCCAGGGGACCAGTATTCCTCCCTTGGCACATAAGGCTTGCAAGCGCCAGGACCTGCACCAGCATCGATGGTGAATGAAAAGACCGGGAAACCAGCCATTGAATGAAGCCAAACCTGCAAACAAACACACCCAGCCTTAGAGACTCTCCACATGAATAGCAGCCAAAAGAAAAAAAAATGTAGAAGATCACTTGGGCGCACCAGGGGTGGCGCCCAAGTTTATCTTAGGGATTTCATCCCATGTGGGTCTGGTTTAACCCAAAACTATTCATCATGACCCCTGAGATCCGTGAGGCAAATTCCCCGAGGGTACTGACAGATCACTTTCAGGTCTTTAGGAAACCAAAAACATGCCCTTTTTGCTCAAGCAAGTATCAATAATGCAATGCAACATATTAATAATAAACAAAAAAACATTAATAATTGCAAGAGAGAAATCTAAGAAACATGGGGAGTAAATAAAAAACCTACTGATGTTCAATCAAATAATAAAACTCCAACCTTAAAAAAAAATTACAACCCAAGTTTGGACTAAAAAAAAAAAATCACCATTCAATGATGAGTAAAACAAAGAACTACAAATCTGAAATAAAAGAAAGACATCATGAATTTTTTTAGTAGTTCATAGGACATGATATAAACACAAAAGA
Source organism: Cinnamomum chago (assembly GCA_038049695.1). Lineage (NCBI taxonomy): Eukaryota > Viridiplantae > Streptophyta > Magnoliopsida > Laurales > Lauraceae > Cinnamomum > Cinnamomum chago. Next base: position 33,645,522 of record CP142462.1, on the reverse strand, counting down.
ACATCATAACATCAGCATAAAAAAAAGGGGGAGGAAAGAAACACCCTTATTTTGAGAAGAGAAAGAGAGAAGAAAAAGAATGAAGAAGATGATCTAATCTAAGAAAGAAACAAGAGCATAGCATTGCTAGAATCAAAGCCAATCTAAGATGGAAACATAAAAAGAACATCTCAGCATCTCTCAAGGAAGAGCAAAACAACTAGAAAGCATGTTGCATACTTCAAGACCAAAAGAGAGAAAAAAGTGCTTACTTAAAGACAAGAGGGAGACCAAAGACCTTGGAACTCGAAGTTTGAGGAGTAGAAAGCTTGGAGAAACCCATAGGCAACCCTTCCTTATATAGGATAGTGTCCTAGTTTCAAAAGAAAAAGAATGCCACTTGGGCGCACTCCCAGTGGCGCCCAAGTTCTTCACTTTTCAATTCTACCCCACGAAGGACACCTTGCGTAACCACCTCACAAGAATTGTGAACCAAGCAGGAAAAACTACTTGGGCGCACATAGAGGTGCGCCCAAGTGCACAGGAACACATGGGCGCCCCTCCATGTGCGTCCAACCCTATATTTTAATCCGGAGAGCCCTGCGATGCATGAACTCATAACCAAAATGGTTCTCTGATGATTAGTAATCGAATCAAACGAGGGCAACAACAAATAACAACCAAAAGAGAGTCATGAAAGCATCTGAGTGGCCGGAAAAAAAAAATGCTCACCGGATATCACCCTTTCACATGGGAACTCATTGCATACACTCTAGTCCCATCACGCATACATCTAATAATGTGCATTGCATTCCATGTCATCTCCATCAGTAGGAATTGAAATTATTATTTCTGCGAGTTATAAAATTGAGTACTAACAAGCAAGAGTGCAGAATCTTTTAGTGTTTATCCACTGCAGATTTACAACCCAGGAATGAGAACAACAAAAGTGATTCAAACACACTATGGGGATGAATGGCACAAACTTCTGCAAATGGACAACGAAAGGAAGCGGCAATGAGCCCCATCATCGGACTTATGAAAAGCTCTTGAGGTAAGTACACCTAACTATGGATTTTCATGATTTTTTTCACGTCTGGAAATTGAGTCGTCGTAGGCCTCCCTTAAGCGCTTATAATCGGTACGGCGACTATGATATCGTGTTACCACGAATTGTGGTGTTTGCCGACTCAAATCTTTACGTTGGAGAATGGAATCTGTGTAACTTGAAGCTCTCCGTGATAAGCACAAAATGATGATTGAATCAATCCTAAGTTCTCATCCAAGCTTGGGTGAAGACCAAGATCCCTAGAGAGTAACGGTTATTCTGGTGGACATTTTCCATTGATTTAGTTTTTTCAATGCATACCTGAGTTTCAAAATAAAAATCTCTTTTCAAAAAGAAAAAATGCATCTCATTCTCACATGCACCTCACACCATTGCTTGAACTATGTTTGTGATTGCCTTCAAGATCTCCATTATTGCTAGTTAGTTTTAACTATGCCTCAAGCATTCAATTGTGGATGAAAGTCAAAAGACATTATATATGACAAACTGAATAAAACTCTATTGCAAGAACAAATGAAACTCTAATAGTGACTTAGCCAATCGAAAGATCGACTTCTGATTCAGACCACCGGGGCACAGTTCCCACCATCAACTAAAATTAAACAACCGGGGCACAGTTCCCAACCCGCCACGTGGCAATACCACGGGCACTGAGGCATAGATCTCGGGTTTCCAATCAAATCAGTAGGCACGTAACTTCTTCTTTTTTATTTTTCCCCCTGAATCAGGATCGATCCTAGAAAAGTGAACCTCACCTTTAGGACAAGTTTGCAATCGCATACATCCATAGGCGGCCACTCCCGTGAGCTCAAAAGCTCCCGTGAGTCATGAGTGATGTGTCTACTTTCTTTGGAGCACAACTATCCACGTGTTGTTCTCCAATGAGGGGCATACTGTAGACACCTCATTTTGGCCCCCTATGATAGCCTTAAACACTTATCATATATAATGATGCCCCCATTTCACCAAAAATTGAAAGGTTAATGGCATAATTCAAATTAATTAATGACGATGAAGATGCTTGTTGATAACTTTAGACTAAGTTCGACGATTCATAGATATTGTGAGAGAAAAGGCCGAATCGCGTCTGGATCTCGAGTTCAACTCACTATTCAAACAAGGAATGGACTACAACACTACCCAAGTCCCTTCCAGACTATATAGAACACACTCAGGTTGTTCCTAAAGAAACTACACATAGTTTGCCTAAGTACGATGCGATTAACAAGAGTTAAGAGGTTAGAATCATTGATCCAAGTATCCCTTATTTTCCTGACCTCTGACCTTTAGGATCTACAGACCACAAGATTCTATGTTCCGAGAGCTTTCCGACAATATATAGAACGTCCAATTCCGACTAACGGATCAAAAGATATAGACCTCGGAAGACTACGCAAGTGATACCGCACCAGGGACAAACTTGGGCGCCAATATAGGTGCGCCCAAGTTCCAAGCTTCACTTGGGCGTACACACAGCTGCGCCCAGGTTCTAAGGACACACTTGGGCGCACACACAGGTGCGCCCAAGTCCCTAGTTACCCTAGAACACACTTTAGTGCACATTTAAGCTGGTTCCGCCGCTCCACTCTTCATAGTTCCGACCTAATCTCAGTCCGAAAACAATCCAAAACCAAACCCCAAGCCCACTCGAGCCAGAAGATAACATGGGCACACCTGTGTGTGCACCCATGTTCTAAAATCCACTTGGGCGCCCCCACAGGTGCGCCCAAGTCCAATTTCCTTTGCTTTAGTCCAAATTCAACCCGAACCAAACCCTAGGTCAACTTAACCCAAAGTCCCTGCCATTTCCCGACCTCTGATCACTATGATGTATGGACCAACAGACTCTACATTTCAAGAGCTTTCCAACGATGTATAGAACGTCCAATTCCGACCAACGGTCCAAGAGTTATGGCCCACGGATGATTGCCCTAACGACCCCCCACTAGAGACAACTTGGGCGCCACCCTAGCTGCGCCCAAGTTTCATCCTGTGCTTGGGCGCACACACAGGTGTGCCCAGGTGTCTAGTTGCCCTAGGAAAGCACTTGAATACATACTTAGGTGGGTTTTTCTCTATCCTTCGTAGTCCCGACCTAACCTCGACCCAAAAACAATCTGAAACTGAACCCAAAGCCCACTTAGCTCCCAAAACCAACATGGGCACACCTATGTGTGCGCCCAAGTTCCTAGGCCAACATGGGCGCACACACAAGTTCCCGGACCAACATGGGCGCACCTATATGTGCACCCAAGTTCCCCATAACCCTAGACTTGCCTTGGTTTGCGTGAAACCTCTGGAAACTCGTGCAAACAGCAGCCCTAACCCCTTCTCCATGAAAAAAACCCTTATATAAGGATCTCTTATGTCATTTACAAAGGAGGCTACCAAAAAAAAAAAAAAAAAGAAACACTAGAAGAAAAGAGAGAAAAAGAGAGAGTAGCCACTATAGAGAGAGCTTTAGATCTAGGAGGAAGAAGAAGAAGCGGAGCTTTTTTTGGTTTCTCAAGATTAGCAATTGAGAAAGCTCCCAAAAGCCATGGATCTGCGCGAAAGCTTCTACCTAGGACTTGAAGGATATGATTCAAACCGGTATTTCTAGATTAGGTTCTCTTCCATTGATATTCAACATCGTTAATGCTTAGGATCATGCATGCATTGTAGATCTGCATTAATAGTAGTATTTTTTTAGTAGATATAATACTTAGCAACCATCCATCATTAGTAACATGCTTAGGATCATCCCTACTCCATAGATTTGCATTATTTCTTGCATTCCGAACTCGTGATAGGATAGACTTTGCATCCATTTCATCTTCATTAAGTAAAATCCGAAAAAATATATAAAAAGAAAATAGAAAAAAGTGCAACAGAACACTTGGGCGCAACTATCTGTGCGCCCAAGTGTCTGCTTCAGGTTTCAATTCTGAGTTTCATATTAAGCATAGTTTATTTCTTAGATCCGAACTCGTTTTTCATACACATTGATATTGGGACCTTCGGATCTATAATTTTTCATCCCAAATCGCGCGAAAAGTATTGAGAAAAGAAACAAAGAAGAAGGGAGCAACTGTGTGTGCGCCCAAGTTTCTAGATAGGGTTTTGGCTCTGATTTCTCGTTTCGCGCGTACTCTGGTTCTTAGATCCGAGCCTACCCTCATAAAAGTTAATATTAAAGTCTTCGGATTTGAGAAAAGTATCAAAAAAATTAGAAGAAAGACCAAATATATCGCTAAAGGTGAAGAAAGGTGCAGGAAAAAAACTTGGGAGCAACTGTGTGTGCGCCCAAGTTTCTGGATAGGGCTTTGGCCCCGATTTCCCATTTCGCGTGCATCTTGGTTCTTAGATCCGAGTCCATCTTCATATATATTGATATTAAAACCTTTGGATCCACAAAAGGCATTGAAAGAATCGAAGAAATACCGGAATATAATACCAAAAGGTAAAGAAAAAGAGACAGTGAACTTGGGAGCAACTGTGAGTGCGCCCAAGTTCCTGCCAAAGGGATCCGCCTCTTGGACTTTGGTCCTCGTGACATTACTTTCAAATCCGAAGGTTATTATATAATAATTCATATTAGGACCTTATATTTAGTCGTAAAGTGTCGAAATTCGAATTGGAATATCGTAGAAAATTGCAAGTGTATCGCAACCCGTAGGGTTGGGCGCCACTGTGTGTGTGCCCAAGTTGTGCAGAGAAACTTGGGAGCAACTGTGTGTGCGCCCAAGTTGTGCAGAGAAACTTGGGAGGAACTGTGTGTGCGCCCAAGTTCCTAATTCGTTTTCCGGCCCACATTTTCATATCTTTGCATTCCATTTAACTTGTTGCTTTAATTTCAATGGACTACTGAACTTCTAGACTTAGAATCTTCGAATCATCATCATTTTAGGTTAGGATAAATTGCATAAAATACCAAAAGAATCATAAATACTTCTCCTCCCATCTTACTCTCTAGTAATTAAGAGAAGAGAATACAAAAAAAAAGGATAAGTAATTAAAAGAAGTAGTAGAATTAGAACAATAGACATTGAGTAGAGGATCATAAGTTGCTCTTTAGGTTAGGTTGCATTGCTATTGCATAATAAACAAAAAAATCACAAAATCATAAAAATACTTCTCCTCTCATCTTACTCCCTAGTAATTAGAGGAGAGAAAACAAAAAAAAAAGAAAGTAATTGAAAGAAGTCTTAGGATTATAAAAGTAGACATTAAGTAGCTAATTTTAGGATATTTCATTCGTGCCTAAGTAAATCAATAAATTCGATCAACTCCTAATCTAAAACACTTAATTAACTCAAAACACCTAATTAAAACATCCAATTAAAATCCACATAATTAATTAACTAAATCCCTGAAATTGATTAACGACTCTTAATAAAATCCTAATTAACAAACCTTAATTAAAATCCTAATTAATAAGCCTAAATAAATTAAAACCCTAATTAACAAACTTTAATTAAAATTCTGATTAATAGGCCTAAATAAACCAAAACCCCTAATTAATCAAACCCTAACAAACAAAATCCTAGCCACCAATCCCTAATTAAGACCCCAATCGAAACCTAATTAAAGACGATAAGACTCAGCCACACCCAGAGAATAGAGACATTCCCCAACCAAGGTACAAATCCGACTTAGAAACACCATAGAATCGAACAAACCAGTAGCTCCACAACAGGCAGACACTTGGGCGCCCCTGCACTTCTTGTTCCAATTCCAAAGCACATTGGTCGTGTTTCAACTCCCGAACTTAAACCACATATATATTTATTGACATAGATCACTTAAAACTCCAAGCCTAAGTGAACAAAATCCCGGAAAGAACTAAAACACGCGAACCAGACACTTAGGAGCAACCACAAGTGCGCCCAAGTTATTCAAGAAAGATAGGAGCAACCACAAGTGCGCCCAAGTTATTCAGGAAACATAGGAGCAACCATAGGCGCACCCAAGATATTCAGGAAACATAGGGGCAACCACAGGTGCGCCCAAGTTATTCAGGAAAGATAGGAGCAACCACAAGTGCGCCCAAGTTATTCAGGATACATAGGAGCAACCACAGGTGCGCCTAAGTTCATCCCCATCATCCGGGACCTCTGAATCCTTATTCACTTTGAACCTTGACCTCAATCAACATCATAGAACCATCACATAACCGATAACAACATTAAAATCAAAACCTTAATCAACTTAAACTCATTCGGAACCTCAAACTAAAGTTGGACTGTCGAAGAGCATCAAGACACCACTTGGGCGCCCACACAGGTGCGCCCAAGTTCACAGAAATACCTAGGCGCACACACAGGTGCGCCCAGGTTCCTTGTCTGGCCCAAGTTGTAAACCTGGTTATATTTCGAATTCCGGACTTAAACCATTAAGATAAATCTATCTAGAACCTAAAACAACATTAAAACAGAGACTTGCATCAAATAGAAACTCCTCGAATTCCAAAATCTACATCGACACCGTCGTCACCAGCCTAAGTACACAGAACCTGGCACTTGGGCGCAACCACAAGTGCGCCCAAGTTCTCCGTCAGTCCTATTTCATCGATTCTAACATCTTTCTATCATTTGGAATAAAACCTGAAACTCCAGAACCTTAAACAACTAAAACAGAACTTCAACATATTTAAAAACACATTAATCAGAACCTTAAAGCATCCCCAAATCACTCTTAATCAACCCTTAATTTAAAACAAACCAACCCAATTAAGACAATGCTCAACCAAATTCCTTAGGGATAAAAATTGCCAAGCTTAGGCTATTAGCACCCTAGGAATAAATCGGACTTCTCTCATTAGAAAGGTAAGAGTATTAGGCTTCGCCCCATCACTTTTCTGGTTCCGTTAGGGGACCGGGAAAGCTGATGTGGGTGGTCTAGGACCTTAGGTTAGGGCTAATCCGATGATCAGTAATAAAGCATTAATCACGTAAATCTAAGTAAAATCCCCTAGTTAGGCCCTTCTAGCCCCAATATAAAAAATCCCTAAAAACTATAAAACCAACAAAATAAACCCAAAAAGATTTTTCCTTTATTTCTTCCTCCACCTCAGGTGCCAGATATTTAATTGAACTTAATGATAAAAGGGAATAAAGAACCGATTTCTAAAATTGAATAAATGAGAATAATTAGATGAGATGAGTGATTTCACACACTTTGCATATTTTTATTTCGGCCCATCGGCCACCCTAAATCAATCACGGCCCATCGGCCCTCTAAAACAAATACCGGCCCATCGGTCACCTTCAATCAATTACAGCCCATCGGCTTTTCACTTTATCAGTCGTATATCACACACGAAAAACACAGAAATCACAAGTCAAAGTCTCATTTGCATCATCATTTTGATTTAAAAAGTCAGCCTTTAAACCCTATTTTGCCAAAGGATTAGAAGGGGGTACCCGGGAACGGGGCCGATCCTCTTCTTAAATATTTGGCACCTCCCCCCTTTCATTTTCTTTATTTTTATTCTTTTATTATACTTGGATACACCATGATTATGCTATGTGAGGATTAACCTTATTTGGATTCTGACTCATAACCCTGAATTGACCCAATATTAAAGAGACCCAAAGAGACCCAAATTAATGAGACAGGAAAACCGTCGTGTGTTGCCGGTAGCACATTAGACGAGAGAAGAACCCACCCATTTATTTTCTCCCATTTTTCTTTGGCTTTTGTCGAAGAACGGTGTTACAGCCGTTACCGTAGCTGGCGATCGTGATCCGTCGATTTTGAGGGTAGTCGGAATCCTCATTTTCGATGTAAAATTTAAATAGCACATATAGATGAATGGCGATTTCCCTCCCCCGGGGGATCAAAATTCACATCTGACAGGTATGACTTGATATCTTGAAATGCTGCTTCACATTCAGTATCCCAAACAAAGTCCACACCTTTCTTCATCAATCGAAAGAAAGGACGGCATTTCCCCGAGAGATTGGAGATGAACCGTCTGATGTATGCCAATCTTCCTTGAAGTCCTTTTAATTCTCTTAAGGTTCTTGGAGAAGGCATTTCTAGAATAGCCTTGATTTTGATGGGGTCAAGTTCTATTCCAATTTTCCGAACTAAGAATCCGAGGAACTTACCCGACGAGACGCCGAAGAAACATTTGAGGGGATTCATTCGCAATTTGTGTTTGCGAAGTCGGAGGAAGACTTCCCGAAGGTCTTTCATATGGTCTTCTTTTCTTTTGCTTTTTATGGCTAGGTCATCAACGTAACATTCGACTGTCTTGTGCTGTATATCTTGGAATATTTTCATCATGGCCTTTTGATATGTGGCACCAGCATTTTTCAGACTAAATGGCATGACAGTATAGCAATACACGCCAAATAGGGTCTAAAATGATGTGTGTTTTTCATCTTAAGGATGCATCTTTATCTGATTGTAGCCGGAGAAGCCATCCATGAATGTCATTCGCTCAAACCCACAGGTGTTGTCAATCATCACTCCGATATAGGGAGCGGAAATTCATCTTTGGGGCAAGCGCCATTTAGATCTCTATAATCAATACAGACCCTGATCTGACCATTTTTCTTTGTCACCGGGACAATGTTGGCCAACCATTCAGGATGTTGTTCCTCGCGGATGAAGCCGACGTTTTTGAGTTTTTGAACTTCTTGTTCAATTTTATCCATCACGTTCGAACGGAATCTTCTTTGGCCTTGTTTGACAGGCTTGACATCTTTTTGCAGATTGAGTTTGTGGACTGCTATCTTGGGGTCTAAGCCATGCATTTCAGCATAAGACCATGCAAAACAATCAACGAACTCACGAAGAAAAGAGATATACTCGGGTAACTCATCATCCTTTATATTCTTGCTTATGAATACAGGACGTGGGTTATTTGGTGTTCCCAAGTCTATCTTTTGAACATGATCTTCTGTTGGAAAGTTCGAAGGTGGTTCCTCCACAATATTTTCGGAGGCTTCAAACTCAATGAAACCTTCTGTAGTTTCAAGGGTATTTTCAGACCAAGGCTTTGTTTCTGGCCATGGGTCTTCAGGATCGGTGATCTTCTCAAGGCTTGCTATGAGATGGTCCCAATTGCCTGTTGAAACTGGATCGAAGTAGGGTACTTGTTTTGGAGACGATGACTCTTCTGTGTCAGACGATTCCTCTTCATCATCAGAGAAATCGTGCCAATTGGTAGAGCTTCTTGGATCCTTGACGGGTGACTCTTCAAAGAGATATCCAGGGAGATCGACGTCTTCATGGACATGAGATGTTGAGGCTTGGTCGGAGAAACGACTTTGTAGCCTTTGTGTCAACTGTCTCATGGAAGCGTCAGGATCATATCCCAACCCGTACGAAGACTTGTTAAATGACGATGGAGTTTCCAATCCTCCAGTTGACTTTTGGTCAGGGTGGGTTCCAATGGTATGACAATACCACGGCCACCTCCCAAATCGATTGGATTTTGAGTGTCATAACCCATTTTCTTCATAATAGCTTGTGCCACGGGACTATATAGAAATAGTTGAGGCATACCTTTATTTTGAAAAGGTTCAAGCATGGAATTTGATGAAGAAGCTTCTGATATGTGGAAGAAGATTGGCTTCTCTTCTGCTAAAGTTGCCGGAACAACGAAGGAAGCAGACGTAGGATCTTCTACGTCAGCAGGTGTCTCCATTGGAGGTAGAGCAGGCCGAACTTGTTGAGTGTCAGCTTGGCTTGGCGATGTGTTGTCTTCTGGCTCTGACTCTGAATCCGTGTCTTGCATGATAGACACGAAGGAGACAACAAACTTGCCCCCAGACCTTTGTTTTGTCTTCTTTGCTTTGGTTGTGATGACCAAAGGCTTTGAAGATTTGAGGGAGACAACGAAGGGGGATGGATCTCTCTCTTCGGATTTGCAGGAAGGTTTGTTTTCTTCCGGTGATTGCTGAGGAGATTTTCCTTTATCTTTCTGGAGATTTTCGACAAAGGGTGTTGTTTCTTCCTCCTTTTCTTTTTTTTCATCTTTGTACATCTGAGCATCTGTAAAATAGACTTCTTTGCCTTTGCAGGGCCTTTTGTCTCTCGATATATTGAGCCGTCGTTGCCGATGAACTTGATGCATTGATGTAGAGTTGAAGGGATGACACCATTATCGTCTATCCAGGGGCGTCCAAGAAGGATGTTGTAGCATGAAGGGGTTCTTATTGCATACACAGTGACTTCAGAGATAAGGTCACCGATCTGCAACTTGAACCTGATTTTGCCGATAGGCCTTTGAGCGGTCCCATCATATCCAAAGGTGGATATAGATGTGTGACTCAGTTTGCTAGGTGGAATGCCTAGCTCCTCGAATGCAGAAGTAGATATAAGGTTGAGTGCAGAACTTGGGTCGATCTGGACTCTGTGTATCAGCATTTCTTTGATGTACCCTGTGAAGTACAATGGTCGATTTTGCCTCGTCTCTCCTAGCAGGAGGTCATCCTTATCGAAGGCGATGGTTGCACTTGCTGCTTTCTGAACTGAGAGGCATTCAATGCCTGATCCCTCGGTTTTCTTCTTTTCTCCCTTTGAGGAAGTATTTGATTTTTTGACCCTATAGTCCATTTCAATTTGTAGGACTTGTGGGGCATGTTTGCCGACATCAGCGTTCAGTCTTTGTAGCTCTGAAATGAGATTAATACGAGTGCGTAGAGACATTCGTAATAAATCAAGGATGTGTAGTTGTGCAGGTATGTGTTTGAAGTGCTCAATCAAGTCGTACTTGAAAGCCTCCTTTGGGCCTGCATGTTCATTATTGTTGCTACTTGGGGCGTTTACAACATCTTTTCCAGAAGGATTTACATAAAAAGAAGAAGATTGATTGTAATTTTTGTGGTATTTCCAGCTAGAACGGGTACCTCTACCAACTTCAAGAGCTTCTTGAGAAGGGTCTTCATTTGGAAGATTGTCCTTGGAATCCAAGGGTTGATCCTTCTCATTTGCTGAAGATGTGTCTGCAGCAGCGTCACCATCCTCAGTGATTGCGTTACATGGAGCATTTTCTGGGAACATGTCCTGAACAACATCCATCAACTTTTCTCCTTCATTGAGTAATTTGTCGGTCCAGACGTCTCCTATGAGGTCAGGTATTTGGGACCAATTGACCAGGTCTTTATCGGCTGAAGTTTCTTCAGGATGATCAGTCGGAAGAGCTGTGAGTTGTGATGTCACAGTTTCAGGGGACGAATGCTGAGAAAGTGTTATCTCAGTGGAAGTCGCCTGAGAAAATGTAGCTCCGGAAGATATACTATCAGGTGTAGCCGGAGAGTACGTGTCTTCGGTAGATGATGCTTCAGAGGCACTATCATTCTGAGCTATCGCATTGCAGCTTACCTTGATAGGAGACCCCCCTAGAATAAACTGTTGGGAGTTGGGCTCGTCATCGGATGTGAGAGGATCATCTATCCAGCAGTTTTCTCCATTTTCAGGAGTTGAAGGAGGAGGTACCTGTTGATTTTCAGGGACTTCCGGTTCTGGGTTTTGATCGCGAAGATCTTGCTCTTGTTTTAAGGCAAGGCGCTGCAAGATCCTCGCATACTCTTCAAGATCAGGCATAGGAGCCAAATCTTCTTCTTCGTCAACTCCTCGTGGTTCAACATGGTTGGATTCCACTGGAGCGTTGACGGGTGCTGAATCAACAACATTTTCTTGAATAGCCTCTTGGTCTTCTTCATTATCGAACTAGGATCCTTGGGGCTGTAAGGGATTATACCAGATTACTGGCGTAAGGTGAGATTCGGGAACCCATTCTTTGTCGGAGAGGTATTCTCCTGTTTCAAGGGATTCCTCCCATTCGTCGGTGTCACTCGCTGTGTCACTGGACTCGTATCCATCCATGGAGAATCCAATTACCGAATTACAAGAATATGATGCCCCCTGCATAGCTTCATTTCTTAGTTGTGGTGGCATGAAATCACTATGGGTGAATTTTCTTGCTGCCCTTGAAGTTTTGAGAATGGATTATTCCATTGCCCCAAGTGAAGCAGTAGAAGAGGTCTCTGCCTTTTCAGGGACTTCTTTCTTTGGTTGAGCTTCCTCCTGCTGCTTGAGCTTGTGGAGTTGTCTCTTTGCTTGCCTTCGCTGTTGAGCAGTCGGCTTGGTTTTGACGATCTCCCAATTTTCATCTTCAAGGAGATCGGGATGCTCCCATATAGGTTGTCCGTCTGGTGTTGGATACGGAACCAACTCTTGGGACGTTTGAGTCATTTTTATTACCTTGAAGGAAGTGGTGGTCTTCTCCTTTGGTGACTTTGAAGTTTGTCCATATGTCACCATGTTGACGGAGGCAGACCCATAGTTTTTATCAAAGGTGATGATTCCTTTTTTCCACATCTCGTTGATCTTTTCTCTCACAACAAAGCATTGATTGAGAGGATGCGAGATCATCTGGTGGTAGGGACAATACCGAGGATCGTTGGTTTTGTTAACATCTCCCGGTCTTTTGGGCTCAGGTAAGGTAAGTTTACCATTTGCTACGAGAGCCTCGAAGATTTCTTCAACATCTTCATCGAACGGGTATTTTTTCTCTACTCGTTCTCTAAAGGCATCAGAGAGTTCAGGTTTCTTACCTGTAGCTTCATTTTCAACTTTCTTTGGCTGTTGAGGAGCTGACTTGGTTTGCACATTAAGAACCTCCTTTTTCTTTGGCTTTGAGGTCGTAATGGTAGTCGACTCTTTCTTTGATGACTGTTGACTGTTGAGGTCTTTGATCACCGTTTCAGCTTCCATAGATGCTTTTAGGAGTTCTCCCAGGTTCTTTGATTTGTTGCCGATAATCATGGAGCGGATCCCTGCTCTCATGTTGTTACGGCAGATGTCGACTAGCGACGTTTGTCGCAACACATTGGAGCACTTGTATGCCATTGTTTTCCATTTGTGAATGGAGTTGAATGTTGACTCATTTTCTCCCTGTTTTAGGTTGCAGAGCTGTGCCATTGTGACATGATGATCCTCACCTTTGAAGTGGGTCATGAAGCGTGTCTCTAGCATGGCCCAATTTTGAATGGAGTCCTCTGGCAAAGTGGAGTACCAATCGAAGGCCGTACCTTTTAGGGTACTTGCAAAAAGATGAATTTTGAGGGCATCTTGATCAGCGATACACCTGTCAGTATTTTGAAGTGGATGATATGCTGTTTGGCTGATCTTTTCCCCGTATATGTTTGGAGAGTAGGATGCTTGAATTTTGTAGGAAACGGGACCAAGTCCACCCATAAGGGATATGGTGGCTTGAGCCCATGCTCCTTTAGTGCATCCTCTTCTCTTGCTTTGGTGAGGATATCGTCAACGTCCTTTTTGGTAAGGGTGCGCGACTCATTATGTCCTGCATTTTCCTCGTTATCTGGAGGAGGTTGATTATTTTCTTGACGCTGAAAAGTGAGAAAAAGATTTTCCATCAAAGCCTCAATTCTCTGCTAACCTTGCTCCAATTGCTGGATGCGTGCGGTCGTTTCATCAGGAGGTGGATTGCGAGGTGGCTTAGAGTTTGTAGCCAAGACGTTCATCCTCCGTGATTCGAACGAAGAGATCGTTCTGGTGACTGAGTTGGGACTCATTCTTGAAAAGCTTGAGGAAGGATTACTCTGTTGTCCTTGGCTTGAAGGAGTAGAAGATTGATGTCTTCGTGTCCTGGAGACGCTGCGAGTCACCGGTCGTCTGATATGAAGTTTAGTTCCTGACTTCTGGCGTCTTCTGGTTTTGGCAACCATATGGACAGCAACGGCTTGATCGGGTTTTTCTTTTTCGACCCATTGTTGGGAGACTTGGAGGATAGGATGCTAGGTCCTTTGCTTCTCTAGTCTCTTTTGTCGGTACGACATGCGGCGACATATGCGACGGGCAATTTGAGCTTCTGTCAGCTCTGGCTGGGCTTTAGTAATGAAGGATGTACTCCCTCGAGCGCAGCAACCGAGCCTGTCTTCTTTGAAGCTGGGCATAGACAGGATTTGGACTCGGTCCTTCGACTGTCATAGCGAAGCTTTGAATCTTGCCAGTTCGGCCCCTATTGAGATAAAGGGTCGAACTGCAGGAGTGCAGGCCTTGGCAAGTTCTTGTAGAGGCCTTGTGATGTATGATTTGATTTTTGGCTTGTAGGAGCAAGCCAACTCATGATGGGTTGACTTCTTTGTTAGGCAAGAGACTGGTTTCTCCTCCTTCATGTATGTAAGAGGATAGAACCGGTTTTCTTTGAGAGGGGCCAGGTATGCTGGCTTTGCAGATGTTCGGGATCTCCTTTATTTTGGTGAAGGCCTTGGGGACCACGTCTTAGGGTAGACCTGGTTCTCTGCAGTTTGAGGCTTCGTGGGGTTGCCACGAGCTTCAGGCTTCTTTGTGTTCGCCCTTGGTGTCATGGCAGTGACACGTTCGGGGCGATCTTTTGCTTCTTAGCAGGTGCGATTTCCTCTACGGGAAGTGGGAACGGTCTCAGCGACCCGAAGATGATAGTCCGGGGAGTAGAGGTCGACCCGGTGTTCTGAGATTTGCTGAGGGAGGTGACGCTTTAGCAGCTAGCAGGGCGCTTATGAGTGCGCTTGTTCTGCTTCTCTTGGAGCTGGTACTTGTTCTCATCGAAAATGATGGTTAGTGAAGCTGCCATTGTTAGTTTTGGAAAACTTCTGAAACAAGACCACGTCTATTAGTAATCACAAGAATATAGTGATCATAAATGAGAAAGAACTATGGTTTTGTCTTTTCAAATCGTTCAAGGGAACATGGCCTAGTCCAAGCGAGGTGAAGAAGGCAGAAAGCCATAGAGGATACAATTGTTCTGAACGCATGTACAGGAGGCTCAGAGCGAGCGTTCCAGTGACTGCTAGTAGCAATTGTAGACCTTAATTTAAATTACCGAGAAGCGAGGCTCACTCGAGGTAAGCTGATATAAGGTTGGAGATACAAGTGTGCCGGTCGCGAATACAGTAGACCCGGAAGGGCATACTAGCACCGCTAGGCACAAATGTTGCAAATCGCATCCTTGGAATGGACATGAGATGAGGTCTTTTGAAAGGTCAAAATTGGATTCGCAAAAGAGAGGAGATGGTATTCCAATCCGAATGCAAGCTACAAGCGATTTCCGCGAGCCATTGTCCGAAAAGGAAGGAACCAAGATTTCTCATATGTAAACCCAAAAATGTCAATTTTTTTTTTAAAAAGTTTTCTTTCTTTTTTTTGAAATTTTTTTTTTTTTTTTTTGAAAGGAACACATAGGTTTCCAATTCAGTCTTATGAAACCTTAGTAGATAGATCAGCCCCTAGGGTAAGGGTATGATTACTTAATGAACCCGTTTGGAGGACCCTTGCCTCGAACAATCTAGCTGTCTCCACACTTTAGACAAGGCTTTTCTTAGATCCACTTTGGTCAAAGAATGCAATTGGTGTAAAGTGTTGGTTTTTTTTTTTTTTTGAAAACTTTTCTTGAAAGATCTCTAATGGACCTATCAAAGAGAGCGAATGGCTTCTCCACATCCAAACATTGGTTACAAACGATTTCCGCGAGCCATTGTCCGAAAAGGAAGAAACCAAAGTTTCTCTAATTTGAATCCAAAAGAGAGAAAGCTGATTTTTTTGAAGAGTTCAAGATTAGACTTTTTTTTTTTTTTAAGTTTTTCGTGAAAGATCTTTAATGGACCTATCAAAGAGAGCAAATGGCCTCTCCTAATCCAAACGTTGGCTAGAAACGATTTCCGCGAGCCATTGTCCGAGAAGGAAGAAACCAAAGTTTCCCTAATTCGAATCCAAAAGAGGGGAAAACTGATTTTTTTTAAAATCCTTATGGGACTCATCAAAGAAAAAAGGTGACCCATTCCTCTTTATGAACAATAGCTACAAACATTTCTGCGAGTTATCAAGTTTGGAGGGGAAATGATCAAAGTTTTTCAAAGATGAATCCAAGAAAAGAGAAATCAATTTTTTTTTTGAAATGAGAAAGAGTGGAAATAAATTCAAGATAAAAATTTCCAAAAAATCCCATCACATGTTTTTTTTTAGATGTAAGATTCAACATAGGCGACCAACTAAAGAGGGGCCAAAGAATCCAAGCATGACATTCTCAAATGAACGTGTCCCACCGGGTGTGCCAACTTGATGGACCCGATTCTTCCATTCCCCCCCCCCATCCGTCCCTGGGGTCACCGAAAAGGCCGAATGGAGGGAAGAATGGGAGAAAGGCGAGTATCAATATTTTTTTGTACGGGTATGCCAGATTTTCTATTCTACTTGGAATTTAGAAATCGTGATCCGAAGATCCACCTTCACAAGTAGAAAGGAAATCAATCTTTTTTCTAACTTTCCATTGCACATACATTTAAGAAAAGAGACAAGGGCTTCTTTTTTTTTTGTTCACCGTGAAAGGCGATTTACAAATCTCATCAAAATGAAAGACAAGAATTGTGACTTTTTTGTCTCTTAAAGAAAATACAAAATACAACAGAAAAGTGAGAAAGAGAATCTGACTTCTCAGGAGATTGCGGAGACTCGTTCAGATCGACGGTCGTAAGTCATGTATGGACTTCGCCATCGTCCTTCAGATGAGAACACGCGATGCTTTGATTCTTTTGGCTTGGCTTGGACTTCAGTTTTTTTTAGAGGATAAAGACCAAGGGAATGTTCTATATCCAATAAAAAAATGAAGAGATGGGCTGAAAAGCCACGTCTAGGCCATGTTGAATAGGAGAAGAGAGGGCTTTGCCTTGTGGGGAGTGCCCCCCAAGGGACTTCAATCACCTTGTGGGGTTTGTTGCAGCAGAATTTCTTCAAAGTAGCAGAGCTTCTGGGAATTCTGGACGATTTTTCTTGATTTCCGGGGTTTGGGTTCGGGGATCTTTCTGGCTGATTTTTCTGATATGTTCTTCTTGGAATGCTCTCCTATTTATAGGCCTTTGGTAGCCATTTAGGAGGGTTTATGAGCATTGATGGCTTTAAAGCTCCATGATGGGAGGAGTTCCAAGTTTTTATTTCTTGATTTTGTAACTCCTTTTTCCTTGAATCTGATTGGCCAATGGAGAATGATGGGCATTTAATCACCTTTAATCTCCATGATGAGAGGAGTTTCATGGCTTTAATGCCATGATGGCTTTGACTTATAACTCCCATTCTCTTGAATCTGATTGGGCCGTCCAAAACAATGAGTTAATGACTACATTTAGTTGGGTCAATTAACAGCATTAAGTGGCTGCCGGGGATTTGAAGAGTCGCGGGCCGTGCCACGTCTTTTGGAATTCTTCTTGCGATGATCGGCGATGGATCTTCATGTTGATTGGTGTCGAATGATCATGCAACTTCAGACATAGATTGCTAACAACGGGCCGGTACCATTTGTCTTGTTGATTTCTCAACTAGTCGGACATAAAGTGTACTTTCTTGGTCAGTCGGTTGACGATCTTGGAGCAATCAATGACGATTTCATACTCTTGACGACGGATCCGAGATGTAGAAGGAGATTGGTCGATTTTGAGCATAAAAAATCAGATTTTTGGAAAACTAGAGGGACTGGAATTCCCGAAACGCGAAAAGGATCGAAAAACGGGCCTTCCAGCGGAAATTCGGCGACCCGGACTTCCAGGGTCTCCAGCGACCATGGGGTTTTTGGTCCCCTTTGGTCGCCTTTTCTTCCGCCGTTTTTCAAGCTTTTTTAGTCCTTTTTTCTCCTGTATTTTTCTTGACATTTTTCCTCATTTTTTGGCTTGATTCTCCTGAAGAAAACCTGAAGAGAATCCGTGCAAAACCGAAGCGCAAATTTTCCTATATTTTGGAAAAGCCGAAGACTTTGCCGCGTAGAGTTGTCATTTTTGGTCGAGAGTTGAAACTAGGTCAAACGATGTGGGAATGACCTGAAATTTGAGGTGAAGCCTCCTTAGCATTAGATAGGACCAACCATGGGCTTTTACTTGAGTTTTGAAGCTGTTTGGGGTCCCGTCGCTGCTTAACTTGATTTCGCTGCGAGGAAAATGTCGCGCTTTGTTGTGCGGTCAACCAATGTCCGATTGATCTAGAATTTGACAGGGAGCCTATTGGAGTCATCTTGAGATGATCCATTGGCTCCAATTTGGATGTCATGGTCTCGGGGTGCTCCTCCGCCGGTAGCCTTGATTTTGTTTCAGAGCGTCAACGTCGAGTCAAACGTTGTCGGAATGACCTGAAATTTGACGTGCAACCCTTTTGAAGCATGTTGAAGCCGCCCATGTGCTCCGTTTGTTGAGTAATGGTCTCGGTGGTTCTCACCGTCGAGAGGCTTGATTTTACTGCTCAAGGGTTGATGGAGGGTCAGACGTTGTCGGTTTGACTTGAAATTTGATATGGAGCCCTTTGGAGATATTTTGAGACCATCCGTAGGCTCTGATCGAAGTTTTGATGTCTTCGACGTTGTCGTCGCCAGGAGCGCCTGATCAGCTGCTGGAGGAGTGAAATTGGGTCAAATGATGTTAGAGTGACCCGAAACTTCATGTGAACCCCTCTTTTGGCTGTCTTGAAGGATCTTGCAGTTTTTGTTTGATTCTGACAAGATCTGATGCTTGAAGCAGCGTTGCCTGTTTTGTAGTAGGATGCGGCTTCATGTAGCTTCTTGATGTTGAAGAGGCAAAGTGACATTTTTGGTGTGAATACGACCGTATGCGGTAACTTAAGTGTTGCTTTTTTACTATTTTAGCCTTAGTATTTCGTTTTTTTATTACTTTCATAGTTAGAGTCGACAACTCCATTCTCATTCTCACATAAACTCAATTGTCAACACTATCTCAAAGGGTATCATGTGGAATGAATGTTTCACTACAAGCTGTTTTTTTTTTTTGGTGCCTGTGTTTAGTCCAAAGTCTTTTTTTGGAGTAGAATTATTTTTTATATGCGTTTAGTCCAGTATGGATTGTTGGATTTTTATGTTTGCACCAAACATTGGAACAAATGCAAAGGACGGGGTATCATCATTTTTGAAATTTCTAATGTCTAATTTAAAAAGTAAAATAAAATAAAAAATAACAGTTTAACAACCGAAAGCCCTCTTCATCGGTCGGATTGGATCGGTTAATTAAAAAACCGATAGATTCGGTTTGGTTGTTGGTTTTAGCGTTAAACCGATCCGAACCGCCCATGTACATCACTAGTTTGGCCCAAAGGGATAGGACACCCTCCAATATATTCTCATCCCTCTAATATATTCTTTCTCTTTAAATCTATATAGGGGTTGGAAAAAAAACTCGATTCTAACCTTAAGAAAAGCTACGTCAGCTTTATGGAAAGCTGTATAACGGTTGGAAAAAAAAACCCTCAATTCTAGCTTTAGGAGAAGTCATGTTAGCTTCTTGGGGTCCATTTGTGAATGTATCTCTTGCATGTGTCTTTCCAAAAACACATAGGCCCCTTTTCAATAAAATGTGCCCCTTCTTGAGCCCATTTGTGAATATGTCTTTTTAAAATACACATGTGCTTTTTCAATAAAATGTGTCTCTTGGGCCCATTTGAGTGGATGTAACCCAATTCAAATGGATGACTTCCAACTCTATAAATTAAGGTTATTTTTAAAATAGGGGATTTAACGGGAAAAACCCTCGTAGACAGCCTATTAATTAATTTGGCCCTAATAAAAAAGGGCAGACAGAATGAGCCCTCAATTGACGTTTCTTTTTTTTTCGTCTTTTAGTGCTATAGTCGATATCGACCCTCATACAAAATGCCACCCGAAACTTCATTCATCTCTTCTTCTCTCTCTTCTTCTCTGTTGCTTTCTGCAACCAATGTCAAATCAATCTCACAACAAAGAAGGAGGAAGAAGGAAAGAGAAAGATGGGTTGTTTTTTGATTTGGTGAGAGGGAGAGATATTTGTGGAAGTCTAGAAAGAAGCAAGGAGGCCTTGCTGAGAGCGGAGGCGACAAGGCGATGGGGATGATGATGGAGGGGTATCCAGCAGGCACAAGAGATAGTAGATGGGTGTGAGATGGTTCAGAGAGATATTCGGTGAACGAGGGTCCGTCTGCGAGAGAGAAATGGAGAGGGCATTCCAGTACTGGTCATGGTGGACGTGCGAATGAACGTTGCCTTCGGGGTGCCGCGAATGGGAGATAGAGAAGGTGAGACAGCGATCTGGGACGTGTGCTGGCAGCGATAGTGATGATGGAAGGGAGGCGCTTATGGGCTCTGCGCGGCGAGATGGAACAGAGGGGCGGTCTGATGGATGGGTGCGAGATAGGCCCCATCTTCCCATGCTCCAGCGGCTGCACAACTTTCCAAACTCCCGCACCCCATTTCCATGGCTCCCTCTCCTTCTCAAAACCCTCACTTTCCTTCAAAGCTTCTATCAGGCCCTCCTTTTCCATAAAATCTTTGATTCCTCCTCTCTCTATTCAAACCGGCATAAGAACAACTTTTTCCTTAACAACATGTTCGCATGGTGAGCAATTTTTTGGTTCGTACTTTCAATTCGATTTTTATGGTTTTGGGTCCTAATGAATGAGTTTTAATTTGAGGTGACGAAGATGGGTGTGAGGTCTCTTGTTCCGGAGTCCAGGCAAAATGGTGGCTGGGGTTATAATGGTGCCTACGTAAAAGCGAAGAAGATCGCCCGAGGATGATGGGTGGGAGAGGTGCCAAGGAGAGGGTGATATGCAGGCGCGGTGCAGGGATGGATGGAGGCTGTATCATAAGACCTATGTTTTTGGATAGTCGATATTGGGGTAATTTCCATGAATGTGTTCGATGAAATGACGAAGAGAAAGGAGAATGAGATTTCACGCTCATTTCTCTTATTTTTCTCATGGGAAGGAACTCGGCTGCTTTTGTGGGGTTTGTCATTCTTTGATTTTGTTCACTACGAGATATTGGAGGAGAGGAATTAGAGAACATGGGTGGGGTTTGGATTTCTTGATTTTTGTAATTTTCAAACAGGTTTCATGTATATAGTTTTTGAAATATAAGGTCAATACACAATGAACTTGTAATGTTGTGAATGGTTTCCCCCTATTTGAGATGTTTGAAATATGTTTGAGGTGTTTGAAATGTCCGAACTCTTGAGCTTTTGAAATATCTGAGTGAAGGGCTGAAACCTTCCCCACCAAAACTCTCTACTATGACATCAAATGATGAAATTGGCATTAGTTGAATCGGTGGAAGCATTTTTTGGAAGGGTGTGATGCAAGAGTCAATGTGAACTCCTTTTTGGTTGGTGTTAATATTTGGCGTTAATGTGATAGAAGATGCAGCCGTTCTAGACAGTGTACAGTCTACCGAAGCATTTTTTGGAAAGGGAATGCAAGAGTCAATGTGAGCTCCTTTTTTATTAGTGTTAATATTTGGTGTTAATGTGATAGAAGAAAGATGATGAACTAGCCAGTATTTTTACCATGGTATCCAGCAACGATTTAAATAAAACACTGGGCAAGGGAACTTGTGGAACTTGTGGGCAGTGGTTGTGGAACTTCTATGGTTTTGGGTAGTTGGATTTATGTTGCGGAACTTCATATACCATTATTTGAAATTGAATGGTTTGTTAATGTATGGTTGTTAATTGAATGTGTGTATGGAATGTACCAATGTATTTAGAACAATGTTTAGTACAATGGAATGTACCATTTTCTGGTTTGTTTGACATGACCAATAGTCGATATCAACTATTTAGCTGAAGCCTAAAAAACACAGTCATAGTCGATATCGACTATTTAACTGAAACTTAAAAAACACAGTCATAGTCAATATCGACCATTATCATAGTCGATATCGACTATTTACCTGAAACATAATGCAGTCATAGTCGATTTCGACTATTTAGCTGAAACTTAAAAAACACAGTCATAGTTGATATCGACCATTATCATAGTCGATATCGACTATTTATTTGAAACATAAAAAATACAGTGATAGTCGATATCGACTATTTAGCTGAAACATAAAAAACACAGTCATAGTCGATATCTATTATAATCGATATCGACTATTTAACTGAAACATAAAAACACAATCATAGTCGATATCTACTATGTTATAATACTATAACTTACTAAGTGTAGCTTTAGATGGGGTTAGCTAATCATTTTCAATAGTGGAAAAAATAAAAACATCAATAACGAGACAATACAAACAACTATTATATTATCATAGAAAAGTTCTCAACAACATCTAACCCCAAAAAAGGGCGATCCTTACAAAAGGGAAAAGTAGGTTTAACGTTTGTGCTCTTCCAAAAAATGCTTCAACAAAATGTGCAAGCCCATCACGACTACATCTTCTATCAATCACATTAATACCAAATATCAACACCAATCAAAATGGACATGATGACATTAACACGTGCATCCCCCTTCCAAAAAATCTCTTCCATGTGGAGATTACATTGTCAAGACGGCTGCATCTTTTATCACATTAACACCAAATATTAACACTAACCAAAGAGGAGTTCACATTAACTCTTGCATCCCCCTTCCAAACAATGCTTCAGTAGGCTGTATACAGTCTAAAACGGCTGTATCTTCTATCACATTAACACCAAATATTAACACTAATAAAAAATGAGTTCACATTGACTCTTGCATCCCTTTTCCAAAAAATGCTTCGGTAGACTGTACACTGTTCAGAACGGCTGCATCTTCTATCACATTAACGCTAAATATTAACACCAACAAAAAAGGAGCTCACATTGACTCTTACATCACCCTTCCAAAAAATGCTTCCACCGATTCAACCAATACCAATTTCATCATTTGACATCATAGTAGAGAGTTTTAGTGGGGGAAGGTTCAAGAGTTCGGACATTTCAAACACCTCAAACATATTTCAAACATCTCAAACAGAGGGAAACCATTCACAACATAACAAGTTCATTGTGTCTTGACCTTACATTTCAAAAAATATATACATGAAATCTATTTGAAAATTACAAAAATCAAGAAATGAAAACCCCACCCATGTTCTCTAATTCCTCTCCTCCAATATCTCCTAGTGAACAAAATCAAGGAATGATAAACCCTATAACAACAACAGAGTTCTTTCCCATGAGAAAAATAAGAGAAATGAGCGTGAAATCTCATTCTCCTTTCTCTTCATCATTTCATCGAACACATTCATGGAAACTACCCCAATATCGACTATCTAAAAACACATGTCTTATGATACAGCCTCCATCCATCCCTGCACTGTGCCTGCATCTCACCCTCTCCTTGGCACCTCTCCCACCCATCATCCTCGGGTGATCTTCTTCGCTTTTACGCAGGCGCCATTACAACCCCAGTCACCATTCTGCCTGGACTCCGGAACAAGAGACCTCACACCCATCTTCATCACCTCAAATTAAAACTCATTCATTAGGACCCAAAACCATAAAAATCGAATTGAAAGTACGGACCCAAAAATTGCTTGCCATGCGAACATGTCGTTGAGGAAAAAGTTGTTCTTCTGCCAGTTTGAACAGAGAGAGAAGGAATCAAAGATTTTATGGAAAAGGAGGGCTTGATAGAAGCTTTGAGGGAAAGTGATGGTTTTGAGAAGGAGAGGGAGCCATGGAAATGGGGTGCGGGAGTTTGGAAAGTTGTGTAGCCGCTGGAGCATGGGAAGATGGCACCTCTCTCGCACCCATCTATCAGACCGCCAACGCAGGACCAGCGACGTCGCGCCTCCGTTCCATCTCGCCGCGTAGAACCCGCAAGCGCCTCCCTTCCATCATCACCCTCGCTGCCTGCACGCGTCCCGGATCGCTGTCTCACCTCTTTTGCCTTCTCTGTCTCCCATTCGCGGCACCCCGAAGGCGGCGTTCGTTCGCACGTCCACCTTGACCAGCACCGGCATGCCCTCTCCGTTTCTCTCTCGCAGACCCTCGTTCATTGAATACCTCTCCGAACCATCTCACACCCATCTACTATATATTGCGCCTGCTGGATACCCCTCCATCATCATCCCCATCGCCGTGTCGCCTCCACTCTCGGCGGGGCCTCCTTGTTTCTTTCTAGACTTCCACAGATATCTCTCCCTCTCACCAAATCAAAAAATAACCCATCTTTCTCTTTCCTTCTTCCTCCTTCTTTGTTGTGAGATTGATTTAAGATCGGTTGCAGAAAGCAACAGAGAACAAGAGAGAGAAGAAGAGATGAATGAAGTTTCGGGCGGCGTTTTGTATGAGGGTCGATATCGACTATAGCGCTAAAAGACAAAAAAAAAAAAGAAACGTCAATTGAGGGCTCATTCTGTCTGCCCTTTTTTATTAGGGCCAAATTAATTAATAGGCTGTCTACGAGGGTTTTTTCCGCTAAATCCCCTTTAAAATATTTATATAATATCTAAAATTAACAAAAATGCATATAAATCCTTATTTTTTAAAATGAATCGTGTCTGCTGACTTGGATTAAGGGAAGAAATGTTTGATTCTCATAGTTTTTTGGTTGATTTTGATTTTTTAATTATTTTGTTAGATATAAAGAAATCACAAAAAAATGCTGAAAAGAAAAGTGTAGTTTTTTTTCAAGAATTTCATGGGGCCCATCACAACATCTTTATCTCTCTTAGTAAGGAATTAGGGAAAACAGAACCCTAACTCTAAAAAATAGGATGCGACATGGGAGCAAACAGGGATGGAGACGACGTGACGGAGATCAATCGAGTCTACCTCGTCGGCTTCTTCCCAAACGACATCTTCCAGATCACTGTAATGAACCCTAAACCCCAAAACAACAACCCCCCCCCCCCCCCCGTATTCTCATTGCATTTGCTTTCAATTTTGGTTCGATTTCATACGTGCTTCCTTCCCTGCTACTTTCATTTGGCATCGAACTGGGAAGGAATCTTGAAATTTTGTCCGTTGATCAAGTGTGTCCCACCATAGTTGCCGTGTGATCTCAATGAGGACAGGTCATCCAGTTAGGACTTGGACTGCCCAATCTAATGCAATTTGTGGGCCCCACCATTGATTGATGGTTTCTGGTCAAAATAAAATTGTGCGTTGAAGAATATAAAATGGAAGTAGATGGCACATTTATAGCCTCAACCTAGGATTGGAATTACTAGGATAATGGCAAGTTGGCCAAAATACTCAGCAAAATAGTCTCTTTCTCTCTCTTTAACTCAAATTTTTTCTTGTGGATTCTTGGAATGTACAGAGTTCATGGAGATTGGATATATGGAACCTTGTCATTAGGCTGTGCTGGTTTTTACTTCATCAAGTGTTCAACACTGTGCATATTATGATGGTTATTAAACGGGTACTAGAAAGCTATTTTGTGCCAACTGGATTGTTGGATGAGTATAAGGATTTGCAACTAAAATTTTTTTGTTACCTAGCTGTTGTGGTGGACAGTGAAGAAGCTCTTCAAACATTAAGAATTATGACGCTTTTGCAATGGTTGTCAGCTATTGGTGTGAAGCATGTTTCCCTTTATGATATGGAGGGTAAGAGTTGATCACTATATCCTAAATAGATGATGTTTAAAAAGCAATCCTTTTTAAGAGATTTGATGTAATTTATGCGAACGATTTTGTAAGTGCCTAAAAATTACGGACTTGGTTAATGGAGGGTTGAAGAGGATTAAGCTCTTGGTTTGAAGATCTGGAGAATATGAAGGGAAGGATCGAGCCTCCGATATCCTGAAAGAGGAAGACTGAAGTCAGAGCCCCTGGCTATAGACAGCCGAAGGCACTCCGACGCTCAAGTTAGTATGAGAATTAAGAGGAGTGGAGAAGGAGAAGTATATTGGGGAGATAAAAGTGCGTACCCCATGTAGTCCTCCTTCATGCAATATATATAGACGTGAATGTCATCATGGGGATGGACCTAGGGAGGGACGGAAATCCCATCAGTGTGTACTCTTCTTTCCTGAGTGGGAGTAAGTAAAAAGGGCCTGTCCCATCGGACCATCGCCCCATGCCTATGGATATGATCTTGGATAAGGCGTGCTCCTTATCTAGGTCCAGCGCCCACTCTATTTGTCAGCTCGTCGTCCCCGTCACCGCGGCGCATTTATGACTGCATTTATGGCCGAGTGACAGGAGGCCGTGACCAAGGTCGAGATCGAGATCAGGCTTGAGGCCGAGACCGCGGTAGGAACTTATGATGTGGCTACCGAGGTGCGTTCCACGATCTTTCCGAGATAGCGTTGCTGCCTACCTCGGGCGGCACCAAGATTAAAGGGTAATCCGAATTAGAGCAGCGCCCCCCCCCCCCCCCCCCCCGCGTACATCCGTGGTTACGAAATGGACCCACACAATTGCCCCCTAGCTCTCGACCTCTTGGGCTCCTCCCGAGGTCGGGGGCTAAGGTCTGATCGGACAGGTTCACCCTGTCTAATCGTATCTTGCTGTCGTACGATTCTCATTATGACGCCCTTTCGCCGCCCTAGGAAATAAATAGGGTATCATAATTGCTATGCCAAGGTGAGCACGCGGGCGTCGTTCGGTATGCCCAAGATGATAAATACCGTACCAGAGGCATGGAGAAAAACGAACCGCTGCTGCCACGTGGAGCCTTTCGTAGGGCCGTTCACCGAGGTCGAGGCGATGCGTGGCGAGCCTGGAGCGCTGCTCCGCGTGCGCGGCTATCAAGAGGGGCGTCCCGCTTATAAAATGAAAATGTCCCTCTCCCTTCCTGCTCTTACCCTAGCTTTTCATCTGAAGGAGATCTTTGCTGAAGAACAGCTTGTAGAGAGCAGAACCCCGGAGATCCTCAACTTCCTGCTTTCTCATTCCCTGCTTCCTGTTCTTCGTACTCCGTCGCACTCTCTGTGAGTTTTCTTCTCCGTTTCTCCCTTTTCCTTTTGCCCAAAGGGCTTATGTTGATTTGGTCTCTCCCGGATCCCGTTCTTTCTTCTCCGTGCTTTTGCCCCTGTCCTAGTTTTTAGAAAAATGGGGATCTACAGCCACTGGTTAGAGGGTTCTGCAGCCCTGGAGGCCTTTAGGGCGTCGTACAAGATTCCGGTCGACGTCCTAGTGAAGCCTGATGATCTCGGGGGCCTTCCTGATGGCTTCTCTTTGTATAAGAACTGGATGCCTTTCCCACTGTTGTCGGTGTGCGAAGGTGGGGTCAGGTTCCCTATCCACCCGCTCCTTCGATCCTGCCTCTGCTCATGGCGGATCTGCCCCTTCCAATTGATGCCGAACGGGTTCAAAATTATAATGGGGGTGGCAGAGCTAAACTGGATCCTAGACATCAACCTCGGTGTACATGATATAGAGGATGTCTACGACATCTGCAAGGCCGCGGGGGGCGAGGATTCCTACTACCTTCGGGTGAAGGCCAGTCGTCGGCCCTTGGTGAATGCCCTAGAAGACTCGAGCAAATATGCTGGGGATGAGCGGATATTAGTCTCGGGGAACTGGGAGTTCAGACCAAGACCGAAGAGGGGCGAAGAATCCAGGTCCCACGGAAACCTGGGACCCCCCTAGTAAACATCTGTCCTTTCGGACTTTTTTCGTTGTTTTTGTATGTTGTCAAGCCGAGCTGATGCCCTCTGCTTTTTGTGCAGGCGTTCAGCGAAGGAGGAGGGAGGCCAGCTTTGACAAGTGGAAGAGGAACGACGCGTGGTTTGAGAAAATCTATCACTACCACGGTCATCATGATCGAGCTGCCTTCTTGCTGCTTGGGTACAAGCCTCGGTACCGATCTTATACCAGTAAGACTGCCGAGATCCCCTTCGAGCCGATAGGAGAGATCGTACTTGCGCTCGCCGAGACCAGCAATCAAGCCTCGGAGCCCCAAGGCCTAATCCTCATCGCTGATAGCCCCTCCGCCCGAGACCAAGAAGGAGAAGAGATGGACGGTCAGCGCCCTCCCTTGAAGAACTTGGGTGCGATGATCCTCGGGGGCCGAGTTTCCTCTGCCCCCAAGCGTGCCCCCAGCGGGCCAGGCGCCGGTCACGGCTCTTCGGTCAGCGCCCCCTCCGGTTCCTCAACCGCAGGAGTGACCTCCTCCTCCACGAGGAGCAAAAGCGCGAGGGGCCCCTCGCAAGAGAAGAGGGGGAGGTCGGAGGAGTCCTCCAGAGGCGTGCAGCTTCCCAAGGACCCTCGGCCGCCTAAGGAGACTCGACCACGGTCATCGGAGGCCGAGAGGGAGGCTCTACCGCCTCCGCCGTCAAGGGAGACTCGGCCTCCGGTCGTGGAGGTTGAAGAGGAGGGTGAGGGCCCCCCTCCCGAGAAGAGGCCTCGTGTGGAGGGCGAGGAAGGAAGCATGCAGGAAGTGGACCTGCAGGCCCGTCCTCACAAACCGATCCCTTGGAGGCCCGATTTCGACCTCAACCCAACCAGCCTATGACCGTGGAGGACCGGCTGGGGAATTGCTGGGAGTCGGTCGCGACCATTGCCCGGGGATGTGCCCTCCCAGTGGACATGGAGAGGCACAAAAAGGCCTGGACGCTAGGCCTGCTTTACTCTACGATGAAGGCGTCGCTCGAGGTGATTCCCTTCTTCTGCCTTTGAATTTCTATTTTTTGGTTGCCTGTTTTAACCCCCCCTGCTCTTTTTGTTCATTTGCAGAATGTACAAAGACTCCAAATAATTTTGGCGAGGTGGGAGGAGAAGGCCACCCAGGTCGTCGAGCTGGAGAAGGAGAAGAAGAAGATGGGGGACGCCTTGGAGGCCAGCGCGGCTGAAATAAAGAAGGCGGAGGAGAAGATTGCCGTGCAAGCAACAGAACAACAATCGGCGAAGACCGAGATAATCAAGTTGCGCGGCGAGAATAAGCACCTGAAGGGTGCGGCCAATGACAAGGCGAGGAGGGTGAGCCAACTGGAGGCCGAGCTCGCCAAAAAGGAGACTGAACTGGCTGGGAAAGAAGCCGAGCTCGAAGCCTCCAGGAAGGAGCGGGCCGATGTCGAGTCCGCCCTGCGAGCCCAAGCTGCCAAAGCTTACCAGGAGGGGGTGGATTGGGCATCGGCGGAGTACATAGCTCAAATCACGGATCTGAGTCCGGAGCTGTACGACATGGGGTGTAGGGAAGCCCTTCGTGTGTATGGGGTTCCTGAGGACGACCCCATATTTGCGAATCTTCCTAAATTCGTGTCAGCAATTCCGAGCCCAGAGTCAGAGCCTGGCTCCAATACTCCTGAGGCCCCTCCCGAAGTCCAAGGTCCTCCTCCTCCGCCCCCGACTCCCGTCGAGGTTGATAGGGCCCAGGCCGCCCCCGAGGTCCCTCCACCCGAGGCTACCGCCCCGTCCGTTCCTCCAGAGCCGAAGGATAAAGGCGCGGCGCCCGAGAAGCAGAGCGGATAGGAAATTGCCCCTCTTTTTTCTTTTCTTGATGTATCTTTTTCTCTTTTTTTTTTGAGACGTACAAAGCCTTGTAACCATTCTTCTAATCTATGAAAAACAAATTTCTTTTTCATCCTTCAGTTGTCTGCTTATTTCTTTCTTCTTGTAATGGTGTGTGGATGCTCTGATGTTCTAAACATGACCAAATCTTGCAAGTGGCTGAGGTCGGCAGACGTCTTGCCCTGGGTTTTTTTAACGACGCGCATTTAAGGGAAATGCCTTAAAAGAACTCGTAGTTAGTTCGGACCCAGAAGCAGGCCGAGCTCAGAAACTTCAGAGTGAATTCCTAGATAGTTGATTGCTCTTGTCCAAGGGGGATGGTCCTGTGACCACGCTCAAGGAGGCTGGTCCGAGGACCGGAGCCGTGGGGGGCTGGTCCTCAGACCGAACTCAAGGAGGCTGGCACGAGGGCCGAACCTTGGGAGCTGATCCTCAGACCGAACTCGAGGAGGCTGGCGCGAGGGCCGAACCTTGGGAGCTGGTCCTCAGAGCGAACTCGAGGAGGCTGGCGCGAGGGCGGAACCTTGGGAGCTGGTCCTCAGAGCGAACTCGAGGAGGCTGGCGCGAGGGCCGAACCTTGGGAGCTGGTCCTCAGATCGAACTCGAGGAGGCTGGCGCAAGGGCCAAACCTTGGGAGCTGGTCCTCAAACCGAACTCAAGGAGGCTGGCACGAGGGCCGAACCTTGGGAGCTGGTCCTCAAACCGAACTCAAGGAGGCTGGCGCGAGGGCCAAACCTTGGGAGCTGGTCCTCAGACCGAACTCGAGGAGGCTGGCGCGAGGGCCGAACCTTGGGAGCTGGTCCTCAGACCGAACTAGAGGAGGCTGGCGCGAGGGCCGAACCTTGGGAGCTGGTCCTAAGACCGAACTCAAGGAGGCTGGCACGAGGGCCGAACCTTGGGAGCTGGTCCTCAGACCGAACTCAAGGAGGCTGGCGCGAGGGCCGAACCTTGTGAGGACCGGAACCTTGATTCACAACTTGAGAGGGACAAAACATTCATCTTTCACAAGCTTCCTCTTTTATTGATTTCATCATTTTGAATACAACTAGAAGTAGTATTTTTTGAGGTGAGTGGCACTCCACGGCCGTGGCAACTCTCTGCCATCCATGCTCTCGAGCTTGTAAGCCGACCTTCTGGAAACCGAGACTACTTTAAAAGGCCCGATCCAGTTTGGTGCGAGCTTGCTTTCATTGGGATCTTTGTCTGCTGGAAGTGCTTTCTTCAAGACCAGTTCCCCAATGGAAAACTTCCTTTCTCTGACCTTTTGATTGTACTCTCTGGATAACTATTGCTGGTAGGAGGCCAGGCGCACAGATGCGGCTTCTCTTCGCTCCTCGGCCAGGTCGAGCTCTTTGGTGAGATTTACTTCGTTCTGCCCCTGATCGAAGAGATCCGTCCTCAGGGTCGGGAGTCCGACTTCAAGAGGGATTACAGCTTCCATTCCGTAGGCTAAAGAGAAAGGAGTTGCCGAAGTGGAGCGTCTCGGGGTGGTCCTGTATGCCCAAAGGACACTTGGCAATTCTTCCACCCATCTGCCTTTAGCCCCGTCAAGCCTCTTCTTGAGTCCATCCAATACCACTTTGTTCGAGATCTCTGCTTGCCCATTACACTGTGGGTAGGCCGGGGTCGCATAAAGGTTCCTGATACCGAGCTCCTGGCAGGAGCTTTTGAAGAAGTTTGAGTCGAATTGGGTCCCGTTGTCCAAGACCAGAGCCCGGGGGATCCCGAACCTCGTAACGATATTTTTCCATACAAAATTCTTTGTGTCCTGCTCGGTGATGGATGACAAGGCCTCTGCCTCTATCCACTTGGTGAAGTAGTCGGTACCCACTATCAACCATCTTTTGTTCCCTGGAGATCGATGAAGAGGTCCCACGATGTCTAGCCCCCATTGAGCGAAAGGCCATGGGCTGGAAAGAGGACCGAGGTCCTGTGCCGGTTGGTGCAAGGAGTGGGAGAACTTCTAGCATTTTTCACACTTCCTAGGGTAGAGCTGGGCATCTTTCTGCATATAGGGCCACCAATAGCCCTGGCTGATGGCTCTGTATGCCAGTGATCTTCCTCCAATGTGGCTTCCGCAGATTCTTTCATGTATCTCAAAAAGGAAGTCCTCTACTTTGCTTGGGTGAATGCATTGAAGATACGGTCCCGTGAAGGATTTTCTGTAAAGTTTCTCATCTGGGGATAGCTAGAAATGGGCTGCTTTCATTCTGACCTTGTGGACTTCGTTCCTGTCTTCAGGGAGTTTATCTTCTTTCAGGAATGCTGTGATCGGGTCCATCCAGCTCGGACTGAGGCTGACGCATAAGACCTGCCGAGGTGGGGAAAGGTCTATGCTTGGCTTTCTCAATGCCTCCACGTCAACTGTCCTTCTCTTTCCTGCTTCTACGGCCAAGGCCAAGTTGGCCAGGGCGTCTGCATGGCACTTAGACTCCCTGTCGATTTGCTTTACTTCTGCTTTTTCGAACTGGGAGAGGAGCTGCTTTGATTGGGCTAAATAGGCTGCCATCCTCTCATCTCGGGTTTGGTATTCCCCGCTCAGTTGGTTCGTCACCAACTAGGAGTCGCTGAAGACAACTAGCTGACGTGCCCCCAGTATTCTTGCGCTACCGAGACCTGCAATCAGCGCTTCGTACTCTACTTCATTGTTGGAGGCTTTGAAGTCAAGGGTCAGGGCTTGCTCAATGACTAGGCCCTCAGGTGATTGAAGAACTATGCCGGAGCCGGCCCTTCTGGATGTAGAGGATCCGTCCACGAAGACCTTCCAGGCCGACTTCAGGAACTGCTCCCGAGATCGGTCTTCTTCTGTCTCGGTTTCTGCTGCCTTATTACCCTTATTGCCCCTTAGTTCGGTGTCGAGCGAGATCGGTGCCGAACTTGGAGAGTTGAACTCAACGATAAAGTCTGCCAGAATTTGCCCTTTGATTGCCGTTCTGGGTTGATATTGGATATCGAATTGCCCCAGTTCGACGGCCCACTTGGAGACTCTCCCATAGAA
The DNA here is from genome assembly GCA_038049695.1 of Cinnamomum chago. NCBI lineage: Eukaryota > Viridiplantae > Streptophyta > Magnoliopsida > Laurales > Lauraceae > Cinnamomum > Cinnamomum chago. The sequence goes on along the minus strand of CP142462.1, from coordinate 33,613,293 downwards.
ATCGGCCTTTCGAAAAAGGGACTTGAGCGGGTACTCTGTAATGACCACCACTATATGTGTCTGGAAGTAGTGGGAGAGTTTGCGGGAGGCACTGACGAGCGCCAACACAAGTTTCTCTAGTGGAAGGTACCTGGTCTCGGCGTCCAGCAGGATTTTGCTCGTGTAATAGATGGGCTACTGCTGCTTGTTATTTTATCAAACTAACACCGAGCTCACTGCATGGTCCGAGACTGCTAGGTAAAGATAGAATGATCACCTGGTGACGGAGTGGATAATAGCAGTGGCGAAGAGAGGTATTCTTTGAGTTTGTCCAGTGCTAGATCACACTCGGGAGTCCATTGAAATTTGGAGCTCTTCTTCAGGAGCTGAAAGAAAGGGCGACACTTATCCGAGGCCCGACTGATGAAGCGATTGAGGGCGGCAGCCATTCCTGTGAGCCTCTAGACTTGTTTGGCCGAGCTCGGACTCTGGATTGCCCGGATAGCCGCAATCTGCTTTGGATTAGCTTCAATTCCTCTCCGGGTTACCAGGCTTCCCAGGAATTTTATAGAATCGACGCCGAACACACATTTGGAAGCGTTTAGTTTGAGTTGGAATTTTCGGAGGACGGCGAATGTTTGGCACAGGTCCCCCAGATGGTCCTGGGACTCCTTGGATTTGACCACCATGTCATCAATGTAGACTTCCATCGTCTTCCCGAGCTGGCCCTGAAACATCTTCGTGACCAGTCTCTGATATGTTGCCCTGGCATTTTTTAACCCAAAGGGCATCACTTTATAACAGTAGATGCCTCGAGGGGTTATGAACGAGGTTTTCTCCTCATCAGGCCCGTGCAATGGGATTTGGTGGTAGCCTCGGTAGGCATCGAGGAAGCTCATCCTGTCGTGTCCCGAGGTGGCGTCGATCATCTGGTGGATCTTTGGGAGGGGGAAGTTGTCCTTGGGACATGCTTTGTTGAGGTCAGTGAAGTTCACGCAGACCCTCCATTTGCCATTCTTCTTCTTCACTACCACTGTGTTGGCCAACCACCTTGGGTAGTGCACTTCGCGGATTGCCCCAGCTTCGAGGAGCTTGTCGATTTCTTCGAACACTGCCTCTGTTTGTGGGATTCCTGTCCTGCGGGCCTTTTGTACCACGGGTTTGTGTCCGGGATCAACATTCAGCTCGTGGCACATGACCTCGGGGTCGATTCCAGGCATTTCATATGGAGTCCAAGCGAAGACATCCTTGTTTTGCAGTAGGAAGTCTAGTAGCTCGGCCTTCTCATTGTCAGGGAGCTGGCTACCCAGTAGGAAGTAGCGTTCGGGGTCCTCGGGATTTATTCTGATCTCGGTGAGCTCTTCTACGCTCTTCTGCCCCGCTGTCCGCCCGACATCTTCGATCTCAGCCTCGAGCTCGGCCATATGCACCTGCTTTGGCTCCGTCTCTCCAGGTGCCACGGCCATGAGGCACTCCCTAGCCATTTGCTGATTTCCCCACACGGTCACTATCTCGACTGCTCCTCTAGCCTTCTCTAATGGGAACTTGAGTTTTTGATGAAGGGTAGAGGGTACTACCTCCATGGCATGCAGCCAACTTCGCCCCAGTATTACATTGTATGGAGATGGCGTGTCCACCACCATAAAGTCTGCCATCTTCGTGGCTCCCCCTATCCGGACTTCAAGCGAAATCCTCCCCTTGGGATACACCGGTTTGGCGCTGAATCCTATCAAAGGGACGCGGGCTTCCTGTAGATCGGACTCGGTCAGGCCGAGTTGCTTGAAGCAGCTAAAATAGATGATCTCGGATGATCTCCCTGGATCTACAAGGACGCGCTTCGTAGTATAATTATTGAGCCGCAGGGTGAGGATGAGGGCGTCGTTGTGGGGGAGCTGGACCCCTCTTAAGTCGTCGTCCGAGAACCAGATCTTGGGCTTTTCCTTCCTAGCCCTCTTTGGTGCGCTCTCCAGCTTGGCTGACATCACCTGCTTGCCATGGGCAGCTTTCCTTGCCTCTGACCGAGATTGGGCACTCCCCTCACTCGGAGAGGGAGCCAGGTGAATGACGTTGATGATACCTGCTGGTTCATCGCTGTCCTGGTCATCACTAGGTGGGGCATGTTGTTGGGCTCGGTTGACCCTCTCTCCCTCCTTGATGTACTCCCGTAGGTGCCCGTCCTCGACGAGCCTCTCGAGGTGGGATTTCAGAGCCCTGCAGTCCTCGGTTATGTGCCCGTGCTGTTTGTGATAGGAGCAGTTCTTCCTTCGGTCTCGGGTGGATGGGTCGCCCTGCATCGGCTGCGGCCACTGAAAGTAGGGCTCTGCCTTGATTTTGTTCATGAGTCTGTAAATGGGCTCCTTGAAGACTACATTGACGGCCCTGTAAGGATCGCCAATCGGCCTAGGAGGCTGGAGCTTCGGCCTTTTGCTGCTGCCCGAGACGAAGGTTGGGAAAGATGCTGAACTCGTCTCCTTGCCCCTTTTCTTGTCTAGCCTTTGCCTGGGAAGTACTCCCTCTCCCTTGGAAGCTTGGCTCTTCTGTGGGAGTCCGAATCGCTCTTTGCCATGAGCTTCATCTTCTTCTTGCTCGATGTACTGGTTCACCCTTGCCATCAGTGCTTTCATCGTGGTCACAGGGGACCGGACCAGGTCCTTTCGGAGTTGGTTTCCTGGGAGTAGGCCCTGCCGGAAGCACATGATGGCGATGTCATCGTTGGCGTCGGTGATCTGGCTGTATATTGTCCAGAATCTCCTGGCGAATGCAGTGATACTTTCATCGTCCTTCATCCGGATCGCTATGAGGTTGCCACCCGTCTTCGGGATGACACGGTGTGCCTGGAACTTCTCGATAAAAGAGCTTTGGAGCTGCCGCCAGTTTGTGACTGACTCGGAAGGGATCGCACAGAACCACCGGAGTGGGAGGTCGCCTAGGCTTGAGGAAAAGACCCTGCAGTTCAGATGGGCGACATCCCCCCAGAACGACATCCGCTGGGTGAAATGCCGTAGGTGTGCTTCTGGGTCCGAGGTCCCGTCGTAAAGGACGAACCTCGGGAAACTGAATCTCTCGGGGAGAGTGAAGTCTTTTATCTCCTGGGAGAAGGGGGACATGCCCTGGTCGTCTTCTTCTTGGTTTTCCATCTGATCTCGGTTAAAACCGATCTCGGCCAGCCTGGCCTGGACCTCTTGTTTGACGTAGTGGTCCAGCCACTCTCCTAGGCCCGTCACGCCCTCTGGCCTCGGGGATTCTGGCTCGTGGCGAGGCCCCCCGATGTTGCTAGGCAAGTGACTGCTGCTCAAGCCTTCTTCTTCGAAGCGGTCTCTCCTTCTATCGTTGAGGACCTGCCTCAGATCTTGGTTTTCTGGACGTCTCGGCTGCCGCCTGGGAGGCCTCCTCTGGTTTGCCTTGAGTCGTTCCTGGAGATGACAAATCAGCTCCTCCTTTTCTTGGAGGACCCTGTTCTGGGCCTCGAGCTCTTCGAACATGGGGTCGTCTCCTTGTTCGCGGGCTCGATGATAGGATTGACCGTCATCGTGAGTGCGATGATGAGAGGGATGAGATTTCATTTTTACAGGGGTTTTGCCTCGTTGTCGAGGGCCCGACGCGGAGGCGTTCTGCTGTAGACCCCTGGGTGGCTGATCGTCGCGGAGGCGAGGAGCCTCACGATGGTCGTCGCGATGGAGGTGCGTCGTTGCAGGCCGAGACGAGGAGGCCGACTGGACAACGCCCTCTACGTACGCGGGACCAGACTTTCCCCCGGACCTTCTTTGGCGGGGAACCCCTGGCTGCTCCTGCCTGACGGGGAGAGCCCCTGTTGGTCCTGGAGGGGGGAGGAGAGCGGAGCGAGCGCTAGCAGGCTGTTCCGGAGGTGCCGACTGGAGCGGCTGAGGTTGTAAAAATGGTGGAAACAAGGGTTGCTCTGGAGGTGGAAAGGACGATGCCCTTCGGGACTTCGACGCCCCTCCACCACCTTATCTGGTCTTTGGAGGCATGGCTATCACTGGTTCGAAGATCCTGAGTTCCCACAGACGGCGCCAACTGTAAGTGCCTAAAAATTACGGACTTGGTTAATGGAGGGTTGAAGAGGATTAAGCTCTTGGTTTGAAGATCTGGAGAATATGAAGGGAAGGATCGAGCCTCCGATATCCTGAAAGTGGAAGACTGAAGTCAGAGCCCCTGGCTATAGACAGCCGAAGGCACTCCGACGCTCAAGTTAGTATGAGAATTAAGAGGAGTGGAGAAGGAGAAGTATATTGGGGAGATAAAAGTGCGTACCCCATGTAGTCCTCCTTCATGCAATATATATAGACGTGAATGTCATCATGGGGATGGACCCAGGGAGGGACGGAAATCCCATCAGTGTGTACTCTTCTCTCCTGAGTGGGGGTAGGTAAAAGGGCCTGTCCCATCGGACCATCGCCCCATGCCTATGGATATGACCTTGGATAAGGCGTACTCCTTATCTAGGTCCAGCGCCCACTCTATTTGTCAGCTCGCCGTCGCCGTCACCCCGGCGCATTTATGATTGCATTTATGGCCGAGTGACAGGAGGCCGTGACCAAGGTCGAGACCGAGATCAGGCTTGAGGCCGAGACCGAGGTGGGAACTTATGATGTGGCTACCGAGATGCGTTCCACGATCTTTCCGAAATAGCGCTGCTGCCTACCTCAGGCGGCACCAAGATTAAAGGGTAATCCGAATTAGAGGAGCGCCCCCCCCCCCCCCCCCCCGCCCCCCCTAACATCCGTGGTTACGAAATGGCCCCACACAGGTTTCTACCAAAATGGTATTGCAAAGTAGAAAATAACAGTACTGCAAAAATGAAAAATCTTCCTACCTTGGAGGGAAAAAAACCCAAAAGTTAATTTAATAAAAACATCAAAATCTTCATTATAATAAGTCAAAATAGGTATTATAACAAAACCCATACTGTACAAAAGGAATAAAAAGGGTTCCCACCCCTTTAACCACAATAAACTTTGTAGCTTGTAATCTTGACTTGTTAACTATTTTGGAGTTACCATATTACCCTGAAAAACATAAAATGAGGGGTTTCTATCTGGATTCATCACTATATTTCTTGCCCAATTGTATGGTCTGAGATGATGAATCCTTGCAACTTCTAGACATATAGCCTCTATAGATCTTAAAGATATCAAATATGCAGCTCCGACATCATTGATAAAACAGATCTTCATAATTAGCTATAAATAATATTGAATTGGCTACAATTTGTTTGATTTTTTCCCATCATGTACTTTTCTCCTCTTTAGTGAAGCTTTTGGTTACCTCTTAAGTAAACTAAATAATTCAGAATTGATAATCAAGCAGAGTTGTGACTTTTAGAAGCTATGCAATGTGTGTTTTGGTTGGTGTTGCCACTCTTCGCTCAGATGAAATTTTACTTGAATGTATAATTAATCCATGGCACTTTACACATTCATTTCCAATCCGTCATCTTTGAGCAGTTGTGAACTAAGTTTGATTAATGGGGGTTCTTTTCCCCTACATGACTCATGCACAACACTTGTGTGTTGAATGTTCAGCTCTACTTGAACGGTCTTTGGACAGTGGGGATTGAGAATTCTGTATTGCACTTGTGTGGAAGTCCTGCAGGGGGAAGCCCAGTTGTTAATAGTTGACCATAACTGGGTTTGTATTTTCACTTTTTAAAACATTTCAAACTTGTTTCACACCTTAGAAATCTGCTTTTTGTATAACAAGAAAGAGTTAGTTTGGGAGAATAAAAAGGAACTCTTTCCAAATTTCCCTTTTCTCTTTCCAAAATTGTGCTGCTTAAAACACATGGAAAAATATATAAAAAAAGATTCATGTGTTGCATACAACATGGCCCACTATCTCGGAATGTAAAGTGGTATAGTCCATTTCATTCCAAAACGCTGAAATTGTGGAGCCCAAACTTTTGTAGACTGAAAAGGCATTGCCAGATAAATTGCAAAAACTAAAAAAAAAAAAAAAAAAACTGAAAAAGAAAACTGCTTTTGCACTTTTCAATTGAACACAGACAGAGACCCAACCCAATTGCCCATTATAGTCAAGTCCGATGAGCTAGGTGGATGGGAAATTTGATCATAGCTTGTTTGGAGTTTAATATTAGAAACCCAGTTGCCCATCATGGTGAACGAGTCAAGTTGATTGAGCCAGCTGGATGGGAAATTTGATAATAACTTGTTTAGAGTTTAATATTATAACTCTTTAACTAGAACTCAGAATCCATTTTGTGAATGCGTCGAGTTGAATGAGCCAGCTGGATGGGAAATATGTCATAGCTTTTCTAGAGTTTAATATTAGAACTCTTTCACCCAAACCCAGAAGCCATTATGTGAATGAGTCAAATTGAATGAGCTAGGTGGATGGGAAATTCAGTCGTAGCTCATTTATCTGAGTTTAATATTATAACTCTTTCAACTGAACCCAGAATGGGATGTCTGAGATGGTGACTGTAGTTCTCACCTCTTAACTTCTAGATCAATGCATAACTTGACTGCATTTTGTCTTATGGTTTTCTAATCCCACCATATAGCCGCCCCTGTATCAATATTGAGTTGCATGGATCTTCATTTAAGTTCTTTGTTGCTTGTATAATGTGTATACTATGATTGACAAAGTCTATGGATGCTTAAGTATCACAATGTTTTTTGAAGCCTTGTTATTCCTGTGCTCCACATCCACATCCATTTTCATTTCATACTTTGTCCAGGTGTGCTGTAGAAAAATAAGGAGACAATTCTAAAGAGTTTGAATAATTCAAGACTCTGGGAGGTATTTTACATCCATATGTATAAGTTTAGGTGTCTCACTTTTTTGTGAAGAATGCTGTTTGAGAATGATGAATTTTGTGCACTTTCGAACTGTAATTTTAGGAGAACCAGAAAACAACTTTTGTGGACTCTGAGATCTTCAAATAAAATTTTCCAAAAATGCTTAAATGTTGGGTGAACATGTGTGTCAGAATCTTGGCTATAGAGCTGGTATTCTTAGTTGCGCGATCATATAGAGCTGCCGGAGACTGCAATCATATAGAATTGCCATAGAGTCTCCTTTCAGCAGAAAGTAATGCAGGAGAAAGAAAGAGAAAATGGATATATATGGGCTTAACTACAGAATGCCTAGGCGTTTTTTGGTATATAAAAAAAAAAAAGCCTTTTAATGGGGCCCACTTGGATGCATGACATGGGAGTGATTGGGAGGCATGGTGATGGAAAGTTTTGGACCTAGATAAGAGGATTATGAGATATCAATCTGATAAAATTATCCAAGCCCTTGGTTATACGCCCTTGAGTTTTAATGGTTATACACCATGCGACTCATTCTGTGATAAAATCCAATGGTGAGTAATGTTTGGAACGGTATAAAATTTGGGTTTTTGCCAATTCATGGGGGTTGGTGTGTATGAAAGGGTTTGATTGATAAAAGGTTTGGACCAAGCCCTCAAAAAAATGAGGTTAGAAAAAAGGGATGTTGGTAAAGTAAGTTATCTGGAGAATTCTCTCTCAAAAAGAGAGAGAGAGAGAGAGAGAGAGAGAGAGAGAGAGAGAGAATTTGATCTGATACCTTGTGCGAACTTGATCATACGTTGTGCAAACACTAGAAAGAAAATATCTTTGGCAAAACTATGAAAAAATTTCCAGCCCTATTTATAATTGTACGACTGCAGTAGTCACAGTGTTCTCTATTTAGGAGATTTAAATTATCTGGTAGCATACTACTAGGCAGTTCGAATTAGATGTGATAAAAAACAGGCGACACTGTCAAGAAAGAATTTCCTAAAGTGCTATTGTTAATCATATAAGGCTATTATCAAAAAGCATATATTATGCATGAAAATCTTCATTATCCACTTTTTTTCCCTTGTAACTAATACATTATGACATGATGCTTTTGAGGTTGGAGTTGTTATTCAACTTGGTATATTGTGTAGGAATCTCATGAAAAAGCCACCTTTCTTAATGGAGGAAAAATGACACTGGAATTTCTTTCAGTCTCCGATGGGAGAGAAGGAATTGCTAAAGCCACTAGTTATCTTTGTTCAAAATATACGAAAGCTAAAACTTTAAGTGGAAATCAGAATAGGCTGGTTTTTACAGAAAGTGACATGGACATTGCACTCAAAGCAGTTGCTCTCTCTCTCTCTCTCTCTCTCTCTATATATATATATATATATATATATATATCTCACACAAGACTCATAATTTTTTTTCTCTATCTATTCCGGATTTTAGGTTGTGGAGGGCTGGAACCTGATCTTCTTCTAATATATGGACCTGCAAGATGCCATTAGGATTTCCAGCATGGAGAATGCGTTATACAGAGCTTGTGTAAGTTCTACTCTTTGATTTTTTGAAATGGAAGTTCTATTCTTTGATAGAATTCTATTTTTTTTTTCATTTTTTCCCATTATTTGGCAATCAATGGATCCATTGTTTTTTTTTTTCCCCGGGCCTCGTGTTACATTTGCAAAGGGCATTTAATATGTGCATGCTGACTACTGGATCATGTTGTAATTGCAATAGTTGATGTTTCACTTCAGTTTTTTGGGTCTTATTATTAATTTCTTCTGCAATGGATATACATAAGAGTCATTCTTTCCTGCCCTATTTGGTTGATTTCTCTCTATGGGCTGACTTAAGGCTGATTGATTTGTTGCAGACATATGGGAACATTGAAATCCATGAAATATGGTGCTGTTGTAAAAGCCATTCACAAATTCTTGACGGTGCGTCAAAACTATGGCAAATAGTTCAATGAAATCGCCCCCTTCTTTAATGTATAAATTTATCACTCTCATAATCATTTAGAAGTTGTAGTGCTTTTAACAAGAAAACATGTAAGATTTTTGTCTTTAGCTTCTCTGCTTCTTAATTTATATTGTGATTTAGAAGCTTTACTGATCGGAAAAAGAAAAAAAAAAAAAAAAAACTGAGCTAAAATTTGTGTTTGAAATTGACGTGAAAATTGTTTACCTACCTAACTGCCTATGCCATATTTTCCTTTTATTTTCTTTTTGACTTCTACTTTGGAAGTCATTCTGTATATGCATTTCCATTACTCGTATCAACTCTGGTAGTATTTGTTGTGTTTGATTTAGCATCTGCGCAAACTGGGTGTCCACAGAAGACGTTATCACTCTGCACTCTGCACAATGTTTATCAAGATTGCTAGTCCTCAAACAAGACAACAAAAATTAATACCATTTTGCAAGAACCCAAGTTCATTGATATCTCATCCTATATTGATTACTATTACAATTGAGGTACTTTTGTAGGCAGCTCATATAATTAGGAACTTTGCACACAGCAATGGTTCCTAAACTGATGCACCCCTGTTTGCCACATTCTACATTAGCAATTTCTTCATTCTCATCACCATCGAAATTTCATCCCTTCATGCTATCTGCTTAGAAACATTCATTCACCCTTATTGAAAAGAATCTACATACATATATGATGAACTATGATGACGCATGCCTTGGGCTGTTATCATTCAATTCATTTCGGCCAAACATTGTATCAATTACCCACAATCATTCTTATAAAAATATTATTGGGAGCAGAATAAATTTAAAATAGATAAAAATATTATTTATCATTCTTATAAGAAATCTGATGTGAGTGTATCTTTCAAATTGTGCAAGAATCTTTTATTATTTTACGGAGAAAATTTGGGTGGTCATATTCTTTCTCAAGATGTGATCTCCATAAAAAAATAAACAGAAATTGAAGAAATATATTTTAAATGTAAGAAATTATCCTAGAAAAACAAGAAAAGGTTTAAGGATGATTGTTCAATATGTAAATTTTTTAATGGTTGCAGTTTTTTTAACTTCTTAAAATGAAGCTGTGAACCGTTTTAAAACTTAGACTCAGTCTAGACATTTTTTTTCTTTCCAAATTTAGTCAAAAACTTGTTACTTTGGACAAATCACAGAGTTCATAAAATTCAAGGGATAAGCGGACCTAGGTGACACAAACCACATGTATCAGTTCAGGTTCAACTGGGTTGAATGGACCATTTCAACCCAAATGCATCGTAATGCTATTGTTGTAAGTCGTGTGAAGGGAATGTCCTTGGCGTTTTGTTACAATGGGCCACCAGACCCCTTGTGTTTTTTAGTTTAGGTGGCCATTTGGACCAGACCATCTCCAATGGCGGGGCGGCTTGAGTTTCATGGGACATACCTCAATGTCTAGCACTGATAATGGACTGCAAAGCACATGAGAAAGTCATTCATAAACATTTAAGTTTAATTTGATATTCTATGGACAATCGTCATATATGATGCTTGAGGCTGGAAGGATGAGCATTCAACAATCCTATTGTAGGGTTTTTTTCTAATATCATGAATTTTGAATATCTGAAAAGAAATTATTATTATTATATTTATTGATAACCCAAGGTATCTTCCCACCCAGCCCAGTTCAGGAGCCTTTGGCCTTAAGCTTGAGAGTATTCCCTACTTCCCTCGCCTACCAGTGAGTGGGATGTGTGGAACTTCGCCGCACACCCTCCTATTAATATTCCAAACTGCTCAAAATGAACACCATGGTACCCTCAAATTTTATTTTAATAGGAATTGGCCCTTCAATTAAGATTTTTTAATGAATTTCTCTTTTTTTTTAAATAAAAAGGTACTTCACCCATGTTTGAGATTCTATAAAACCTAAAAGGGTATATGCTCATGGTTCAGTAGGGTCAGCATCTCCCTTTCATTAGGAGGGCAAGGGATCAAGTCCTGGGTTCTCCATAGAGAATGAATGATCTGATCGAGCACATTTGGAGCTGACATAGTGATAAATTAAAAAACCTCAGATATTTGAGCTTCAAAGTGGAAATCCGCACGGAGAAAATGGGTTTGACCCGGACCAGCCCCGGCAAAAAAGATCTCCCCATTTTACTCTACTAGTATTTTAAGGGGTTTTTTTTTATGGGAAAGGAAGGAGATGGGAATGGTTAAGGAATCTTGTATCGAATTCGTATCTTATATGCAAACCACAACAGGAAAAACTACAATGTCACGGACAGGTGACGGTTGCCAACTGTCATGTGAGCTTTGAGATGGAGATATCTAATGGTTGTGATCTTCTGGAAGAGTCATTGGACCCCACCGACTCTTTAAAGTTCGTTTGATCTTCGAAGAAAGTCAAGATTTGTCAGAGGATTCCACCATGTGGATTTTGGAGTTCTAGGAGATTTGGGGCGAGTCATCTAAGATGTGACAAAGATATACGGTGGGAAATCAGAGAGGTATTATTAGAAACTCTTTAGGAGCTTTAAGAAAGCAATTGAAGAGGTATTATTTTCATATGATAATGGTTATTATTTCTTTGTAGTTTTTTAGAGTCTCTTTATTATTGTTGTAGTGTGATTGCTAATTTTATTTTAATCCGACTAATTTGAGTAAAAAAACTAATTTCTTCGAGGAATATTGGCTATTGTAGTTGAAAAGCTCATATCGGATTTGAGTGTCAGTAGTAGAATGTGAGCCTCCGTTGTACTTGGATTCTCAAAAAAATAAAATAAGATAAAATAAAATTCATGTTGAAAATTCCTGGAGGGTTGAAAAACTCAAACCTAACAGAAAGTAAATAAATCCCAGCACAGATACTAATATGGAATTAAAAACCTAAGTTAATCAAGCAATCAATCAATAAGATGGACACCAGATTTTTTACGTGGAAAACCCTGGAAAGGGAAAAAACCACGGGACCTAGCACCGGTCCAGAAAGATCAAGCACTATAAACTCGAAGGTTACAAGATGAACTCACTCTCCTTTACAGTTGATCACAACCTAAGGACCACCGTGAATCTTGTCGACGACCACGCCGTTCACCTTCTTCAGTACTTCAATCTCCACGCCTTAAGCAAGGCGAATTGGCTGGAAGATGGATGGGGATTCTCCAGATAACAATACTTCAGCACATGAATCTCTCACAAGAACTCTCTGGAGGAAGTAAATCTCTTTTAAGATAATCTAGGGTTTAGATCAGAGAGAGGTAAGGTTTCTGAAGGGATTAAACCCTTAAATAGGCTTAGGAATTCGTATGGGATAGTTTCAGTTTGAATAGGATTGAAGAACAGGGCTTTAGAAAGAGCAGGCTAAAAAATAGCAGACTTCGTCGCTGGCCGATCGATCGGCCCTGCAGGTCCGATCGATCAGTCTGACTTTTAACTGAGGCCTTTTTCTGGGCGATCGATCGGCCTGCAGGTCCGATCGATCGGTCATACTGTTCGTTGAAAACTCTCTGTTTCTTGCTGATTTGAAACTCTTCTTCAACACGAAGTCTTCTTCAACACGAAGTGTTCCATCTAAGAATTGTAAATTACATAGAATCCCATGTTTTGTCCACCCAATGAATTAGCCAACACACAAAAATACTTACAATCTCCCCCTTTGGCAATTCATGGACAAAACAACTAATACAATGAGTCTACCCAAAAACTACCCAAACAAAGACTATACTTGATCAAAACCATCATCTCCATTGCTCCTATACTCGAGCAAAACATCATATCCATTGCTGATACCTGCAATACCTGTCACGAACAAACTTTGACAGAAGATCGAATCAAGCACACACATGAATATAAAGAACAGTAAAGACTAGATACCACCTAATTCTCCCCATTTTTTGCCATAAATTGACAAGGGTAATAACAGTTAAAGGAGAGAACAAGAGTAAGAAAATAGAAAAACAGAAAGAAGTTCTAGCAGGAAAGAAATAAGCCAAGTGATAATCAAACGACGGCAATTAACAGTTAATGATAAGCCAAGTGAAATAAGAGAAGGACTATTGAGGAGGAGGGGGGAATCGATGAAGTAAAGAGTCCAGCTTTTCCGCAATCAGGTTGCTGCCAAGATGGAGTTGCTGTATCTGAGTAAACACATCTTGAAATTGGGAGTCCATCCGATGCTCAAGTAGCTCGATCTGTATGGACTGATCTAGAAGACGATTTTCCAAGTCTTGAAAATAGGGAGGCACAGCAGCCTCAAACTGATGATCCACTTGAGCAGCTTCTCCTTCTTGAAGTGGAGCTTCATCACCACTGTCATCAACATGAGCTGACGAAAGACTGACAATGCGATATGTAATGGGGCCTCTCCCTCGTACGAGTGAATCATATGGCCCAAGGGCTACACCTCTAGATAAGAGTATGCGAGTGATGAGTGCGCCGTATGGCAAAGAAGTAGAGGTAGCACCTAGGGGGGCAGCCAGCATGTGCTTAAAAATGGTGAGGGGAACATCGATAGACCGGCCAGTCCCAATCAAATATAACAAATAGCCGGTATCACTAATCACCTCTGAATATCTCCCCTTTGGGTGAAGATTATAGCACACAAACAGATTCAACATTCGGTATGACGGAGTGAGAAACTTCTGCTTCAAAGTGCCACCTGGCCATGTAGTCTTCCGACCGGCAGTAAGTGTTGTGACAACTTCATCCCAATCAGTATTGTCAACAGGGTCTTCCATATCATCAGGATCTGGCTCAGGAGTCGGGTATTCTGCATCAAGACTCCTATCAATTTGAAGAAATTGGGCCAAGAAGGTTGGAGTGATTTCCACAATTGTTCCTCGAACAAACGACTTGAAAGATTCATCTCCAAATGCATGAAAGTTGTTGTAAAATTCCTGGACCAGCGACCCATAGCATGTGGGATCAAAGACACAGAGGGAATCCCATTCCCTTTCGCGAAGCCACTAACTAAAATTAATTTCGATCTTTGCCAATCGAATGGGACGCTCAACAAGTACTTGCTTCTTTGAAATGATACTTGTAAATGAATTTTCCTTGACTAAACTCTGAAATCTAGAACCATCAAAAGTAGGTGCAGATGATGAGCTTCCACGATGGCATGATTTCTTGCGAGGTTGAGAAGTTTTTGGAGCCATTTCTTCTTTGGGGCAATGCACCAAACACCTGGAGTGCAAGAGATAGAGAACAAAATCCAACCTTCAACTTAGAAAATGGTCATCCAAAATGGATGTACAACCTGAATAGTTCTGTCTACGACAGAGTGCAGTCAACACCATGACAAAAGAGAACCGTTGCAGCACCTACATTCTTGTCAATAAACCACAACCAATCACAATCATACTCCAAACATCCAACACAACTACCAAAGCCATAATCTAGACAATGAAAGGAAATGTAAAGAAAGTAAGGAAGGAGGAGTAAACCATACCTTAGAGCAAGTGATCCCAACAGAAAACCGAGAAGTAGAAAGGTCAAATGGTGCTAGGGCAGAGGAATGGAAACAGAAAAAGAAGAGGAAGATAACAAAAGAAAAGCAAACGAACTGAACTGGTTTTTAAAACATGACTGACACGATGGCCGATCGATCGGTCTAATCAGGCCGATCGATCGGTCCTGGTCCAGAACTGAGAAACGAACCAAAAAGAGAGGGAAAGAGCTGGGTTTGTCCCTTTTGATCATACACTGACTCTTGTACCAAGCATAAGTGTGTAGGAGTGAGTGAACATTTTGAAAAACACAGTCTGTTCTAGGAGTAATGATAGGATCACACACAACAGACTCAGCTCCTTTTTCTTTTTTTTTTTAACAGGTGACTGTGCAATGTCTAGGTCTCTTAAACTTTCTAAATAACCCATGTAACGAGCATTCAGCTAATGACTCCCAAACCAGATGGCTTTAGGGCACTGAGTATGTAAATACTTCGACGGGCTTACTGGCTCGGGTTAAAGAGGCTACAAACCCAAACTAGTCACGGAGTATGAAAATAAATGAACAAATAAGATCCATCATAGGTGACTTTCACACTAATGAGTATGGTAGCCTTCTCTAATGAAACTTTTCAATCATATAGCAGCTATCACACATACTCGTAGGTAGTCCTGATCCTCTGGCATCTTTTTTTTTTTTTTATGCCTGGAGAGAAGAGTACTGATAATATGCAATCAAACCATAACCATCAAACTATGAGGAAATTGTAGTGCACAAAAAAAACTTAAACTTGGCAAAAGATCAATGAATCACAAGATAGGGAAACTACTAAAAGATGGAGAAAAGAAAACAAATTAAGGGTGAGAACAAATACCTAGAGACTTACGAAGGGAATCAAACCGAATTGGGTCCAAGGGTTTGGTAAGAATGTCAGCCAGTTGATTTTCCGTAGGGATGTGCTCCAAGCAAATGATCTTCTCTTCCACCAAATCTCTAATAAAGTGATGCCTTATGTCTATGTGTTTGGTTCTAGAGTGTTGTACCGGGTTTTTAGAGATGTCAATGGCACTCTTGTTATCACAATAAACAACCATTGTGGTTTGTGCAATGCCATAATCAGATAGCATTTGTTTCATCCATAACAATTGTGTGCAACAGCTTCCAGCCGCAATGTATTCTGACTCAGCTGTGGATAGGGAGGTGGATGTTTGTTTCTTACTATGCCATGCAACCAAATTATTGCCAATAAGAAAACAGCCGCCAGACGTGCTTTTCCGATCATCTACGCAACCAGCCCAGTCAGCATCTGAGTAGCCTACAACATTCATATTTGTATCTCTTGAAAACCATATTCCAAAATCCGTGGTGCCACTGACATATTTCAGAATCCTCTTCACTGCTTGGACATGAGATTCCTTAGGTCTTGACTGATACCTAGCACAAACACAAACACTAAAGGAGATGTCTGGTCGACTAGCAGTCAAGTACAACAAGCTTCCTATCATGCTTTGATACATTCTTTCATCAAAATCTTTTCCGGAAGAGTCTAAACTCAACTTAACTGTAGTGCTCATAGGAGTACTGGAGTGCTTGGCTGTGTTCATCCCAAATTTCTTCAAGATGTTGTGAGCATATTTGGATTGAGACAGGAATATCCCATTCTCGCGACCTAAGAAGAAGGATAATTCTCCTACCATGCTCATCTCAAATTCTTGGGACATACATGTGGCAAAGGAGGTAGCTAGACTTTCAGATGTGGATCCGAAAACAATATCATCCACATAAACTTGAGCAATGAGAATATTGTTTCTTTCTCTCTTGATGAAGAGTGTTTTATCCACATTGCCCCGTACAAAAGAATTTTCTAACAGGAAGATAGTCAGTCTCTCATACCATGCTCGAGGGGCCTGCTTCAAACCGTACAAAGCTTTATTCAACTTGAACACATGATCAGGGCTATGAGGGTCTTGGAAACCTTTCGGTTGTTCTACATACACCTCCTCATTCAAAAATCCATTCAAGAAGGCACTCTTGACATCCATCTGATATAACTTGATTTTCAAGGAACAAGCTACAGCCAATTAAATTCGAATGGACTCAAGACGGGCAACCGGAGCAAAGGTTTCATCAAAATCGATTCCCTCCACCTGTGTGTAACCCTGGGCAACCAGCCTAGCTTTGTTTCGAATGACTTGTCCAAATTCATCTGTTTTATTTTTTAAAATCCATTTTGTCCCGATGACATGTGTATTTTTGGGCCGTGGAACTAGTTTCCAAACATCGTTACGCTCAAATTGACCTAACTCCTCATGCATGGCGTTAATCCAGGAGTCGTCAATAAGCGCTTCTTTAATGTTTTTGGGTTCAAGAGAGGAAACATAACACAAGAAATTTACCTTACTTTGCACTTGCTGACGAGTTTTTAGAGGGGCATGAACATCACCAATAACTTTTGTAAGAGAGTGATCTCTGATTACCTGATCTTTTTGGGATCTAGGATGTACTTCCTTGCTTGGAGAAAGTTGATGACTAGATGTTCGTTGAGCAGAATCTTTCAGTCTAGACATTTCACTTTCAGATTCTGATTCTGCGTCAGGAATAACAGCTTCTTGATCCGGTGTAACTGGATCTTCTTGTTCCGTATGTTGCTTGCCATCTTGCTTATCCTGCGGAGAAGAATAAAGAGTTATTGGAAATTCATCTTCGTTATCAGAAAAATAAGAAGGTCCAGCATCATCAACAATGACATTGATGGATTCCATAACCGTTAAAGTACGTAAATGAAACACTCTGTAGGCTTTGCTGTTTAACGAATACCCAAGAAAGATCCCTTCATCGCTTCGGGAGTCAAATTTTCCCAGATGTTCTCTATCTTTCAAGATATAACATTTACTCCCGAAGGTTTTGAAGTATTTTACAGTGGGTTTTCGTCCCGTCCATAGTTCATAAGGAGTGTTCTTTGTGGCTGCCCTGATGTACACACGATTAATCACATATACAGCAGTGTTGACTGCCTCTGCCCAAAACCTCTGTGGCACGTTTTTACTATGGATCATGACTCGAGCCATTTCTTGAACAACTCGATTTTTCCTTTCAACAACTCCATTCTGTTGTGGAGTTTTAGGGGCAGAAAACTCATGTTTAATGCCATTTTCGGTGCAAAAAGAGTCAAAAGAGGAGTTTTGAAACTCAGTGCCATGATCAGATCTGATTCTTACAACTCCACCAAACTGTGCACCCTTATCTGCAAGAAGTTGAAGCCATAAGCAATGGAATACATCAAAAGTTTCAGATTTATCTCTAAGAAAGCGGACCCAAGAAAATCTAGAGAAATCATCGACGGTAAGAAAAATGTACTTTTTGCCACCAATACTTTCAGATCTTGCGGGACCCATAAGATCCATATGAAGTAGCTCTAGTGGTCTCTTGGTAGTAAGCACATCCAATTTCTTATGTGGTACTCTAATTTGTTTTCCCAATTGAAAGGGCCACACACGTGATTATCCGGTTTTTGAAGTTTGGGGAGACCTCGAACCAATTCTTGTTTAGAAAGTTTTTCCAAGTCAGAATGGTTAATGTGACCTAGCCTTTGATGCCAAAGGTCAACAACATTAATAGTAGCAGAATTGCAGTTTAAGACTTTTTCATTAGCAACCACATAGCAGTTATCGGAATTCTTTTTACCAGAAAGAACATGTTTTCCATGACTCTCAACAATAGTGCAAGTATTTAGAGAAAAATGAACCTCATTACCAGACTCACAGAATTGACTGATACTTAGCAAATTTGCTTTGAGTCCATCAACCAAAAAGACATTATTGATAGTTGACATACCTGGTATGTTGACAGATCCTTTACCAATTACCTTTGATTTGCTTCCATCTCCAAATTGAACATTACCACCATGATGACTTTCAAGGGATGTGAAAAGAGACTTATCCCCTGACATATGTCTAGAGCACCCGCTGTCTAAGTACCAAACATGTGAACTTTGAGCTTTAAGAGCAGTGAGTACCACATTGCAACAGAGATCAGATTTACGTATCCAAATGGATTTTCGTTTGACATTATTAGGACTCAAATTCATGTTTTTTCTTTCATTGCGAAGTTTCTTACGTAATTTGTTGCAATGAGGCCTGATATGTCCAATGATTCCACAAAAATGACAAGTAGGGACATATTTATGTTGAGGCATGTAATTCTTTTGATTGGAGTTCACATGTTTAGGTTGAGGAACAGTAGGTTCAATAGCAAATAGTGTATTACCCCGAACAAATTTACCTTGGTTCTTGGAGGAAGAAGCACCATATTCAAAACCAAGGCCATGCTTGCTGCTTGATATGATTTGTGCACCCAGAATTTCATCCAGTTTCTTTGACCCTGTGTTCATCCGATTAAGGTCAGCTTTGGTAGAGTCCATTTCAGCAATAGTCATCTTGAGCTTGTCCGAGATGCTAGCATTATCCGCTTTGCAGGAATCCAGTTCTTTCTTAAGACTTAGTATCTCTTGCTCAGCTTGAACAAAGAGCTCATGAAGTGAATCACGTCCATTCCCTACAGAAATCAACTTGTCAGATAGAATGGTACGCTGTGTTTCAAGTTGTAATACTTTACCTTGGGCTTCATTGAGTTCAGATTTAAGAACAAGATTTTCTTTTTCAGCAGCCTTCCATTTTCCTTTCAGAATATCATTTAATTTTGTCATCCTCCTAGAGTGTTTTAGGAGACTTTGATATGCTTCCACTAAATCTTGTTCATTATCTGACAAAGAATTAAGATCCTCTGAACTAATTTCATCAGATTTTTCCACACCTTCCTGCAAAAAAGAATCATGAGATCTTGCCATAAAAGCCATAAACTTACCATTGTCAGGTGATGACGATTCGGGTTCAGTGTCATTGCATTCTTGGTCTGAATCATCATCCCACGTGACATTCAAAACCTTTCCTTGAGATCGGAAAGTTCTATTGACACATTGAGAGGCATAGTGACCAAAACCTTTGCATTCATAACAGTGTGTACTCTTGGGGGGAATTTTGGACACATTTTTCTCAGGATTTTGACTAGCATTGGGTTTAAACAAAGAAGAAGGTTTATTCTGTCCTTTTTGAAAGGAATTTTTAAAATTCTTTCTAAAATCCTTCTTGTCGTTTTTCAAAAATCTTTTGAACTTCTTAACAAGGAGGGCATCAAGTTCTGGGTCTTCAGTCTCTTGTTCAGAGTCATTATCATTCTCCAGATGAGACTTCAAAGCCATCCCTTTAGCTTTCTTTGTTTTCCTGAGATTGACTTCAAATGTTTACATGTTGCCAACTAATTGATCAACTTTAATTGAATCCAAATTGCTGGACTCCTCAATTGCTACTACTTTTGGGTCAAATCTCTCAGGAAGAGATCGGAGAATCTTTTTAACAATTTTATGTTCCGGAATGACTTCACCCAAGTAGAAAGTAGAATTAACAATAGCAGACAGTTTATCATTGAAATCATCAAAAACTTCAGATTCATCCATTTTCAGATTTTCAAAGGCAGTAGCCAAATTCTGAAGTTTGGCTTGCTTAACTTTGAGAGTACCTTCATGGACAGTTTCTAGTATATCCCATGCTTCTTTGGCAGTTTTGCAAATAGATATTCGACGAAATTCAGAAGGAGAAACACCATTAAAAATTGCATTTAAGGCTCTACTATTAAAATTAAAGGCTTGTTTATCATCTTTGGTCCATTGAGGCATGGGTTTTTCAATGGTCTTGTTGTCATCAGAGGCAACAGTAGGCTTAGTGTAACCAAATTCAACACAGTTCCAAACATCCAGATCTATGGATTGAAGGAAAGCAGTCATTCGAACTTTCCAATAATGGTAGTTCGAACCATCCAAGAGAGGAGGTTTGGAAATTGATGATCCATCTCTAACAACATCCATATCAGAAATCTGTGAAGATCTCACACAACAAGTTAGTGTGAATCTGCTCTGATACCAATTGAAAATTCCTGGAGGGTTGAAAAACTCAAACCTAACAGAAAGTAAATAAATCCCAGCACAGATACTAATATGGAATTAAAAACCTAAGTTAATCAAGCAATCAATCAATAAGATGGACACCAGATTTTTTACGTGGAAAACCCTGGAAAGGGAAAAAACCACGGGACCTAGCACCGGTCCAGAAAGATCAAGCACTATAAACTCGAAGGTTACAAGATGAACTCACTCTCCTTTACAGTTGATCACAACCTAAGGACCACCGTGAATCTTGTCGACGACCACGCCGTTCACCTTCTTCAGTACTTCAATCTCCACGCCTTAAGCAAGGCGAATTGGCTGGAAGATGGATGGGGATTCTCCAGATAACAATACTTCAGCACATGAATCTCTCACAAGAACTCTCTGGAGGAAGTAAATCTCTCTTAAGATAATCTAGGGTTTAGATCAGAGAGAGGTAAGGTTTGTGAAGGGATTAAACCCTTAAATAGGCTTAGGAATTCGTATGGGATAGTTTCAGTTTGAATAGGATTGAAGAACAGGGCTTTAGAAAGAGCAGGCTAAAAAATAGCAGACTTTGCCGCTGGCCAATCGATCAGCCCTGCAGGTCCGATCGATCGGTCTGACTTTTAACTGAGGCATTTTTCTGGGCGATTGATCGGCCTGCAGGTCCGATCGATCGATCATACTGTTCGTTGAAAACTCTCTGTTTCTTGCTGATTTGAAACTCTTCTTCAACACGAAGTCTTCTTCAACACGAAGTGGTCCATCTAAGAATTGTAAATTACATAGAATCCCATGTTTTGTCCACCCAATGAATTAGCCAACACACAAAAATACTTACACATGTCTTTAAAGCATGCAATCAATCACGATTATTGGTAGTTGGCGTTAATTTTGACCTATTCAATCCACCATCATCTTTTGACTTTTTTCACCATCGTCTGCCCCGCCCAAATTAAAATTTTGGGTCTGCCACTGCTTATAAATACATCCCAACCCCATCATTCAACCTACTAACAATAAACAAGATGAAGATGTTGAAGTCAGACTTCATCTTGATCTGTGTCTTGCTTCGTCCAAAAGGACTCAATGTTTCATGAAGGAGACGTGGAAGAAGAAATTCTGAGCTGACCACTTAGCTGTTTGCAGTTACAACTACTGTGGCCCAAATATCACCGATCTCGCCATCATGTCCCTGGACATGGCTTCAACAAACGCTGAACAATTTTTTACCAAAAAAAAAAACAAACGCACGCTGCACAATGGAAGGAGCCCTGAATTCAGGGGAGTCTCTGTCCCCCACTCGCTTTTAATGGGCAGATGGAAAGGTGAAAAACACAGCCCCAAAGTTATGACAATGATATGAATGTTTGTGGGGGAGCAGAAAAACAACTTTGAAGGTTCTCCACTGGCAAATCAGGTGGTGCTGGTGAAGCATTTTCTCCCTTTTGGTAGATTGATGAGTGGTACACAACATATGAAACAACCCACATTCCTCGATCGCTGGGCAGATGTGTGAGATGAGATACTCTTGCCACTGGGGTGTATTGGTGGTCAAAGTCAAAGAAATTGCTAGCTTAAAAGTGGTACTTGGAGGAATAGAGTAATAATTTGATTCTAATGAAAACCCTCAGAAATGTACATGAACAGGATGGTGGTTCTTTAAGACAATGAGTTCCATCGAGAGAATTACCTGGTTCAGTTTGAAAATGATAAGACTTTCATGGGCCATATACATTTGTGTGTCCTTGATTACAGTAGAAAAAACATAGATGTCAAAAGATGAAAATTATGATGTATCCAATGAACAGTCTTTTCTCTCACAAGAGAGTCTGGCTCAAACAGCAGACCAGCTAAGATGAAAGATTTGCAGTTGAAATGCAGTCAGCCCCAACTTACGCCCTCAAACATGAAAGCTTATGTTGGGAATAAAAAAATGATTTACATAACACAAGAAAATACATTGTATCACTTAATTGTTATTTAATTAATTATAATGTAACATTCAATCTCTTAAAGTTCCAGATTTTTTTTCCCAATTTTTTGCAGGTAAACTCTGCCAAAATATTTCATATTAAGCTCCATCCGAGGGTTGTTGCATCCATCATTGATTGAAAAAAAAGTGCGGTAACTAACAGAAATTAACCTTCCTCCTGATTCTTTGCTGCACCACTACTTCCTGAAAAGGCAAAGTATGGAAGGAAGTACATTGTAAGGATAAACAATTTACTCATGTGATCATAATTCTAGTATCTTACAAAAAGGGCATACTAAGAATGGGAAATGTCTAAATTAATTAAAGCCAGAATAAGATGAAAAATAAAGAAGACTGTTTTTACTTTGTGCATGGTAAAAATAAAGAATAATGTTTAAGGAATATAAATACACATAACAACTTGCTTCATTCATGTCCTATTACCATTCATTGAAATTCAAAAGCTCACACAATTCGGAAGCATTCAAAGTTCAGAAAGGAAAAGAAAAGAACCCTTACCAACTTCTCCTTGAATGTTTCAATATGTCTTTCAATTAGAGACAAATTGTTTTTCAGGTATTGCTCTTATAAAAATCCTTAAAAGAGACATTTGTGTTGGCTCTTGTAAATACTCACACACTACCCAAGTCCCTCATCATCAGCGAAACAGCCAAATCCCTGGATGTTTATATGAAGGGGAGGTGCCTCACCATTGAGTTACCAGTGGATTGGCCTTAAAAGAGAGTTTCACATTTAATTTCTTTTTCACTTCATTTATTTATGTTTTATATATATATATATATATGTATAAAAAAAATGGGTTGTGTTCTTCTAAGATGTACCCCATGGATTGTGTGAGGTAACTCATTTTCTATCACGTCGGACACCCTATGACAAATCCAACCCACTCACACTCGCTATCTTTCCATAAATGGCAGTCACCCTAATTTGACACTAATCTGAATTATACAAACCGTTCGAATAAATTCCATAAAAAATGTAACTTAAGAACCCATTAAAAGTTTTAAGGCCTCTAAATCAGTGGTTGTGTGCAGAGGAAATCATATAATGAATAATTCACATATCCAACGAAATCCATGAATGTGTTGGCACATTGGGCTTCTCAAAACCACCACATTTACCTCCTATGATGCACGGATACTTCAAAATGGGCAACGTATTGTGTCGTATCGTATCCGATACTTCACTTTTTATGTGTAAAATCTATGTCCCTACCATGAGTATGGCGTGTCTTTGCCGTATCCATGCCGTATCTGTGCATCATAGTTTACCTCGTAACTGAGTTCAAGGGACAAGAAACACGGCAATTTCTCATAGCATATAACAATTTCCTTAACAGTTTTGTGAAAACTTTGAAATCATACGAACTAGTTTAACTACAAATTACAATGATAACAATGAGGACATGAATAAAAAGTCCATAGAATAAGTACCTATTTACTGGGTAGAAAATCTAGGATTATACATTACGTATATAAGGTGTGCATGACAAATTTATCGAAGTGATTCTAAAAAACTTTACCGTATTCACTAAATATTACACCACCAGAAGACAGCCCTTCCTCGACTTTAATTAATTGGAGGGTCATCCTGGGTCCAATCTCTTGAAGTTTGACAGCACTCTTTGTAGAAGCTCTGTTCACTCTACCAAGATCACTTGCCAGATCTACTGTTGCAGCTTCATCATCCACTTCACTTTCTGATCCATAACCAGCCCTTGATAAGGGACAAAAGCATTAAAGATTAATTTTCTTCCTCACCCAAAATCTACAGAGAGCAAGTGCAGAAATGTCAGAAAACGTTTCTATCTATTCAATTGAGAATAAAATCATAATGTAGCACAACTTAAGTCATGCATTATAAATTATTTGAAACAAGTTTAGAACTATAGAATTGAAGCTGATTGCGATGTTCATTTCTTTTTCTTGATCTTTCATAACAGTGAAATTCTTTTAATTCACAATTGTTTGAGCGTGTTTTCGTGAATCGCCTCGACATGATGTTCATATCGTCCGTTATCAAATAAATAAAATAAAATGATGTTCATATCCTGCCTTGACAGGCTCTTTTCGTTTTCTCTTTGGGGCTGCAATGGCCCCTTGTGTCTAGCCTCTCCTAGAACCTTTTCAGTATAGCTTCATACTGAACAGTTTTTTTTTTTTAAACTATTTTTTATATCATGACCGCTACCATCCAAACTAGATAAATAATTAAACATGTTAGGCCCACAAATCCAATTGGCAGCATTCATAAAATATTGACTAAAATTCTTGCCAAACAGCTGCGCAAATGCCTCCCTCTATAATTTCTAGTCAGCAAAGCGCTTTAATCGAAGGCCATCAAATTTTGGATTCAGTCTTGATTACCTAGAAAATTTAAAGCTTGCAGTTATTTGCAAATAAGATTTTAAGAGAGCATATTATATAGAGGATTAGGACTCTCTTGATGATTGTTTATTCTATATGGGGGTTTGGAGAAAAGTGACCTATTGTCTCCTCTATGGCTGAAGTGCTAAATCAAATGCTCATCAGAGCTAGAAAGGTTGATTTAATTAGAAGTTTCCAGATTTAAGAAATCTAAGGTTGAGGTTTCTCATCTCAAATCACTGACCATACAATTAGCTTTTGTTGATGCTAGCAAAACTAGTAGAAAATTTGAAAATTTTGAAAATATTGTTGCAGTATCATGTTGCTTCAAATCCCAAGGCTTTGATTTTCAATTATTTGGAGTTGTTGAGTTGACTTCTCTGTTTGGTCTCATGTATTTCAGAGGAACCTTCAGAGAAACTAGAAAAATACTCCATTCTACCTTAAAATCTCATCTTGTCAAGTTCACAAATAGTAACCCAGAAAATATTCCATTCTTCCCTAAGCTACATTTGTGCTTAATGTGGTTCACCTTCAATGCAAATATTTAAGGGGTGAAAGACATCTTACTTTGTAACAAAGTCGCTCATGTCCTGGAGACTCCGCAAATCTGGTACCTGATGGTTCAGCACAAATTTTCTAATCCTACAAGAGACACCCAGAGGCTGTAATCTGATAGAATAATGTCGAAAATCATTAAGCTTCGTATCTTTATCATAATTGAGCAGCACAATCCTCTGACATGAGGAAAGGTTGACCTGAAATAATGAAGGATAGATCAAATGAGAGGAGCAACTATAACACAACCAAGGAAAACAAGGAAGATAAAAAAAATAAAAAAAAATAGAAGAAGCCAGGGCAAATACGGTTTTAATGTCAATCGATGGAAATATGCTCTGGAAAATGATCGTTGTGAGTTTGAGATGCTGTTCCCCAGTGCCAAACCCCGAAAGAACAATCTGCAAGTAAAGTTTCCAAAACCATTATCAATAAAAGACTGTAAATCAATTTTACAAGAAATAACAAATAAAAATAGCTTGGGCTACCTCCACCACTATATTACCTTTAATAGAGTTAACAGGTTTTACAGAAATGCCATAAAAATATGGAATCAGTTTTGTCAAAGGAGAAAAAAACATATGCTGGTTGGCACATACAACTTCCAGCAAAAATTTTAAATCATGGTGGACCGGGCTTAGACACACCCCTGATGAAGCCCAGACCTAGCCCATTGCTAATAAGAAATTAAGAATCTTAATAGAAACTGCTATGATAAGAATATAGTATATACATATGCCTACAAACCAATCACATAATCAGTACACCAAGTATGATAGAAGCTTTAAGTTGATGGTTAGTCAAATATATAGTACTACGAGCATTACCAGAGGTGGGTTTTTGAAAAGATCTGGAGGACATCTAGGACGAGCTTGAGAATGAGCCACATCCACTGCCAATGAATACTCGTGTATTTTGAATGTGAGAGTTGGGCCTTGGGGGGTCCTTGCAACCCTCAGATAGGGTGAACTTCCTGTTTTAGATAAGATTAGAAAATGTGTCACACCCATTGGCCCTGAAATATTCAAAAAGTCCTTGAGATTATTCCGTTTCTTCTCCTGTCATGGTCAAACAAACACAAATACATTGAGTAATTATATATATATATATAAAGCAAGGAGAAAAGAAAAAAGAAATATGTATTGATCCATCATGGAAAACTTCATAATCTGAATAGCAAATAATCTGAGAAACTCTTGAAGGCTCTTTGGATGTGGGGAGAGAGGGTGTGGACAAGGCATTTTCCTTAGAACTCCTCTTTGCCCTGCTTGGTTTTACATTTTGTGGGGAAAAGTCAAGACCATTTAGTGCAGTGGAGATTTATCTAATTTGTTGAGAAAGACAAAAGATCCACTAAGTGATAAAATAACTTCTAACACCAGTCAATTTCTCTCCACTGCCATTTTTCTCCAATGAAAACTAAGGAAACCCACATCTTTCACTTTCCCCAGATTCCCTACATCCCACTGCCTGCTTACTCTTTATAAACATCCATCACTTGCAGATATGCAATGTAGGTGTAACCTGAAGGGAACCACAAGCATGGATGTTTCTATCTGATGCACTGAAAATGAAATTTGTGAGAACGGAAATCTACATTCTACAGTGATAACACTAGTTCGAATCAGAATGTCTACCCATCATTTTTTATCAATATATGTGCACCAAGCTTGCATGCAAATGTGTTAATTCATGTATGTAAGCATGCAGGTATGCACACATATGCAATAGTAACATGTGAAATTGGATGGGTCTATATGTATTCTTGTGCTTGTGGACAAAAATGTATTTGCATACTCTTGACACTCGACTAAAGACTCCGAACAGTTTTTGCCAATTCCTTGAGAAAGCAGATGCATTGCTTTTAACATTAGCATACATTTCGTGTAACATCTCATTTACCAAGCTACAACAAAGTGAGCAGATTAAATAAACAGATTAGTTACCTTCAATTTGAGCGCGGTATATGCGGGAGCATAAGCTTTCGCAAGTCCATTTGGAGCTGCCTCAAGGAACCCAGAAGCTTTCCTCTAGAAAAGACGACGCTTTTCGGGATCCTATCTCCCGTAACGTGATCAACAGTGGGCGTTCTCACTCCTGGCTTACAAATGCCTTGTTCTTCTTCTTCTTCATATATACCATAAAAACAACCCATTCAGTATCAAGATAAATGCATCAAAGATGTTGAAAGAAATGCAATCGAAGTCAGGAACATGATAATTTGCTTACATTTCGAAATCGAGCCATTGCATCAGATTGAAGTTCTACCTTGAGGGTTCCTGAAAAAGAAACTGAAGATCAATAAACAATACCCAAGCCCCAGAATCTCGTATAAATGTCAGAAAACTGAAAAAAAAAAAAAAATGATTGTGAGGAAGCCCCAATTCGAATCCAAAACGATTTCATTGACTTCTCGATTGCAAAATGAGATTCAAAAACAGATTTGGAAGTTTCATCATCGAAGACATGAGAGTAGGGTTTTCTGATCATACCTTGAGTGAGTCAATCAAAGAACTCTAATTTCTTCAATACAGACAATTTATAAATCGCCAAGATGCAGAAATCAAGATTACTTTGCATGGCACGGGATCACCAATTCAGTACAGTTGGTTTGACACGGTTCAATCTCTGCCTGCTGACTGCAAGAGCCTGTAGCTGGCAGCATGGATCTGAATTTAATAATGGATAATATGTGGGCTGTCCTTGTGCTTGATGGATCCGGTCTTGCCCTTGCATCTGCTTCGACCACCACCGAATTAGGTTGTGTTACTGCCTAAAAATTAGGGAGTTTATTAGGAGAAGTTCATGCTCTCGATTTGATTATTTGGGAAGGATTAGCCTCCTGAAACCTGAAAGGAAAAGCAAACGTAAAAGGTCAGAGCCCTTGGCTGTAGACAGCCAGTTAAGTGACTGAACTGAGGAGGAATGAGTGGGGGAGAAGGGATAATGTATATCTCTACCTACCGCTGGTGGTTTTACCTCATGCATATATATAGGAGTGAGTGTCATCATTGGGCCAAACCCCTTAATGGGGGAAGGTGGAGA
The DNA here is from genome assembly GCA_038049695.1 of Cinnamomum chago. Lineage (NCBI taxonomy): Eukaryota > Viridiplantae > Streptophyta > Magnoliopsida > Laurales > Lauraceae > Cinnamomum > Cinnamomum chago. The sequence goes on along the minus strand of CP142462.1, from coordinate 33,585,166 downwards.
AGGAAGTCCCATCAACTTGTACTTCGCCTCCTGAGTGGGGGTAGGTAAAAAGGAAAAACGTCCTATCAGACCATGCCCCAATGGCCACGGATGTGATCGTCAGATAAGACTGTCCACTTATCTAGGTCCGGCGCCCACTCTTTCTGTTAGTTCGTCGTTTGCCTCTACGGCAGTGCATTTATGGTTGAATAACAGCAGAGACCGAGACTTGGTCTGGGCCGAGACCGAGATAAGCCTTTGCAGATATCTTCACCGAGACGCACTTGGGACCTCCCCAGGCTGGCTTTTTGCCGAGCTTGATATGTACTGGCCGAGATCAGGATAGTCCGAGCTGGGACTGTGATTAGCATAATTATTGCCACTAGAGAATCTCCCCACACAATTGCCCCCTAGCTCTGAAGCTCAGGGGTCTGTAACTCCGAGGTCGGGAGCTAAGTATTAAGAGGATTCGTTGAGCGTAGAATTTGAAACTTTATGAACTCCACCGTGGTGTCGGCTGGCAACATTTGATCCATATCACAATGTCGTCCCATTCGCCCGAGACGGTCAACGGTAACGGTATGCCTGCGTCATTTCGTCCGCTCAGGGCAATAAATAACGCGTCTGAATTATTGCGAAAGATGAATTGGCGCTGCCACGTGTCATAGCACGATTGGTTGTGTAACTGTCATGATGAGATGTGCGCAGTAAATGGCGTGACGCTTCGCACGCGCCGTTTTTTGAAATCTGAAACGGCGCCTCCATCTTTATGAGTAGGGAGGCTTCTTCCTTCTTTCTCCATTTTTGCTGCTTTGAGAAGAAGAAGAAGAGATTTCGTAGGGAGAACCTCCGCGCCTTTGCTGTATCTTTTCTAGAGATCGTTCTTGTTAAGCCCGCGTCAGTAAGTCTCCCTGTTGCGCCTCCATTCCGTTTATCCCTGCTCTAGGGTTTTTCACTTTCCATCCCCTACTGTGTTTAGGGCTTCCGTAGCTTTTTGCCTGTCTTTTGTTCTCCCCCCCCCCCCACCCCCCATTTTCAGTTTTCTAGGATGAGAATCTATAGGCGTATGTTAGACACCCCCGCGACCTTTGACGAGTTCCTGGCCAGGTATGGGATACCAGACGACGTTCTGGTCAAGCTTGACGACCCAGACGATCCCTACGAGGGTCGGATCTTTTATGATGGCTGGATGTCGTTCCCCTTGGTCGCCGTGATCGAGGGAGGGGTTAGATTCCTTTGCACCCCTTTCTCAGGATATGTCTCAGCAAGTGGAGGCTGTGCCCTTGCCAACTCATGCCCAATAGTTTCAAAATCATCATAGGTACTGTCGAGATCAATAGGAACCTCGGTATTGACCTCAGTGTCCACGACATCAAGGATGCCTATGACCTTTGTAAGTCCGTTGCGGACGACAACACGTATTATCTTCGGGTAAAGGCGAGGCGGGATCCTTTCATCCATGCCCTAGAATATTCGAACAAATATGCCGGAGATGATCGACTGTTCGTCTCGGGCAATTGGGAGATCGGGGAGACCGAGACCGAGCTGAGAAGGTTTTACAAGATCCCTCGTCGCTCAGGGACTCCTTCGAGTAATCACCGATACTTTCTGAGTTTTGTAATTCTTCTCTGTATCTGCCGAACTAACATTCTCTTGCTCTATGCAGATGCCCGTGAGAGGAAACAGGAGGTGCGCCGAGACGGGTGGCAGCGGAACAGTGAATGGTTTGAAAGAGTGAGGAACTACCAAGGCCACAAAGGCCGAGCTGCCTTTGCTCTGCTTGGCTATGAGCCAAAATACCAATCCTTCATCAAGAGGAGGTCTGAGCCGGAACCTACCTTGACGAGCTCGGGGCATTAAAAAGGCTCAGGGTCTAGAGCATCTGACTCTCCTTCGGCTGAGGATCAGAGAGTTGTCGAAGAGTATAACTCCTCGGAGGAGGGTAGAGAGATGTCGCCGCGCCGTCAACCTGCCATCAAGGATCTGAGCGCGCTGGCGTTTGGCAGTTTTAGTCAAACTCCCCGGGCTCCTTCGGCATCCGCTGTTGATAGGGCTCCTTCGCCACCCCCAAATTTGGAAGGTGAACAGCGGACTGGGGGAGCCACGGAGGAGGAAGATACTCGGGCTAGGAAGAGGCCCAGGACTGAGGCTTCGGTCGAGGATGTCCCCAGAACTTCCGAGGTGCCAATTCCTGGGCCTGCCCCATGGAGAACGATTTTACAGATCGGTCCCAGGAGGCCTATCACGGTAGAGGACTAGGTAACTGGGAATCCTCTTGTCATGGCGGCCCTCGCCGGCGCTTGTTCGCTACCCAAAGACATGGCCAGGCACAGGGACGCTGATGATATGGTGTTGGCGATGGCGTCAATGCAGGCGGCGCTCCTGGTGAGTGTTCTGAACTCAAGTTCCTCACAAATTTTGGTTTCGATCATAGTTTTCTCATAGTGTTGTGTCCTTTAGCAGCTAGTGCAGAGGTCTCATGTACAGCTGGAGAGAGACCGGCAAAATGGCGCTAAGAGAGCGGAGGCGGAGGCTCAGAGGAAGGTACTAGAGGCCGCTTTGGAGGAGAATAGGAAGAGGGCGGCCGAACAAGAACAATTGATTCGAAGTCTCCTTACCGAGCTGGAAGCTGCGAAGGCCGAGACCGAAGAATATAAAAAGAAAGTGGCCGAGAAGATTGGAGAAGCCGAGACCAAGGCAGCCTATGATGAGGGGGTAGCAGAAGCGACAACCTCATACGAGGCGTAGGTCGTGGCCATCCGAGACAAAGTATGGGAGCTTGGCTGGCTAGCTGCACTGGATAAGGTGGGTGTCCCCTAGGATGACCCAGTATATAAGAACCCGACCAAGTTCCTGAGCTCGGATCCAGAATTAGGCGTTGCTCCCACTCCAACCCGAGCTCTTACTGTGGCGACTGAAGTTTCTCCAGTTGATGATGCTGATGCGGATGCTGTCGCCTAAATTTTTTACCTGCTTTTACATTCTTCTGGAGAATTTGTAATGAAAAGCGAACTATAATCCAGCGTATCATGAATACAATGAAATCCTTTTATCTTCAAATTGTGTGCCTTTTTTTTTTTTGCTTCTGACTTTTGCTTCATAAACGAGCCCATCGCATACTTCAAAAGTGCAAGTATTTGAGTTTGATTTTTTAACCAGAGTTAGGATCCGTTTTCATATTTCAAGAAATTAGTGTAGAGGCACCAAGTTCGTCCATAGTATAGCTTAGATAACTGGTTCGAATTCCGGGCTAGCGGAGAGCTGGGATCCACAACTTTGAAAGAAACAAGGCACATATCTGTCTAAGGCAGTTGGTTTCGTGACCGAGCTGAAGGGGGCTGGTCTTGCGACCGGAGCCAAGGCAGCTGGTTCCATAACCGAGCCGAAAGAGGCTGGTCTTGTGACTGAAGCCCAAATAGCTGGTTCCACAACCGATCTGAAAAAGGCTGGTCCTGTGACCAGAGCACAAATAGTTGGTTCCATAACCGAGCTGAAAGAGGCTGGTCCTGTGACCGGAGCCCAAATAACTGGTTCCATGACCGAGCTGAAAGAGGCTGGTCCTGTGACCGGTTCCCAAATAGCTGGTTCCATAACCGAGCTGAAAGAGGCTGGTCCTGTGACCGGAGCCGAGGTCAATAACTTGAGAGTGACAAGGAACATGTAAGAATCTTTTTCATTGATTTGACAATTCAATACACTTTAGAAGTAGTATTTCTTGAGATGGGTGGCATTCCATGGTCGTGGTAGCTCTTTACCATCCATGCTTTCGAGCCTGTAAGATGATCTTCCGGCTGCCGAGATCACTTTAAATGGCCCATGCCAGTTCGGTGCAAGCTTGCCTTCGTTAGGATTCTTATTTGCGGGAAGCGTTTTCTTCAAGACCAATTCTTCTACTGAAAATTTTCTTTCCTTAACCTTTTGATTATATCCTCTGGCCAACTGTCTTTGGTAAGAAACTAAGCGGATAGCTGCTGCCTCCCTTCGCTCCTCAGCCAAGTCTAGCTCTTTAGCCAAATTGACTTCGTTTTGCCCCTGGTCGAAGAGGTCCGGCCTCAGGGTTGGAAGGCCGATCTCGAGAGGTATCACAACCTCCATTCCATAGGCTAGGGAGAAAGGAGTTGTCGAAGTGGATCGCCTTGAGGTAGTTCTGTACGCCCAAAGGACACTTGGTAGTTCTTCTACCCATCTGCCTTTAGCTCGGTTGAGCCTTTTCTTGAGTCCATCAAGTACCACTTTGTTTTGAGATTTCTGCTTGTCTATTGCTTTGTGGATAGGCTGGAGTTGAATAGTAGTTCCTGATACTGAGCTCCTCGCAAAAGGTTTTGAAGAAGTTGGAGTCGAACTGGGTTCCGTTGTCCGAGACCAGAGCTTGAGGTACTCCAAATCTTGTGACAATGTTCTTCCACACAAAATTCCTTGTGTCCTGCTCGGTGATGGAGGACAGTGCTTCGGCCTCTATCCATTTGGTAAGGTAATCACTGGCCACTACTAGCCACCTTTTATTCCTTGGAGTTTGGTGGAGAGGTCCTACGATATCTAACCCCCACTGAGCGAAGGGCCACGGGCTGGAGAGAGGACTCAGGTCTTGTGCAGGTTGGTACAGAGAGTGTGAAAACTTCTGGCACTTTTCGCATTTCTTGGTGTAGAGCTGAGCATCTTTCTGCATATAGGGCCACCAGTAGCCTTGATTGATCGCTCGATATGCCGACGATCTTCCCCCGATGTGACTCCCGCAGATTCCTTCATGAATTTCGTAGAGGAAGTCTTCGATCTTACTTGGGTGGACGCACTGGAGATAGGGTCCGAAGAACGATTTTCTGTAGAGTTTTCCGTCCGGAGATAACCAAAAGCGAGCTGCTTTTTTCTGACCTTGTGAGCTTCATTTCTGTCTTCAGGGAGCTGATCTTCTTTCAGGTATGCTATGACTGGATCCATCTAGCTCGGGCCGAGGTCAGCACATAGAATCTGCCGAGGTGGTTGAAGCTCTATACTCGGTTTTTCCAATGTCTCCACCTTAATTGTCCTTCTCTTTCCGGCCTCTACAGCGAAGGCCAGGTTGGCGAGAGCATCTGCATGGCAATTGGATTCTTTGTCGATCTGCTTCACGACTTTCTGGAATTGAGTGAGGAGCTGCTTCGTGCGGATCAAGTAGGCTGCCATCCTTTCGTCACGGGCTTGGTAGTCTCCGCTCAGCTGGGAATTGCTGAAGACTACCAGCCGACGTACCCCTAGGGTTTTAGCCTTGCCGAGACCCGTGATCAGTGCTTCATACTCGGCTTCGTTATTGGATGCTTTGAAGTCAAGGGTTAAGGCTTGCTCGATGACGAGGCCTTCTGGAGATTGGAGGACTATGCTAGCGCCAGCTCTTTTGGGTGTCGAGGATCCGTCAACGAAGACCTTCCAAGCCGAATCAAGGAACTGTTTCCAAGATCGGTCTTGTTCTATCTCGGTTCTCTCATCATCCTTATTGCCCCCCCCCCCAGTTCGGTATCGACCGGTACCGGTGCCAAACTAGGAGCAGTGAACTCCACAATGAAATCGGCCAAGATCTGGGTTTTGATCACCATTCTGGGGTGATACTGGATATTGAACTGGCCCAACTCGACGGCCCATTTTGAAATTCTGCCAGAAAAGTCCGCATTCCTGAAAAGGGACTTGAGCGGATGTTCTGTAACAGCTACTATTGTGTGTGTCTGGAAGTAATGAGAGAGTTTGCGAGTGGCGCTAACGAGCGCCAATGCAAGTTTCTCGAGTGGAAGATACCTGGTCTCGGCGTCGAGTAGGATCTTGCTCGTATAGTATATAAGCTGATGCTGCTTGCCTTCCTCTTTAACTAGTACCGAGCTCACTGCATGATTCGAGACCGCCAAGTAGAGGTAGAGAATTTCACCTCATGTTAGAGTGGAGAGCAGGTGTGGAGAAAAGAGCTAGTCATTGAGTAACTGAAGAGCTTGATCACAATCTGGAGTCCATTGAAACTTTGAGCTTTTCTTCAAGAGCTGGAAGAAAGGGTGACATTTGTCAGAGGCGCGACTGATGAAGCAGTTCAGCTCGGCGGCCATCCCTGTGAGCCTCTGAACTTGTTTTGCCGAGGTTGGGCTCTGGATTGTCTGGATCGCTGAGATCTGCTCCGGGTTGGCTTCGATCCCTCTTCGGGTGACCAGGCTTCCTAGGAATTTTCCGAAGCCGACACCAAATGCACATTTGGAAGCATTCAGCTTGAGCTGGAACTCTTTGAGGGTGGCAAACGTCTGACGTAGATCTGTCAAGTGGTCCTGTGACCTTTTGGACTTGACGACCATGTCATCAATGTAGACTTCTAGAGTTTTCCCGAGTTGGGCCTGAAACATGTTCGTTACCAGCCTTTGGTAAGTCGCCTCTACATTTTTTAACACAAAGGGCATCACTTTGTAACAGTAGATGCCTCTAGGTGTTATGAACGCGGTATTTTCTTCATCAGGCCCGTGCATTGGAATTTGATGGTAACCTCGGTAGGCATCGAGGAAACTCATTCTATCATGCCCTGCGGTGGCGTTGATCATCTGGTCAATCTTTGGGAGTGGAAAGCTGTCCTTGGGACAGGCTTTGTTGAGATCCGTGAAGTCCACGCAGACCTCCACTTTCCGTTTTTCTTCTTGACCACCACTGTGTTGGCTAGCCACTCTGGATAATGTACGTCTCTGATTGCTCTGGCCTCGAGGAGCTTTTCAACTTCCTCGATCACTGCCTCCGTTTGTGGGAACCCCTCCTGCGAGCTTTTTGCATTACTGGTTTGTGTTTGGGGTTCACGTTTAGCTTGTGGCACATGATCCCGGGGTCGATGCCTGGCATCTCGTATGGGGTCCATGCGAAGATGTCTTTGTTCTGTAACAAAAAGTTGAGCAGTTCGGACCTTTGATCATCAGGGAGTTGGCTCCCTAGCAGAAAATATCTCTCGGGGTCGTTGGGATGGATCCTGACTTCGGTCAGGTCTTCTATGCTCTGCTGCTCTGCTGATCGACCGACATCCCTGAGGTCGGCTTCGAGCTCGACCATATGCACCTGTTGCAGCTCTGCTTCTCCAGGCACCACAGCCATCAGACACTGTCTGGCCATTTGTTGATCTCCTTGAACAGTAATCACCTCAATTTTTCCACTGGCCTTCTCGAATGGGAATTTGAGCTTTTGGTGAAGGGTGGAGGGCACTGCTTCCATGTCATGCAGCCAAGTTCGTCCCATTATTATATTGTACGGGGACGGTGCATCGACCACCATGAAGGTGGCGGTCTTAGTGGCGCCTCCGATCTGGACTTCTAGGGAGACCTTCCCCTTGGAATACATTGGCTTCGAGCAGAAACCCACTACGGGAGTGTGGGCTTCCTGCAAATCTTCTTCTGTTAGGCCAAGTCTCTTGAAGCAGTCGAAGTAAAGGATCTCGGACGAGCACCCGGGATCCACAAGAATGCGCTTTACCATGTAGATTTTCAACTGCAAGGTGAGAATCAGTCGGTCGTTGTGGGGGAGTTGGACTCCTTCTAGGTCCTCGTCCGAGAACCAGGTCTTGGGTTGCTCTTTCCGAGCTTTATTTGGTGCAGGCCCCAGTTTGGCTGACATCACCTGCTTGCCATGTGAAGCCCTCTTGGCCTCGGCGCGAGCTTGGTTACTCCCTCGAGGGGCGAGGGCTAGGTGGATGACGTTGATGATACTTGCGGGCTCGTCGTTGTCTGGATCCTCATCACGCCGGCGCTGCTGGGCTTGGTTGACCCTTCCATCATCCTTGATGTGGTCTCTAAGGTGTCCGTCCTTGACGAGCCTCTCAAGGTGGGACTTGAGGGCCATGCAATCTTTAGTCTTGTGCCCACTCTGCTTATGATAAGAGCAGAATTTGCTCTGGTCTCAGGTGGATGGGTCGCCTTTCATCGACTGTGGCCATTGGAAGTAGGGTCCTGTCTTGATCTTCCCAAGGAGCCTATAGATGGGCTCCTTGAATATCGTATTCACGGCCTTGTAAGAGTCACCGGCCAGTCTGTCGGACTTGAACTTTGACCGTTTATTGCCCCTAGAGGTGGAGGCTGAGAAGGCCGCCGAACTGGTCGAGGCCTCCTTCCTGTCTGGCTTCCTCTTAGAGAATTTTTTGTCTCCTCTGGGGCGTCGGTCTTTTTGCGAGAGGCCAAATCTCTCATTGCCTCGGGCCTCGTCTTCCTCCTGCTTGATGTACAGGTTCACCTTGGCCATCTGTGCTTTCATCGTGACGACATGGTTCTTGATCAGGTCGTTGCGGAGCTCATTGCCCGGGAGCAGAGCCTGCTGGAAGCACATGATGGCAATATCATCTTTGGCATTCTCGATCTAGTTATAGATCGTCCAGAACCTTTTGGAAAATTTAGTGACGTTTTCGGTCTCCCTCATCTGGATTGCCATGAGGTTGCCACCCATCTTCGGGATGACCCGATGCGCCTGAAATTTTTCGACGAAGGAGTTCCGCAGTTGCTGCTAGCTTGAAATCGATCCTGCGGGAAGCGAGCAGAACCATCTGAGGGGAGGCCGCCTAAACTAGAGGAGAAGACTCTACAGTTCAGGTGGCCGACGTCCCCCCAGACCGACATTCGCTGAGTGAAATGTCGAAGGTGTGCTGCGAGGTCTGAGGCTCCGTCATAGAGGACGAACATCAGAACGCTGAATCTCTTGGGGAAAGGGAAGTCTTTTATCTCCTGAGAGAAGGGAGACGTCCCCTGGTCTTCTGTGTCATAGGATTCTAGTTGGTCTCGGTCGAGGCCGACCTCGGCTAGCTTGTGCTGGACCTCCCGCCTGACATGGCGATCAATCCATTCTCTTAGGTCCGCAACTTTTTCTGGTGCTAGCGACTCCGGCTGCGGTGACTTCGGTTCTCGACGTGATCTCCTGAAGTCGCTGCGTGGGTGGCTGCTGCTAGAGCCCTTTTCACCGTGGTCTCTTCTTCTACTATTCAGGACTTCCCTTAAGTCCTGTTTATGTAGAGGGTCCCGTGGGCGTCCGAGGAGCGGAGCACGGGTCCTCTTCTCCTTCGATCTGAGCTTCTCCTGGAGTTGATGAATCAATTCGTCTTTCTCCTGGATGACTTGGTTCTGAACCTTAAGGTCTTCCAGTAGGGGTTCATCTTCTTCATCGATTTGGTGAAAGGACCGAGCGTCATTGTGAGTGAGGTGATGGGAGTGATGATTGTGATGAGACCTGGCCCCCTCAGGGGTCTTGCCCAATCGTTGAGAGTCTGGTAAGGAAATATTCTGCTGGGGATGCTCAGGTGGCTGAGCATTCTGGCAGGGAGGAGGTATCTGGCGATCATCAAGTCGGGGGAGTGTCGTGAATGCCTTAGACGAGGAGTCAGACTGGACGATGCCTTCTACGAGCACGGGACCAGATTTTCCCCCAGACCTTTTTTGGCGGGGGACCGCCGATGGTTTCGGAGGCAGGGAAAATCCTGGTGGAATCTCCGTCGGCCCTGGGAGTGGGAGAAATGGTGGTGGCGGCACCGTGGACGCCACTGGAGGTAACGAAGGGACTTTCTGGGATTTTGAAGAGCCTTCGCCACCATTTTTGGTTTTTGGAGGCATGGCTTTTGCAGATTTGGTTTAACAAGTTTCTTTTTTAATTCCCACAGACGGCGCCAATTGTAAGTGCCTAAAAATTACGGACTTGGTTAGAAGAGGATCAGGCTCTCGGTTTGATTATTTGGGAAGAATTAGCCTCCTGAAACCTGAAAGGGAAAGCAAAGGCAAAAGGTCAGAGCCCTTGGTTGTAGGCAGCCAAAGGCACTCCGATGCCTGAGTTAGTTAAGTGACTGAACTGAGGAGGAATGAGTGGGGGAGAAGGGAGAATGTAAGTGAGCGCCATCATTGGGCCAAACCCCTTAGTGGGGGAAGGTGGAGATGGAAGTCCCATCGACCTGTACTTTGCTTCCTGAGTTGGGGTAGGTAAAAATGGAACGTCCTATCAAACCATGCCACAATGGCTGCGGATGTGATCGTCAGATAAGGCTGTCCACTTATCTAGGTCCGGCGCCCACTCTTCCTGTCAGTTCGTCGTTTGCCTCTACGGCAGTGCATTTATGGTTGAATGACAGCAGAGACTGAGACAAGCCTTTGCAGATATCTTCATCGAGACGACTTCGGGACCACTCCAGGCTGGCTTTTTGCCGAGCTTGTATGTACTGGCCGAGATCAGGATAGTCCGAGCTGGGACTGTGATTAGCATAATTATTGCCACTAGAGAATCTCCCCACACAGATTGAAAAAAATATCACAGTGGGGCTAGCCTTTCAGAAGCGTACACCACTTAGAATGAAGAGCCCCATATGGGTTGATGCCAACAATGCTCAAGGCATGGATCAAAGTTTGGCCATTTAAACTCCAGTTGGACTACATAGTTTGACTGTGTTTTAACACATTCTTTTTATTGAAAATCAATCGATAGAATCATGGATAGTAGTTTGATCAATGTTAAACCAGAAAGCATCAATCCACTTGGTGCGTGCGTGTGGAATCAAACCAGAACGCATCATTCCATTGGGCCGGCACACTGTTTGCTTGTCTAAAAGTAAAAACCTGGGAGTTCTTCCCCATTTTGATGTGGGAGACTTCTGCGGCCACTGCTGGTTTTTGTGCACAGTGCATGTTATCTATGTGGAACTTGCGGAATGAGTGTCTTCCGTTGCTCAATCAGTTTTATGTTGTTAGCTAGAAAAAAACTAGAGAAAAAAAGCAGTATACTACCTGTACTTTGACCAACCTGTAGTTTTAGTTGTCATGCAAAATGAACGGATTATATTAGTATTAACAGTGTGAGTCATATAAAATGTGTCTGGTGCATACTAGCACCAAATTACTCACCTAAAAGGACTTATTTGCCCATGAATCCGCATATAAAAATGGAAAGGCATAAAAGCAGCTCTCGGTCATTTTTTTTCTAGCCATATCAAATGGATTTCTCTCAAAACTCTCAAAACTCCTGTACACATTGTTATCGTGGATAAAACTCTCAATTTGATGGTGAAATTCGTTACTGTCACTGTGGGCATATGGCTGCTTTGAGAACTTCCTGAACACAGCGCAACTTTGAAAACTTCCCGGACACAGCGCAACATGGGAGTGAGGTTTCTTAGCTGTGCACTATTTGTGGTTATGCTGTCAACCATCTGATTGTTCTTCTTGATGTCTGGTCAACCATGCTAGTATTAATGTTTTTTTGTTTGAATTTTTTTTCAGATCTAGCTAGCGTGTGGAGTTTTTGAATGGGTTGATGGAGAAATTGATCAAGTACAGAAGCTATTGGATAAGATTGATGTGTTGGAGAAGGAACTGAAGACAACTTGTTGAAGGAAAAAATGTTATCTACGTGTGTTGTAGTGGACTTGGGCTGTAATTGTTTTTTTTTTTTCACGTGTTATCTACTTGTGGCTTGGTTCCCTGTAGATGGGTTGGAATTACCATGATCATATGTATCAGTTGGAATATTTTAATGAAAATGGGTTGGTGAAGTTTGCTTGTCAATTGCATGGTTTGTTCACTCCTTATTTTGCTCTGAACTTTAATTAAACTGCAAGAAGAAAATCATCATCATCCAAACACTCAATCCAAACAATAAAAAATGGTCATCTACGCTGCTCCAATCCATCATCATCATTTAAACAGTCAATCCAAACAATAAAAAATGGTCATCTATACTGCTCCAAACAGTCATCATCATCCAATATGTCAATCCAAACAATAACAAATGATCATCTATGCTTCTCCAAATAGTTTTTTGAAACAGTTAATAACAAACTACATCAAGTTTTCTTAAAATACCATCATCACCCAAACATTCATCTATGTTGGTCCATAATCAAATTTACAACATCATCAAGACAAAAGTTCTTTAAAACGGAACTAACATAACATCTTACAACACCATCCAGACAAAAGTTTTTTAAAAAATATAATCAACATCACATCAAGCTGTTGAGCTGCCTTTTCCTACTCCAATCCTCCATCTACCTCTGGGTGTTGATGTAGACCTCACTTCTCTGGTATTACTTGATGATGAAAGTGGCTGTGAAGCTGGCATCGGCTGAGAAGAAGCTTGTCTGACTCTCCCTTGATCAATCAAAAATTTCAATACAATAGTGAGTAAATGCATATAATCTAGTTAGAAGTATAAAACATTGGTGAAAATACTGTACCCTGTGTCCTTGCATGGGCTGTGATGCGGGTTGGGAAGCTGGCATGGGCTGAGAAGCTGCCATGGGCTGTGATCCAGAATGAAAGAGTCTTGAATTTGGATGCACTGGTCCCTTGCAAGACCTGTCATTATGGCCTTTCTTCAAGCATCTAGCACAAGTCATTGTTCTGTTCCTTCTGGAAACTCTACTGGAACTAAGTAACTCATTTGCTTCCCTCCTCCTCAACTTCTTTGGCCTACCTACAGGTCTTCTTTACAATGGATGAGCAATTGGTTCCATTCCACTTTGTACCCAATCATGCATGCCAGGTACATCGTGTATCATACTACTATATGCCTTCAAATACATCTCTTTGTTGTAGCATTCATGAATATAATTTTCAGGATTTTCTTGATTTATGTATTACATGCTATGGCATGCTTACAAGGTATCCCAATCAAATCCCACATTCTACATAAACATGTTCTACTCTCAATGTTCACAATAAAAGTTTTGGTAAAACAGTCCACCTCAAACTCACCTCTGCCTGACCAATTGGGAAAATAGTGTCTGCTGTCATTCTTATTTTTTTTCCAACTTCTCCAATATCGCAAGACAGATTGTCCTATTATAATTGGTCATTCCTTTCAACTTCACTTGAGTTCTGGTCATAAGCTTCCTCCTGACACACTCAAGCAAACCAACTATTGGTTTCTTCCTAGCTTCAAGTATCTAACTGTTGAAAGACTCACAGAGGTTGTTTGTTAATGCATCACATTTGGCCCTTGCAGAAAAATGAGATCTGGCCCACCTGTTTGAATTAGCAGCTATCAGCCAATTATGTGCAGCCTGGCCCTTCTCTTTCACCCTCTGCATATGACTATCAAATTCTCTGGGTGATCCACATGATGCTGCAACCCACATAACATTTTTCAACAATTTGCCTCTAAACAGGTTTTTGAAGTTATCATACATATGCCTCAGGCAGTGTCTGATTTCATCGGTAGGAACTACTATCTCAAAGGTTGCATCAAGCCCTTTCTGTCTATCAGACAAAAAAATCTAGCCCATGTCATCCCCATTTCCAATGTCATCAGTTAATGATTTAAAAAACCAAGTCCATGAGTCCAAATTTTCAGCCTCTACAATAGCCTTTGCAATTAAGAACATATTTTCATTCCTATCTCTACCCACTGCAGCCAGCACTTGTCCACCATAACTATATTTGAGGAAGCACCCATCTAGACCAATTATGGGTCTACATTCACTCAGGAACTTTACCTTTTGTGCCTCATAACAGATGTACTATCTCTGGAAATTTTGAATTCTATCCATGTGAGGTCTCTGTGTCACCACAAATATCCTTTCATCTTTCTCTTTTTTGGTCCTTCAGGCCATGGTGCCATTCAATGGAATTTAAAAGAGTGCATATCTCACTCTTGCATCATCTGAAAAGGGCCAACTAAACAAATGGTTCAGATGCAAGTTACCCATCTTAAAGATGCCCCCCACAAAATGGCATCTTTGTTCTCTCTCTTTCGTTGTCTTCTTCTTCTTCAACCTTCACACCCACATACAATATATCAAGCCACGGTTAGTTGTATCAAATGGATGTTGGGTCCATTATATCAAGCCATGGCCCATCTCCTTCATCTCTCTCTTTTCTGGTCCTTCAGGCCATAGTGCCAATCAATAGAATTGAAAAGAGCGCAGATTTGACTCTTGCATCATCTAAGAAGGGCCAACTAAATAAATGGTTCAGATGCAAGTTACCCATCTTAAAGATGGGCCCCACAAAATGGCATCTTTGTTCTCTCTCTTTCATTGTCTTCCTCTTCTTCAACCTTCACACCCACATACAGTAGAGACCTTCTCACTCACTTCATCCTTAATTACCAGAACCAGATCCAATACCTAATCATCGAGACCCACCTCATATATAATAAAGGTGCAGACAATGGATATCCCACAAGGTGTGACTGCCACCATGGATATCCCACAAAAGTAGTAGACAGGTGGGGTTTCTATTCCACCAACGTTCAAACAGAAACAATAAACAAAAGAAACAAATTTTTTCAAAAGGGGACCATTTTCAATAAATATCTCTTTGCTGACAACGAAAGGTCCTACACTTTTTAAGGCTTCTGAAAATTACAAAAAACTCATTCCCAATCACTATATAAGACAAAAGAAAAGGTCACTTTTCTAATTCAAACTTCACATTAATCATGGACGTCGGACAAACCCTCAATCAACTTTAAAATACATGCACGTAAAGCTATGAAATTAGGTTTTTTGTTCAAAATCTTAAACCCCAAATCATCGGCAAGGCTTAGAACCACTACATGCATCAAAATATACGTGATTAAGGGTATGAGATCATACCGCTGAAACCGCTGATGGTCTTTCATGTCTGGATATGTTGTTTTTCTTGAGGGTTTTGACGATCGCAGGGAAGGAGGGGCGGTTTCGCCCAAAATCGCCAGCGAAGATGAACCCTAACCGTAAGCCAAAAAGGGGAAAATGAGCAAAAATTGCAAAGAGTAAAACAAATATATGGAGGGGTAAATTCATCATTTCCTGTATTCCGTCACGACCATTTGTATTTGCATGTCAACTAAAACTATAGGTAGGTTTAGTCCAAAATACCAAAGTACAGGGGGTACTCTGCAAAAAGGCTAAAGTATAGGTAAGTATACTGTTTTTTTCAAAAAAAAACTATTATCAGTATCTCTAGAGAGAGACTGATTGAAATGGACCCCACAACAGGCATGAGAATATAAGGATGCATGGATGAGATCCGAAATCACAATCCACACACCCCCATATGAAACTAATATAACCCTGCGTGGAACGGGTGATCCTTGGTTACTACCCTCAAGCCCAGAGAATTCTACTTGTGAGTGCCTAAAAATTACGGACTTAGATTAGGTGAGTATGAGACTCATGATAATGTTGTTTAAGCTTCTTTGGGGAAGATGGATCGCCTTAGAACCTGAAAGGGAAGGAGAAATAGAGATCAGAGACCCTGGCTGCCGTTAGCTGAAGGCTCTCCGATGCCTGAGTTAGTGCTATCATTGAACAAGTGATGGAGAAGAGAGGCAAGTATGCTAGTATTGCATGTTAAGGCGTCATCAGGCGTACCTGAGAAGGGATTGGTATCCCTGTATATGTAGAGGTTTCACCTGGCGCTCCCTTAATGGTGGGTAGGTGGAGATACTGTCCAGTTAGATCAGGAGATGACCTCTCGCATCGATGTGGATGTGATTGATAAAGATGACACCTGATCATTATCCGGTGCCCATCTTGTCTGTCAAGATGTTCTGTAACGTAGCCGTAACTTTGTGGAAATACAATCATGGTTTAGTGCTCATCTCTATGGACGTACCGAGCTGGAGATGATACCGAGACCAGATTCAGACGCATCCTGAGACTATTGCTGAGGTGACTTATACCAAGACTGAGATGAGCCTAGTCGGTACTCTTACCGAGGCTAGCTCAAGCTTGGTGCTAGCTGGCACTGTTTACCGAGCTGAGATGAGATGCCTAGCTGGTACCGATACCGAGCTAGATGAATCTTGGCACTATTGCCGAACTTGGACATCGAGATTGAGATGAGCTGAGCTAGTATTGCTACCGAGACTAGCATAATCCTACTCTTAGGAAAACACCCCACACAATTGCCCCTAGCTCGTGACCTCTTGGAGTTCTCCAACTTTTTGAGGCCGGGAGTTAAGTATCGTGTTAAGAGATCTGAGGTATTAATTTTTATCTCAGTGTTGGCTGATGACATCTGATCTTTATCACAAAGTCTGTTTACCTGCCTGAGACAATAAATAGCACGTCAATGACGCTTCGTCTACCCGAGGTGATAAATATTAGGTTGGTGACGCTTCGTTTGCCCGAGGCAATAAATAGCATATTGTTGTTTTGTCTTTCCGAGGCATTTATTAGAGCCTCTAGATCTCAGTGGGAGATGAGCGGGCAATGCCACGTGTTTTCATCTGGTTGGTCGTTCAACGGATTCGAAGCGACGCGTGCCTTTAGGAATTTGAACGGGCGCCATTTTGCTTATAAATAGGGTTTTTCCTTATTCGTCTCTTCACTTTTGGCATTCATCAGAGAGAGCTCAGCTGTAAGAGAGAAGAAAACCCTACCAGAGCCCAACTGGAATCCTAACTTAGCGAACCCAAGTCCGGAGACTATCTCCTTCTTTTCCCTGTGAGTCTTCTTCCTCATCCCTTTCTTTGCGCACCACCTTTTTTCTGTTTAGGGGTTTTGCTCTAGGGTTTAGGGTTTCTGTCCTTTGCCGTTTTCCAGTCTCCCTATCTGTTATAAAAAATGGGATCTTATAGGAGTTGGGTGGACACCCCTGAGGCCATGGCTGGTTTCAGGGAGATATATGGGATCCCACAGGATGTCCCAACCAAATTGGATAACCCGAAAAACCTCTTCGAGGGTTACTCATTCCGGGATGGCCGGATGTCATTCCCGTTAGTCTCAATAATAGAGGGAGGGGTTAGGTTCCCCGTCCACCTCTTTTTAGGGCCTGCTTGGCGACATGGCACCTCGGCCCATGCCAGCTGATGCCCAATGGCTACAAGGTCATAATGGGCGTCGTCGAGCTCAACAAGATATTGGGCATTAACCTCGGTATCAATGACATCGATGACGTATATGACCTTTTCAAGACTGCGGGGGACGATCATAGTTACTACCTCCGGGGGAAGCCGAAGTTAGAGCCCTTTGTCCACTTCCTGGCGGACTCAAATAGATATGCCATGGATGATCGTCTGCTCGTTTTTGGCAACTGAGAGTTCGGCAAGGAAGAGACCAAAGCGGAGAAATTGTACAAGATTCCTCGACACTTCGGGGTTCCACCAAGTAATTACTGACTCAGACTGTTCTTGTTTTCTTCCTTCTTTTGTTCTGCTGAGCTGATGTTATCTTTTGTCGTGCAGAGATCAGCTAGAGGAAGCTGGGAGCTGAGCGCGCTGGCTGGAAAAGAAACGATGGCTGGCTGAGACTTGTGCGCGAGTATTAAGGCCATAACGGGAGAGTTGGTAGGTCCTTGCTCGGATACGAGCCAAGGTATTATACCTACATCAAGAGGAAGGATCTCGCGCCCGTCAGCTCAGAGGCTATCGATTTGGCCCAGCTCGTTGAGAGCTATTCGTCTCCCTCCAACCGAGAAGAAGAAAGGGGAGAGGAGATGGAGAAAAGATGCCCTATTGTGAAGGTGAAAGACCTGGGGGCGAAACTTTTTGGAGGTCGAGATCCCTCCACCTCTACGATCTTGGGGAGTGCCGGGGTTCATACTACTGGTGGTGCTGCTGGAACTGTTGTTGCTGGTCCAGCTTGGCAGCGCTCCACGCTCCACCGAGACCTCAAGAGAGGGAGGCCGGGCTGAGAAGAGGTCACGGTTAGGGATGTCAATGGACCGGGGCGGGGGCGGGGGGCATGGTCTCCATCCCCGTACCCGCTTAAAAAATCTTCGTCCATCCCCGGTCCATCCCCGCTAACGGGTATAATTTTCATCCCCATCCCCGTCCGCGGGTAAATTTATAATCCCCGTCCCCGTCCCCGCTTCCCCCGTACCCGCCTAAGCCTAAGCCTAAGCCTTTTTTTTTCTAGCCTTCCCCCAGCTTCCTTGCAACAGGAGATCACACCTGAATCAAGGGTATGAGAAATATTATGACACTTTCAGTACACGAACATCAATAGATAACTACTCCTAAAAAATCATATACATAACAGCGAAATCAAACCAATCACTGCTGCCACGAACACCTGATACATACATTCCTATGAAAAACAACAGCACCTAAATCACTAAATGTCATAACACCATAGGTACACTACATATATATTTATTTATTTATTTAGCGGGTAACGGGGATGGGGCGGGGCGGGGCGGGTACGGGGCGGGGGTAAGGGTAAGTCCATCCCCACCTCCATCCCCGCACGGGTTTATACGGGTATCCTCGTATACGTCCACCGTCCAATACGTATAGTCCATCCCCGGTCCAAACGGGGCGGGTTTGGACGAATACCCGTTTTTCCCCGGTCCACTGCCATCCCTAGTCACGGTCCGAGGGCCGCGGCTTGGGAGCTCGGTAGCACTCTGTCGAAGAGCCTAGAGAGAGGGCCCCGAGGGAGAAAAGACCCAGGGGCGAGGGCTCATCGGAGAAGGGCCCTTGGCAGGCCTTTGCTCCTCAGCCTGCGGGGGCGGCTTTGTGGAGGCCAAGCCTCCAGCTCGGGCCTGGGAGGCCCGTGACGGTGGAAGACCGTCTAACTAGCAGTCCTTCAGTCGTTGCTGCTCTCGCCAACACATGTGCCCTACCGCTCGACATGCAGAGGCACAAGGGAGCAGACGATGTGACATTGCTGGCCTCGTCTCTGCAGTCGGTCTTCTTGGTCAGTTTCCATCACAGAGCTCTGAGTATTTTTCGATCTTGCTAGCTTTTCTTTTGACGCTTGTTTCTCTTCTCAGGTTTCACAGAGGGTTCAGGTGGTCCTGGAGAGGGTCCGTGAAAGCGGTTCCAAGGTCGAAAAGCTGGAAGCAGAGAAGAAGAAACTCGCTGCAGCCTTGGAGGGGAGTAGTCAGGAGCTGAAGGCGGCGGAGGAGAAGATAAATAGCCAGGGGCAGAGGTCGAGTTTGCGCTCAACGAGCTTAGCAATGTGAAAGCCGAGATCCATGAGCTGAAAGGTGTGGCCGCGGTCAAGGCTAAACGGATTCTCGAACTTGAGGCATAGCTTGCAAAGCGGGATGCCGAGCTCAAATTGGTGCACAAGGAGAAAACTGATCTTCAAGCCTCGCTCCAAGCTGAGATTGAAACATCTTTTCCGGACAGGGTGGATACGGCTACAAGAGAATACAGGCCCAAGTCGAGAATATAAGCTCGGCGCTGTTCGAGCTCGGGTGTCGAGCTGCACTGAAGAAGGCAGGGGTCCCAGAGGATCACCCTGTCTATCAGGACCTGCCCAAGTTTACTTGCCCTGAGCCCGAGCTGAGTTCTACCCCCATTGTTGAGGCTGCTACGGAAGCTATCCCGACTCCGCCTGAGGCTACTCCCCAAGCCACCATGACTGAGCCCTTTGACGTCAACATGGAGGCTACTGCTTCTTGAAGCTCTTTCTGATGTACTTTTTCCTTTTTCTTTCTTTGTAATGAAAGTGTAAAGATTTCTGTAACTATTCTTTCTATAAATGAAATAGAAATTCTCTCCATACTGGCCTTCTCGTTTTTTGTTATTTTGATAATAACATGTGTGTGCTTGATTCCTGTTCCACATCTTTGACCAAGTAGTTGAGTTCGGTTCAATAACCGGAACTGAATGACTATTGGGCGAAATGACTTCGGTTCCATAACCAGAAGTGACTTAGGCTAATTGAACTCGGTTCAACAACCGGAATTCCAATTGGACTCAAGTTTAAATAACTTTAAGAAGTACCTGCACCTTTAGAGATAGAAAACTTTTAGTTGATTCCGCAACCGAACTAGATTCTCATAGGAAGCCATCAGGTTTTTCAACTGCATAGTTGGTTCCATAACCGAACTAGGGTAGCCCCGGAGTACCATAACCTGGCGTGTTGCGTGTTTGGTCCCGTGACCAGGTTTGCTGGTTCTGTAACCGAGCCGAGATTTTGGCCGAGTTCCATAACTGGGCGCTTTGTATAGCTGGTTCTGTAACCGAGCTACAGTCTTTTCTATGCTGGTGCTGTCACCGAGCTGAAACTGCTGCCGAGTTCTGTAACTGCGGCATTCTGTGCAGTTGGTTCTGTAACCGAGCTATGGTCTCTTCCATGTTGGTGCCGTCACCGAGCTGAGACCCTTGTCGAGTTCTATAATAGCGACATTTTGTGCAGCTGGTTCCCTAACCGAGCTGAGACCCTTGTCGAGTTCTATAATAGCGGCATTTTGTGCAGCTCGTTCCGTAACCGAGTTGAGACCCTTGCCGAGTACTATAATAGCGGCATTTTGTGCAGCTGGTTCCATAATCAAGCCGTAGTCTCTTCCATGCTGGTGCTGTCACCGAGCTGAGACTGCTCCGAGTTCTATAATTGCGACATTCTGTGCAGCTGGTTCTGTAACCGAGCTGTGGTCTCTTCCATGCTGGTGCCGTCACCGAGCTGAGACCCTTGCCGAGTTCTATAACCACGACATTTTGTGCAGCTGGTTCTATAACCGAGCTGTGGTATCTTCCATGCTGGTGCCGTCACCGAGCTGAGACCCTTGCCGAGTTCTGTAACAGGGGCATTTAGTGTAGCTGGTTCTGTAACCGAGTTGTGGTCTCTTCCATGCTGGTGTTGTCACCGAGCTGAGACCCTAGTCGACTTCTGTAACAGTGGCATTTTGTGCAGCTAGTGTTGTGACCCCGGAACGAGACCCAGGCCCGCGACGGGTTTCCCACAGGTTCCCGCGGTGAGGATTCATGAGACACGTGGAATCTAGTTCACATGATCAAGTTTGCGGAAGCGTGTAGCAAATCACGTCAAGTCAAACACGGATAAAAATTTCCAAATGCAAGAATAATAACATTAAGACAAGGTATCACAAGTAGGAATTATAACATGACATTCCCATCATAGTTCAAGTTAAAGGCTAACACAAAAGTAAGTTAAGTTTTTGTTACATCCCAACAGAGGCCAACAGAGGCCAATACAATTATCAAAATAACCCATAACAAAATGAAACGCAACTCAAGATCCCGCCCGACGTCTAGTTGACATCATCGGGTTGGCACTCTCTGACTGGGGGTGGCTCAAGAGCCTCCTCCGGACGCTCCTCCTCAAAGGCAACGTCACCTGCACCTGGGCACCAACATACAAGGATCAAACAAGACGGTTTAGCAGGAAATCAATTTAGGTATGAGCATGAAACAATAGATGTTTAAGCAAATCATAATAACAATTACTTGACTAAAATTCATTTCCAAAATATGAACAAAACTAAAATGCAACAAGCTAAATACTAAAACAAACTAACATGAGTACTTATAATATCATAATAGTTACAATCCACATTGGGCCCATCCTTTCTCTATCATACATGATGACAAAAGTAAGCACGCACGACAAGCACGATATATATAATATAAACAAGACACGATTCCCACATATAGGGCATTCCGGCCGCGGAACTGGACACGCACGATATGTAATAAAATACACGACCACTCTGCAGACAGTCCACATGTTTAAGGACCCCCGGACAGTGGATCAAACTAAAGGGGCAGTCCAAGCTCAGTGGTGTTCACTTGAATTCATGAATGCATAAAACACGCGAAATACGATCTAAACACGTCGAGATAAAAAGAGGGGGAAAATCACTTATCAAAATAAAACAAGGCACGACTTGCAAAAGGCATAATTATATGCACACGAACTTAAGAAGTGATCCCCTTTTTAATACTTGAAATAAATCTTCAAAATAGTTTATAGTTGTAGTTCCAAACGGGTACACGATGGTGCTTATTGCACCAAAACCGAAGTTCAAACATGAAATCCATCAAGCATGTGTTAAGGCTGAAAGTCCTGGGATCCTAACCCTAGAGGGAGGGGAGGGGGTGAATAGGGTGTGCTACAAATATGACCAATATAGACCAATTTTAATTTCTTAACATAAACTAGTCACATGTGATGATTAAACAATCTAAATGCGGAAGCTAATAAAAATAATCACCACAAAAGAAAGCACCACAACACAAAGGTTTATAGTGGTTCGGCCTCAATGCCTACGTCCACTACCGGCTTGTGATCCAATCACCCCACCGGATTTCCACTATTTATGCTTTTCAATAGGCTAAGCAATAACCCTTACAATGTTGTTTTTACTAGGCTCAACAACAACCTTTACAAGATGCTTTTCAAGGCTAAGCAATAACCTTTACACAATGCTTTTCTTAGGCTAAGCAATAACCTTTACAAATAAATATTTCTCTAAGAAAGTGTCTTCACAAAAGATCACTCTAAGAGATACAATTTAAGCACAATGTATTTGCCTCTAAAATAGGCAAATATGAAAGTGTAAATCAAATTACAAACATACACTAAAGAAAGTAAAGTGTGTGCACAAGTGTATGAATGCTTTACTTCAATCAATTTCTACAATGAAGCTCCTAAATGAATGCTTGATGCATTTTAAAATCAAAGCTTAGAAAATGATGATTGAAGATAAAACTAATCACATAAAAGATTCAAACAACTTTGAAGAAATGAACTAAACAAGTTGTATGAATATTTAAAGTCTAAGAGCATGTGAATTAGTCAAGAGAGTTTGCAAACCATTCTTAATATTCCAAAGATGATAATGAGTTTGCAAAACAACTCTTTAAAAACTAGAAATCATGCATAAAAGAAAATACAAAGATTTAAACATGCATAGATTCTAATTTTAATGGAAATCAAAATGACAAGTAAATATACCTTTTTAAAACTCAAGCATTTGATTTCCAAAAAGCCCTCTAGCCTTTCCAACTTCTTCCCCTTTCTTTGGCTCCAAAATGGTCTCAAAAGTTCCTCATTCAAGCCTCTTGAAAGATGGGAAAAGAGTGGATTTTATAATGAAAAACAGTCCAACGGCTAGTCCCAGGTCGACCTGGCAGCAGGGCCGGGTCGACCTGGTACACACAACGGTCAAATTTCTGACCGTTGGTGCTTCAAGACCCAGTCGACCTGCAGTGTGCCAAGTCGACCCGGGTCCCTGGCCAGGTCGACCTGCCACACTGCAGGTTGACCCCCTGGGACCAAAAATCCTATTTTTTCCACATTTGAAGGTTTTTCTTGGAGAGGATTTTTTGGGCCAATAAATCAATCTTGGAAACATGTTTTAAATCAAACCAAGATGTTTAAAAACATGAAAGACAAAAAGCCTAAAAATGATTCGACATTTTAAAACCAAAGGCTTGCTTGATTTCTAAAACTCTTTTAAAAAACAAATGCATACTAAAATGATTCTGAAAATGATGAATGTATGCAAGGCACAAACCTAAATCTTCAATTTGATTTCTCAAAAGTAATGCACAAATAATTAGGTTTTCAAAAGAGTTTGGATTCTAAAACCAATGCATCCAAGTTCAGAAACAAAAATGCATAAGTGATTAATTCTACAAGTCTAAAATCCAATGCATGTATAAAACCAGATTTCAAGATTTTCTAAAACAATGCATGTGTGAAAATTCAAATGATGCTAAAGTGAAAATGCATCCATCAAATTGCAAATACAAAATCCCTAACAGAGGCTATTAATTAACCTTTGTGTAATTGGGACCCCAAATATCGAAAATAAACATGAATTGGTGTCCCCGAAGTTGGATTACATTTCGAAGTTCCATTTACACAATGTCAAGCCAAAACCCTTAACATAGTCTAATTTTCAACCTTCAAGAAAATATACAAAAGAAACAAAACTCTTTCCAGAATCTGGCAAGTTCGCTCGAGCGAGATTGACACTTCGTTCGAGCGAGACAGTTCGCTCGAGCAAGATAGACGATTCGCTCGAGCGAGACAGTTCGCTCGAACGGACCACAAGGTCGCTCGGGCAGACAACTCTCTATCTCGCTCTAGGCCAGATAGTGGATAGTTCGCTCCAGCGGACCCAAGGGTCGCTCGAGCGAACAGACTTATGCTTGTGCTCGGACCAAGCAGTGGCCTGGTCGCTCGAGCGAACAGGCTTCTGCCTGTGCTCGCAGAGTGCAGAAATTGCTCTTCTCTTGTATGCTTTCTAACACATTTCCTCCCTTCTTCTCATCCTTAAACCACATGAAGTCTCTTGAGCCTCCATGCTCTCCAAAGGGTCATTTTCACAATTTCAAACCATTCAATCCGAGGAAAACATGAAAATAGAGCTTATAAACAATTTTATACACAAAACTTCAAGAATAATAATGTAATCCAAAAATACACATGCCACATTGACCCTATAAAGATTACTTGCCTTTGCCCAAATGCTAAACAATCATCTTCAAGCACTCCTACTCAAGAGCTAAGCCAAACACTACAGAAACCCAATGAAAATTCATTCAAAACTCAACAAAAATGAAAACAAAGAACCCATTTTCACAAAAGGGTTTGCATATATGAAAAATAAGATCTTTAGGAACTAAAAAGACTCTATTGAAGAGATGGGTTGAAACTGTTACCTAGAGATGCCCAAACAAGAAGGAAAGGAGAAAATGAAGATGTTTTCTAGCTAGAAACTTCAAAAGATTTGCATCCATTGAAAGCTTGGAAGAAGAGGAAGAAGATGATGGTCTTGGAATTCCATTTGGAGGCCTCTAGCTTGTGCATTCGAGAGGAAGAAAGTGAAAAGGAAAAAGGGTAGAGCTTGATTCTCTAGGGTTAGGGATTGAGAATGAAAGGAGGGAAAAAAGGAGTTGACTTAAGTACTTGCAAATGGGGCCCAATAGTCTAATTCTTGCATCGATGAAAACATGATCTTGAGGGCCTCGAATGAACTCGACGACGAAGGATAAAATGATCTTCGAAAAATCTAGTTTCCAAAAAGTATATTTTTGACATGGTTTTGAGATTTCGAAGTTTGTGTCCAGATTTGGGTATAAAAGATAATTTTACCCCTTATGGGTCAAAACTTGGATTTTGGGCTTCAAACACGGACGGACTGAAAACGAAAGTTGTAACGAATAATAAAATCATTCAAATGAAACCAAAATCACAATTAAAAAAGGAAAACCAACACGATCCTCCCAAGCTTACACGTACACTTAGGCCTTCCTGAGCATGTCTGACTAACACTAAATATTCTCAAAATTCCCAAAGCTATGTCCAGGACTAAAACTAATTATTTCTAACCCAACGGTAACTAAACTCACTTAAGACTAAACACACACTAATCGAGTTAGTTTGGGTCGGGGTCTAACAGCTAGTTTCGTAATCGAGATGTAGTCTCTTCCTTGCTGGTGCTGTCACCGAGCTAAGACCGTTGCCGAGTTCTGTAACTGCGGCATTCTGTGCAGCTGGTTCTGTAAACGAGCTGAGACCCTTGCCGGGTTCTATAACAGCGGCATTTTGTGCAGTTGGTTTCGTAACCAAGCTGTAGTCCCTTCCATGCTGGTGCTGTCACCGAGCTGAGACTGCTGCGAGTTCTGTAACTTGGCGAGGATCAGAGTTGTCATGAGTGAAGTTGTTCAAGTCGTGGCTGGTGCTATCACCGAGGCCATTAACAGAGCTTTCAAGATTTGAGAATGTTCGAGCAGCAGCTGTGCTATCACTGAGGCCACTGCTGGACCTATCAACTGAAGGAGCTGATCTGTGGTCGGTGCTGTCACCGAGGTCGCAGCTGAAACTCCTGTTGGGTTGTGCTTCTACCCGAGTCGTGGCTAGTGATATCGCCGAGGCCACTGCTGGAGTTGTCGCGATTGGAACTGTCCGAGTTGTGGCTGGTGCTATCACCGAGGCCGGGACTTGAGGATAAAGACTGCATGGCTATTCAAGGAATTGTTTCCGAGACCGCCGTTTCTTTTCTAAGGGGGGGGGTGTTGGGGGGGGATTGGGGGGGGGGGGTTTTGTCCCACCAGATATTGAGACTCTCGTGAGCTCGAGCTCAAGCCTCGTCCTGGTTTACCTTGGCGATCAGTGCTTTCACCGTGACCATGGAGAACCAAATGAGATCCCTTTGAAGCCCGTCGCCTGGCAGCGGAGCTTGTTTGAAGGATACGAGGGCCGCGGCTTCAGACCCTGGTATCAACAAGGAACAAATCTTCATCATCATCGTTGTCACGATCCACCTAGTGGAGGAAATGAAGAGACCTAGTTGCTACTGGAGCTTTGCTCCACGGGAGAGTCTCCAGCATTCTGCTGAAGGCGCTCCGGTGGAGGAGCGTATCTCGCTGGGGAGGTGTTGTCACCCCCTTTGCTGATGAACCCGTTTGAGTTACAAGTCCTTCCACGCTTACCGCACCAGACTCTCCCTGGGACTCCTTCGACAGGGGGTCGTTGGTAATGGTGGCAGGGCTTTGTAGATCCTTCGCCGCTTCTAGAGGCATGACATTTTTTATCATTTTCCCACAGACGACGCCAATTGTGAGTGCCTAAAAATTACGAACTTAGATTAGGTGAGTATGAGACTCATGATAATGTTGTTTAAGCTTCTTTGGGGAAGATGGATCGCCTTAGAACTTGAAAGGGAAGGAGAAATAAAGATCAGAGACCCTGGCTGCCGTCAGCTGAAGTCTCTCCGATACCTGAGTCAGTGCTATCACTGAACAAATGATGGAGAAGAGAGGCAAGTATGCTAGTATTGCATGTTAAGGCATCATCAGGCGTACCTGAGAAGGCATTGGTATCCCTGTATATGTAGAGATTTCACCTGGCGCTCCCTTAGTGGGGGGTAGGTGGAGATACTATCCAGTTAGATCAGGAGATGACCTCTCGCATCAATGTGGATGTGATTAATAAAGACGACACCTGATTATTATCCGGTGCCCATCTTGTCTGTCAACACGTTCTGTAACGTAGCCGTAACTTTGTGGAAGTACAATCATGGTTTAGTGCTCATCTTCGTGGACGTACCGAGGTGGAGATGATACCGAGACCAGATTCGGACGCATCCTGGCACTATTGCCGAGGTGCTTTATACCAAGATCGAGATGAGCCTAGTCGGTACTCTTACAGATGCTAGCTCAAGTTTTGTGCTAGCTGGCACTATTTTTCGAGTTGAGATGAGATGCCTAGCTAGTACCGATACCGAGCTAGATGAATCTTGGCACTATTTCCGAACTTGGACACCAAGATCGAGATGAGTTGAGCTGGTACTGCTACCGAGACTAGCGTAATCATACTCTTAGGAAAACACCCCACACACTACTAACATTTCAATGTAGGGACCACAAAAAGTGTTTCTTCCAAAAAAAGCTCAAGAGCTCTCTCCACACAAGAGTTTTTCTTCAAGTGTTGCACTTTGTTTACAATCAAGTCTTTCACATGTTTTGGAGTTTTGATAGATGATGTTCTGAGATGATTTTTTTTTATCATTTTCCAATTTATCAACCCTACAAAAAGGATAGGAAGTTAAAAGCCAACCCCAGTACCCAAATAAAACAATAAATTTTCAAACCAAACCTCAATTACAATCACAACTGAGAAACTGTTGCAATTCATACAAGTTACATTCTCCACGGAAATGATGAAAGGGATGAAAATAATTAATATAATAAACTTTGAAAGCAAAACATTTTACTTTACCTAAGACAACCTTTGGAATCCATCACCGCTACAAAGTCTAGTTCTTCAAGGCATGTAAAACACTCATACCTTCCTTTGTAAGCACACCTGTCCATATGGTCAGGGCCAAAGCAAAACTAAGAGCAGATGGTTATCACCTAGTCAATTGGTCACATTGGGCAGAAGCACTTGTGTATTGACTTCCTCTTTCAAGACAGATCACACATTAGCTGCCTACGGACCAATCATCACACCAGTCAGCATCCCATAGGCAACTCACTGCCATCACCATCCCATTTTCATTGCTTTCAGCCGGCCGCTATGTCGTTGATCCCCAACTCATGGCCTGATTCATTCTGCTTTCATCCTCAGAATCTCCATGACGGTTCTCTTCCTGAAGTAGGGCATGTGCTCCTAGAAGAAGAGGAAAATTCAGCTCAACATGGCAAGGATATTTATTTGAAGTTAATAAGTAAGGACTATATACATGTAAGCACATACACACGACCTGAGTATGACCATCACCATTTAACAGGCTGGGATCTACCACCGGCCTAGTGTGGGACCCAAAATACCTAAGAAACAAAACTTCTAATCAAATAGGTCATGCCAACAAGCAGGTAGAGCCCATACCTTATTACCATCTATGATGATAATAGTAGACATGGATGTTCAGAGTATAGGCATCTAACGGGTTACTTCTGATTTTTGCTAGTTTTATTGATTAAAAAGACCATCAATGAACTCACTAGCCTAGATCTAACATCATTGCAGAAGACTCTTTTCATCACCATGACCGTACATTTTTTCATCAGCATCATAACCATACATTATAATTGTAAGTGCCTAAAAATTACGGACTTGGTTAAAAGAGGATTAAACCTTTAATTTGATGATCTTGGGATGATTGGGAGAATGGGTCAGGCCTCCGACAATCTGAAAGAGAAAACAAAGGTCAGAGCCCCCCCTGGCTGTAGGCAGCCGAAGGCACTCTGATGCTTGAGTTAGTTTTATTAGGGAAGACGGAGAAGAAGAAGTATGGGGGGGGGAGGCTAGTTGCGTACCTCATGTGGTTCTCTTTCATGCATTATATAGACGTGAGAGTCGTCATCGAACTGGAACCCAGGGAGAGATGGAAGTCCCATTAGCATGTTCTTTTCTCTTCTGAGTGGGGGTAGGTAAAAAGGGAACGTCCCATCGGACCATCTCCCTATACATATGGACGTGACCCTGAGATAATGCGTGCCACTTATCTAGGTCCGGCGCCCACTCTATTTGTCAGTTCGCCGTCCCCGTCACGGCAGCGCATTTATGGCTGAGTGACAGGAGGCCAAGATCGGGCTTAAGGCCGAGACCGAGGTGGATGCTCGTGAACGTAGCCACCGAGATGGGCTCCACGCTCCCCCCGAGATGGTGCTACTGCCGAGCTTGGACAATACCGAGACTAAGGATAGTCCGAAATCGGGGAGTGGCCCCACATAAATCCGTGATTACAAAACGACTCCACACAATTGCCCCTAGCTCTCGACCTCTTTGGTTTTTTCCGAGGTCGGGAGCTAAGATCGAATGGATGGGCTGGCCCTGTCTTATCATATCTTGTCGTCGTGCGATCCTCATCATGATGCCTTTTCGTTTGCCGTAGGAAATAAATGTGGTATCATAATTGCTTCACCAAGATGGGCACGCGGACGTCGTTCCGTATGCCCGAGGTGATAAGTATTGTACTAGAGGCATGGCGGGTGATGGACCGGCGCTGCCACGTGTAACCCTTTGTCTGGTTGTTCACCGGGATCGAAGCGGCATGGTGAGCTCGAAGCGTTGCTTCGCGTACGCGGCAATCAAGAGGGGCGTCCCTCTATATAATAGGGACGCTCCCTTCCCTTTCTCCTCTTATTTCCGCTTTCGCCTGAAGGATACCCTGTTGAAGAAGAGATCTAGCTAAAGAAAGCATCCTGCTAAAGACCTGTTAAAGACAAAACTTCGACGAACCCGGAGACTTCTCTTCCTTTGATTTCTACTCCTCGCTTTTCATTCTTTGCAAACCGTCACATCCCTCTCTGTGAGTTCTCCTCTCTGCTACTCTCCTTCCACCTCTTTTTCCCTTTTTCTAGAGGGTTTCCGCCCCTTAGGCTTTTTCTAGGTCTTGTTCCTTCTTCTTTGTTCTTCGCCCTCCTTTTAGCCTTCAGAAAATGGGAATCTATAGCCACTGGTTAGAGGGTCCCGCAGCCCTGGAGGGACTTAGGGCGGCGTTCAAAATACCGGCTGATCTTCTGGTGAAACCTGACGACCTCCAGGGCCTCTTTGACGGTCTCACCCGATACAAAGATTGGATGCCCTTCCCTTTGGTGTCAGTGGTCGAGGGAGGGGTTAGGTTCCCCGTCCACCGGCTTCTCCGATCCTGCCTCAGCTCATGGCGGATCTGCCCTTTCCATTTGATGCCGAACGGGTTTAAAATAATAATGGGTGTGGCGGAATTGAACCGAATCCTCGACATCAACCTCGGCGTACATGACATAGAGGATGTCTACGACATCTGTAAGTCCGCGGGAACCGAGGATTCGTACTATCTTCAGGCGAAGGCGAGACGCTGGGGATGAACGCTTACTGGTCTAGGGGAATTGGGAGTTCGGGGCGACCGAGACCGAAGAGGAGTGGGGAATCCATGTTCCACGGAAACCTGGGACCCCTCCGAGTAAATACCCGTTTCTCTGGGCTTATTTGTGTTGTTTTACACGTTGATTTACCGAGCTGATGTCCCCTCTTTTCTGCGCAGGTGTTCAGCGGAGGTGGAGAGAAACCGGCCTTGATCGTTGGAGGAGGAACGACGCCTGGTTAGAGAAGATCTACCGCTACCACGGCCACCACGATCGGGCTACTTTCCCGCTGCTCGGGAACAAGCCGCGGTACCAGTCTTACACCAGGAAGACTGCCGAGATCCCCCTTGAGCCAATAGGGGAGATCGTACTTGTGCTTGCTGAAACTAACGGCCAAACCTTGGAGCCCCCAGGTCCAATCCTGGTTGAAGACAACCCCCTCGCCCGAGACCAAGCAGAAGAGGAGATGGACAGGCCGCGCCGCCCTCTAAAGAGCTTGGGAGCCGTGGTTCTCGGGGGTCGAGTTCCCCCCGCCCCGAAGCGTGCCCCCAGTGGGCCTGGCGCTGTTCAAGGCCCTGCAGCCAGCGCCCCCTCCGGTCCCTTGGGCGCAGCCGGGACCTCCTCCTCCGCGAAAGCCAAGAGCGCGCGAGGCCCTCCGAAGGAGAAGAGAGGGAGGTCGAAGGAGCCTCCCAAGGATGCCCGACCGCCCAAAGACTCTCGGCCGCCAAAGGAGACTCGGCCACCGGCCGCGGAGGCCGAGAAGGAGGGCGAGGGGCCCCAACTAGAAAAGAGTCTCTACGTGGGGGGCGAGGAGGAACGGGTCCGGGAAACGAATCCACAGACCTAGCCTCACAAGCCGATGCCCTAGAGGCCCAACTTCGACCTCAACCCCTGCAAGCCTATGACCGTGGAGGACTGGATGGGGACCTCCACCAGGACGATCTCGGCAATTGCCCGGGGATGTGCTCTCTCGTTGGACATGGAGAGGCATAATAAATCCGGGACAATGAGCCTGCTTTACTGACGATGAAGGCGTCGCTCGAGGTGATTCCCCCTTCTTTCGCCTTTGAACTTTATGCCTTGGTTGTCCGTTCTGACCTCCTGCCCCTTTTGTCTTCTTGCAAAATGTACAGAGGCTCCAAATAATACTGGAGAGGACGGAGAATACAGCCACTCGGGTTATCGAGAAGGATAAAAAGAAGAAGAAGATGGGGGATGCCCTGGAAGCCAGTGCAGTGGAAATAAAGAGGGCGGAGGAGAAGATCACCGGGTTCGCAATGGAACAACAAGCGGCAAAGGCCGAGATTATCAAGTTGCGAGGCGAAAATAAACACCTAAAAGGTGCGGCTGAGGAGAAGGCGAAGAGGGCGCATCAACTAGAGGTCGAGCTCACCAAGAAAGAAACCGAGTTGGTTGGGAAAGAGGCCGAGCTCGAGTCCTCTAGGAAGGAGCGGGCCGATGTCGAGTCCACTCTGCGTGCTCAGGCCACAAAGGCATTTCAAGAAGGAGTGGACTGGGCGTCAGCGGAGTACGTGGCTCAAATCAAAGATCTGAGACCGGTGTTGTACGAGATGGGATGCAGGGAGGCTCTTCGTGAGTCCGGGGTTCCTGAGGACGACCCCATATTCACGAATCTTCCCCAATTCCAGTCTGTCATACCGAGCCCAGAGTCAGAGCCTGACTCCAATCCTCCAGAGGCCCCTCCTGAAGCTCCAGGCCTTCTTCCTCCACCCCCGACTCCTGCCGAGGCCAACCAGGCCCTGGCCTCCACTGCGGCTCCTCCTCCCCAGGCTTCGGGCACTCCAACTCCGTCTGTTCCTCCAGAGCCAGAGAGTAAAGCTGCGACGCCTAAAAAATAATGTGTAGAAACAATGTATCTTTCTCCTTTATGTACCTTTTCTTTTTTGAGTGTACAGAATTTTGTAAACACTTCCTTCATTAATGAAAAAGAATTCTCTTTTAATTCTCAATTGTCCGTCTTTCCATTTCTTTCTTCTTGTAATGGCGTGTGGATGTTCTATCGAGCAAAATTGAGGCCTCACGTTTTGGCCAGTTCCCCAAACCTTCAGTGGTCGAGGTTGGTGGATTAGTAGAAATTGGACCCGACCTTCTAATCTCGAGATAGATATTGGCCAAAACTGATGCCCCGTCACTGAGATCGGGGGATCCACAAAATTGTGTCTTAGCCAGGTTCCCATTTCCTGCCTAACTCTTCAGACTTTCTAGTGGCTGAGATCGACGAACTCGTAGAAACCGGACTTGACTTTCTAGCCCCAACATTTTGAATGAAAATGAGGTCCCCTTGCTTCCAACAAATTCCCCAAGCCTTAAGTGGCTAAGATCGGTGAATCCGTAAGACAGGGTCTTGACAAGGCTCTCCGTCTCTTGACCAACTCTCCGGTCCTTCAAGTGGGCGAGATCGGCGAACATCTAGCCCTAGGGCTGGGCTTTAATAAAGCCTTATTAAAGACCTCGTAGCTAACTTGGACTCACACCCTAGTGTGCGACCCTGTTGCTGGTAGGCTAGGGTCACGCCGTCGATCTTGATAACTCGGGGGATTTGGCCGAGCTTAAAGGCAGACCGGACTTCGCAACTCGAGAGTGAAGTAAGACGGCTGATACCATTCAGGGTGGGGTTGGCCCGTGTCCGAACCCCAGGAGGCTGCTCCATACTGTGACCGGAGCCTTGGGAGCTGGTCCTATGACCGAACTTAAGGAGGCTGGTGCGAGGACCGGAGCCTTGGGAGCTAGTCCTATGACCGAACTCAATGAGGCTGGTACGAGGACCGAAGCCTTGGGAGCTGGTGCGAGGACCGGAGCCTTGGGAGTTGGTCCTATGACCGAACTCAAGGAGGCTGGTGCGAGGACCGGAGCCTTGAGAGCTAGTCCTTTGACTGAACTCAAGGAGGCTGGTGTAAGGACCGGAGCCTTGGGAGCTGGTCTTATGACCGAACTCAAGGAGGCTGGTGCGAGGACCGGAACCTTGGGAGCTGGTCCTATGACTGAACTCAAGGAGGCTGGTGCGAGGACCGGAGTTTGGGAGTTGGTCCTATGACCGAACTCAAGGAGGCTGGTGCGAGGACCGGAGCCTTGATTCACAACTTCGAAGGATACAAAGGCACACTTTCTCCAAAAGATCCCACTTTCATTGATTTATCATTTGAGTACATTCAGAAGTAGTACTTCTTGAGGTGCGTGGCATTCCATGGTCGTGGCAATTCTCTGCCATCCATGCTCTCGAGCATATAAGCCAACCTCCCAGACACCGAGACCACTTTAAAAGGCCCGAGCCAGTTTGGTGCGAGCTTGCCTTCGTTGGGATCTATGTCTGCTGGAAGTGCTTTCTTCAAGACTAGTTCCCCGATGGAGAACTTCCTTTCTTTGACTTTCTGATTGTATCCCCGAGATAACTCTTGCTGGTAGGAGGCTAGGCGTACGGATGCTGCCTCCCTTCGTTCCTCGGCTAAGTCGAGCTCTTTGGCCAGATTCACTTCGTTCTGTCCCTGTTCGAAGAGATCCGGCCTCAAGGTCGGGAGGCCGACCTCAAGAGGGATCAAAGCTTCCATTCCGTATGCCAAGGAAAAAGGGGTTGCTGAAGTAGATCGTCTCGGGGTAGTCCGGTACGCCCAAATGACACTTGGTAATTCTTCTACCCATCTACATTTAGCTCTGTCAAGTCTCTTTTTGAGTCCGTCCAATACCACCTTGTTCGAGATCTCTGCTTGCTCGTTGCTCTGTGGGTAGGCCGGGGTCGCATAGAGGTTCCTGATACCGAACTCCTGGCAGAAGTTTTTAAAGAAGTTTGAGTCGAACTGGTCCCATTATCCGAGACCAGAGCTCGGGGGATCCCAAACCTCGTAACAATGTTCTTCCATACAAAATTCTTTGTCTCCTGCTCGGTGATGGAGGATAAGGCTTCTGCTTCTATCCATTTGGTGAAATAATCAGTGGTCACTATCAGCCACCTTTTGTTACATAGAGTTCGGTGAAGAGGTCCCACGATGTCTAGCCCCCATGAGCGAAGGGCCATGGGCCAGAGAGAGGACTCAAGTCCTGAGCTAGTTGGTGGAGAGAGTGGGAGAATTTTTGACATTTTTCACATTTCCTTGCGTAGAGCTGGGCATCCTTCTGTATATAGGGCCACCAATAACCCTGACTGATGGCTCTATACGCCAGTGGCCTTCCTCCGATGTGACTTCCGCAGATTCCTTTGTGCATTTCAAAAAAGAAGTCCTCCACTTTGCTCGGGTGGACGCATTGAAGATATGGTCCTGTGAAGGACTTTCTATATAGTTTCTCTTCTGGGGATAACAAAAAATGACTGCTTTCATTCTGACCTTGTGGGCTTCATTCCTGTCTTCAGGGAGTCTATCTTCTTTGAAGAATGCTATGATCGGATCCGTCCAGCTTGAACCGAGATCAACGCACAGGACTTGCCGAGCTGGAAGGAATTCTATGCTCGGCTTTTTCAATATCCCCACATCAACTGTCCTTCTCTTTCCTGCTTCTACGGCTGAGGCTAAGTTGGCTAGGGCGTCTGCGTGGTAGTTGGACTCTCTGCCTATTTGTTTGACTTCTGCTTTTTCGAACTGGGAGAAGAGCTGTTTCGTGTGGGCCAAGTAGGCTGCCATCCTTTCGTCTCAGGTTTGATAGTCTCCGCTTAGCTGGTTCGTCACCAACTGGGAGTCGCTGAAGACTACTAGCCGATGTGCGCCCGTATTCTTGCTCTACCGAGACCCGCAATCAACGCTTCGTACTCTGCTTCATTGTTAGAGGCTTTAAAGTCAAGGGTCAGTGCTTGTTCGATGACTAGCCCCTCCGGGGATTGGAGGACTATGCCAGCACCAACCCTTCTGGATGTCGAGGATCCGTCGACGGAGACCTTCCAGGCCGACCCAGGGAACTGTTTCCAAGATCGGTCTTGCTCGGTCTCGGCTGTCTCATTGTCCCTGCTGCCCCCAGTTCGGTATCGAGTAAGGTCGGTGCCGAACTAGGAGAAGTGAATTCGACGATGAAATCTGCCAGAATTTGTGCTTTGATCTCCGTTCTGGGTTGATATTGGATATCGAATTGCCCCAGTTCGACGGCCCACTTGGAGATTCTGCCGGAAAAGTCCGCCTTCCGAAAAAGGGATTTGAGCGGGTACTCCGTGACAACCACCACCGTGTATGTCTGGAAGTAGTGGAAGAGTTTGCGAGAGGTGCTGATGAGTGCCAGTGCCAGCTTCTCGAGTGGCAGGTGCCTGGTCTCGGCGTCGAGCAGGATCTTGCTTGTGTAGTAAATGGGCTGCTGCTGCTTGTCGTTCTCTCGAACTAACACCGAGCTCACTGCGTGGTCCGAGACTGCTAGGTAGATATAGAGGAGGTCACCTTGTGATGGAGTGGACAATAGCGGTGGTGAAGAGAGGTACTCCTTGAGTTTCTCCAGCGCTTGATCACATTCAGGGGTCCACTGGAATTTGGAGCACTTTTTCAAGAGTTGGAAGAAGGGACGACATTTGTCCGAAGCTCGGCTGATGAAACGATTGAGTGCAGCAGCCATCCCTGTGAGCCTTTGGACCTGCTTGGCCGAGGTCGGGCTCTGAATCGCCTGGATTGCTGCAATTTGTTCTGGATTAGCCTTGATCCCTCTCCGGGTTACCAGGCTCCCTAGGAACTTGCCGGAGTCGACGCCAAACGCACACTTGGAGGCATTCAGTTTGAGCTGGAATTTTCTGAGGGTGGCGAATGTCTGGCGTAAATCTGCCAAATGATCCCGCGACATCTTGGACTTGAGCACCATGTTATTGATGTAGACCTCCACTGTCTTCCCGAGCTGGCCTTGAAACATCTTCATGACCAGCCTCTGGTATGTTGCCCCGGCATTTTTCAACCCAAAGGGCATCACCTTGTAACAATAGATGCCTCGAGGTGTTATGAATGCAGTTTTTTCCTCATCGGGCCCGTGCATGGGGATTTGGTGGTAACCTCGGTAGGCGTCGAGGAAGCTCATCCTATTGTGTCCCGAGGTGGCGTCGATCATCTGGTCAATTTTTGGGAGGGGGAAGCTGTCCTTGGGGCAGGCTTTGTTAAGGGCGGTGAAGTCCACGCAGACCCTCCACTTGCCATTCTTCTTCTTCACCACTACTGTGTTGGCTAGCCACTTCGGATAGTGTACTTCGCGGATTGCCCCACCCTTGAGGAGTTTATCTACCTCTTCGATCACTGCTTCTATTTGTGGGGCCCCTATCCTGCAGGCTTTTTGTACTACGGGCTTGTGTCCGGGGTCAACATTTAGCTAGTGGCATATGACTTCGGGGTCGATCCCGGGCATCTCATATGGAGTCCAAGCGAAGACTTCCTTGTTCTGCAGCAGGAAGTCGAGCAGCTCGGCCCTCTCGTTATCGGGGAGCTGGCTTCCCAGTAGGAAATATCGCTCGGGGTCATCGGAATCGATCTTGACTTCGGTGAGCTCTTCTACGCTCTTCTGCCCCGCTGTTCGCCCGACATCCTCGAGTTCGGCTTTGAGTTCGGCAATATGCACTTGTTGCGGCTCCGTTTCTCTAGGTACTACGGCTGTAAGGCACTGTCTGGCCATCTCCTGATTTCCCCATACGGTTACTATCTCAATCACCCCTCCAGCCCTCTCCAATGGAAACTTGAGCTTCTGATGAAAGGAGGAAGGTACTACCTCCATGACATGCAGCCAAGTACGCCCCATCATCGCATTGTAACGAGATGGCGCATCTACTACCAAAAACTCGGTCATCTTCGCGGTGCCTCCTATCCGGACTTCAAGCGAGATCCTCCCCTTGGGGTACACTGGCTTGGCGCTGAAACCTACTAAGCGAATGTGGGCTTCCCGCAGATCGGACTCGGTCAAGCCGAGCTGCTTGAAACAACTAAAGTAAAGGATCTCGAACGAGCTCCCTGGGTCTACAAGTACGCGCTTCACAGTGTAGTTGTTCAGCCGCAGGGTGAGGATGAGTGCATCATTGTGGGGGAGCTGGACCCCTCCTAGGTCCTCATCCGAGAACCAGATCTTGGGCTTTTCCTTCCTAGCTTTTTTTGGTGCGGGCTCTAGCTCAGCAGACATCACTTGTTTGCCATGGGCAGCCTTCCTGGCCTCTGACCGAGCTCGGGTACTTCCCTCACTTGGAGCGGGGACCAGGTGAATGACGTTGATGATACCGGTCGGCCCATCGCTGTCCTGATCATCACTGTGTGGGGCGTGCTGCTGGGCCCGATTGACCCTCTCTCCCTCCTTAACGTACTCCCGGAGGTGCCTGTCTTTGACGAGCCTCTCGAGGTGGGACTTCAGAGCCATGCAGCCTTCGGTCATTTGCCCGTGCTGCTTGTGATAGGAGCAGTTCTTGCTTCGGTCTCGGGTGGACGAATCGCCTCTCATCGGCTGCGGCCACTGGAAGTAGGGCTCTGCCTTGATTTTGTTCAGGAGTCTGTAAATGAGTTCCTTGAATATAACATTGACGGCCCTGTAGGGATCTCCGGCTGACTTGACAGGTTTGAAGTTCAGTCTCTTACTGCTGCCCGAGATAGAGGTTGAGAAGGTTGCTGAACTGGAGGCTGCTCTCTTCTTGTCTGGCTTCTGTTTGGGGAACATCCCCTCTCTCTTGGAGGTCTAGCCTTTTTGCTGGAGCCCAAACCGCTCATTGCCTAGGGCTTCGTCTTCTTCCTGCTCGATGTATTGGTTCACCCTAGCCATCAGTGCTTTCATTGTGGTCACGGGGGTTCGGACCAGGTCTCTTCGAAGCTCGTTGCCTGGGAGCAAGGCTTGTCGAAAGCACATGATGGCGACGTCATCCTTGGCGTCTGTGATCTGGCTAAAAATCGTCCAGAATCTCCTGGTGAACGCGGTGATGCTTTCACTGTCCTTCATCCGGATCGCCATGAGGTTGCCACCTGTCTTCGGGATGACACTGTGCGCTTGAAACTTCTCGACGAAGGAGCTTCGGAGCTGCAGCCAGCTTGAGATCGACCCAGGGGGGAGCGCGCAGAACCATCGGAGCGGAAGGTCGCCTAGACTGGAGGAGAAGACCCTGCAGTTCAGGAGGCCGATGTCCCCCCAGACCGACATCCGCTGAGTGAAATGCCGTAGGTGTGCCTCTGGGTCCGAGGTCCCGTCATAGAGGACGAACCTTGGAACGCAGAATCTCTCGTGAAGAGAGAAATCCTTTATTTCCTGGGAGAAGGGGACATGCCCTGGTCATCTTCTTCGTGGGCCTCCATTTGGTCTTGGGCAAAACCGATTTCGGCCAACCGGGCCTGGACCTCTTATTTTACGTAGTGGTCCAGGAATTCCTTTAGGCCCGTCGTGTTCTCTAGCCTCGGGGACTCTGGTTCATGATGCGACCCCCCGAGGTTGCTAGGTAAGTGGCTGCTGCTCGAGCCTTCTTCTTCGCAGTGATTTCTCCTTCTGTTGTTGAGAACCTACCTCGAGTCTCGGCTGTCCGGACTATCCTGTTGTCGTCTCCGGGGTGGAATAAGGGTCCTCTTTTCATTTGCCTTAAGCTGCTCCTGGAGGCGACGGATCAACTCTTCTTTCTCTAGGAGGACCCAGTTCTGGGCGTCGAGCTCTTCAAGCAGGGCGTCATCTCCTCCTGCATAGGCTC
Source organism: Cinnamomum chago (assembly GCA_038049695.1). Taxonomy (NCBI): domain Eukaryota; kingdom Viridiplantae; phylum Streptophyta; class Magnoliopsida; order Laurales; family Lauraceae; genus Cinnamomum; species Cinnamomum chago. Next base: position 33,546,648 of record CP142462.1, on the reverse strand, counting down.
GATGAAAGGACTGATCGTCATCATGAGTGCGATGATGGGAGTGATGGGATTTTGCCGCGACAGGATCTGACGGGGAGACATTCTGTTGCAGACCCCTGGTTGGCTGGTTACCTAGGGGGCGAGGAGCCTCAAGTTGGTCGTCTCGACAGGGGGTGCCATCACAGGTCGGGACGAGGAGTTTGACTGGACAATACCCTCCATGTAAGCAGGATCGGACTTTCCCCCAGACTTCCTCTAGCGGGGGATCCCCGATAGCTCCTGCAGGACGGGGGTAAACTCTGTTGGACCCGGAGGAGGAAGAGGAGCAGTGTGAGCGCCAGTGGGCGCCACCGGAGGTAATGACTGGGGCTGCCGAGGTTACGGCTTTGGTCGTGAAAATGATGGCAATAGTGGTTGTTCCGGCGGAGGAAAGGATGAAGCTCTTCGAGACTTCGACACTCCTTCGCCGTCATATCTGGTTTTTGGAGGCATGGCTTTCACAGGTCTGGTTTTAGTAAAGATCCTAAATTCCCACAGACGGCGCCAACTGTAAGTGCCTAAAAATTACGGACTTGGTTAAAAGAGGATTAAACCTTTAATTTAATGATCTTGGGATGATTGGGGGAATGGATCAGGCCTCCGGCAATCTGAAAGAGAAAACAAAGGTCAGAGCCCCTGGCTGTAGGCAGCCGAAGGCACTCCGATGCTTGAGTTAGTTTTATTAGGGAAGACGGAGAAGAAGAAGTATGGGGGGGAGGCTAGTTGCGTACCTCATGTGGTTCTCTTTCATGCATTATATAGACGTGAGAGTCGTCATCGAACTGGAACCCAGGGAGAGATGGAAGTCCCATCAGCATGTACTTTTCTCTCCTGAGTGGGGGTAGGTAAAAAGGGAACGTCCCATCGGACCATCTCCCTATACCTATGGACGTGACCCTGAGATAAGGCATGCCACTTATCTAGGTCCGGCGCCCACTCTATTTGTCAGTTCACCATCCCCGTCACGGCAGCGCATTTATGGCTGAGTGACAGGAGGCCGAGATCGGGCTTAAGGCCAAGACCGAGGTGGATGCTCGTGAACGTAGCCACCGAGATGGGCTCCACGATCCCCCCGAGATGGCGCTACTGTCGAGCTTGGACAATACCGAGACTAAGGATAGTCCGAAATCGGGGAGTGGCCCCACATAAATCCGTGATTACAAAACGACCCCACACAATAATGATTAAATAAAATAGAAACGCACACCTGGTTGAAACAAAGTGTTAAACCTTTGCTATAGAAGTCTGCATACTTAATCATGAACATATACCACAATCCCACCTGTAAAGAGAGAAACATCTTTTAGATTTTTGTACATAATACGACTTGGAACCCTTACCACCAGGGAACTTCAAAATGGAGTTGAATACATTCAAATAACATGGTCTCTCAATGTATCACCTATTGATGCTAACAATCCTTTTATTCTATCTTTCCTAATTTTACCATACATCCATTTCAACATTATCTCCCCAAAAGTGAGGAAATACAATGTCTTGTCCATTAAAAAAAATACAGTGTCTTATTTTTAAGTAGTTAGTAGAAGAAAAACAATCAAATTGAATTGCAAAGTACACTGTAAATAAAATCATGCCAACAAGCACAAGACAGATATATATATATAGAGAGAGAGAGAGATAGCCTCCCCCAAAATAAATTCTTATTCAAGTGAACTTTTTTTTTGTCTAATTAATGTGGCTTTTTGGATATAGGATATGCATTTCAACATCCTTCCCATTGAAATAGTCAATTAGTCGTCATCATCAACAAGCCTCGTCCCAATTATGAATATTATTTCTCCATTCCAATCTATCCTTAGCCAAATCCTCAAATAGGTTACACTCTTAGGATCTACCCTAACTACTTCCATCCATGTCCTCTTTGCCCTAACTCTTCTCCTTGGTAGGTTGATGCCATCAACTTGCATAGAAAAACTTATCCTCAATGATGCCGTTGTTAGCTTGCATCTGACATGTCCAAGCCAAAAAATCTAAAATGAGTTTCACTTAATTTATCACCTAGTGATGCTAACATCATTTTTCATTCTATCTTTCCAAATTTTACGATACATCCATTTTAATATTTTCTTCTCTACCACACTCATTTTGTACATGTGTTACTTCTTGATTAGCCAACATTTTGTTCTATAGGTCATATGTTGTCTAATTGCGATCCTATAAAATTTTTCCTTCAATCTTTGTTGGTATGCACCGATCACAAATGCAAGTCTCCCCTCCAACCTCATACTATCATATGTTCGACATCTTCCACAATTTCTTCATCCTCAGTAATTATCAAGCCAAGGTATCTAAATGAATCTCTTTGTGGTCTCTCTTGAACTTCAATTCTCATAGTATTTTCAACCTTTTGACATCCCCACTAAAATTTTAACATGCACCAGGTACCTTCTCCCAAATAAGAGCAGCTAATTTGTCCATAATCACTGTAAAGAGATAAGGGCTTAAATTTGATTCCTCCAACTCACTTGTCTTTCCATATGTAGTTCTCACATTCGTTAACTCTGCCTCATACATGTCCTTAAGGGTTTTAATATAACCTCTTGGAACACTCATTATCACCCAAGCCATGTCCCAACTATATTCAGGCCAACCTCTTGAAGCATTCATTTATCTAAAAAAAAACCCACTAAATTAAATCTTTAGGTACCTTGTTGTAGGCTTTCTCTAGATTAATAAAGAAGACGATGTGATAAAATTTTCTCTTCTCGGTATTTTTTTCACTAATTACCTAAGTGAGAAGATAGCTTCCATAGTTGACCTTTCTAGCATGAAACCAAATTCATTATCAGATACCTCTGTCTTTTGCCTAAGTGATTAAACAATTAATGATATTTCACTTTTCCCACATAATTTTAGCCAAGTTGCTTGTACACAAAATTACATCTTGTATGGAAAATATTACAGGCACCATGAGATGATAAAAAGGTGCCTTAACAATTAAATGAAAGTTAAATATATAAAACGGGCGCTGATAAAAAAAGAAAAAAGAAAAAGAATTATTGCGGTAGAGAACATATATAAAAGGGTCTTTTCAAACTTCACAAAATAGAGATTCTGCAAAGGCGCCTAAGTAACGTTAAACCAATTAATAGAAATCTTGGTTGTGTCAATTGCTACGAAACAAGTCATCTGATACTACAGACAAACAGTTCTTTACGAGTTTCGAGGCCTTAGTTTCTTTTCAACAGTTGTTGCTTTTTACACTTATGTCACAACCCTAGCCCGAGACTGGATTACTCAGGACTAATCCCGAGTCACGAATCCATCTTACTTACTCCCATAAACTCCGAATCAACCGAAGTTAAGACTGTTGACACCAAAAATGTCACTTTGCCTCTTCAACATGAAGCCGCATCCTACCACAAACGGGCAATGTTACTTCAAGCGTCAAATCTTGTCAGAACCAAATTAAAACTGCAGGATTCTTCAAGATAGCCAAAAGAGGGGTACACCTGAAGTTTCGGGCCATTTCAACATCATTTGGTATAACTTCGCTCCTCCAGCACTTGAGTAGTAACTCCCGGAGGCGGTGATGCCAGAGACCCTGACACACAAAACAGAGCACAGAACTGGCCTCAAAATGCCATTAGGAGGTTCTACATCAACTTTCGAGCCATTCCAGCATCATTTGGCCGAACTTCACTCCTCCGGCAACCAAATGGGCACCCTTGACAGCGACAGCGTCGAAGACGTCAGATCTTCAATCCTAGCCTATGGATGGTCTCAAAATACTTCCAAAAGGCTCTGTGTCAAATTTCAAGTCAAACCGACAACGTTTGACCCTCCATCAACCATCGAGCAACAAAATCAAGCCTCTCGGGGGCGAGAACCACTGAGGCGATCACTCGTCAAATATAGCACATGGGTGACTTTAAAAGGCTTCCAAAGGGTTACATGTAAAATTTCAGGTCATTTTGAGAACATTTGACCGGACTTTGACTCTCAGAAGCCAAATCAGGCCTCCCAGCGGCGGAGCTCCCTGGGACCATGATTTCCAAATCGGAGCTAATGGATCGTCTCAAAATGACTCCAATAAGCTTCCTATCAAATTTCAGGTCAATCGGACATCGGTTGACCACACATCAAAGTGTGACATCTTCCTCGTGACAAAATCAAGTCTACTTGTGACGGGACCCCACATGGCTTCAAAACTCAAACAAAAGCCTATGGTTGGCCTTATCTATTGCTCAGCAAGCCACACGTCAAATTTCAGGTCATTCTGAGATCATTTGACCTAGTTTTGACTTCTGGCAGAAAATCGGTGACAAAGTTTTCAGCCTTTCCAGAAAATAAGAAACTTTGTGCTCCGATTTGCACGGCTTCTCGTCAGGTTTTCTTCTGGAGAATCAAGCCAATAAATGAGGAAAATTGTCAAGAAAAATACAGGAGAAAAAAGAATTAGAAAAGACCGAAAAACGACAACCAAAAAGGGGAAAAATCCCATGGTCACTGCCGGTGACTTTGGCCCATGGTCACCGACCCGGATTTCCGCCGAAAGGGCCATTTCCGACCCTTTTCGCGTTAAGAGAATTTCGGCCCTTGTGGTTTTCCGGAAATCTGACTTTTGGTGCTCGAAATCAGTTGATCTTCACCAACATCTCGGCATGTGATCATCATCGTACGCTTCAAAATCGTCAAACCGGCCAACCAAGAAAGCACGCTTTCTAACCGACCGATCGAGAAATCAACAGGATTGATGTTACTAGCCCGCTGATATCGATCAGTGTCTGAAATTGCATTGCCATCCGACATCAAACAACATGTAGATCACTCAGCGATCATCGCAAGAAGAATTTCAAAAGATGCGGTACGGCCCGCGAGTCTTCGAGCATCCTGGCGACCACTTAATGCAGTTAAATGACCTATTTGATGACAAGTTATTCCAGTCATTAACTCATTATTTGGGACGGCCCAATCAAAAGCGAGCAAAAAGGAGTTACAAATCCAAGCAATCATGACAATAAATCATGAAACTCCTCTCATCATGAAATTTTAAGGCGATTAAATGCCCATCATTCTCCATCGGCCAATCAAAAGCCAAGAAAAAAGGAGTTACAAAACCATGAAATAAAAACTTGTAACTCCTCCCATCATGGAGCATCAATGCCATCAATGCTCATAAACCCACCTAATGGCTATCAAAAGCCTATAAAATGAGGATCATTCCAAGAAGAATAGATATACATATCCAGATCCACACACACACAGAGAAGGGAGAGAGAAGTTCAAGAAGAAAGCTCTGCTACCTTGAAGAAACTCTGTTGTAACAAACACCACATGGTGATTGAAGTCTCTTAGGGGGGGTCACCCCCCAAAACCCTCTCTTTCTATCCGACATGGCCTAGATGCGGCTTTTCAGCCCGTCTACTCGGTTTTTTTTATTGGATATAGGACCTCCCCTTGATCTTTATCCTCTAAAAATCTGAAGTCCGAACCAAGCCAAAAGAATCAAAGCATCGTATGTTCTCATCTGAAGGACAATGGTGAAGTCCATACATGACTTGCAACAGTCGATTTGAATGAGTCCCCGCAATCTCCTGAGAAGTCATAATTCCTTTTCTTACTTCTCTATTGTATTTTGTATTTTTTTAAAGGGACAAAAAAATTACAATTATTGTCTTTCATTATTGATGATATTTTTACATCGCTTTTCACGGCAAACATCGCCTTTTACGGCAAAATCGCCTTTCACAGCAAACAAAGAAAAATCGCCTCTTACGGCATTCAAAAAACCTTGTCTCTTTTTTAATATATGTGCAATGGAAAGTTAGGAAAAAAAAAGTTGGTTTCCTTTTCTACTTGCGAAGGTGGATCTCCGGATCACTATTTTTAAATTCCAAGTAGAATAGAAAATCTAGCATACCCGTACAAAAATGTTGATGCTCACCTTTTTTCCCTCCGCCAGCCTTCGGGTAGCCCCGGGACAGAATGGAGAGAGAAAAAAAAAGTTGGGTCCATCAAAGACGAAATCCACAAGGGATCAATCATACGTACCTGGCAAATGTACTTTTTGCAAAATATATATAAACATTGACGAAACAATTAATTGAACGAATACTTTACATTAGAAGTAGTGTCCAATATACACAATTCATTTCCTAACAAAGTCAACAACTACATATTCAAATACAATGCAGGTGACTTCTATTTATTATTCAAAATGAATATACAAAAGTATTAATCCAAAGCATTTCCAAAATATTCTATCATCAGCACTCCGATTCAAATCTAATCGATTAGACCTCTTGGAGGTATCGGATGAGCCTCTTCCGCTGGTGGTGCGGCCTTGGCATGACCGGCATGGGCAATTGGGCCTGTAATTTCATCAATAACACCGTGAACACAACGGTTCAATAATGTATATACAAATCTATGATAGCACATGCTAACTCTATCAATTCATCAATCTATCAGTTCTAGACAATCACATCTATAACAGTATCCTATACAGTGGAGTCAAGTAATAACAATTACTAAATTGGCAACTACAATAGAATTGGTTTCATTCAGCCATTCCTAACGGAAGCAATCATTCATTTCATATTCATTCATTTCATTTGTTCACATTCAATTCATTGATTACATTACGTAGTCTTATCAGGTGGCTTATCAAATGGGACTTTTCAGTCCAAAATATGTGGCTTTTCATTCAATAAATGTTTTCATTACATGACTTATCAATGAGAGACTTTTCAGTCCAATGTGTGGCTTTTCATTCAATAAATGTTTCATTACATGACTTATCAATGAGAGACTTTTCAGTCTAATGTGTGGCTTTTCATTCAATAAAGTGTGGGATCTACCAGTGTCTGGATCAGAGATCACTGGTATCACCACAGAGCTTCGGAACACCCCAGTCCATCTACTGCAGTAGGATTGTTCATTAATTCATTGTTACATTTAACAACTTGTTCATTATTCATTAATGCATTCAATATTCAATTTAACTCATTAACGAGCTTAAGAAGCTAATATGTAGTGCCAGACTCAAGAAATCAAATCAATCAATCGTTTAATTCGGGCTTCTAAACCAAACAAATGGGTTGTCGCGACCCCGGATCGGGCACGCGGCCTAATCCGGGATCGGGACTAAGGATGATGATGGTGATGATATACGAATGAATGGTTGATGCCATAAGACATATAATATATTGGTTAATACGTCCACGGGTCAATGAAGAATAAGATACTACCCGTGCATGTGACTTCCGACAGGTGTCCGCAGTGAGGATATCACATCAATATAATATATTTTTGTTAAGTACGGAAATGTGTAGCAAATCTAATTCACACATTCATATCCAAAATAGCAAGACTGATAACACATTTATATAATAGAATATCAGAGTGAGCAATGATTATTAGTACTTTCCCCAAAAGTAACATTCAAGTTTATACAAAAGATCAATTAGTTTTTCACTCCCCAAAATATTAAAGGCCAACAAAGGCCAATACATCTCAAAACAATAACCCAAAAGAATGGTTAATCACGACTCCCCAAAATGTATCGCATCTCGAGACAACCAAATGTCTAGACGACATTATCGGCATGCCACTCAACTAAGCGTTGCGGTTCACCGACCGCCTCCTCAGGCTCCTCCTCAAGGTAACAGGCAACTGGACCTTAGTACCAAAGAATGGATCAAACACAACTGTTTGGCAGGTGGGTGAAAGGATACAACAATATAACATTAATTGAATTTACCTTGGAAAACATTTAAACCTGTTTGAGTAATAAATTCCATGGGAGAAATAATTCATCTATTCAAAAACATATATGCAGTGTAAAACAAGAAAAGGTAACCAAGGAATTGGGAAACAATCAAGATGACAACCACACAAAGTTAAGTCCTCTATCACCGAAGTGACAAGAGCATAACGGGGCGTTGATCTCAGTCACACAAGGTGAGGAGATTCAACGAAATATACATATAAAATATAAATATACGGAACATGACCACGGTAGCGAGCCGGGCATAAAAAACCACAGTAGCAAGCTGGGGTATCGGGACAAGACCACGGTAATAAACCGGGTAACGGGATCCAAATTGCAACTAGCAGGACAAGAGGGGGATCTCCAAGTCGGGGGATCTCCAAGTCGGTGGATCAATCCGACAAGGTTATCCAAGTTTAGTGGTGCCAGCTTAGGTCAAGTAATAGAAATCGGGCATGTATAAAATCTGTCAAGTGCAAGTACATTAACGGGCGGGACGGGGGTGCTCAAAATCACAATTATCATTACATTTCGAGAATGCACATCGGGGCTAGCAAAAATTCCACAATTGTAATTTCAATATTTTCGAGAGTGCATATAAAATTCGGGAACAATGAAATACTATTGAACTTTCGAAACCTCAGGACAAGTATTGGGGTTCAAGACTAGTTCAAGGTGAATAGGGATCCCGTATGTCAATATCAATAAAGACTTGGTACTCCTTGACCTTGGGGACATTTCGGGGTCCTTATACACCTCGGGGGTTTTCAGAATTTCAATGGATCTATGTGATGTGGTTTCTTTCTCAAATAGGCTTCATGCATTATTTCTATATATCTCCATTTCATTGGAACTCCAAACAAACCTCTCCCAAATCTCTAAACATTTTAGTCTTTTGCTCCCCAGATAGCCCCAGGTAAACGGTACCCATCGCTCGAGCGGACCCCAGGAGTTCGCTCGAGTGAAGTGGTCTCTGGAATGGCTTTTTGGGAAGGTTCGCTCGAGCGAACTCGTCCAATTCAGGTTGGCTTGAGCGAAGTTTTAGTTCGCTCAAGCTAACAACATTCTAGATGAGTTCTGGGGGGGGGGGGGGGGTTCGCTCAAGCGAGTCAAGGTTTGCCCACTGGATGGAATGAAACCTTTTTCTGGATGGTTCGCTCGAGCGAACTGTCCAGAGACTGGTTCCATGACAGTTCTGCTTCTCTTTTCTTCATCCTTTTGCAATCCCTCTTGGGCCTCATTCTTACACCAAAATGAGAGGATCAACACCCATTCAAACACTATTCAAATCCCCATCAATACTTCCACAAACATCAAATCAAACACCTTTTTCTCAATCACATCCAACCACAAAAGAGGAGAGAAGATCCACAATCACAAGAATTCATTTATACCACAAACAAGTAATAAATGAAAGGCTATAAATGCAATGTTTCAAGAGTTAAACCATCCACAAGACTCATTCATGAGTATTTATTTCAAATCAATGCAATTAAAGGATAACAAGAGTAGAAATAACAAAATCAACATATTTCTCATAAAAGCTATTTAATGCTCAAAATAAAAAATCATCCACTTGCCTTAGGTCTCTAATCAAGAAAATCAAGTCTCTAGTAACTCTCCCAAGCCAAGACTCCAAGCTACACAAAAATCCCCAAAACAAAACTCTAAAAGGGTCAAAACAATAAATAGGGAAGAAGAAGCTTCAATAATGAGAATGAAGACTCCCAAAGGCTAGGAAAACACTTATCAAAGAGATTGAAGGGGATTGCTTACTTGTAAAATCTCCAAGTGGGCAAGAATAGCTCAATAGGGATCTTGGAATGGGAGGTTTCCTCCAAGAATAGTATTAAGAGGAGCTTTCAAGATGGTGAAGAGGATGATGACATCCATTTATCAAGTGATGCAAGGTTGATGGAGATAATGGGGATGGAAAAGTAAGAAGAAGAAGAGAAAAGAGAAAACCCTAGTTAGTGGTTGGAACTTGAGCTAGAAAAGGGAAAAGAGAAGGAGGGTTCTCCTTTTATACAAGTGAAGATGGGTTCCACCATTTGGAAATCTTATGGGGCTGAAATCATGCTTTCGGGACCTTGGATGCATTTGACGAAGAAGGAAAAAACGATCGTAAAAACATTTAGTTTCCAAAAATTATATATTTCAAGGGTTTTAGAAATATCAAATTTTGGGTACAGATTTAGTGTAAAAAGATTGTTTTGTCCTCAATGCTAGGAAAGTCGGGCTTCGGGGTTCCGGACGGGAACGGGATCAACATAAAAGTTGTAGAGATTAACGAGATGAGTAAAACAGGGTTAAAATACAAATCACAGGAATCTCAGCAAATCCCCGAAGCAAACGCAAAGTCACAAAAAGGAACCCCCAAAGGGTCCCGCTAATCACAAAGGCACTCAAAATTCCCTAAAGCTATAACAAAAGCTATTATAATCCCAACTTAACCACCAAAAACACTAATCACACTTAGAACTAACACAGGACTTAATCAATACTAATCGAGGTCACTCGGGTCGGGGTCTTACATGTGTGAAGCGCTAGTTATTCGACGTACGTGTTATTCTTGATGAACATCACTTTAATTAGTAATTTGTACGTTTAGATGACCTTAGCTAACACCTATGAAGGTTTAGAAATGACTCTCAATCGATTTGTCATTCAATTCGGTCGATTCGACACTTGGATTTACCTTGAATCACCACACGAATAAACACCAATAATGACCATTGAGTTCACTCAATTAGTCTTAAAACTATTCAATTAGTAGCCATAAAGAATCTCTGATTCAATAGGCTCAACTGTTGAAAATTTAGAATTTAGTATAAAGATCACTGTGATTTCAGCCACCTTTCGGTTTAGTTCCGCTAGCCGAATTAATTCGGTCAGTTTTCCAGTAGCTTGCATGTTGCCAAAAATCCTGTCAGGTCCATTCGGTCACCATTCAGCTAGCCGAATTTAAATTTTTGGCTAGCCGAACTATTTCGGTTACCTGAAGATTTTCTGTGAAAAAATCACTAATACAAGGGCACTCGGCCACTTCTTCGGCTGGCTATTCGGCTGGCCAAATAGGCCATTTCGGTGAGTCGAATCCAGTTTGGTCAGCCTTCGGTCAGCTTTCCAGTAGCTAACATTTTTGCAAAAATCAAGCCCAGGGCATTCGGTCACCTGTTCAGCCACCTCTCGGCTGGCCGAACCTGAACCTGAAGTTCAAAAAAATTCTGAACTGAAATTTCTTCTTTGAACTCCATGAGTTCAACTAGCCATCCTAAGCATCCTAAATCTTAGAAATGCATATACTTGCCTCAATTGGAGATCAATTTGACAACAACCCCTTTGTTTTGCCTGATTTAGAGATGGGAACTTCTCAACTTGAAGCCTCTTTCTAACCTAAATCCAAGACCAATTCACAAATAGAGTTCCTATGAGATGATTAAGCTAAAACCATGCTTAAGCACCCAATGGCACTTGAAAACTCTCAAAAGATGTCAATTACTTACTTGTAGTCTTTGTGGAGAGAAATCTAAACTTTCTGTCAAGCTTTATCTCCAATGAGAACCAAGAAGAAGATGAAGTCCACTCTTCACATGAATATCTCCAAGCTCACACTTGCTAAAGAAAAGGAAAGAAGAAGAAGAGGAGGAGAGGGAGTCTAGGGTTTGCTCAAACACTTGGGTTGGGATTTGAGATGAATGAATTCATTTGGAGTTCATTTTATCTCCACCTCCTAACTCATTCCAATTCGAGTCAAATGAAGGGTCATTTGATCCATTTCTCGTCGAATGAGTTCAAGTCTTTTATGTAAGTTATCGTGCTCGTCGAGATACGCACGTTGGTATCAAGAGTTTCCGTATTCGACAAACTATGCGAATATTCGTATTTACGAAAAAACCCTTCGTCTTCCTTGTTTAAGTCTAAAGTCCATTCAAATCATTCAATCTCATTCATTATCATTTCATTAAGCTAATTCATTCATTTTAGGCTAATTCAATTCCATTTGGCCACAAATCATCATTACTTAATTAAACACAATTAATTAGCTAAATTTTCAATCAATTAGAGTTAATCATGATTAACTCGGATCTTTTCATAATTAATAACATGTGAAGGATCTACCACATACTTCCGAAGCATTGAAACATGGAAAACATTGTGGATACCGAAGAGTTCTGCTGGAAGGTCTAGGCGATAAGCCACATTTCCAATTCTGCTTTTGTCCTTGAAAGGTCCAATGAATCTCGAGGAAAGCTTCCATTTCTGCCCGAATTGAATAGTGCCTTTCATTGGAGAAGTCTTCAAAAAGACTAAATCATCAACGATGAAATCTAGATCACGCCGACGGTTGTCAGCATAGCTTTTCTGCCTTGATCTAGCAATTTTCAGCCGGTCTTGCACTCTTTGAACCCTTTGTGTTGTTTCAGCAATGATCGTAGGACCATGGGAACTTCGAGTTCTAACCTCTTCCTAGCTCACTGGAGTCCTACATCTTCGACCGTACAATGCTTCAAATGGTGCCATTTCAATGCTGGAGTGATAGTTGTTGTTGTACGCAAATTCGCACAACGCTAAATGGTCATCCCAATCACTCCCAAAATCAATCGCACTAGCACGAAGCAAGTCTTCCAAAGTCTGTATTGTTCGTTTCAATTGTTCGTCTGTCTGTGGATGATAACCAGTACTTAGTGTAACACCCCAATTCTGAATATCGAGAAAACTGTCAAGGTACCCGAAGTTGACACGCTACTTCCCGAAAAATCCGAGAACTTCCAAGATCGTAGGTCCGCAGTGAGGTCCAATTTAAAACTTTTGACCAACATATAATCAATGGTTAAAATTGCGGAAGCGTAAATAGTAAAGCGAAAGCATTTGGTATTATAAAAGATATATCAAATGTGGCAGGGTTGAAGCCCGGCCTAAATCTCAAAGTATAATTAAGAACGTGTTTATGAACATATCAGACTTACTCCCTGCTCACCACAAAAAGACACTCAAACCCAAAAAAAAAAAAGATAACATTCAAGCCCCCGGTACAGGCACTCCATCCTCCAGCTCGACCCCCTGGTCGGCTGGTCCCCACCTATAGTCTCCGACTATGGACGCCTCGATGAATGTGTCATCCTCATAATCGAGGTCAACACCTAAGCACCAAGAATGGGTCAGATCCAAGGATCTAGCAAGTTACAGTATACAAATAACATAGGATGTATGCATCAAAAGAGTAGAGACAGTAATAAGATCAATGAGAATATCCAAGGTACAAATACTATGCAATTGAGCAAGATAAACATTTAGAATCAGGAAATTAAGATAAGTCAATCCATCTATACAACGTGACACATTCACACAAGCTGGATACCGCGAGATATTATGTCGCGGCCCTCCCATACTGAACACAGTCACGGTGGGGAAATCTCACAAGTGCTAGGGATAACTAACCCCGCAAATCACTTATCAATCTCAAACACTCATCACTCAAGAGACCGGACCCGATATCACATCGTCCATCTAAAACACAACTCATCATGATAGCCCACTCAACACTCATAGATAGCTCCTACCAGTGATGATCAGTCAACAGGCTGAGCTTTAAACAACTGAGTGAATGTTCGTGCCGACTCAGGAAACCAATATACAGGTCTGTGTCTATCTAGGTTTGTCTTGCGTGAGCAAGGTTCTATCAAATCCTTAAGAGGTCCAAGTACCAATCATTGGGTCCATATTAAGGCCCACCAAGCCATGGCCTTAGTCTAAATAGTCTAGGAGAGATCACCAATCTCAATCCAACATCAAACAACCCATACTCATCCAAAATGAGTTACAACTCTAATTACAACCACCTCTCCATCCTAGGATTCACTCATACTACTTAGGCCGTATGAGGGCCCGCCTAGGCACAGACACGGGTCAAGTTCCTCCAAACTATATCACCAAGTCACCTTTAGGAAGTCTTAGGTTCAGGTCCTTCATTTCTCATTTAATTAACATATATAAAGCAATGACAAGGATATAAGAGTGACATTAATGTAATAAGTGGAATAAACTCCAAGTAATTGAATCAAATAGAACATCAAGGGTCCATTCCTAAGCAATGGCCCACATTCAAGTCCAGGTCCATTTCAATTAATTGGATCCCTAAATGAAGTTTCAGATGCCAAGTATACTATGTTTGGTGCTCCTGAAGTTATGGGTTTCTTCGACAATATTTAAGGATCGAATCGACGTCAAATCTAAACTCTATACCCTACTTAGTGGCCCCACGAGTCAAGGTTGAGCCACACCATTGACTTGTGCTTGGCACATTAATGGAAGTCCATTTGGATGGTTAATGGGCCCTACCCAAAATAATTACCCTCTATAAATAATCAAAGAATCTAATCTGGGTTCATAAAAATAACCAGGGCTTTATTCTAATTTCTAGAAACTAATGGGGCCAAGTAATTATTTTAAAAGTAGCATGTTGATTCCCTCTCCAAAATAATTCAAGGATCTAATTGAATTAATTAATAATATAACTAAGGTATTTATCCAAATTTTCTAAAAACTAAAAGAAAGGGGGCAAAGTGTATACTATTTAACAACTCCAGGTTATGTAGCATAAATGAGGCCACACTTTCCCATACACTCTAGACCACCTAACTCCTCATTCCCTTAATTCTGTCACATGGGATGGCCACACTTACTCATGCACACATAGACCACTGGACCTACACTTATCTCCTAATTAAGTCACATGGGAGGGCCACACATCCACATACACTCACAGACCACCAAACTTCTCCATCTCTTCCACCTGCACACTTCTGTAACAGAACGACCCAAACCCAAACAGAGAACACGTTCTCGCCTGGGATCAAGTAGGTTGCAACGATCGTGGGCCCCACTGGTCCAGCCCCAGATCAGGCCTCCCCATCAAGGTCGCCCAGGGCCATACGACCAGATGACCGGCCAAGATTGTGATCAATCACTTCGTGGGCCCCGCCATGGTCTGATTTTCAAAAATAAAAACTTGTTTTGTGTTTAATGCCCGAACTGTACAATCCAAAGATGTGGGGCTAGATGGGATCCAATCCCCACGGTTCCACCACCATCAGGTGCGCCCCTGGGTCCACTATCAGATGTGGGGACCCGATCTACAATCGGATCATCTAGTGGGTCCTGCAATCAACTGATACCAGAACTGGTTCTTTACCTAAAACACATCCTCTCTCTACCATCAACCCAATGAATCGGGGGCTAGGGGTGTCCACTCCCTATGGGATCAGTTCCTTTAGGATCGCCCGTGGGTCCCTTTTCGGATCCACAAATCAGATCCAGCATAAGGTGGCCCACCAGGGTCCCATAATCAACTGCCACAAATAATCCCTCACGATTTCCATGTCCGGGACTGTTAAACCCCAAGGGGTTGGCCGAGTGGTCAGGGCCACGGTTCCTCTCTCTTCAGAGCTAGAGGTCCTGGTATCGACTCCCGGTTCCCCCCTCTTCAGGAACCGAAGGTTGAATCCACTTGTGCTACCACCTAGGGGCCACAGGGGTTTTACCCGGCTTCTCTCTGGGCCCGGAGGGAATAATCCAGTCCAAAGGATTGGGAACCCTCCGTTGGCAAAAAAAAAAAAAAAAAAGTCCAGGACTATTACAGGTCATCTCTTCACTAGTACATTTGAGTGGAATCCCACTCCAAAACGATCGATCACAATCACTATGACCCGTCAACCTCCCAAATAAGAAATAAATCATCCATTAATGGCCAAAAACCGTAAAACAAGCTCAAAAGGTAGCTCTAAACATACATACATCAATTGAATTGAAATTCACAGAATCAAATGGGAGAAAACATGCATTCTATGATAACTTGTATAAGGTACTTGCCTCAAATCCGGATTGCAAATGAAAATAGCAAGAGAGAGTCCTTAGGATATTGTAGCAACAATAGGTAGGAGGTGACCCCCTTCTTGTTCTTGAAATTAGGGTTTATGGAGAATTAGGGTTTTAGCTAGGGTTTTGTGAAATAAGAGGTAAATGAGGGTTAAATGAGAGTGAATTTAGGGTTCATTTACCAATGCAATAGTTTAACTTTTATAGGCTAGGGTTTTTGGGACAATTACCAAAAGGGCCTTTTAGTTTGTATAGGGGTGTGGATAAAGACGTGGGCATTTAGGTCTTTTGATAAAAGTTCTAGAATGTTCTCAAGTGTGGAGAGCCTCCCTTATAAAAACTTATTTACTAGTAGGGCCTCAACACCTAAAACCCTACATAAATTATAAAAAGACACTACATATATATCTATAAAATACACAACAAGCCTAAATCCTATAAAATAAAATAACACTTTAAAAAAAATATCTATCTACCTTACTAATCCCTATTAATTAGCACAATCACGTTATATTACTGTAACTAATAGTATTCAAATTCAAAATGAGGGCCCATCAAGGGTGGAGCCTCACACTTAGTACCCATTGAATTCTGAAATGATTGCCAAAATGCAGAAACAAACCGACTATCCTGATTAGAAACATTCGAGACTGGGGTTCCATGCAATCGAGTCACTTCCTTGACGAACAATCTAGACATATCGTTGAATCCCATATCCTTTTTAAATGGAAGCACTACAAGAAATTTGGGGTTTAAGGACGACACAAATTTGTCCCAAAATGTACATATTTCGTCACCGAAACTAATGAGACGAAAATCTTTCGTCACCCGTTTTGTTGCCAAAGCCTTGTCTCTAAAAGGTATTGGAGACGAAAGAAAAATTCGTCATTGAAAAAGATAAATTTGTGACGATTTTTTTTTGTCTCCAATACACTCCGTTGGAAACAAGTAATTTTTTTTTCGTCTCCAATACATTATGTTGGAAACATACTTGTAAGTAATTAGTGACAAAATATTTTGTCATTAAAGGAAGAAATTAGAGACAAAATTTTTTTGTCATAAATATAAGAAATAGAGACGAAAATTTTTTGTCGCATTTACCCCGCCCAACTCAAGGACTTCCCAGGAGGTCACCCATCCTAGTACACCTATCCTAGTACTGCTCCCGCCCGAGCACGCTTAACTTCAGAGTTCTTGCTATTTTTGGAGCCGCACGATTTTAAAAGACTTCATGCTAAGTTAATACGGGGTTTGACTTATAAGCCATGGTCAAGACTTGGATATTTCCGATACGGGCTAACGGAGACTCATCATTTGAAGCCCGTGGTTGACACGCTACGCCCCGTGGTTAAGAGTACGGCCCGGACCAAGATCTCACATTCTCCCCCACTGGAAATAGAGTCGTCCTCGGCTCTGATACCAACTGTCACAGCCCCGCCCAACTTAGCATGAAATTGTCCGCTTTGGCCCACGTGTACATGCGAGGACTTCCCAGGAGGTCACCCATCCTAGTACTGCTCCCGCCCGAGCACGCTTAACTTCGGAGTTCTTACGATTTCCGGGGCCGCACGGTTTTAAAAAGCCTCATGCTAAGTTAATACGGGGTTTAACCTATAAGCTCATGGTCAGGACTTGGATATTTCCGATGCGGGCTAGCTATCGTAGACTCGCCGTTTGAAGCCTGTGATTGACATGCTAGGCCCAGTTGTTAAGGGTACCGTCCGGACCAAGATCTCACATTCTCCCCCACTAGAAATAGAGTCGTCCTCAGCTTTGATACCAACTGTCACAGCCCCGCCCAACTCAGCATGAAATTGTCCGCTTTGGCCCACGTGCACGCGCTAGGACTTCCCAGGAGGTCACCCATCCTAATACTGCTCCCGCCCGAGCACGTTTAACTTCGGAGTTCTTATGATTTCCGGGGACGCATGGTTTTAAAAAAGCCTCATGATAAGTTAATACAGGGTTTGACTTATAAGCCCAAGGTCAGGACTTGGATATTTCTGATGCGGGCTAAGGAGACTCACCATTTGAAGCCCGTGGTTGACACGCTACGCCCCGTGGTTAAGGGTACCACCCGGACCAAGTTCTCACAGTAGCAGAGACTGAGAGAGGTAGGTGTACCTGACGGTGGCGAACTCCTAGATGGAGGATGATGGGCACAGATGATGGTGATTGGTGATGGTGGCTGCGTCTGGGAATTCTAGGCGAGAGAGACTGAGAGAAGTAGAGATGAGAGGGATCACTGATCAGGGATGGGTCTGCACTGCGTGTGTTGATGGAGGGTGATGATGATTGATGGGGGCCAATGGGCCATGGGGCTGCTGCTTTAGACGATGGGTGGGAGATGTTGGGAAAGGGTTTTAGAAAATGGGGAAAAGGGTTCTTCTCTCCTTTTCTGAAAAGGGTTTTGGAAAAGGGGGAAAAGGGTTTTGGAAAAGAGAGACCGGGATAGATGGAGGGACAAAGGGGGAAATGGGTTTTCGAAAAGGGGCATTGGATTGGGGTGGGGGGGGATGGACGTTAGGGTCATGGGGGGCCCATTTTAGTCATTTTAAAGGCTTTTCCAAAGAAATACTTGTAAGAGAGGAATAGGCTCAAGTGCAAACGAAATTGGTGCCACCACAAATGAAATTGGCGCCTTATTTTGGTGACGAAATATTTTCGTCTTCCATAACTTATCCTTAATAGTGACAAATTATGTTCGTCACAAAAACAAATTATATTTTGTGACAAAAATTTTCGTCTCCAATGAGCTAAAATAATTCGCGCCAAAGCAAATGAAATTGGCGTCTTATTTTGGTAACGAAATATGCTCGTCTTCTATAACTTATCCTTATTGGTGACGAATTACGTTCGTCGCAAAAACAAATTATATTTTGTGACAACAATTTTCGTCTCCAATGAGCTAAAATAATTAGCGCCAACACAAAACAAGTTGGCACCATATTTTTGTAGACGAAATTTTCTTTTCGTCTCCTATAATTTTGAAAAAAATGAAAACAGACGACAAAATTTATATTTCGTCCCCTTTGGGTGTTCTTTTAAGACAAAAAAAAATTGTCATCAAGTTTCGTCGCAACAACCTAAATTTCTTGTAGTGAAGGAAGTGTGCTGACTTCATAAGACGATCAACGATCACCCCCACGTCATTGTGCTGCTTCTTCGTCTTCGGTAAACCAGATACAAAGTCCATTGTAATGTTCACTCACTTCCATCTAGGAAATATTTAGTGGATTAAGTAATCCAGCCGATTTTCGGTGCTCAAATTTCACACGTTGACAAGTCAAGCAGGAAGATACATAACCTGTTATCTCTCGCTTCATGTTATTCTATTAGAATCTCTCATTAAGATTTCTATACATCTTCGTGCTTCCTGGATGCATAGAATATCTAGTGTGATGAGCTTCGAACATCACTGCCTGCTTCAAATCTTCTTACGCTGGTATACACAATCAATCTCTAAAGTAGAGAACCCCTTCTACCAACACAAAATCTGGTCTAGCTGCAATGTTGTCTTTGATTTTCACTAATTCAGGATATTTGAATTGCCTATCTTTGATTTGTTTGATAAGGACTGGTTCGAATATAGACATTGCTGCAACCATCACTCGATCGTCCTCCATTTCATTGGACACATATATATCCCTGAATTCTTCAATCGGGTTCCATTCACCAACCAATGATGCCAAGTCTGCAGATTTCCAACTCAAAGCATCAGCTATGATGTTACCTTTTCTAGGTATATATGTGAATGGAAAGTCGTAGTCCTTAATCAGCTCTAACCAACGGCGTTGCCTCATATTGATATCATTCTGAGTGAACAAGTACTGAAGGCTTCTGTGATTGCAGTGGACTTCAAAAGTCTCTCCATACAGATAATGCCTTCATTGTTTCAATGCGAATACAATAGCCGCAAGCTCTAAATCATGAATAACATAGTTCTTCTCATGTTCCTTCAACTGATGTGAACCATAGGCAATCTCCATACCATTCTTCATCAACACATATCCCGATCCAATACCCGAGGCATCTGAGTAAATCTCAAATCCTCATCTTCTATCGGGTAAAGACAGGATTGGGGTTGAAATCAACTTCTGCTTCAAAGTTTGGAAACTAGACTCGCAGGTATCATTCCATTGGAATGGAACGTTCTTCCGAGTCAGTTTAGTTAGCGGAGATGTAATCTTCGAGAAGTCCTTGACAAACCTTCGATAATAGCCTGCCAATCCTAAGAAACTCCGAACTTCCAGCACATTCTTTGGACTCTGCCAATTGGTAACCGCTTCAATCTTAGCTGAATCCACAGCTAATCCATCTCCGGTAATGATATGACCCAGAAATGCAACATGCTGCAACCAAAAGTCGCACTTCTCGAGTTTTGCATACAATTGATTCTCTCTCAGTATCTGCAAGGCTATTCTCAAATGATGTGAATGCTCCAATTCTAACTTTGAATAGACCAGGACGTCATCAATGAAGATCACAACAAACTGGTCCAAATAGGAAGCAAACACCCGATTCATTAAAGCCATAAACACTTCAGGTGCATTGGTTAGACCAAAATGCATCACTAGAAATTCATAGTGACCGTAACGAGTCTTGAATGCAGTCTTCTATACATTTTGATCGTTAACTCGAATCTAATGATATCAAGATCGAAGATCAATCTTGGAAAAGTACGCTGCACCCTAGAGTTGATCAAACAACGCATCGGTCCTAGGCAGTGGATATTTGTTCTTGATCGTAATTTGATTCATCTGCCTATAATCGATACACATCCGAAGGGTGCCATCCTTATTCTTCACAAATAATACAGGTGCTCCACATGGCAAGACACTAGGTCTAATGAAACCTTTGTCAAGCAAATCCTGTATCTGTTTCTTCAATTCATACAACTCCGATGGTGCCATTCGATACGGTGCCTTGGATATCGGTGCAGTACCAGGCACAAGTTTGATTGTAAAGTCCACTTCCCTGGCTGGAGGTAGACCTGGCACTTCATTTGGAAACACGTTTGGAAATTCACAGACTACAGGAATATTTCGTAACTCCTGTACAGGCTTCTTCTCTGAAACGAAGGTAATGTAGCCTTCACAACCACTACACATCATTCGTTCAGCCTTGAGTGTTGAGACAAGCCTGGTGTCATACTTCTTTTAAACTCCTTCAAATAACACACTGGCATTGGCCTCATCAACCCTAAAGGTGATGATTTTGTGGAAACAGTCTAAACAAGCCATGTACTTCGCAAGCCAATCCATGCCAAAGATCACATCAAAGTCATTCATTGTTAATACTACTAAATCAGCTGGCATTGACACTTCTCCAATTCTAACAGTACATTGAGGAATATACAGTTCACATAATACCTTCCTCCCTAGAGGAGTAGATATAGTAAAATCATATGCTAATTGCATTATCCGGTTTTGCATATCACAAGCAAATGTAGGTGCTACAAATGAATGCGTGGAACCGGGATCAAATAATGCAATAACAAGTCGGTTATCTACAAGGATTGTACCTTCAACCACATTTGCTGCAACATCAGCTTGTTTCCTGTTGACGACATAAGCCATCCCAGCCATATGTGACCTGTTGGGTTGCTGCTGCTGTCTCTGCCATTGATGCTGCTGGCCTTGACGTTAAGGCTGCTGTTGTTGTTGCCTAGGAGGAGCTGGTAAGGCTAATAGCTATTGAGGAGCAAGAAGTGCTGGTTGACCCTAAGCAGGTTGCTGGTATAGAGCTCTATCATCTCTCATAGCCCTTGGACACTGTGCCATTCTGTGTTCCAAAGAACCACAGACTAGGCAAGCTCCAGTAATCTTCCAGCACAACTCAATCCTGGGAGCTTTACCACAAGTATCACAAACTGGCCTGTTCTCATTCCTCTCAATCCTAGGAATGAATCTCTGTTTCTGCTTCTTATTCTTAGACTGTCCGCCTTTCTTAAACCATGAATCACCACTTCTCTTAGTATTCACAGCCTCTACATCTTTTTCTCTTTGAACTTCCTCATCTGTATATGCCCTATCAACGACATCATCAAACGTCGTAGGCTTTTGTTCAACCAATAAGATCGTCTTGTACACTAGATTTAGTCCAATGAGAAATCTCTTGACTTTCTTAGCCTCAGTATCTACCAAATCGGTAGCATACTTAGATAGCTGCAAGAAAGTATGAACATAAGCAGCCACTGTCAGTTGACCTTGCTTCAAATTCAAAAACTCTGCTTCCTTCTGCTGCTGCACATGTTCTGGGGCAAATTTCCTTTGAAACTGTTTCTTGAAAGTCTCCCATACATCTGGTGTGGTCATTGCCTTGAACGTGTCCTTGACACTTTTCCACCATGTTTTGACTAACCCTCTGAACATAGTTGAGGTAAGCAACACTCTCTGTTTGTAAGTGCAAACAACCGTATCAAACACATCTTCAATGTGTTCTAGCCATTCATCAGCCTGCATCACATCTTTGTTGCCATGGAATTCGGTGGCTCCTCTCTTACGGAACCACTCAAAAATAGCATGAGGATCATTATCCTTATGCTTTAACACCACTTAAGTCTCAACTTGTTGGACTGGTGGTACAAGTGAGATTTGTGCTTGAGCCTGCATCTAGCTTTGAACTTCTAACATGGCAGCCATCTAGGCCTGCATACCCATTTGAGCTTCTTAGCTCCTAGCTAACTGGGCTTGCATGCCCATTTGTTCCCCATGGTTCTTGGCCATCTGCTCATTTCTTCGGGCTAAATGCTCCAGTATAGTAGTAAACCTAGCATCATCATTAGATATAGGAGGGGAATGTGTGACTACCACGAAGTCATCATTCCCAGATCCTGATCCAGAAGCCATGCTATAAACAAGGAATGTAAGATACACATCTCTACCCTTCCATCACATATATATCACAGAAAGTGAAAGCAGTAAACACAAATCCTAAGTCGGATTTGGCACGAAACTTAACGTTCCTCACTTCGTTCTCACATTGCTAAGTTTTTTAAAAATTTCTTAACCTAGCTTTTTAACTAAGCTCTTATACTATACAATAAGTATGTCACGACCCGAGCCCGAGATCTTATTACTCCGGACTAAACCCGGGTCATGAATTTATCATACTTACTCCCGTAAACTCTGAATTAACCGAAGTTAAGACGAGATCCACACAGGATCAATCATATGATCAATCATACGTACCTGTCAAATGTACATTGTACGGAATATATATATACATTGATGAAAAATTTAATTGAACGAATACTTTACATTAGAAGCAGCATCCAATATACACAGTTCATTTCCTAACAAAGTCAACAACTACATATTCAAATACAATGCATGTGACTTCTATTTACTATTCAAAATGAATATACAAAAGTATTAATCCAAAACATTTCCAAAATGTTCTATCATCAGCACTCCGATTCAAGTTCATTCGATTAGACCTCCTAGAGATATCGGATGGGCCTCCTCCGCTGGTGGGCGGCCTCGGCATGACCGGCACAGGCATCACCATGGAGCTCCAGAACACCCCAGTCTATCTATTGCAGTAGGATTGTTCATTAATTCAGTGTTACATTTAACAACTTGTTCATTATTCATTATTCATTAATTCATTCAGTATCCAAGTCAGCTCATTAACGAGCTTAAAAAGCTACTATGTAGTGCCAGACTCAAGAAATCGAATCAGTCAATTATTTAATTTGGACTTCTAAACCAAACAAATGGGTGAAGCGCTCGTTATCCGAAGTACGTGTTATTCTTGATGAACATCACTTTAATTAGTAATTTGTACATTTAGATTACCTTAACTAACACCTATGAAGGTTTAGGAATGATTCTCACTCGATTTGTCATTCAATTCGGTCAATTCGAGACTTGGATTTACCCCGAATCGCCACACGAATCAACACCAATAATGACCATTGAGTTCACTCAATTATTCTTAAAACTGTTCAATTAATAGCCATAAAGAATCTCTGATTCAATAGGCTCAACTTATGAAAATTCAGAATTTTAGTACAAAGAGCACTGTGCTTTCGGCTACCTATTTGGCCACCCGAATTAATTCGATGAGCTTTTTTGGTCAGCTTTCCAGTAGCTTGCATTTTGCCAAAAATCTTGTCAGGTCCATTCGGTCACCATTTAGCTGGCCGAATTCAAATTTTCAGCTAGCCAAACCATTTCGGTCACCTGAAGATTTTATGTGAAAAATTCACTGATCCAGGGGCACTCGGCCACCTCTTTGTTTGTCCAGCTATTCAGCTAGCCGAATAGGCCATTTCGGCAATCCGAACCCAGTTCGGTCAACCTTCGGTCAGCTTTCCAGTAGCTGGCATTTTCGTGAAAATCATGCCCAGGGCATTCGGTCACCTGTTGAGCCACCTCTCGGCTAGTCGAACCCGAACCTGAAGTTCAGAAAATTTATGAACTAAAATTTCTTCTTTGAACTCCATGAGTTCAACTAGCCATCCTAAGCATCCTAAATCATAGAAATGCATATACTTGCCTCAATTGAAGATCAATTTGACAAAAAAAAAAAACCCCATTTGCTTAGCCTGATTTAGAGATGGAATCTTCTCAACTTGAAGCCTCTTTCTAACCTAAAATCAGGACCAATTCACAAATAGAGTTCCTATGAGTTGGTTGAGCTAAAACCACGCCTAAGCACCCAAAGGCACTTGAAAACTCTTAAAAGAGGTCAACTACTTACTTATAGTCTTTGTGGAGAGAAATTTGAACTTTCTCTCAAGCTTTATCTCCGATGAAAACCAAGAAGAAGATGAAGTCCACTCTTCACTTGAATCTCTCCAAGCTCACACTTGATGAAGAAAAGGAAAGAAGAAGAAGAAGAAGAAGAAGAGAGGGAGTCTAGGGTTTGCTCAAACACTTGGGCTGGGATTTGAGATGAATGAACTCATTTGGAGTTCATTTTAACCTATGTAAGTCCAAATTTGTATTTAGGCCCTCCACCTCCCAACTCATTCCAATTCGAGTCAAATGAAAGGTCATTTGATCCATTTCTTGTCGAACGAGTTCAAGTCTTTTATGTAAGTTATCGTGCTCGTCGATATACACGCATTGGTATCAAGAGTTTCCGTATTCGACAAACTACACGAAGATTCGTATATACGAAAAAGCCCTTAGTCTTCCTTGTTTAAGTCTAAAGTCCATTCAAATCATTCAATCTTATTCATTATCATTTCATTAAGCCTAATTCATTCATTTTAGGCTAATTCAATTCCATTTGGCCACAAATCATCATTAGCTTAATTAAACACAATTAATTAACTAAGTTTTCAATCAATTAGAGTTAATCTCGATTAACTCGGGGCGGGGTCTAACAACTTACCAAAAATTACAAATGGCTTCAGAGGTTCATGAAAAAAAAAACTTCCAATATTTTAGCTTAGAAAAAATTACGGTTTTTTTTTTTCAACTTAAAAATTGCAATTGCGTTTTCAACTTAAAATTTATTGTCAATTGTTTTTTTAACCTCTTCGTGGAATTGCTTGATTTTCTATTTTCTACAGTTACAGTTGACCCTCACGACCTCAGCTCTTTCAGAGCTTTCTATGGTTCTCATTTCATCTGTTATCAAGAGCAAAATTACAACATAATGTTCAATTTTAGTGTCAATAGTTGCATCACTCATTTCAAAATAATACCTACCTTGTTTTTTTTTTTTTTTTTTTTTTTTTTTTTTTGTAAGGTATAATACATACCATGTTACAGAAGTAAGCTAGATGCATTAAATAGATAAGAGAAACAAGACGCCCAAAATGTAGGTTGAGTAATCAAGGGAAACAAGTTACTCAATATTTGTAAGGGTGTAAGTTCATAGCTACCAGTATAACCGAGCAATTATGGCCAATGCTACTATCATGCCCCGAGATCCAAGACCCTTGGGGCCCTCAGATTTTGCAATGCGACGGTCCCATGACAAGACATGTGGGGTCAAATTCTAAAGGGATTTTTGATTGGTTTTATTAGGTTTTTTTTATTAGGACCAAGTGTAATAATTAAAACTTTAAATATTGATCTCATTCTTGTGAGTAGAAGGTTATATTTTGGCATTGACCAGTATTTAAGTCATTAAATTTCCTTAATTTATGTGAAAAAAAATCCCTTTAGAATTTGACCCCACATGTCTTGTCAAACTGGTGATGCGTTACTCAAGGTCACACACGCCCCGCGTGGCCATCTACTGCTCCTCATCTTTATGATCTACCTCGAAATCTAAAAAAAAAATGACAACACACATGAGTATAAAACTCCGCAAGTAACCAAACCATAAAACCATAGTAAACGGTTAACAGTCAATTGAGAGCAAATTTAGGCCATGAAATGCAAATACGGATATCTCAAAGGTAAATGCTTAATTACTAAAACTGTAGTAACAAGAGAAATAGATTGAACCATAATAACAAATAACGAATGCAATAAAAAGACAGATGTGATACAAACCATCACTACTAGAAAAACCACTTTTAGCGGCCGCCAAAAGCCGTCGCTAAAAGTGGTCTGGCGGTCGCTAATGCTCATTAGCGACCGCCAAGAGACGGCAAGGTGGTGGTCGCTAAAAAAAATTTTAAAAAATTTCGGAAGCATGGCGGCCGCTAATACTGAAAACGGCGGTCGCTAATACAAATTTTTTTTATTTTTTTTAAAAAAAATTCAAGTATTAGCGGCCGCCATGGCGGTCGCTAATACTCCAAACGGCGGTCGCTAATACAATTTTTCAAATTTTTTTAGTTTTTTTTACGACTATTAGCGGCCGCTTCTGGCGGTCGCTAATAGTGAAATTTTCCTTGGCAGCCGCTAAAGGTAATATGTTTTTTTTTTAAATCTTGTTTTTTCTCATTTCTTTTCCTTCTTTTTATACCCGTACCTGATATATTATCAATTAAAATTACAACTACTACCATCAATAAAATTACAAATAACAAAAGAAAGTCTTATATTAATTACATTCAAAACATTACAAAAGTTTCAACAAATTATATCCAAAGTCTTATATTAATTACATTCAAAACATTACAAAAGTTTCAACAAATTATATCCATTACAATTACAAAAAAAAAAAAAATGTCCGTGCGGGGTGCCGTGGTAGATCCAATGCTTTCAAACCTGAACAAAAAAAGGAAAATAAATATTAATAGGTAACTATAAAATTTGACAATTTATACTAAATATAAAAAAATTAAGAATTAAAATTAAAATTTAAACCTATGTTTTAACTGTACGAGCAATCCGGGAGTCGGAATCTCGTTCCGTCAGTTCCTGCAAAGTCATGAATGACTAGGGGCCGGTGCCCGTCAAGTTTCGCTGGCATTGGAACCCGTTTGCTCGTTTTGGATGCCCGGAGGCTCGTTTTCTAAATTTTAAAGTAACGTTCTAACTTAAACCTATGTTTTAACTATACGAGCATTCCGGGAGTCGGAATCTCGTTCCGTCAGTTCCTGCAAATCATGAATGACTACGGGCCCGTGCCCGTCAAGTTTCACAGGCAACGAAGCCCGTTTGCTCGTTTTGGGCACTCGGAGGCTCGTTTTCTAAGTTTTAAGTTATAGTTCTAACATAAACCTACGTTTCAACTGTACGAGCAATCCGAGAGTCGGAATCACGTTCCGTCAGTTCCTGCCAGTCATGAATGACTACGGGCCCGTGCCAGCCAAGTTCCACGGGCAACGGAGCACGTTTGCTCATTTTGGGCACCCTGATACTCGTTTTTTAAATTTTAAGTTATAGTTATAACATAAACCTACGTTTCAACTGTACGAGCAATCTGGGAGTCGAAATCACGTTCCGTCAGTTCCTGCAAGTCTTGAATGACTAGGGGCCCATGCCCGTCAAGTTTCACGAGCAACGGAGCCCGTTTGCTCGTTTTGGACGTCCGGAGACTCAATTTCTAAGTTTTAAGTTAACGTTCTAACTTAAACCTACGTTTCAACATTACGAGCAATCCGTGAGTCGAAATCCCATTCCGTCAGTTCCTGCAAGTCATGAATGACTAGGGGCCCATGCCCGTCAAGTTTCACGAGCAACGGAGCCCATTTGCTCGTTTTGAGCGCCCGGAGGCTCGATTTCTAAGTTTTAAGCTAACGTTCTAACTTAAACCTACGTTTCAACATTACAAGCAATCCGGGAGTCGGAATCCCGTTCCGTCAGTTCCTGCAGGTCATGAATGACTAGAGGCCCATGCCCGTCAATTTTCACGAGCAACGGAGCCCGTTCGCTCGTTTTGGGCACCCGGAGGCTTGATTTTTAAGTTTTAAGTTAACGTTCTAACTTAAACCTACGTTTCAACATTACGAGCAATCCAGGAGTCGGAATCACGTTCCGTCAGTTCCTGGGAGTCATGAATGACTACGGGCGCATGCCCATCAAATTTCACGGGCAACGGAGCCCGTTTGCTCGTTTGGGGCGCCCGGAAGTTCGATTTCTAAGTTTTAAGTTAAGGTTTCAACTTAAAACTACATTTCAACTTTACGAGCAATTCGGGAGTCGGAATCTCATTCCGTCAATTCCTGCAAGTCATGAATGACAAGGGCCCCGTGCCCGTCAAGTTTCACGGGCAAAGGAGCCCGTTTGCTCATTTTGGGCGACCGGAGACTCAATTTCTAAGTTTTAAGTTTGGCTGACTGTACAAAAATCCTAAACCTCATTGCCACACCACTAGAAACCTCCAAACCTGTTTTTTTTTTTTTTTTTTTTGGCTTTTAATGAAATCTTCAGAATTCTGATGCAGCCATTACACCGAGATCCCTAGACCATATTGAATATTTATGCATGGTGTTTTCTCCCTACTGATATGGATCCAATACTGATACATGTACCTATGCCGAATAGGTGAAAATTTTTCTGCTTCCTTTGACAGAAAACAGACACTAAAATGGATCCCAGGACCATCCAGAGGGGGGAAATACTGAGATCTGAACAACCAAACGCAACAGTGAACAGTAGCGATTTGTCTCTTTTTTAATCCTATTATTCATATTTTTTTCATTTTCTAACCCTTTTTTAACCAACCAGACTGTTGGAGTTGGATCCACAACTCAAGTGTCATTCTGACACTTCAATGCCTGTGTAACATGTAAGAGCTACAAAAGACAAGATGCATGAAGTACCTGATAATCCTCCATGAGTGCTTGCATCACTGGGTGTCAGTGTCTTACAGAAAAACTCCATCTGTGGTTTAATTGACTTGAGTGCAAGTTCTGATGCCAGTAATATCTCCTTGTCAAACTGCATTACAGTTTCAAACAGGCTGAAAATTTTAGCAGTTAAACTTCAAGAGAAGTAATGACCGCATCATATTTACATAAACATAAAAGAAAGGTACACGCGTCCAGTTATGTGCTTGTGAAATGTGATTGTGGGAGTTTCTGTTCCTTCAATTGATTTTACATGAGATTCCATGCAACCGAACAGTGTAAGAAAAGTTGCAACAGAATCTCAATAGAACAGAGGATTAAGCATGCGATTCTTTCATCAACACTTACAGTATTGACTGGCTGAAGTGTCATCTGAGCATACACTTCGTCTGTCTCTGCATCTGCCTATAAATTACAAGGAAAACAAAATTATATCCTTGATGAATAGACTCACATAGGAATAAAAATAATAATGGAACTTCATCACTACAGTTGGCAACAATATGGAAGAACATGGAAAAATGAAGAACACAGTCTCCTACATGCAATCTGATATTGTGAAGGAGGCAAATCAACTTCGAGGGAAGATTCGGGTAGTTTGGAATGTGAATGTTGACATCCTTCTGCATAGAAGCTGCAACCTGGGAATTGAATTTTTTTTTTTCCAACTGTTAGAAGACAAGTATGAAAAATACAAATAGGTAAATAACTGGATGGGGACCGTGTAAATGTTTGCATCCTGGAAAGCGCAAAACAAATCATAACAGAATTCAACCCATATACTATTTCCCTATAAACGAGTGGTTAAATATTTAGATCTTCATTACTCCATTCAAATATCCTTATATTCACATGCAAGTCACTAACCATCCTAAGTAGATAACAGTCTTGCTACCAACTAATGTTTTGCAAATGTGAATAACAGATAAACAGAACTCAAAAAGAAAAACAACCAGTGAATCCAACATTAATCAAAGGATCCAAGCTTTAAGACAAGAAAAACCCATTAATCAAAACAAATCTCCAAACCCCAAAGCAAGATTACTTATACTGGAAATCAACAAAGACCCACGTCGAATTAAACCAAAATGGGACAGACCCACCTCTAAAAACAATCAAATGATCCTACCAAAAAAAAAAAAACAACTCCCAGCAATCAAAACAAGGGCCCCAAACAAGTATAACAAGGAATCAGCAACAAGAACCCCCACCCAAGATCATCCATATTCAAGATTAATACTGAAAACCCACCTCCAAAAAAAAAACCTACTAAAAGTGAATTTATTCTGCCAAAAGCATAGACAGACCATATCAACCATCAAGAAATTTAAGGGTAGGAATCACTTCACACCAAATAACAGTGTACAGAATTTTCCATTGAAAATATGGTTGAAAATATATGAGGCAACACTCATTGAAAATATGGTTGAATAACAGACCTGAACAAGGTGCGGACCAGCTAACTTCAGGAAAGTAGCATTAGTCTGGGCTGCACAAGCACGGGCCATTAAGGTTTTTCCAGTTCCAGGAGGTCCATACAGAAGTACTCCTTTGGGTGGACGAATTCCCAACTTCTGAAACCTTTCTTTGTGGGTCATGGTCAAGACAATGGCCTCAACCAGTTCTTGAATCTGCCAAAAGAATAAACCACATAAGAAAGGATGTGAAATATACAAAGTGTTTGATAATACCAGAACCCGAATGGATTGAGTACCGAAAACATGGCTCCAATAAAGATATAATTCCACAATCAGCAGTGATATCCCATCTACGACTTTTCCTTCTAGTTTCCATTTCCTTAAACCCTTTTCTTTTGTGTCCCTGTTTTACTGTTGTTTTGTTGCAAGTTTTAGTGGACCTTGCTCCAGAGTTGCTGCCATCATCTCCATGAATTTGTTCATTTTCTAGCAATATAAATCAGATTGCAAGCAAAAACAGTTAAAGAGAATGAGAGGCAATTTTAACTTGAAACATGACAGCAAAAGAAAAGGGGACACAACACACAGGTGTGTTGGTTTCACAGAGGCAATTTTAAATGAATAGCTTTGTTAGTTTCACAGACACTATACTCAGCTGTCACTTCACTCACTATGATAGATTATATATGTAATCAATCCAAGTTGATAAAAGAAAAGGGGACACAACACACAGGTGTGTTGGTCTAGCAAATCAGGCCAACCAATCAAAGCAATTTTGAGCAACTTTTTTTCAACATCCATGAAGTATTGGCAAAATTATTGCAGAAGGAAATTACATTTAGTCTTTGGATATTCTTTTTAGAAATTATCCGTACGCACCAGAAGTATCTTATATTAGAATTTTCACCTTCAACCTTACAGGTAACATAGAAGCTAATAAGTAAAACAAAGATGCTGTTTTCTTGATGGTGTTGATGTTCAAGAATCTGACTGGATATCTGCTAAACCTATATATGATTTTACTGGGTGTTGGTTCTTTAAAATTACAGGTTCTTGTGTCATTTATATTCTTTAATGTTATATGTCCCATTTCTTCTGTCCTACAACTGTCTCCTCCCACGAAATGAATCTTACCAGGTTTTCCTGTAGAAAGGGCATTCTGGGTGGCAAAGATGTTGATTCCTGAAGCAAGTTTCATGCTCTTGTAGATGCTTAATCTCCAATGTCTATATGAGGTATATCCATCTTCCGAAAGGATTTCATAGCACCTGGGTTTTTAAAAGAGTCACAAAGTCAGGTCAAACTTATGTAATCAATCCCATGTACATATTTTAGAATAAACCAGATAAAAGTGTGTGTGTGTTAGACTATGATAAAATCAATGTTTTAGGTTTCCTAGGTCTGTAACTAGGTTTCTATCCTTTTAGACATACGGGAAAGAGTCTCAAACAATCCATATCCTAGAAATTGGTACCAAAACATACAAGTTCTAAATTTTACATAAAACTAGTTACCTGCTTATATTTCTTGTAGATTTGCTTGGTTACTATGTTCTTGGATTCATCAAAAAATGTGGGAACTTCTCTTATATTATTAATGGATGAATGTAACTCACCGGAGCCCGTTTGCTCGGTGATTGTATACAGAGGCTAATTAAAATATTGAATTAAAAAACAAATAATTATACCTGGTCAGGATCAGTCGAGCCTGCTGGATCATGACTACCCTCTTCAACCGGAAAGGAGTTAAAAATATAGCAAATTTCAGCCGCTTTGGGCGCCCGGAGGCTCAATTTCTAAGTTTTAAGTTAACGTTTTAACTTAGACATACTTTTCAACATTACGAGCAATCTGGGATTCGGAATCTCGTTCCGTCAGTTCCTGCAAGTCATGAATGACTAGGGGGCCATGTCCGTCCAGTTTCACGGGCAACGGAGCTCGTTTCCTCGTTTTGGGCGCCCGGAAGCTCAATTTCTAAGTTTTAAGTTAACGTTCTAATTTAAACATACTTTTCAACATTACGAGCAATCCGGGATTCGGAATCTCGTTCCGTCAGTTCCTGCAAGTCAGGAATGACTAGGGGCCCATGCCCGTCAAGTTTCACGGGCAACGGAGCTCGTTTCCTCATTTTGGGCGCCCGGAGGCTCGATTTCTAAGTTTTATGTTAAGATTTTAACTTAAATGTTGAAATCTTAAATTTAAAAAAAAAAAAAAAATTACCTGGTCATGATCAGTCGAGCGTGCTAAATCATGACTGCCCTCTCCACCGAAGTCATGTCTAGCCCTGTGGCCGCTGCCAGCGTCAGGTGCCTGTAATTATTTATTATACAGTTAAAAACAATAAAAAAGACATAAGTATTGATGCATCAATGACATAATTGACAATTTATATGTACAAAAAAATTTTCTTACTAACCTGAGTAGTGGGTGGTGGGTCTGAAGCAAGCGGGGCGCGACTCTGTGATAGACGACTCTCAAGCTCTGCCATCTCCGCTCTCCACTCGGCCCTCATCTCCGCCCTCATCTCCTCTCTGATCGATGCCCTCATGGAAGTCAGCAACTCCTGAACCTCCTCATCCGTACGGAAGCGTATGCCCTGGGAGGAGCTAGCACCGGATGACTCCGATCGCGTGATGTGAGAGAGTGGAATGCCCGTCCCATACGTCAACGTGTATCCATGCCCATCCAGGCCAACGACGGAGTGGAATATCTCATCCCTCCGCGATGGCAAAGCGCGCTCCTCCTCGGGTAACTCCTCGAGGCGTGACTGATATTGGGCCTGCGTAGTTCATTCATTTAGTATATTATCATGCATAACAAGACATACTAATAGAAACATAATTTAAACAGTTCAATATAAAAACTTACGAAGATAGCTGCAACATCTGGGTGGCGAGGATCTCGAGAACGCATCCAGATGGACATCCTATCCACCGGAACACCCTCGGAACGCAACTGTTTGGTGGAGAAATGTATTACTAGTATACTATCATACAGAATGACAAAAACATAAATTAAATGTACGATCTAACGTTTTACCTCGTGGCGGACCTGGGTGATGTGTCGAGTCCCCAACCTATGTGCAGGACCCTGCAATGCGCGGTTCCGCGCATTCGTAGCAGACACTCTGTTTTCAATATTTATCAGTCGGAATTTTTGTTAGTTACGTTAGTTATTAGTAAAATGTTAAAATTAAAATAAAGAAAGTACAAGTTTCTCACCTGAGCCTCCTCGCTCGTCCAGTACCGGACGAGCTGAGTCCACTGATCAGGAAGAACGCCAGTCGGAACTCGCTGAAGTATGTCAGGCGCATCCTGATGAGGCCTCCAGTGCTGCGTCTTTATTTTGTTTTTATGATCCTTCCACATCTTCCGGCACTTCGACATGCAAACTGGCCGGAAGAGCTCAGGACAGGCCCTCAAATTGTCCTGAAAAGGACAATAATTTATCATTGACAAATTATTTTTCATTAAGTTATGGTTTAAATTGACACATCCTGAGGAGAAATGTTAAATTATTACCTTGACCTGCTGCCATGTACGATCTAGCGTCGCCACCGGGAATGCCTCCCAATCGAGTGTGGTCAAAGGAAATGCATATGGATCCCGGACCATATGTCCTAACTGGCTGATGAGCTGGCGAGCATGAGGGCCCACCGGATGATATGTCTCATCGAACTGTACGTCAATGGGATGGCCGGAATTCCATGTCCGGATCCCTCTAGCAGGGCCTCTCCCCCTGCTGGAAGATGGGCCCGTGCTCGTAGCACCTGTTTAAATTCGAGATAATCTAATTAAATTGAAATAAAATAATTTGCTAGAATTAAAATGTTTTCATTAAATAAACTTATACCAGTCAGTGTATCTACTGATGGTGGTGCTGAAGATGGTGGAGCTGAAGCACCGGACGACGCCGAAGCATCCACTGGAGTGGATGGACTCGGATGAGATGCCGATGACTTACTCGGTGGGGCCATCGAACTAGACTGGGCGGCATCCGGTGCCGGTCTAGGCTCCCCAGACGGTCCGCTTGCCTGGCGCAGCAGCTCGTCCATCGTCAGCGGACGATCTCTCCTCTTTCATCCTGCCATATCTGTTCAAATGTTTGTAAGATAAATTTCATTAAACAAGATAATTGAAATTAACATTTAAAAATTATTTACACTATAATTTAACATTACTGAAATAGTTCCCAACCGTTCATTGGTCATGTAAGTCAACTGTATCTCCTTCAATGGTTTCCCGAACCCAATTACATCCAACGGACAACGAATCTAGTCAAAGACCCAATCCGTCGCGTCAAGGATTACAGAACATGTCGTACACAATTCTCGAACGGGTCTAAGTTTCACTAATGCATGCGAATGAATAAAAGTTGATAATGAAAGTGGATTTTATTGTGTATTCTTTTACTTGAGGGAAAGGGATCTTTTTATTGGGTTGGTGATCATATGTTTCAAGTAGGGAAAGGGCTCTTTTTATTGGGTTGGTGATCATATGTTTCAAGTTATATTGTATAGAAATGACAAGGGTTTTCTTTCTTTCTTTCTTTCTTTCTTTTTTACTGTGGTGGGGTGGGCTCTCAGTTTCTTTGTTGTAAAAAAATTTCTAAAAAAATATTAACCAGAGTCACTTATCTGAACTTCGATCATAACATTAAAAAAAAATTCAAAATTTAAGAAGGACTAATACATCAAAACCCCTAAAAAATAAACGTAACGTATAGACTGGAAAGTAGTCAATAAAAGATCAGCCTCATTTTATGGTCAGCCATGTAATTATGAGGTGAGGAAATAAATGGATTGAGAAGGAAAAGAAAAACAATAAAAAAATAACAAGGAAATGTCTTTTCATGTGGTCATCATAACCATTGCATTCTTAAGAGGCACAAAGAAGTGTTCCATCTTACTGTAGTTTTCTTCTCTCCTTTTTCTCTTAGTCTTTTTTTCTTCCTTGGCCTGGGTGTGGATGTTTTTGGCTATGGGCCCGGCTTGTGGTCACTTTCCATGTATTCTTTTTTGGCATACTGCCTTCTTCCCTAGCTCTTCTTTGGCCACATGTGTGATGCCCCACCATGTGGTTCTCATGGGCACTCCCAATAAGGGTGCTCAGTTGAGGGGGTGCCCATGGATACTTTGATTGTCACATGCAAAAACTAAAGATAGACACATTTTATTGGAAAGACTTGCAGTATTATGTTTCAAAAGACAGGCAGCAGGCAAAAACCAAACCTGTGACTGGCGAAATCATCTATTTGTCAATGAAGTTGAAAAAACATTAAATCAGCAATTCTACAATTTACT
The DNA here is from genome assembly GCA_038049695.1 of Cinnamomum chago. Classification (NCBI taxonomy): domain Eukaryota; kingdom Viridiplantae; phylum Streptophyta; class Magnoliopsida; order Laurales; family Lauraceae; genus Cinnamomum; species Cinnamomum chago. The sequence continues at coordinate 33,511,145 of CP142462.1, read as the reverse complement.
CTGAATGAGGAAGGAATTTTTACAAGTCTATTTAAGTAGAGTCTAGAAGCAACAATGGACTTGGCCATCTGCAAATTATTAAGATTTCAGGAATGGGCATTCAGCTTCCTAATTCACAAGATTAAAGTGCTTCCTGTATTTGTTCATGAATCATGTTAGTCTTTCCATGTGACATAAGGCTAGACATTTCAAGTCCAAGATATGACATTTTTTATCAACCAGGATTTTAAAAGGAGATTTTCTCATAACCACTTTCATTTTTGTATGATCTTGAAACAACTACCTTTATCTATTCCAAGCGTGTGTAGTAGAATGAAATTTATTAGTGAGAATGAACAAATTCTGATGATTAAATGTATTATACCTAAACTGCATACTGTGCGGCTTGCAGACCAAACAAATTACATCCATCTGTTTTCCATTGTCCTGTCTTTCTATTTTTTTTTTAATAGTAACATCTGTCTTTCTAATATTTAAAATGATAAACCATAGTCATACCCATCTGAGTCATCAAGATCATCCAACTAACCCTGTTCAATAAAATTTATATTGAACAAGCTCATTCTCACTCACAATGATACAAAAAATTCCAATTTGTACATATTCCAATATTTATGTAATTTAACTATCTAGGGAATTTAAAACAATCTGTTATCGATCCCCGATTAACAAAGAGATCAATCTGGCATGCATAGCAAAGCCAAACAGATTTCAAAAATAAAAGAAGCAAGAAAATTCATGAATCTTGCTTGAAGGGGGAAAAAGAATGTACACTAAATAACACAATACAAATGCATGGAAACAGGAATTAGGAAAATATGTTTCATAGCAAAACCAAACGGATCTCTAGCATAAAAAAAAAAGCATATGAAAATCTTACCCTTAGCTTTACACCTATTTTCTTGTAGTCACTCCTTTCCAGGCCATATACATTGGACAAGGAGCCATAAGGGCATTAGGAAACATGTTGATGCATGAGAAACATTTAGAAGAAGAGCAAAGTAATTGCTCTGTTTGTTTTTCCTTTCCAGCGTTTCTCAAACACTAGTATGAGAAACTATTTCACACAGTTGACTTGAGGCCATAATTCCTAGATCCCACTAAGAAAGATATTATTAGGCATAAAAGCTCTATCATCCTCACCAGCTTCCAACTACTGCTTTCTAATTGTAAGATCATGGTATCTTAGTTTTTTTACTCGTTTACCAAAGTTGATGTTGATTTTCTCCAACCACTAATAGACATTTATTGCCTGTATTGATTAGCAACGGCAATATCTTTAGATTCTTGTTAATTATATAAAATCATGAGGCTGATTTGTGATATAAAACATAGATTAAAAAATCAGATTTGAAGATTTAGAAGATCTCTGATTTCTACAAATAAGGCTGTAAACAGTCTTAAACACACACACAATCTGTATAGGCAAAAGATCCGGTGCATCCATATGATATATTTTATGGTTTCATTTTGATCAGATATACCTCTCATGGCTAGTGTTAGAGGTAGCAATTTTGCAACACGTGAGACCCACCTATTATAATTGGACACTCCTATTATCATTAAAACGCATTCATCCTACCTTCACATTAACGTAAACTATCATCCAGTGGATCTGGGACAGTACAAAATGAAACCCTATGCAAACAATACATCAGAGATTGTTTTATATGCACACATATTCAGCATTAATCTAGGAATCAAGGCATCTTGAGTAACCCACATGCCAAAAATTGAAGGTTTTGAGCTGCCAAAAACTCACAATAAAAAAAAAGGGGCATGGAGCAACTCAACGGTCCTAACAAAACAAAGAAGGGAAAATGAGAGAGATATTGAAATCACAAATCCACATACAAAGAAGGAACATTAGAGAGAGATACTGAAATCACAAATAGTTGGAAGTCTTACAACAAAAGTGATGCAGCGCTTTAAATGGTAACATGATACATACCTGATCGATGCCGGCCGGAGGATGCGCTGGCGACCTTGAGCGTAGGAGGGAGATGCCGAAGGAGACGAGAAAGGCGTGAGGTGAGGGATGCGCTGGCGAGAGAGAGAGAGATAGAGAGAGAGAGAATAGGTGGGAAGGGTTTCACAGGGCGCTGGCGGCTGGGCAGAGAGGAAACGCAGGGAGAGAGGGGGAGAGAAGGGAAGGAGAGGGAGAGAAGAGAGAAGAAGAGAGAGAGAATCAGTGGGAAGGGTTTCACAGGGCGCTGGCCAGAGAGGGTGAACGCAGGGAGAGAGGGGGAGAGAAGGGAAGGAGAGGGAGAGAAGAGAGAAGAGAGAGAAGGGAAGGAGAGATAGAGAGAAAGATTGCAGAGGAGATGAGCGATTGAGGCGCTGATCGAGATGCAGAGCAGAGGAGATGGGCGATGAGGGATCGAGAGCGCGGGAGCAGGGGAAAAAAGAAGGGGAAAGGAAAAAGAGGGTTTGGCGGGGGTTGGGCTTTAGCGACCGCCATTTCGCCTGTTGCGGCCGCCTATGGCGGTCGCTAATGGGTCTTTGCCGCTTTTTTGATGAGCGAATGCTCAGTTTTCTAGTAGTGGATGAAGCAAAAATCTTGAATCTTAGAAAGGCATATCCTAAGCATTTATCAAACACAAATTTAGTGTTACCGATGGGAGTTTAACCCATAACTTCAGTAACTCGATTTTCAATCTCTTTGTTATCGCTGGGCGTAATCCCAAGAGCTTCAGTAACCAAATTTAAACATTTATGTTACCGCTGGGCGTAGTCCCAAGAGCTTCAGTGACATGTTACCGCTGGGCGTAACCCCAAAAGCTTCAGTAACAACACAAAATGGGCTAGTTGCAGACTAGTGATAACGCACAAAGGGGTCCCAATCCCAATGTCATACCCGAAAATGGAGGGCTAGATATCCGCGTGTGGGCGTCCCCACGTTGCGTTGCCCATACTTTAGATAATGCCTTTAGAAGTCAAATGCCAATCAAGTATCAATGTCCTGCTACATTCAGTTTGGGTTCTCATAACATGGAGTCTTAAAACAATAGAAAAATAATTAGGGTCACATCCTGGTCCGTTCAAAGTTCCATCTAATAAACATGTAGGAATATTTTATAGCAATAACTTAAGTATTGAACCTCAGGTGTTATGTGAAACAACGAATATACACATAGAAAACTCAAAATTATTAATAAATACAATTCACTTACGTGATTCAAGTCATTGGTTTCATTTCATGGGATTGAAGATGAACTAATTAAAGCAATGAGTTATCACCGAGAACTTAGGTCACATAAGGAATGCCAAATTTATAATATAGGAGAAAACATCACTTTGCACAGGCCCTAAACCATTTGATGGAACTCAAGGGTCCTAAATGCACTAAGACAATGAGATCGGGCTCATTGGCCACGCAATCTTGGCATAGACCAACAATGAACACACACAATCTTAAATTCTAACATATTGGAGGCAAAAATAAGGAAACTCTAATACTAGGGAATTATAGTAAGTTTACTTGCCTTGATGAATGGTGGATGATGGATCTAGTTGACTTGACCCGCCTTGGCCTAAGCTCTTTGGTGAAGTGATGTGGGTCCCTATTGATAATGGTTTTCCTGTAGTCAGTAATTGGGTTGGGTATGTGGGCACATGCATGATCCACTGGGCTTGTCCTAGACTGAGGGCAGGTTGGCATGGTTTTGGGTCGAGTTCAAATCATGGCTATGATGGATTTAGACGGGTTTGGTTTGACCTGGATCTTGATTATTTGGGCTGATGAGTTGAACAAATGGATTTACAAGGTGGACTGGCACAGATGGGCTGGAACTGAATCCATGTGCAGCAGGTAGTCATAATTAGTTGGGTTGAGTGCACAAGAGAGGCTCAGGTTTAAAGTGAATTCGGTTCTCCATGGTTTCAATTGACTAGATAAACGGAGAAACAAGAAGAGGCAGAGTTTCCTTGATGATGTTTGCAGGTGATGATGGTATGGATCCCATTCTATGAAGGTATTGATAGGTTGTTTGTTTGAAGGAAAAAGGACGGGAATAAGAGATGGGCTCGGTATTGGTGAGACGATAGTTGGGTTCAAACCTTGGTGAGAGGGTAAGAAGGTGGTTAATGTTACAAATTTGTAAGGAAGGTGGTGAAGCAGTGGGGTCCATTTGAGTTGATTTGCTAATGATGATAATGCCTGATCTAGTTTCACATAAGGCTTTGTTGCGATGATGATGAAGAACAAGTGGATCCGGCTGGTTTTGATTTGTTGAGTGAGGGAGATGCCATGCAGATGGTGATGATGCTAATGGAATGGGCGTGATTCCAGGATGAGAAAATAATGGAGTGGTTTTCTTCTTGGTTCTGATGAATAGAGATGAGAAAATAATGGAGTGGTTTTTGCGAGGTAAGGTGAGGGTGATGAAGATGAGCATGCTAAAGTAAGAATGATGCATATATTCAAGGAGATGAAAGGGTCACTGAAAAGAACATCATGGCAAAACAGAGAAAAGTAATGCAATACCAGGTACCATAAAAGGGAATTGACTAGAAATTGAATAAGACCAGAAAAGTAAAAACTAAAGTTACCTAGAAGAGAACCCTTTTTAGGAGAATCTTGGGAGAGAACTTGAGAGAGAGAGAGAGATCGTATGGAAGAGTGGTTGCCTGGTGAGAGGGTCCTGGCTTTTTATAGGAAAGAATGAAAAGAGTTCAAGACGGGATGATAATAATAAGATAAAATGCCCATCAAGATAGGTGGGTTCCACACATGATGAAATCAAATCTATGGTCAAACTTAAATTAATCCAAAATTCTGTGATCGGGTCCTTACATCCTCCCCTTAGATATATGGAATTAGAACAACATATTTTTATTTTTATTTTAAAAAAAAAGAAAAAAATAATAATTACTAACAATAAGAGTGGTTAAAGGAAAAGGAAAGATGGGCTACCACATGATACTGCTGATAAACAAGTGAGCTTATGTGCCTACCTCTAAACTTTGTTGACTCTACAAAAAGAAAACTTGAAGCGCTTACCTCTAAACTTGGTTGAATCTAAAAAACACACACTCAGACCCAGTTCAAAATTCAAATCCTTATGCATTAATAGGAAAAGAAATGAGGATCCCAATTATCCAAATCTTTTGCATAAGCGGTGCTTAAGACTTGATCCAGAAAGTCCAGCCATTTGGACTTCATATACCCTCTAATCCAAAGAACCAGGGACCATCTAAGTAGGTAAAAAACAGCTAAAATGGCCGAACAATCAGAAACAGCTAGTGAACCAGTTTAGGTCTCTTTCAATAATTTTATCCCTTCCTTCTTGGGTATCATTTTGACAGCAGAACTGAACCAATTTCACTTTAGTAGTCTGAACTCAGGTCTGAGTTCAGAAACTCATCATAACACATTCAGCCTAATTCTTTTCTTCATCACATTTTTGAAACAATATTGGGCCTAATTCTTGTCAGAGTTTCCTGGAAATTCGACAAATTGGGTGCAGAGAAACACAATAGTTACTTTAAAAGGTAAAATAATAAATAAAGAGTTACTTTCTTTTTGTCCCCATCCTTTCGTGCCTTCTCATTTCTTTGGAAAAGCGAATACAGAGAAGGGTTTCTCACTAAAATATAGTAGTATCTGGAATCTAAAGTGCAGCATTGTGATTTTCTTCAATGAATATTTTGACCAATCAAGAAAGGAAGATTTAATAATAATAATAATAATAATAATAAAAGAAAAATGTTAATACAAGAGGTAGCACCAATGCATGGAACAACCACGTACAAGTACTACCAAACTGCGCTAAAATTGCCAATAAGCTCATTGCATGCTGCATTCAAAAGCTTCTAATCGTGAAAAATTAAAAATATATAGCAAATGCAACAGAAGAGTTTCCACATAGAATTAAGTCAGTAACGATACAAGTAAACAACAATCTAGCAACTTAATATACCTTTTTTTGCTTCCTTCACCAGAACAAAGAAAGATCTCTTCTGCAAGGTTAATCTGAGCTCAAAATCCAACAAACTCAATTTCAGATCTCGTCGTTGCTTCACAGACTCATACAATTCTTTATAAACTGGCGCCGTCTTCGTTGCACGGTTAACTGAAACATAGTCTATCATCTTCCCCACAGACTCATAGTTTGTCATCTTCCCCACATTGTCGGACTTTGGCGTCACAATAGTCAAATCAGATACTGGCGAGGAGGATGACACGAAATGAGGATCCAGAGTCTTCTGCTCCTGCAAATGTAAGTCACCACTGCGCCAATCTGAATGCACCAAATTACCTTCTCGCGCCTCCACCAACTTCTTGTACTCCTCAACGGTCAAGCCTTCGGTAAACTCCTCAACGGTCAGGCCTTCGGTAATTACATCCCTCGATGGATTGGCATCGACATCTACTACATTAACTAGAAGCTTCCTTTCTAACCTCCTTTCTTTGAAACAAATTGTCTACTGTACTTTGACAATTCCCCACTGAACCGCCCCCCTGAGATTTCATGACTGAATTCACAGACTGTTAGGCTACGTCCCGAGTTAATTACGATTAACTATAATTAATTGAGATCAATACTAATTAAGCCGGTTTAAATGACTTAACGGTGATTTATCACCAAATGAAGTTGAGTTAGCCTAGATTAGGCTTAATGGAATAGTAATTCAGCTTATGAAATGAGTTGAAAAGAATTAAATGGGAAATGAAGCTCAAATGAGCAAATTAAAGGATTTTGTATAAATCCGGGTTTGTACGTATTTTGTCGGATTCGGAAAGTATTGATACTCGCATGTGTATCTTTATGAGTACGACAAATTATATAAAAGACTTGAATTGATTTGATGAGAAATGAATCAAATAGGCTTTGATTTGACTTGAATTGGAATTAAGAAGATGAATGGGGGGTGAAATGCAAACATTAACTTATATGATGAGATGAATTTCATTCATCTCATCCTGTAACCTAAGCTTCTTCTTCCTGCAGCCGTTTCTTCTTCTTCTTTCTTCAATTTTCCTTTGTCAAGCTTTGGTTGAAGTGATTGAAGTAAAAGGGAAGTTATCTTCTTACTATTCATCGTCATCTTCTTGAGATTGATTTGAATTGGAAGCTTCAATGAGTGGATTTTATCTCAAATCCAAGCCAAGCAAAGAATAGACTTCACATAAGGCAAGCTATACTTATATTTATGTTTCTTGGAGTGTTTGCATGGAGTTTAGTGGAAAAGAAATGATGGTTCAGCCATTAAGGATGATTTATGGATTTTAGAACTTAATTAGTTTATGAAATTAATGTAATGGATTATAATAATTATGGTTTGATTAAGTAGATTATTAGGTTTGAATTTCGTTTAGTACATATCATCTTGCTTATCAGGTCATCAGAAAGAAGGAAAAAGGAATGGGTGAAACACCCATTCACTGCACTGCAGGAACAGAACTCGTGTTCTGTTGCTGCAGTGTCGCCGGTCGACCGGCCAGCAGGGCCCGGTCGACCAGGAACACTGGGTCAGGCCCGAAATGGCCTCACCAAAGTACTGACCCGATTAGGGGACTCGATTTGAGTCCAATGAGTTTTGGATTTTCGAGAAGATCGCTTATGAGTCATGTGGTAAGTATGACTCATATTAGTGATATCTAAACCTCCATAAGTGATAATTAGGGTTATTCTAATGCATTAATTTCACTAAAAGTAATGTCATCGACAGTAATACATGCATGAATAATCCCCGTTCACTTAAGAATTGGTTAGAGAATTAGTTTAGAATGAGGTTGAGATTAATAGGAATTGTTAATAGGATTTGTTAACGGGTCTGGCACTACCTAGTGGTTTCCGACCTCAGTATGGACTGGAAATGAATGAAATGATAAATGAATGGTTACGAAAAGTAACTGAAATGAGTATTTCTACTGCAGTAGATGAGAATGAGAGCGTCCGGAGCTCTGTGGGACACCAGTGATCTCTGATTAAGACACTGGGAGATCTCACCACACTGGACCAAAAGGTCATTGACTAAAAAGTCATACACTGAAAAGCCATTAATAAATATTGAACATTATGCATAAATGAATATGAAATGCTTCCTTTTGGAAGATTAAATGAATAGAATGGAGTTGAAACCCCTGCTAGTGTAGTTGCCAGTATATTGTTATGATTAATGGTATTTATTATGAATTGTTTAGCACTGTTAAACAATGAATTGTTAGGAATTATGAAATGTCATAAATATATGTATACCTTGTTGAACCGTCGTGTTCATGGTATTACTGATGATGTTACAGGCTCAGTTGCCCGTGCCGGTCCCTCCGAGACCGTCCCGACAGCGGAGGAGGCCCATTCGCTACCTCCAGGAGGTCTAGCCGAATGGACATGAATTGAGAGCGAACACGCGGGAATCTTTTGAGAACTTATTAGAAATGATTTTATAGATTTGTTTTGGTATTGTAAGCATTGTAAGTATGTCCCCTGCATTGTATTTAAATGTGCAGTGGTTGATAGTAAGAAACTGAGATGATGTACAGTAACTTTACTGTTCAAAGTAAAGAGTTGGTTCATTTTGTTTAAATGGTTGTCAATGTATATTATTTGTATATTCTGGACTGTACATTGACAGGTACGTATGCAAGATCCCTTGTAGATTCGTATTAACTTCGGTTAATTCGGGTTTACGGAAGTAAGTATGATTGTCATTGCGACCCGGAGGTTAACCCTAATGACTCTGATCTCGGGTCCGGGTCGTGACACAGACCCAAAGAACTTGCGATTTCTCTGAGGAGCATGAACAGTTGGCGGCAGAGGTCCAGGCAGCGGCAAGCTACACAGCTTGGAAATTCTTTTAAGGGTGGACTCAACCGATAAGGGTTTCTCTATAACAGGTGTCGCCAATGAAATTCGAGGTTTTTTCGCTGGCGGGACTTCGGCAGAGTAATTGGGAGAGTAAGGAGGTGGGAAAGAACAACTCAGGCTAAAAAAATCGTTGAGACGCTATGGAGTCTCCGTTAGGGCACCCATTGTTTTCTATCACAACGTTGTAATCAACCCAAAAACCCTACAAATCATTCCCATTTACCAGATAACATCCCATCAAAATTGCAGCCAAAACAAACCCAAAGAAGAGATTTTTTCCCCCTGCTTATCCTCAGAGAGTCTACAAAAGAGAAATTGTAACGCCCTAATTTCGAATACCGAGAAGTTTGTCAAGGTACCAGAAGTTGGCGCACTACTTCTCGGAAAATCCGAGAACTTCTAAGATCATAGGTTCGTAGTGAGGTCCAATTTAAAATTGCGGAAGCATATGAAATATAGTGGAAGCAAAAGTAACAATAGCGGAAGCAAATGTAAGGTATCACATATCTATGTCAAATGTAGCAAGGTTGAAATACAGCCTAAAGTGTCAAGTATGACAAATCACATGTTTATTACATAGTCAACTACTACCGTGCTCACTACAAAAATCACTCAAACCCAAACAAAGGAAGTGTACTCACAAGCCCCAGGTGCCTGCACTCCGTCCTGGAGCTCGACCTCCTGCTCGACTGGTCCCCATCCATAGTCACCAGCTACGGGCGCCTCGACGAGCACGAGCACACTGTTCTCGTAATCGGGTTTGAAACTTAAGCACCAACACTACTAGAAAAAATGGTTTTTATATCGGTTGCAAAAACTGTCCTATATCGGTTTTTCATATAACCGATATAATATCTTCAGTCAAGGTTTTTTATATCGGTTAATAATTTTTTATATCGGTCACTTTGTTTTTATATCCATTACACAGGAACCGACATAATAATCTCGGTTTATAATATCGGTTAGAAAAATATGTGATATTAATTTCAATATTTTATATCGGTTATTATAAAACCGATATTATATACACATATTTTATATCGGTTGTATACATATATGTTATATCGGTTATTATAAAACCGATATGATATACACATATTTTATATCGGTTGTATACACATATTTACACATATTTTATATCGGTTATTGCAGAAGTGATATTATATATACATATTTTATATCGGTTATTATGAAACCGATATTATATACCCAATGATTTTATATCGGTCTTCAAATCCATTAATCGCCCGCGCGGGCTCAGTTCTTTCCCTCCTTATTATTTTTCCTTCCCTCCGTTCTCTTTCTTTCTCCATCATTCCTTCTTTCCTCTCACTCTCGCTCTCTTCTCTCCTCACTCCCGCCTCTCTCCCTCCAATAACCCCTTTCCTCTCACTCTCGCTCTCTTCTCTCCTCACTCTCGCTCTCTCTGCTCTTCTCTCACTCTCGCTTTCTCTACTCTCTCTCTCTGCTCTCCCTGTCTCTCTCGCTCACTCTCGTTCTCTTTCTCTCTGCTATCTGCTGGGTATGTTAATGTGGATGAGAAGAGAGGGAGGAGTCTCTTTTACTATTTTGCTGAAGCAGAGGAGCATCCTGAGAAGAAGCCCCTTACTATCTGTATGAATGGAGGTTGGTTCTTCTTCTTTTGCTACTATTTTATAAGTGGGTCCTTTTATCTCGTTTTTTTCCTGTTTAATTTTTGGGTTGTAAAGATGAGACATTGGAGTTCTTTTTTTCGCAATTTTGGGTCATGGGATATTAAGGTTTCACCTTTTTTTTTTTCATTTCTCATCTAACCATCTAGTCTTTTTGTTAGTTCTATCTCAATTTCAAAATGGTTGTTTCTTTCTTTCCTTTTTTTTTATTTTTATTTTTGGATTCTTGCTGATGGTACTTATGGTTATGGTTATGGTTATGTTTTTTTTTTCCCTAACTTGTATAATTTGTTTGGGCTTGTTAGCTCTACTCAGTATTTTCATTCTAGGAAGAAGCTTTATGTGCCTCTTTGACAGTGTAGTTTCTGTTGACTGTCGATGTTTCTCAATCTGTTTTAACCTGTTACGTTTGGGCGTTTGGTTATTTGGGTTTTATGGTATGGGATTTTGTTAGGCACTGTAGGTGTTTTGTAAGGGGGCTAGCCGCCAGACCCACGGTCAGCTTTCCAGGAAGCCTATTCTCTCAGGATGATTTTCAGCACGTCCTGCGGCTAACCGCCAGTGCACCTACGGCTAGCCGCAGTGCTAACCGTTGGAGTTCGGTTTGATTTCCAGAGACAAGTTTATTAGAACACCCTCTTGCGATGACCCTGCGGTTGCCTCACGGCTAGCCCCCAACTATTCCTGCGGCTATCCGTGAGCCAACCTGATTCAATTTTCTGAGAGGTAGACGTCGTGGATGGGGTGTGTTGGTGTTTTGTTTATTTCGGTTTTCACTTTTTGGTTGGTGCTGGTGTTTGTTTTGTTGGTTTTTGTTTGTTTTGGTTTGGGAAGATGGGTTTCGTTTGGGCGTTCGGTTATTTGGGTTTTATGGTATGGGATTTTGGTTGGTACTGTAGGTGTTTGTCTATTTGGGTTTTGGAAGATGGTTTTTTTTTTCTTGGTCACAGGGGAGCAATTGAGCTAGTTGTTATCCTCAAATGCACAATTTACAGTAAGTGGGACATGAATAGTCACTTCAACGCACAATTATATCTCTGCATTTTCTAAGTCAATTTACATATATGAATAGACCTGTGTTTTCTGAAAAAACAAATAGTTAAACCCATTTTATGAACAAAATCATTGTATGGTATTTATATTGGCTGGTTGCATTGTTTGGAGTGTTTGGATTGAAATAGAATCGTGACAAACCCAACTTATTGAATAGTTCATTGGGGCCGTGCAGTTGTCATCAAATTTTGTGTGCAGCTGCATTACTCTTCTCAGGCATTTGTTTGTCATTAGATCTTTTTATTTCATCTTATTAATGTCAGTCATTTTTTTTCTGTGGATTATCTACATTACTCTTCTCTATGGGTTAATTTTTTTAAATATTTGTATCTGGTTTAATTGTGAATTTTTGAACTTGGTTGCTTTTGTATTGTTGTTTGGTGAATCTCTGTCCATGGATTTATTTCTACAAATCTTCAGCCAATCTGAAAGCTTTGCCCGAACGAGAATAACCAAGGTTGGAAACAAGGATATTTAGTTTGTTTGGTGCACACCAACCCAGGTCTCTCTCACATTAATTGGTTGTAATATTAGCATTATATGGCAATGACTTTCTGATTATTGCTTGTCTGTAGCATTTTATTGGGCTATTCAAAAATGGACAAGTCTTGGATGTCATTGAATCGGTTTTCTATTGCATACGGGGAAGGGGTTGAAAGTTTTTTGATGTTTGCCAAAAAGAAGTTTGGTGATGGGAATCCCATGCCATGTCCATGCAAAACATGTGGGAATCTCAATAAATTTGTAGCTAAGGATGTTGAGTACCATCTGTTTTTCCATGATATCGATCGAAGTTATACTAGGTGGATATGGCATGGAGAAGCATCTCCTGGTGAAGCTCCCTCAAGTGTGCCTTTAAATAGGTCCACCCAACACCATTTTGGGAGTGATGTCCCAGATGATACTACACCCCCAGATGATGTTGTAAGCTCATTAAAATTGGCTCAGACCGCTTATGACCAGTATTCATCAAATCCTGAAAAGTTTCAAAGAATTCTTGCAGAGGCTGAGGAACCTTTATACAAAGGTTGTCTAAAGTTTACCAAATTATCTGCAGTAGTTACATTGTTTAATGAGAAAGCGAGGAGTGGGTGGTTTGACATAAGCTTTTCACGGTTGTTGAAAATCATTGGAGACATGCTACCCGATGATAATAATTTACTGCCCCGAAGTATGAAAGAGGTTAAAAAGACATTGTCTGTGTATGGGATGAGCTATGAGAAGATAGACGCATGTCCGAATGATTGCGTGCTTTATAGAAAGGGATCTGATAATGAGAATAAAACTAGTTGCCCTACCTGTGGTGAGTCAAGATACAAAGTGAATAAGAACCTGACTGAGCAACGTAAGGGGGTGCTGGCAAAAGTTCTATGGTATTTTCCACATATCCCTAGGTTTAAGAAATTATTTCAGTCGGTACAGACATCGAAACAGATGACTTGGCATGCTGATGAGAGATTGGTTGACGATAAGTTACGCCACCCAGCTGACTCCCCCACATGGAAGTTGGTAGATGATAAATGGCCGGAGTTTGCACAAGAGCCAAGAAATTTGCGCTTAGCACTTTCAGTGGATGGGGTGAATCCGCATGGTTCGATGAGCAGCAAGTATAGTTGTTGGCCAGTAGTGTTAGTCACTTACAATCTCCCGCCTTGGTTGTACATGAAAAGAAAGTTTGTGATTTTAACGATGTTGATATCGGGTCCACGACAACTTGGAAACGACATCTATGTTTACCTAGAACCATTAATCGATGACTTGAAAACACTATGGGATACAGGGGTTAAAGCTCATGATGCTTACCGACAAGAGGCTTTTACGTTGAAAGCAATGTTGTTGTGGACCATTAATGATTTCCCTGCATATGGTAATTTTTCTGGTTGTGTTGTAAAAGGCTATCATGGTTGCCCCATATGTGGCGAAGAGACACAATCATGCAGATTAAAACATTCGAGGAAGAATGTATACATGGCCCATCGAATGTTCCTTCCAGAAGATCATCCCTTTCAGAAACAGAAAAAATCATTTAATGGTGAGCAAGAGTTTTGAAAAGCACCAATGACTTTGACTGGTGAAGAAGTGGCAGAAAAGGTTAATGGAATCAAAACCTTGTGGGGGAAACCAGTACCAAAAGAGAAGCCCAAGAAAAAGAAAAAAAATCAAAAAGATCGACTTCATTGAAGAGGAAGCGAGTGGAAGATGGTAGTGATGATGGTGCTAGAATTTGTTGGAAGAAGAAGTCAATCTTCTTTAATCTCGACTACTAGAAGTACTTGCTTCTTCGACACAACTTGGATGTGATGCACATAGAGAAAAATGTTTGTGAGAGTCTTATTGGAACCTTGCTGAATATTCCAGGTAAAACAAAGGATGGACTGAATAGTCGCCTTGATTTGCGGGATATGGGTTTAAGGGATGAACTGACACCTGATGTAAGTAAGAATAGAGCGTACTTACCACCAGCTTGTTTCTCATTGTCCAAAGAAGAGAAATTCAGTGTGTGTGAAACATTGCATAAGTTAAAAGTTCCAGATGGATACTCATCAAACTTCAGAGCATTGGTTTCTATGCAAGACTTAAAGTTGGGGGGTATGAAATCTCATGATTGCCATGTGTTGATGCAGCAATTACTTCCTGTTGCTATACGATCCATGCTATCAAAACATGTGAGAGTTGTACTTATCAGATTTTGCTCATTTTTTAATGAGTTATGTGCGAAGGTAGTAGATGTACCTCGATTGCTTGAAGTTCAGAAGAATCTGGTGGTCACCTTGTGTTTGCTAGAAAAATATTTCCCACCATCATTCTTTGATATTATGGTTCATTTAACCGTCCATCTCGTTCGAGAAGTCCAGATTGGGGGCCCTGTTTGTTTGCGATGGATGTATGGATTTGAGAGGTATGAATAACTTTAAATATTCTTCAAGTGCAATTTACTAATTTAAATTATTTAAAGTAATCAATGGTTTACTATGTTTTAGGTATATGTCGGTTTTAAAAGGTCAGGTAAGAAATCATTACCGTCCAGAAGGTTGCATGGCAGAGTGTTATATTGCGGAGGAAGCGGTTGAATTTTGTAGTGAGCACTTCTTTGGATTGGATGCAGTTGGAATTCCACCATTTGAAGATAAAACTTACCCTGAAATTGTGACTGGAAAGAAACCTCCAGGAGGTGATTTTGTTGAAGTTGATGCTAAGTCCTTGGAGCAAGCACATTGTTATGTATTGCACAACACAAGTGTTGTTCAACCCTATATTGAGTAATTGTATTTTAACTTCTTGACTTACAAATTAAAGCGTTACACTAGTTTTAGAGCTAACATGCGGTTCGTATGGAAAACTATGCATGAGACACATGAACCACCTAAAGAAAACATTTCCTCGGCAGTCCAAAATTCAGAAATGGTTACAAGATGAACATAACCGTTCTTTTAGTTCTTGGCTAAAAAACGAGGTAACAATTATCAACCATAAGATTTGTGTTGTGTCTATTTACTAAATGTGACTAACTTTCTTAGGAACACAGGTTTTTGAAGATCGGCGTGTCACCGGTAACAACATCTCAGAAATCTTGATATGGGTATCACAAGGTCCTCGTATACATGTTATAAAATATCATAGTTATACCATTAATGGTTCTCATTTTACCACAAAGGGTCGCAATGCTTCACATGCCACTCAGAATAGTGGTGTAAGTCTAGTGGCCACGGCGATGAACGTGTCTAGTGCAAAGGATAATAATCCTGTTTTCTGTGAATCAGGGTACTATGGTGTTATTGTGGAAATATGGTTGATTGACTATAGTCATTTCAAAATCCCATTGTTCAAGTGTGATTGGGTTGACAACAAGACTGGCTTTAAGGTAGATGAGCTAGGATTCACCATAGTTGATCTTGCTAGAATTGGTTATAAATCTGATTCTTTCATTTTAGCCTCTCAAGCAAAGAAAGTCTTCTATGTACCTGATCCAGTCAATCATAAATGGTCCATTGCTCTAGCAATTCCTGAAAGAACCTATAATGTTGATGACAATGAAGAAGTCCTCTTTGATGCTGGCATTGAAGATCAAACTCGTCATGAAGTAATGCAATTGGATGAACCATTGGATGCTATAAATGAATCTGAGGCAATGTACACGCGTGAAGATGCTGAGGGGACTTGGACTGACATTGATATTTGAAAATGTATTATAATTGTGTTTTTTGTGTAAGTGTTTCTTATTGCTAAATATTCCCTTATGTACTTGTTTGTAAGAAGCATATATAGGTTATTTGAACTGATGTCACACTTAGTGGTAGCGTTAGTATGCTATGCATTGCATTGTTGTATGTATTACCTATTCCATGACATACACAATATATTTATTGATATGTATGTTTTTTTTTCCACAGCTAGTAATGGATCCAGAAAGGCATTTTCGTGAATCACAGGACAACATAAGTAATGTTGGTGAACCTCGCATTCAAAAAAAAAGGAAAGCTAGGGGGACAACTTTAATGCTTGAGTTGACCAAGAATTGGGATGGAAATGTAATTACTGTTGAGTATGATCAAAAGGGTAGGCCTACACCACAAGAAGTATGCAGGAAAATAGCTGGTTATGAAGGGGCTTTGGCAAGAGTGATGGTCCCACTTAACGCAGTTAGTGATTGGCGTAAATTGAAAGATCTTAGGGAAGGGCAACTGGCAAGAGATTTATGGGATACAATGAAGGTAAATAAATATGTGATTTCCTGTTACTTTTGGAAGACCTTAGAATAATATGTGCCTTACTAAGCTATTTGTCATTTTTACTATTTAATTCATTTGGTATAGACCAGATTTGTGTTGGATGAAAATACTAGGGATCAAGTTATATCTGATATTGGCCTCAAGTGGAGGACGTTCAAGACAACTTTGACTACTAAGTACATACTTCCATTCAAAGATAATCCCGAACTACTTGTGGAGCCACCTACAAAGTATAAGTTTATCGATAAATTAGATTGGACTGAATTTGTGCAATCAAGGTTGACCCCAGAGTTTCAGGTATATATCTACTTCTATAGATTACTTGTGGAGCCACACCATTGCACTCACTCACACAACACTGAGCACACCACACACAGCCCACAACTGCACTGCAGCACACCCCTGTACACTGCAGCACACCCCTACACAATAATGTATTTTCTTCTTTGTAATTTTAAGGAGTTAAACATTCTACAATCTAAAAGGCAGTCCAATAATGTGTATACACACCGACTAAGCAGATCAGGCTATGCGGGTCTTGAAGAAGATATTGTAAGTACACTTAGTATAGAACTATTTTAAATAGTTTCTTACGGTTGAACTAAACTAACTTAGATGTTTAATTGTGTTTTCATATTTAATGTATAGAAAAAAAATCCATAGAGATAGGCATTTTCGTTGATCATGAAGATAGGAGTGTCAAATGGAAATTGGCTCATCAAAACAAAAACGGGGAATATTGAAATGATTCCACAAGGAAGTAGTAGGAAAAATTGTAAGTTTCCATTCTTTGAAAAATTGTAAATTGTTTTAGACTTTTTGTAAGAGTGCCCAAGGTAGATGCGAGGCATCAAACGTCTTCACTATAACTTGTAGGTCGAGTATTCTCCCTAAGTGCCTTGCATGACCATGCATCAAGGTATTTGAATATTAGTTATATACATATGGCTCGGGATTCATTGGTGTCATGATTATTGTAGGATGATCTGAAAAAGAAAGTAAATGAGGGGGCTGTAATGACTGAGGGGAGCAATGATGTTCTTACTATGGCTTTGGGTACCCCGGAGCATTGTGGACGAGTTAGAGGGGAAGGGAAGCATGTCACTCCAATGGCCTATTTCAAAATACCAAAACACGGAACGAAGAAGTATAATGAGGAGTTGTTGGCCCAGTTACATGAATCTCAGGAAAGGGTGAGAATTTTAGAACAAGTTGTGAAGGATAATCACTCACGTCAGAACTCTCCCCATTCAGAAAATATTGCATCCAATAGTAGTGGCGTTTTAAAAGGTCAACAGGTAGTTTACCAAACCATAATTTTTTGTTGTTTTGGTAGATTATGTTGAATACATGATTTCTTAACTAAGGGACCTAACTATATGCATTGCTTAATAACCATATGAATTCGTATTTAACTCTTATAACATGCAGCTTGAAGATGGAGGTACTTCAAAAGTGAACAAGACATCATCAAATATTCATGGTTCCCCGCAAGTATGTTTTATGGGCCGGCTATTAAATTAAGAAATTACAACCAACATTAGTTTCATCGTATTATATACATTAGTCGATGTAAGATTTAGTACTTATATATTATTTGAAGATGCAGAATTGTAGATTGGCATTGGGATCAAAGGACAAGATTGTTGCGAAAGGAAAGGTTTATGGGAAGATTGGACCATTGGAAAAGATTCACAATATTTCTTTAGGGGAGCACAATGTACAAGTGTCGATAGATTGTGTATTGTGTCCTGATTCCCCGCTTCCTATACCCGTATGTGGTATTTTGACCACTATTTTAGATGCACACAACTCATTTGTGCCTGAAAAATGGGTGATATTAGGTGATAAGGTAAAGTGTATTTTCCAACTCTTATTAGTTATGCTTAAGTTAAACTACCGTAATTAACTTTTTCATTTTAATTTGGATTTCCATGTAGAGTGTGGTTGATGATTCTTCTGCAGCTAATGGTGATGCAACTAATGGTGAAGGGGCAAGTCAGCTCCAAAAGTTTGGCAAGATTCTAGAAACGATGATGAAATCAAGTCAAATAAGTATTCCACTTGAGAAAGGGGTATTTGAAGAAGATATAGAATTCAATTATTTTTTAAAATCTGATTTGTTAGATCTTTGTAACATGAAGAAGCTAGAGGTTAACTCAATGACTGCATACCAAAGGTAAACTATTTGTCTTTTCCTAAGAAATATCAGTCTCTAATATATTTGATGTTATGACCATTTTATTTACCTTATTTCTTTAGGTTTCTCTACGATCAATTTGAAAATTCTCGAGCAAGATATGGATTTTCCCATCCTGCACATTTCAATGATTTTGGAGAGAAAGAAGAGATGAAACGCAACATGATAAAGCGGTTGAAAATTGTAAAAAAGGACCAACTGATTTTTGTTCCATACTCCACCATGTAAGGGCGTACTATATTTTCACGTGTCTTCAATTTATCTTAGTAGTCATTTTATATCCACTTGTGTGTAATTAAATCTTATTTGTCATTTAATCCGTCCGCTTTTATGGATTTAGGGGTCATTGGCTTCTATTAGTCATTGATATGACATCAATGGAAGTGTTCTGGTTGGACTCCTTGGTACGAAAGGTTGTTGACTTGAATGTAAAGTTCATAGTGAATGAGTGAGTAGTCCATTAATTCTTCTTGTTCATTTGTTTTCAATCTTTTAAAATACTAAGTCTTAATGGATACCGTTGTGTGAAGTGCAATGAAAGTGGCAACTATGGAAATGGGAAAAAGAATTAAAGGAAATCCGACTTGGGAATTGGTGAAGGTGAGCAATGAATAATTGTGTTTATGATATCACACATACAACATAATCCTGATTGTATGCCTTTTATGGTCTCTATGTAGTGCCCTAAACAAATGGGGAAAAAGGAATGCGGGGTTTATGTAATGAGATTTATGAAGCATCTTATGGAAGATCCTCTCATGTCGACAAAATCTAAGTTGAAAGAACTTGGGGAGGCAGCGACATATGGCGATGAGGAGCTTAATGATTTACGTTTGGAGTTAGTTGAATACATTTTAGATTTTATCAACAATGGAGAATAGGTACATTCTATGCTTTTGCCTCTAAATTGTCATGAATGCATGTTTTGTCTTGATTCATCGAATAGGGGAAGTGTCAACTTCCCACAAGCTTTTACCATCCAAAATGTTCTTAAAACTTACTACCATGTCATTTATGATAGATCCTCCTCTTTTATTCTCTATGATGCCTTTATTTCGTTTAAGCTGTGTTTGATTGCATATGGTGGCTGTTTTTACCAGGAAATCTCATTTTTACTGTATAGTTCTTCATGCATGAGATAGGAAGCATATATATATATATATATATATTAGATAGGCTTCTCTTGCAAAGTATGGATCGATGAAGTGATTTATGCCTTGTAGGTCCATTTTACATTGGAGAACTAATCGGGGAGCAGCGGTACACCAAGGCATCATATGCTACATAGTACATATACATACTTTTGGTAAATTTGTGCATATATAGTTCAACTTTTTGTACATCCCATGGAAGACAATATAGATACTATATATATATATATATATACAATATTTCCATAGAGATTTGTCTAGTCAAGCTTTATGTTAAAACAGAAATAAGTTATGATTCCTTGTTGTAAGATAAGCCTCCATCCAATTATAAGATCTCTTTGATATGTGATTTAGTACTTGGGTTGGCTAAATTTAGTTTCAATTTGAATCATGGACTGGACATGGATTTTTTGGTTCTTGTTCGATTGATGTGACCTTCAGGTTTGGAATGGTGGTACAAGTTGAAAATGCATGAACAAGTTGTATGAAGTTCAAAAAGATTTGAGAGATTGAATGTAGAAAAGATGCAGCCAACAGAACTCAGAGTTTGAATGTTTTGAATGTTGGTACAAAGTGGAATGTTAGCATGGATTTTTATTTTGTAATGGATCTAGTAAAGTGCTTTTAATGTTGTAAGGATATTTGAATATTAATATGAAATGGAATGAATATTCTTGTTTCATTTCTTTATGGTGGATGGAAAAGCACTTTACTAGAGGAGGCAGTGGGTGTGCAGGTGGGTGTGTGCAGGGTGGTGCAGCAGGAGGGTTGTGCAGGGTAAGTGTGTGCAGGGTGGTTTGATACTTTTTTTTAAGCGACTGAATTGAATTTAAAGAAAGCTATACAGTATAGGAGAGGTATACTGTAACAAAAGAAGTGAAGAAGCTAGGACCCAAGAAAAACTTTGGTAATGTTCTTAAAACTTTTTGCATGCATAGCTTAATTGGCCTATTATTTTAAGTTGAGCCTTATAATGCCACTCTCTCTGTTCATCAGCTGGTGGAGAATGCTGATGAGTGCATGGTGCTTGACAATGAGGCCCTCTATGATATCTGCTTCATAACTCTGAAGCTTACTACTCCCAGTTGTGAGTATACCCGTACTTAATAGTCTGATGACATGATTAATGTGGAATTCCTTCCTAGATTTTTTTTATGGTTTGTCATTCTGTTTTGTTTGGTATGAATTTCTTTATGAATAGGTACACCTAATTTTCTCTTGTTTGTATATAAATTGTATGCTCTGATTTTCTTTAATCATGTGCAACAATTTCTCATCCATTCTCAGGAACTAGCTATTATTATCCAGTTGGCACAAAGAATAATTTGGCATTTTGTCACACTCTTCTCCATTATATATCATTGCACATTACAACAAAACTGAGTTGATGAGCTCAAGCTTGTGATCAAGTTTAAGCTTGATCTATGTTCCAAATAAGGTATTTGATTATTGAAATGACCCAAACTTGAGCTCACTTATGCTCTGCTTGTATTTTATTCAAGCCAAGCTCAGTTTCAGCTCTAGCTTGATTAATTGCTTCTGATCCAAACTTGAGCTTGATAATGTGAGTGAGCTTGAAATTTGGGTGTGAGCTCAAATTGAGCATTAGCATTAGCATGATTATTTGCTTCATGTTCTTTGTAGGGGAGCATTTATGGCCTCGTTCTATTATTATCCAGATGGTCCATCCTTAACTGATTTACACAATATTCATCATGCAGTTACTCTTTAAAAAAAAAAAAAAGGGGCTTTTTCGGCTAGCCGTGACAAGTCAGGCGGCTAACCGCATTCTGGGCCTGCGCCCTTTTAAGTTGCTTTTCGTTTCCCTCTTTTTCTTTCGGTTAGCTGTTGTTCTCTTCCTTCTTTGGTCTTCTTCGTTGCTACGTATCTGAGCCTCTTCTCCCTTCTTCCTCCAAGGTAGCTTCCCTTCTTTTTCTCTTATATTTCAGTTCTGTAGAATTATTTTCTTTTCCATTTTGTTAACAGTGTCTGTTTCGTTTTGGTGTTTCTCTTTTCTTTCTCTCTTTCTAACTTCCTCCATTTCTCTCTTCCATTGGTTTCTTTCTTCATATTACTTATTGTCGTGTCATTTTCTCTTCCTTGTTTCTTCTAAATCCTGCCTTTTTGGTCTAGCTGTGTTTTCTTCCTCCTAGTGTTTTCTTGTGCACTCCAAGTGTTTGTAAAACTGCCTCCACGAATGAAAACAGCTGTGAACCGCCTTGCTAAACGAGGACGATCCACTACTGCCTCCTCTTCTCGTAGAACTAGATCTCCCTCACCCTCTCAGTCCACCTCTCCTTCTCTTACCCCTCCTTCTTCTCCTCCTCCACAGTCGGGCTCTGCTGTTCTCAAACCCAATGCCCAAATGCTGGCTGCTTTGAAAAAAAGATCAATCATGGTTGAAAGACGCACTTTGTGTAATGTTGTAAATCCCCATGAGTCAGCAGTCATTCTTGCTCAGGTCGGATGGGAAAACATCTTAGACTGGGGGGACAAAGCATATCCGTCTCTTGTTTTTGGCGTGTTTGCTTCAATCACTGGTGCAGTATCTTCCGTTGACTCATGTTCCTTCGCAATTGCCTTTCGAAACAAAGAAGTTATGGTTGATCCCGATCTTATCTCTTCAATTATGAATATTCCAGTGAACCCTGATGGTCTTTCCATGGTGTCTGACACCCTCACTGAAGCTGAAAAGGCCCAAGCTACTATTGTTCTCTGTGGTCGTTCTGTTAAATGGGATCCTAAGAACTTCCTTCCATTGGGATCCCTCATTCCAAAATACAGGCTGTTGCACCACCTATTCACCTTCAATGTCTATCCTCGTAAAGGAAATTGGACTGAATTAACTGCGTATATGGTAAATGTTCTTTCCAAAGTGGTGTCAGGTGTTCAAATGTGTCTTCCCTCTCTTATCTGTAGAACCATTGTTCGCTTTCACCTCTCCACTGCCTCTAAGCCAGCAATCCCTTTTGGCTTCCTCATCTCTCAAATAGCTCGGTCTCGTGGTGTTATCCGCCCAAATGAGCCTCCTATTTTCCATACACCTTTTGGCCCTGCTAATCTAATTCAGATGAACCTCTTTCCATATGAAGAAGCAGGGGATGTACCCCCTCATCCTCAACCCCAAGCCCCTTTAGCTCCTCAACATCAGGCACCTTCAAGGCTCGCTCCTTCCTCTTCACATCGACATGCTTCCTCTTCATCTGTTCCCCGGAGTATTGAAGAACGGATGGATGCTTTCGAACGCAATCAGTCCAAAACCGAAAAGCTTCTAAAGAAGACTCTCAAATATCTCAGTGGACTGTCAAAGGCGTGCAGAACTCAAGATGCTACTATCATGCCTCCGTCTTCTTCACCTCCGTCGGATTCGTTCTTTGGGGGATTCATAGCCACTTGTGTTTTTATTGGTTGTACTCTTTTTTATGGTGTTCTTTTGGCTTGTGGCTGCCCCTCCTATGGTTCTTTTGTTTAAACTTATGTTGGTTACTCTCTATGGATGTTCACTGGATATGGATGTTTTTATAGTCTTAGTGATTAACTGCTTTTATGCTTTAATTGTCTATTATCTTCTTGCATTTATTGTCTGTCTTCTCTACATCCATGGTTATTTTATCTTGTTCAATTTGTGACAAAAAGGGGGAGTATGGTTTAAGTTTGCAGGGGGAGAATCCATCTCCATTTCTCATGCTTTTAATCTCTGTTTGTTAGTGTTGTGCTTCTACAGGTTCATCTTCTCAATCTCATATGAAGAGCTATGCATACTAGTCTTGATGCCTTTTTGTTCTTGTATTCGTTTTTCAGTTGTAAAAGGTCTTGTACTTAGTATATGGTTGTTCTTTGAGTTGTTTTGCATATCTTCTATAATCTTGTATTAGCTAAATGATTTTGTCACGAAATTGACAAAGGGGGAGATTGTAAGTGTCACATGTCTGTGTGCACTGAGTTTTGTTTGTCAATTCCGCGCCAATGAGGTCCAAAGTCCTTGCCTCTCAAATTGACTCAAGGAAGATCACATTCAGAAGGATTATCAAGCTTGTGGGAAAGTCCGGATTAATCAAAGAAGGTCTCCATTTGTGTTTGACAACCTTTTCAGGTAATTCATACCCAGACCAAACCCTTAGATCCCTGGGAAAAGTTGTGTTTTAAACTCATGTTTTTTATCCTTGATAATTAGTCCCTGTGGAAAGGGTCAGGTGACCCTACGGTCACCTTCGGCTAGCTGCCCCTTGTAAAGGGGCTAGCCGCCAGACCTGCGGCTAGCTTTCCAGTAAGTTATTTCTCAGATTTTTTTCTCTGTGCTTTCTGCGGCTAGCCGCAAAGCTAACCGTGGGATTTCGTTTTGCTTTCTAGAGGCTGTGTTTTTGTCAGATCATCTTGCGACTGCCTCACGGCTAGCCTCCAACCGTTCCTGCGGCTAGCCGTGAGCTAACCTGATTTGAAATTTTAGACCGTTATTTGAAATCGGCTAGCCGCTAGTCTAAAGGGGCTAGCCGCCAATATAGCCGTTGGATCTTTTCTATAAATCTGGAGCTTCTTTCTCCATTCATAGTAACTCTTTTAAGAGAGCTTTTGCAGGCTATTTTGTTCCCAACATATCTTAGCTCTCAAATCTTCTTCCAAACACTCATGTAGTACATTTAGGAAAATCTTAGAGCTCCATTAGCTCCAAGATGAGTGTGTTGTGTGAGAAGTTGCCTGTGTCTATTCTTTGTGGCATGATTTTCATTTCTATATCTATATTGTGGGATTTGTTATGTATGATAGGTCATCACTAAGATTCAATAGACACACACACTTGAGCTTATCTACTCTCATCTAATTGTATCTCTTTGGTATTGTTTAAGCTGTCTTGTTGAACACATATGCTACTTAAGTCTTTCTCTTCTTATGTTTGTTCTGTTATCTGTTCTGGTTTTATTAAAAGTGCCCTAAAAAGTTTAAAATTGGTAATTGATTCCCTTAGTCCTATTCACCCCCCCCCCTCTAGGACTTAGTCATTGGCCCTAGCCTGCACTATCAAGGACAACCTACATTAGAGGTAGGACCTTCAAACCCTACACAGGTTGAGTCATTTGTTCCATTGAGTGCAATTTCACAGATGATTCATGTAGTGTAAATTTTTTTCAGAAACTGATCATATCGCCAGTAAAAAAGGAGTTGGCGGTCTTGCCTTCAAGGGAAGCCAAAAGATGGTTGTTGAAGCTCTGGAGGTAAATTATGATTATTTATCTTTTGGTTTTTTTGTTTATATATAGTTCAAACTTTTTGTACATCCCATGGAAGATGATGTAGATACTATATATATATATACACACACACACAATATTTCCATAGAGATTTGTCTAGTCAAGCTTATGTTAATTATTAATTAGTTATATATATATGATCACTTTATTAATTTGTATATATAGTGCAAAGTTTTATTGGTGTACAGTGTACTACAATGGTACTGCATCAATGCAAATTCTTTTGATAAAAAAAATGCATATATAAAATTAAATCGGTTACAGAATAAACGATATAATACAATCCAAAAAAACCGATATAACAAAGCCCCTTTATAACCGATATTATAAATTATTTTTATATCGGTTTCACTCTTTTTTATATCGGTTTTACAGTAATGTATGCTATAATTTCAGTCTCAAAACACATCAGTTCTCCGAAAACCGATATTATAAATAATTTTTATATCGGTTTCACTATTTTTTATATCGGTTTTACAGTAATGTATGCTATAATTTCAGTTTCAAAACACATCAGTTTATCGAAAACCGATATGATAAATATTTTTTATATCGGTTTTACAATAATATGTGTTATAATTTCAGGTTCAAAAGACATCAGTTGTCCAAAAACCGATATGAAATATTACACATATTATATCGGTTATAGTTGTTTATTATATTGGGGGTACTTATATCGGTTTGAAGTCTACTGAAAAGACCAATATAATAGGTCTTTTATATCGGTTTTTAGCCGATATAAAAACCCTTTTTTTCTAGTAGTGCAAGAATGAGTCAGATCTAAAGATCTGGCAAGTCACAATATACAAATAACATAGGATGTATGCATCAAAAGAGTAGAGACGATCATATAGTTAAAGAGAATAACAAGATATAACATCTAGGCAGTTGAGCAAGATAAGCATTTAGAATAAGAGTAAATATGATATCTAATCTAACACAACATGACACATTCACACAAGCTGGAGACCGTGGGATATTATGCCGTAGCCCTCTCATACTGAACATAGTCGTGGTGGGGAAATCTCACCAGTGTTGGAAAATGACAAGCCCCACAAATTACACTCATCAACCTCACCACACTCATCACTCGGGAGACCAGACCCGGCATCACACCGTCCGTCTAAAACATAGCTCATCATGATAGCTCACTCAACACTGAACACTCAAAATAGCTCCTACCAGTGATGATCAGTCCAAAGGCTGAGCTTAGAACAACTGTGTGAATGACTATGCCGACTCAAGGAAACAGTGTAGGTCTGTGTTTGTCTAGGCTTTGCCGTGCGTGAACAAGGTCCTAACAAAGTCCCTAAGAGGTCCAAGTACCAATTCAATCCATGGAACACAGTCCAAGTCCAAGTCCAATCATTGGATCCATACCAAGGCCCACCAAATACATGGCATGATCTAAAAGAGTCCAAATGAGGTAACAAGTCCATTTCCAATAATAACATTCCATTCTCATCTATAATGAGTTATAAGTCCATAATAAATAGCCTCTCCAAGCTAGGATATCACACATCCATACTTAGGCCATAAAAGGGGCACACCTAGCCACAGACACGGGTCAATGTTCACTCAATCACATCACCAGGTCACCTCTAAGTAATCCTAAGTTCAGGTCATCCATTTTCCATTTAATTAACAATTGTAAGAAATAGTAAGGACATAAGAGTGACAGTAATGCAATAAGTGAATTAAACCTCCAAGTACGAGAAACAAAAGGAAATATCAACAGTCCAAGCTAAGTATTGGTCCACATTCAGGTCCAGATTCATCTCACGTAATTTGATCTCTATATGAAGTCTCAGATGCCAATGGATACTGTGTTTGGTGCTCCATAAGTTACAGGCATCTTTGACGACATTTAAGGATCGAATCATCGTCAAATCCATAACCTAAACCTTACTTAGTGGTCCTCACAAGTCAAGGTTGAGCCACACCATTGACTCAGGCTTGGCACATCAATAAAAGTACATTTGGATGGTCAATGGGCCCCACAAACGATCACAAAATCAATATAGGCTGAACTCAGAAATCTCAATCTGCAATGTGGTAGGTCGACCTGGCTAGGGTTGGGTCAACCTGCTACACAAAAGTCACGACTGAGACCAGGCTTGTATTATGGGGATTTCCAATGCACCCAGTCGTCCTGGTGGCCACCCGGTCGACCTGGTAACAAACAGAACACAGCCCATTTCTCAGTCCCTATCTTTTTCAGTGTGTCAAGTCGACCTAGCACAGGGGCCGGTCGACTGCGAGTAATGATTTCCTGAGTTTGAAGAAATTTCCACCTCTCAGTTAATTTCCTGTAGGGCCTGTGTCTTCGGTCGACCCAGCACAGGGTCCGGTCGACCGAGTACACAAGACTAAGAGTCCTGCAGAAAAATAACTGTGACTTGGTTTTTCCCCAATTATAGTGTCTTCGGTTGACCGCACTACAGGTCGATCGACCGAGAACACAGGCCTGTTACAAATTCCAAAATTCTGAAATTCTCCTCATTCAATCAAATCTTGAACCAAAACCCATCCAATCCATTTCCAATCACCACCATCCATCACATAAACATAAAAGACAACAAATACACTCCAACCCATCCCCATCCATCATCAAACGGGCCATTGATCTTCCAAATGAGTTAACCCATCCATCAAATGAACAAAAACCATGAAAAACAAGCTCAAAGGTAAATCTAGCATATGAATATCAATTGAATTGAAATTACAGAATCAAAATTTAAGGAAATATGCATTCTATGCTAAATAGGTATATTGCACTTGCCTCAATTCAATAGCAAGAAGATAAAGAGAAAAAAAGAGACATACAATCTCAAAAATGCAAATCCCAGCTTCTATGGCTTCTAATCACTCACACCAGCCCAAAAAACTTAGATCTAAGAAGATCTCAAACACCTAAGCCCACATCCACAAGAGAATTGCAATAAAGGAAAGGGAATCTAGAGAGAGTAAGAGAGATTTCTAGGGAAATTGAACTAGAAGGGGGTATATACCTTGATGAGAAGAGGAAGAAGAGACTAATAAGATAGAGAGAGAAATCCTTAGGAGAAGTTGCAGCTTGTAGTAGATGATCACCTTCTTCTTCTTGTAGCTAAGGTTCCAGATATAGGGTTTTTAGAGAGAGAAGGGAAGGAGATGAGAGAATTGGAGGGAAATGAGGGAAGAAGAGAGAAAGAGAGGGAAATGAGAGTTGAGAGAGGTAACATACGTATGGGATGGGAGGGAAATGAGTTATATAGGTTGGGGTTTGGCTAGGTACTAAAATACCCTTTTAGTTAGAATAGAAATGGGGATGAGGCCATGGGTAGTTTGGTCTTTGGGTAGGTATTCTAGAAGCTTCTCAAGTGGAGACCCCCTATAGTAAATCTTAATTACTAGTTAGGGCCTCTAACCAACTAGCTAACTCTAAAATTATAAAAGACACCCTATTTACTCTATAAAATGCACAAAAGGGCCTAATTAGGAAAAGTACATGTCTACCCTTATTAATCCCTATTAAATAGCATAATTAGATACTATAGGCTATAATATAGTATTCAAATTCAAATCGAGGGTCCACAAGGGGTGGGGCCTCACAGAAATCTCTGGAGAAATTGGGGTTTTTGAGTTAAGAAAAATAAAGGGTTTTTTAATCGATTGAAGCTTTCAGCAAAATTGAGCACAGAAGTGTTGATTAAGAAGAAGAACAAGATGATGATGATTACCTTAAAACTGTAGAATGCAAACTCCCATCCAATTTGAATCTTGGGTCGAGAAGAGGATGAACAAAAAACTGATTAAAGAGAGAAGATCGAAAACGAGATCGTTTGAAGTCGGCGGATATCTGTAACATGCAAGAATTGCTATCAAAGATTCGAGCAAGGGAGTTAAGGGGAAAATACGTCTTTTTTTTGTGTTTGCTGATTCATGTGCGTTATATATGGAGGGGTGGATTAACCCCAAGGGTACCTCAGTTGGCATAGGACCATGGTTTACACCCGAGGTTGTGGGTTCTTAACAGCACTACCACACTAGGGTTACATGAGAGTTTACTCGGCTTCCCTCTGGGTCCGGAGGGATTAGTCCAGCCCAAAGGGTTGGGAACCCTCCGCTAGCAATATATATATATATATATATATATATATGGAGGGAGAAAAAGTCTCAAATGCATCCTTCTGCTCAAATGCATCCTTGTGTTTTTAGTAAGTTTTCAAAAAAGGGCCTCGCATGTAGGTTATTTGAAAAAATAGATAGAAAGTTTTTCAGTTTTTGAAGTTGTAAAGTTTTTAGAGTTCTATTCGATTTCTTTTTGGGAGCTGCTATATGCACATCAACACTTGCTCCTTACACATTCAATCATGGGACCCTTATGAAAAAAACCTAAAATACCTCTTTCTTTCTTCCTTCTCTCTCCCTTTCCTTTCTTCCTTTTCTTGCTCGGCCGCCCACCTCCCTCCCCTTCTCCCCCTCTCCCTTTCCCTCTCCCTCCTCTCTCCTCCCCACCCAACTCTGCCCCCTCTCACTCTCCTTTTTCCCTTTCTCTGTCTCTCCCTCCCTCGGCGCCCACCTCTGCCCTCTCCCTCTCCTTCTCCCTGTCTCTCCCTCTTTCTCTCTCCTCTCCTTCTCCCTGATCGCTGTCCCTCTCCCTCCCTCTCTCCCGCTTCTTGTTCGGTAGCTCAGGGTCGAACGAGAAGTAGGAGAGAGGGAGGGAAAGGGACGGCGATCGGGGAGAAGGAGGGAGAGGGAAAGGGAGAGGGCGAGGTGGGTGCTAGGAGAGGGAGAGGGAGAAGGGACGGAGTTGGGTGGGGAGGAGAGAGAAGGGGAGGGAGAGAGGAGGGAGGTGGGCGGCCGAGTAAGGAGAGGAAGAATGGAGAGGGAAGAAATGGAAGGGTATTTTGGGGTTTTTTCATAGGGGTCCCATGGTACAATGTGCAGGGAGTAAGTGTGGATGACTGGATGTGCATATAGCAGGGTCCTCCTTTTTTTCAAATGAAATTAGTATCCTTTTAAATTATTGAAATTAGTGCCTGTTTGTTTGCTAACAATTAATGTATGGGGCTTTTGTGAATTTCTCAAGTGTTGTTCCCCTTCTGGTTTAATAAATATAATAGTAGATTGTAGCATTTTGGAAACTGAAATTTAAAGAATTTTATAAGCGAAAAGACACAATTTCATGGATTGATATTTTTGTTTTCCACTGTTCAAATAAGGAATTTCAATTGTTGGGGATAGCAGCTCTTGCTACAATCGACACTAGTAGCCATGAACAAAATATTGAACTCACCTTTAAAATAAGGGATTTTGACTGTACAACCATCCTTAGACCTGACATTTACGGTTATATGAGCAATATCTCTTAAAAAAATTTATTTTGATTGTATCATATTCTTTTCATAAGTGGATCCCACTAATAAGTTCCCCAAAATTGTCTCTATATGCAGCCTTCCCTTCATTTCATCTTTTCAAATCTAATGGACTTTTCATCCTCTTTGAACCTGATGGACTAAGTGGGGATTTGATTTTTCCAAAAAACCCAAAATGTCCTTGCCATTTTTTGTTCAAAATGAGAGTTGCTAGATGCACACCGGTTTTTGCTCTCTTCACACTGCACCTTTAATGAACATATATGCCCCTATGTAAAATTACCTAAAATGACATCTCCCTCTCAACTTCCTTTTACACCAACTCATCCCCACTCCCCCCATAGCCACCAACGCCCCATCCGATAGCACTGCGGAAGGGGGAGGGAGAGAGACATGAAGGGAGAGGGAGAGGTGGCAGTTGGCGACGGGTGGAGCAGAGGAGAGAGACATGGCAAGGGAGAGGGAGAGAGACAAGGAGCGGGTAGGCGAGCGAGAAGGAGAGGGGGAGGGGGAGAGAGGTAGGGAGAGGGAGAGAAAAAGGGAGAAATGGAGACAGATAAGGAAAATGACTAGAGAGAGAGAGAGAGAGTTGACGGGCGGGTGGACATCGGGCGAGAGGGAGAGGGAGAGTTGAGAGTGAGGGTGGAGAAGCGGTGTAGAGAAGAATGAGACTTTCATATATTAGGGCATTTTTGACAAAATAAGTGTGCATGGAGTAAGTATGGGAAGTGCAGAGAGTACCAGTGTGGAGAGAGCAAAAACTAGTGTGCATTTAGCTGCTCTCTTTCAAGATTTTGAAATGGCCCTCGGTCCCTCCTTTATTAAATAATACATAATATGTGGGTGCTTTTCATCGAAGCGTGGCTCTATATACTTTTTAATATATCCCTATCGCCCAAACATTGTACATTGTGCTTTTGCCATACAAAAGAAAAAAAATGAGATGGATGAGCCTTGCTGGGCATAGCCTAGGGCCTCTTTCTTTATCAAAATTTTAAGAATTTATGTTTGGGGAAATTTTAAATTCTCAAAAAGACGTCCCTTTGAGGTGGAATTTCAAATCCCTCCTCTTTATCGCGCATTTACAATTCTAACAAAATACATAGAGAGTAGAATTTCAAAAATTCCGAAGGTGAGTAAAATTTGAAATATGGTGAAAGAATTGTCTAGGTCCGGCCCTCAAATTAATGAGTCCATAAAAATGTGTCCAAGCCCCGCCCGCCATTGGGCTTTCACTAACACAGGAAGGAGACTCTAACACAGGAAGGAGACCCAGGGATAATTTTGTACTGTGAAATGCCTCTTCCCATTTCCTTTTTCAAAGCTTTAACAAGCACTTCAGCACTTGCTAAGTAGGCAAAATCGAACTGAGTCGCCGATTCCGCGCCGAGTTGCAAGCTTTTCTAGGGTTTCTTCGCTTGCTTGTGGAGAGATGAGGTGAAATTTCTAGGGTTTCTTTCTCGTCTTCCCTTTTATTCTCTGGTGGCATCTCGATCGTTTCTGTTCAAACACGATGGATATATTTCGATCTTTCTCTGATTTTCAGCTCTCATCACATACTGGGGTTTGCTTAGATCACATTGTAGCTGTTTCTTTAAGTCTCTATTGAAAAATCTCATCGAAAGATGGGATCTTGGTACCGTTTGGATGTGTAAATCGCAATAAAATGGTGATTCACAAATAATCGGGTCCTTACTTATTCCCCTTAGGCTATTGTTGTTCTTGTTTGCATATCCGTGTTTTGTGTTTTCTGAGTCAGAAGCATTTTCCTTAATTTTTGTGGAAAGTACGTTCTGACCCAAGAAGTAGTAAACCCTTTTTTTTTTTTTTTTTTTTCTTTTTTGTTTGTTTGTTCATTGCTGAAGTGGTAGAAGCATAGTTCAGGGTAGAAAACGATTCGTCCCGCCAAACACTGGAAACTGCAACTGAAGAAAGTGAAGTTTTAAGTTTTCAGTTTCCACGGAAATGAAACAACCCCAGAAAATTATTGTGCAGAAAGACGTCCTAACTGTTTAGGGAGGGGCGGAAAATTGAGACTGAACTAAGCTGTCTATGATTTTTCCGCCTCTTTACAGTAGTACATTGGTATTTGAGTGTTTCTGTTCAGTTTTAATCTGGTTTTGGAGTAGAAGATTGTCCAATCCATCGGTTGCTCTGCACTTTTCGATGTGTAATTTACAATATGGATGTATCCATTAAACTTTGAAATTGCTTGGGTGCGCTGTGTTTTTTGGTTGGAACCTGAAGAGAGTGCTTTTCTGCTCCTAATTGACATTAATGTTTTTACTGATGGAAGAAATCATCATTCATATGGATCGAGATGTATAGTGCACTGGCACCAAAATTCTCAGCACAAGATGGTTTTGATCAAGATATGTTATAAATTTCCTAGGATTTGGTAACTATGGCTAGATGCAATCTAGCAACTCACTAATACATGGGATGGCACGGTGGCAAGGGGCATCCCACTCTCACACAAGTGCTGGGGAAGTCCTCTTGCACTGGTGGAGCACAGTGGGCAAGTTTCCTGTGGCAGGAGCATCCATGAAGAAGCACACTGGTGGAGCACTGAGTGTGAGTTCCACTGGTGGAGCACACTCGTTAGAGAATGGAGCACCAGGGGTCCCCTGGGATGGTATATTAGGCAAGTTTAGGATTAAGATAGTTTACCATTATTCCTCCTATGAAAAAAGAGAGTGCAGGAGTGACATTATTTGAACATGAAGTTGCTACCTTATCTGCCACATTTTTATGGCATATTTAATTATGGCATTCAATCAGTGCCAGTTTCCTTATGTGCTTGGTTTTGGCTGTCTTGGCAGTTGAGCCCATTTCTAGGAGTTCCACAATAGATGGTTTAAATCTACCGTTGTTTGAAGTTGAGAGAGAGAGAATTCATTCCTCTTCCTCATTTTACTCTGTACTCTGTACTCTGTTGGATAATGGGCTGTGATGGGGGATTTCTATTAGCTAGTTGGTCTTAGAAAGAGTTACACCTCGGACTTAGATGGTAATTAATAAAAGAAATGATGTCATATACTATCTTAAATAACCTATATACTGCCAAAATGAGGCGGAGAAGGAAATTTTCCACGATTGATGCGTATTGATTAGTAATGATCTCTTGAGAAGATTTACATATACTGTCCGGATCGCAGTGAGGCCTTAAGATCTCCATGTTGGTACTTACATCACTGTAAAAGCCAAAGATTTACATATGCTATCCAGATACCGGAGTAGGTTTTAGATCTCCATGCTGATACTTACATCACTGTAAAAGCCATAATTCTCATATTTGTGTGGTATTTTGGGAATAATAGTGACATGATGAAAGGAGTAATACTTTACTGTCTAGTAAGGATTTCATAAGAATTAAGAAATCTTCAAGTAAACATTAAGAACCAAATGGTTGTGAGGATATCCTTTTCATCAGAAGAAGGAAAACTGGTTGTGATCAGCCAGTAGAGTTGGGAAGCAAACTTAACATATTTATTCTCTTCCCCCCAATTAAAAGGCTCGTAAGTCCTGAAAGCGCAAAACCCAACCTCTGCTGTTCTCCACATTGGGGACTAAGATGTATGGATGTATTGCTCATTAATCAAACTACTATAAAGGTCAAATTTTCCGCTTCATGTATGTGGTTCACCAAATTTTCAGTTTCTTCTGCCATCCTTTCTGCAGTTCTCTGCTTTTAAGGTGGAATCATTTTTTGTTGCATCTTGCACTTATCTCTATGGTATAAACGTAGAATATTAAATTTGAGCTTAAAATTAAGTTTGAATCATGTCATGTAACATAAATTTTCTTTTTTCTCTTCCCTATTTGCAGTCGTCATCCTGAAGTGAAGTGGGCACAGAGACCGGATAAAGTTTATATTACACTGCTATTGCCTGATGCGAAAAACGTCATGGTCAATCTTGAACCAGATGGAGTATTTACTTTCTCCGCTACTGCTGGAGCAGAAAATCATTTCTATGAGCTGAAGTTGAACCTTTTTGATCAGGTTAATGTAGAGGTAATATTTGTTTCTTGATGGTAATAAATAGTTGTGAATCTGCCATTACTTCTTAGTGGGGTTATAATTTTTTCCCTTCATTTTTTCTTCTAATTGTATCAGGAAAGCAAAATAAATACTGGGGTCAGGAGTATTTTTTGTGTGGTGGAGAAAGCAGAGAAAATTTGGTGGAATAAACTACTGTGTGGAGATGAGAAGACTCCACACTATGTGAAAGTTGATTGGGATAAATGGGTGGATGAAGATGATGATGATAATAATGGTCTGCCATTCTTACCCTTTCTCATTTTCTTTTAGAATCTTTTTGTTGCATGCTTGTTTATGTGAAATTAGTTGGAAGCTCTCTCCTCTCCTGTCAACAGGGGATGGAAAGATCTATATGGGTAGGCCCCAGATATCAAATTTGGGATCAATCCGATGTCCCTAACGGCCTAACCCCTTGATCTGTGGCCTATAGGTTTAATGGCTTTATATTTAAAAAACTTTTGCCACTTTATCCAACGGTCCAATTCATTCAGTGGGTGCAAAACTTGGGGTCCGGTGACTGTTGGGGGGTCTCATGTCATAAGGTGGGCCCCTTGGAAGTTCTCACAGATCTCTCCATGAAAGATGTTCTCACACGAGCAAATGCTTAGAGAGAGAGAGAGATGTATTTATGTTTATCTATCTGTCTATATGTGTAATTGAAGTTGTTTAATTTTTACTGTTTGTTTCAGGACCTCCTAATGATCTTGACTTGGGAGGAATGGATTTCTCGGTATGAGTATCAGATGAATCTGTTATTTCAGCAATTTTGTCTAAAGATTCTGAGCTAATTTGTTTGTCTATTGATTTCTCCTGCAGAAACTGGGCAATATGGATGGAGTGGGTGAGGGCATGGGCAATGATTTTGATGATAGTGATGATGAAGGTATCACATTTCTTGCAACATCATTTAATATAATGGGTTTGTCATCTGGGAAGTTTGTGGTCATCTCTTCTATCGCAACTAGTCACTCGTAATTTAGAAACACCTACAGACATAATTTCTACATTGTGGATAATATTGATTAATCCAACCCTCATACTGAAGCATGAATTATGTTGGAGCGTAGGGCCCTGAGCCTCAGCAAGCTTGATCTGACGGACCTCGCTGTGGATGGATGATGCCTAATGCCCTTAAGTCTCATAGATTCTAGGTTCTTTCTTGCATTTGTCATTTGTCCTCTGTGACCGTTGTATTATTCGTGAGTGTTGTACTATTTAGATACCAATAATGAAAGGATTTAAATATTCCTCGTAGAGCTTTTGGCTCTTCACCTTTCTACTGAGGCACATCATACCAAATAGTTGGATAACTGAACCTTGTGCGTCATCTGCACAAAACCTGAGTGCCTAGGCACGCCGTACATTTCCTTGAGGCTTATGAAAGTTCTTTGAAGCATCATCTGCATTAATTGGAATGGCAGTGGCACAACATCCTCATGCAAAATCCATTACACAACAGTGTCCATTCCTTTAGCTGTATTCTTAAAAGTGCACTGAATGTACATTTCCTTTGTAGATCAAGGAGCAGAGAAGACTATGCTGGAGGCAACGACAGAAGTAGCTGCTCCAGAGGCCAAGGCAGAAGCTGCTTCAAGCACATGAAGAGTGTCTAGTTGAGTATCTTTTGCCAATCATGGCAGTTATTAGGTGTGATGGAAGGGGAATCAGTGCAGTTAAGTGCTTATCTGCCACCATGATCAGCTTGATATACATGTTTTCTGATACAGATCTTATCTGCCACCATGATCAGCTCGATATACATGTTTTCTGATACAGATCTTATCTGCCACCATGATCAGCTTGATATACATGTTTTCTGGTACAGGTGACAAGAGTCTCTTTTCCTCTGCGTTGTATGATTATTAAGTAGTAAGGTATCCTCAGTTTGTCTAATTAAGGAAGATGGTACTTCCTTCCTTTTCTTTCACTCATCAGATATGTTTGAAAGAGTGTTTTGATTAATGGTCTGAAAATAGACAGTTACAGTAGGAGGCTTTTATCGACCATATTCCTGTTTTCAAGCTTTTATTTTCATTTCATTAAATGAAACCTTTTTTTTTAGACATTTTTCAGTGGACATTGAAGGGACCCTTCACATGACAACAGACATTATTACTGATGAATTATTGCAATTTATTAGGAGTAAGTTGGCTGTCCACAAAGCTTGACTCTTCCTGTTGAAGCCATGCGTGCTTTTGGCAAAGACACTTGAACCGAGTAGAACAAACCTTTTTTAAAACGAACTGTTCAACATTGAAAGTAGGCTTTTATCGACCATATTCCTGTTTTCAAGCTTTTATTTTCATTTCATTAAGAGTAACTTTTTTTTTTTTTTTGACATTTTTCAGTGGACATTGAAGGGACCCTTCACAGGACAACAGACATTATTACTTATGAATTATTGCAATTTATTAGGAGTAATTAGCTGTCCACAAAGCGCACTCTTCTTGTTGAAGCCATGCGTGCTTTTGGCAAATGACACTTGAACCGATTAGAATAAACCTTTTTTTAAACGAACTGTTCAATATTGAAAGTAGGCTTTTATCGACCATATTCCTGTTTTCAAGCTTTTATTTTCATTTCATTAAAAGTAACTTTTTTATTTTTTTGACATTTTTCAGTGGACATTGAAGGGACCCTTCACAGGACAACAGACATGATTACTTATGAATTATTGCAATTTATTAGGAGTAAGTTAGCTGTCCACAAAGCGTGACTCTTCTTGGTGAAGCCATGCGTGCTTTTGGCAAATGACACTTGAACCGATTAGAATAAACCTTTTTTTAAACGAACTGTTCAATATTGAAAGTAGGCTTTTATCGACCATATTCCTGTTTTCAAGCTTTTATTTTCATTTCATTAAAAGTAACTTTTTTATTTTTTTGACTTTTTTCAGTGGACATTGAAGGGATCCTTCACAGGACAACAGACATTATTACTTATGAATTATTGCAATTTATTAGGAGTAAGTTAGCTGTCCACAAAGCGTGACTCTTCTTGTTGAAGCCATGCGTGCTTTTGGCAAATGACACTTGAACCGATTAGAATAAACCTTTTTTAAAAGGAACTGTTCAATATTGAAAGTTTGACTCAGTAAATGTTTGTAACTATAAATGCTTGGAGTGAGAAAAGTGTCAGCCTTACAAGCTTTTCTCCAGTACTGATATTGAAAACTTGAAAAGGTCCCATAGAACTTACCAATTATGCCCCTACAAAAATTTAGTCATCAATGTTATCTGAAGACTGAAGGCCTGTGCAAGCTACTTGCTATCTTTTGGCATTTGATCTCTTCTTTCTCTCTGCATTCTATTTTCCGGACAATCAAGTTACAGTGCGACCCAAACGAATGCTGCCTCTAATTTTTGAGGTTTCTGATAGTGCTTTTAGACCTTCATGTTAGTCGCTTCACACTTGTTGCTTTGGGGCGGCGGGCCTTTACTGCAATGTTTTTAGGGTGCGTTTGTGCTTAGAAAGAATTTTACTCTATCCATATTTCCATTTGTGCTTGAGAGGAATCAACTGTCCTACCCAACATAGGAGACTCAAATTCTCTCTACCAAATGACCCAAAAAGGGGTTGTGTGGAAAATCAGTTGAAAATGTAAGTAATGTATTCAATATTTATTAGTGAGGGACACGAGTTAAAAACCCAGTGGAGGAAGATTGAGACTATTTACTGGCGGCAGCCAGCAGAAAGGACCTTCATTAAACCAGTGATCATATAATTATGTCTATGAAAGTGCTTAACAATTTCCAACACAGAATGTGATGATGCCAAAAAGTGGCTTTCGGGCACCACCGGTCAAGTGATATGCAATAAATGTGAAAATTAATGAAGAGAGAGAGAGAGTTTATAGTGGTTCGGTCGGTATGACTTACGTCCACTTCAAGTAATCACTTTACTGCTCTGGGGAGGAGATTACAAAGGAGTCAGATACAATGATAGTGAGAAAAATCAAGTAGTCTTCCTCCGTTAGTAGGACTCTCCTTTTATAGTCTTTCCCCAACGGGTGGGGAGAATCTCCAGCGATCTCCAACAATGTGCGCTCCAATCTGGTAGAGTCTCCCGCACTGTCCTCAACAGATGAGCAGGTAAGATCTCCTCCGCGGGACTTGGTGAAAGCCGGTAGATGGAACGACGCGTGGTCTGACTCTGTCATTCGATGGATCTGGACCCGGTTCCTGAAGGGTGGATATTGACCTGGGCCCATCATGGCCTTGGGTCAGTCAAACCCGACCCGTTACCGTGGGCCGAGCCGTTTAGGTCTAATCCATCATCGCTGACCTAGTCATTTGGACATGGCCCATCAGAATGCACTCCTGGATTGGCATGTCCAGATGATGGGGCAGGCTTCCATACAGCAACGCTGTAGCTTAATATGCTACAGCGTGGATGTCTATCCAATTGAATGTCACCACGTATTTGGGGGATTTTCAAATTGCGTTTATAACTTGCAAGACTTCCTTGGAGATAATAAATACATTTTCTTTCTACTTTTATCCTTTCAACTAAAGAGTCATTTGCAATGTCTTTTTATCTTTTGATGAAAAAATAAGGGCCCACCTCTACATTTTTCCTACATAAATATAAAAATAAAAATGAGACCCACCTCTCATGCTTATAAAAAAAACTCCCCTAGGCTTCTCACCTCTTTAATATCAACTATTAAATTAATTTTTTTCTTATATAATCCTAGCACCTTGAATTGAAGTGGGACCCACCTTTAAATGGATTATCTATAAGCTTGATTAAAATTATAAAGAATAAATAAATAATATTTAATTGCTGGATTATTGTACTCCAATGTGATTATTTTTTCATTAATTACTTAATATTTGTTTAAAATGGGTAACATTCTTTTTGTTATTTGAACTTTTCATTATTCATTTAAATTGTGTAGCATAGTCTTTATTTAATAGATTAATCATTTTTTTTCTTATTATCAGGGCCGGTTCTGAATTTTTCAGGGCTCAGGGCAAGAGTAAAAATTAGGCATATATATATATATATATGGGTAATATTCAAGTAAGGGATTCCCTCACTATAGGGTGAGGGACACTCTCCTTTTTGGAAAGTTTCAAGTACAAAAGTACTTTTGTACTTTTTGGAAAGATTTTCTTTTGAATATCCCATATATATATATATATATATATAAAACTTAGTGATGGCCTCATTCATTTTTCAACCAATATCTAACCTGTCAAAATTAATTAAACATTTAACATTCAAAGCATATAAATTCAAACTTCAATATAAAAACATTCAAAATAAAAGGCTATAATGTATAAAAAAGACTATAAAAGCCTATAAGGCTAGAAAGTGTTCTCTAACATTTGTCTGACTTCAATGGGCTGAATTCAGGCTCCACCTGAATTCAAGTCTAAAAATCCAACTCTAAAATAGATTCTCCACTTAAAGTCCCATTGTTTTTTCGTTCACTGGGCTTTTACAGTCAAACTCTAGGAAGTGGAACATTTTATTAAGTGTGATTTTTCATGTCTTTTGGATAAGGATTGCAACTAAAGTCACAGCAGTACGTTGTGCAAGCGCATTCATTTATTGTAAGTCTAGAACAATAAAAAAAAATATGGAGAGAGAGACTGAGACGTGTAAAGGCCCTTTACATTATCCCTTCTGCTACAAAAATTAAAAAAGAAAAGAAAAAAGTATGTGGTCAGTGGGGACGATGAGTCAATGATGGAGACAGCTGATGGGATGGGAGTTTGGGAGCTCAATAAGCTCATGTCCCAGTTTCCCAGGAACCCTGAGAGTTGTATAAAGGGAAGAAAAAACATCAAAAATGCATACCTGCCTTCTAGTTAAAGCAGTAGAGCATTCAATAGTTCCTCGATCTTCTCGACGCCTCCATATTGCAGCGGCGACATTTGTAGATGGGTAACTAGGAAGAGACTTCTGGAGTGCGAGACTGGGGTCTGAACAAATCCTCTTAGATTGAAGGGATCAAAGAAGAATACAGAGGAGAAGATGTAGAGGAAAAAAAGTTGCAAACGTGAAGATTTTCAGAACTTGCTATTGGATTTTTTTTTTTAATGGCAACTACGAGGAAAGTGGCTTTGATATTTTTTTAGACGCAAAAAAATAGCAATTACTTCTCTTTTGGAATGTGAAAAGATGCAGTTGGGGCCTTATTATTTTGGAGACAAAAGGAAGGTCGTTTGCATTTTTCTTATTGGAATTTGAAAGATGCTAGTTGGTTTAATTGGAATCTAAATTTTTGGGATTGAAATAAATGCAGTTGCGATTTTATGACGTTTTTGGGCCCCCTTGAAAAATGGGCCCGGGGCGAGCGCACTTACAGCCCCTCTTAAGGGTCGGCACTGCTTATCATGTATAATAGAATGATGATTTTGAGTAGTTTAATTAGATGTTACAATGTAGGCTCATTATTAGTAAATTGGACCTACCTTTATGAAATAGAACATGGGGTTCACATTTAAGAAGTTGCATCATAAAAAACGGTCCATCTTTAGAAATAATAATATGAGATCCATTTTTAGAAGTTATAACATGAAACCCATCTTTAGGAATTACATATGGCCCACATTTTACAAAAACTCAAAGGCTGGCCACTTTTTTTTTTTTAATGTGGTTATAGGTCCCACCATTAAGAATTATAACATGAATCCACTTTTAGAAATTATAATTTGGCCTCATAATTTTGGAATTATAATAAATGGGACCCACTTTTTCATCTAATAAGTTGAGAGTTTATAAAGGGTAGTATTGGAAACCATTTTGTTAAAGAATTAGCAAAGGTATTTCTGACAATAATTAGATGTGCCATTTTTTTATTGGATGGAGAGAGACGCTGCATACTATTAGTATGCTGTACATAAGTCTGCCCCAGCAAGGGAGTAAGAAAATGAATTTCAAAAGAAGTAAAAATAAAGCGAGCAAATGAATTTCAAAATAAGAGGTGGATAATGTTAACTAAAGTCTAATTTTATTAATGCTTGCTAATCTTGAGACTGAGTTCCGGAGGGTCGGACTAGTTTTGGGTCTGCCTCTTCACTTGAAAAAGCTGAAACCGTCTCAGACAAGTGGGTTATCAATTATAGGAAAAAGGAGCAATGCCATTAGGATCTAATTCATTAGTGGTTGCTGATTGTGTGGCATAGGCTTTCCACCTCTCTCTCTCTCTCTCTCTCTCTCTCTCTCAGTATTATCAAATTAGAGGTGCTTATCTGACCCGATCTCCACAAGCATATACTGATTGTGGAGATCAAGAGACACATGCACGGTCAAATTGAATTGATGGGAATAAGATGGAGAATTGATGGGAATAAGATGGAGACTTGGGTGGGACATCTGCTTTCAAAGAGGAAACTATTTAAAGGGCCCTTTTGGATCTTAGCTTTTGCTCCTTAAGTTTTAGAACCTTGGTAAGTAGGCATTGCTGTCAATGCATTTCCACCAAAAGGGTTAAGAGGTATTTTACCATTATCGTTAAGCCCTTTAACTGGAAATAATGATTACCGGCCTATCACCCCAGTCAAGAATTAAATCTCAGGAAAGCAATCCATCTTCATTTCCTACTTCACTCCTCACCTCTATGACTACTTCATAAAACCCCTCTGCTCCCACTTTTTAGGAATTTAATATCATGTATGCAAACAGTACTTGAATGAGAACAATAAGAGAGGGGGTTGCTCGCCAGAGTTATGATTTACCATTGATGATGCCAAAAAGTGTTTTGGGCACCACCGGTCAAGTGATATGCAGTTAATGTAAAAATTAATGAAGAGAGAGAGAGTTTATAGTGGTTCGGTCGGTGTGACCTACGTCCACTTCAACTAATGATTTTACTGCTCTGGGGGAGAGGTTACAAAGTAAAAGATTTACAATGATGATGTGAAGAAATTGGAGGAGGATTGCTTCTTTGATAGGACTCTCCTTTTATACTATTTCTCTAACGGGTGGAGAGATTCTCCAGCGATCTCCAACGGTGTACGCTCCAGTCTGGTGGAGTCTTCCGAACTGTCCTCAACAGACGAGCAGATAAGATATCCTCCGCGGGAATTGGTAAGAGCATGTAGGTAAAACGACGCGCGCTGACTTTGTCCTTCAGTGGATCCGGACCCGGCTGATGACGACCCAGGCGTATCATGGACTTGGGTCAGTTGGTCTTGACCTGCTATAGTGGACCGAGCCGTTTGGGCCTAACTCGTCACTGCGGATCGAGTCATTTGGGCCTGGCCCATCATTTGCCCCTCAATGTCTTGCGCCAAAAACTTTGAAAGGGAGACATTTTGAACATCAGGCTTTTTCATGTTGAGCGGTTAGTTGTTTTCCCTTGAAGCCTTTTCTTTTCATCTTCTTCTTTGAGAGAGGAGGGCAGCCACCTGCCATTTTTTGCTTAAGAAAAGAAAGAGGAGACATGGAGCACCATCAGGGAGATGCCGGCGATGCACGAGGCGCAGGTGTTGTCGGCGCAGCGGGCGACGGACGGGCTGCGAGTGGTGGCGCAGCGGCTGGTCGGGCCGCGCATGGCGAGACGGGGGGCGCCACTGCAGCGGGCGGCGAGGCAGCCCGATTTGTGGTGGACGACGTGGGCCTGGGGCGCCCCTGCGATGGGCGCCGTGGCAGGCGCTGATGGTGAGAAGATCTCGGCTGGACGGGGCGCCCCCGCCTGCTTCGGGCGAGCCGTCTGTGGCCCCCACTTCTGCGTTTGGCGAGTCGGGCGCCCCAGGTGGGGGCGCCACTGCTACAGGGGTTGCTGCCGTGCACCACGCGGGCGAGGAGGGTGAGTCCGCGGGCGAGGCGAGGCAGTGTGCCAGGCGGGCGGCGAGGCAGCCTGGTCTGCTGTTGGCGACGTGGCAGCGGGCGCGGGGAGCGCGCGGGGAGTGCGAGCGGGGAGTGCGAGCGAGGAGCGCGGGCGCCCAGGGCGTTGCTGCTGTTGGGCGAGCAGTTTTTTTTTTTTTTTACAATTAAATGGTTGTTGTGCCTGTGCCAACTTTAAGAAGCACACTTCCTTTCATCATTCGCCTCCATCCGATGTATGATGGGGTGGACACCACATCAAAAGTAATTATGGCAAGCCACCTAATTAGAATATCATGTCATCTCCACGTAATATGGACTTCTTTGACTTTTGTTCCCTGCATCAAAATAACATATGCCATATGTCTTTCTTTGACTTTTGTTGGTGGGCGAACCAGGGCAGGGGCGCCCATGCCCTTTTCATCATTTTTTTTTGTTTTGTTGGTACAATAAGGAAACCAAAAAAGAAAGGACATTAATTACATGTCATGGCTAATGCATGTGGCCCCTTTTAGGTTCAGTGTCTTGGTGGTCCACTGCAACAGGTGCATGCATTTGTACTAGTTGACTTTGTCACTTTTTGAGTTGAAACTGCACATCAATCTTTTCACTCTACACTTCTACGGGCAGGATGGTGAAGTGGTGAACATGGTCATGTCAATTGGTGGGTGTGCCACTGACTACATGTGCAGGGGCGCCCATGTGGCAAATTTTTTCTTTTATGGGCGAACACTTGGAAGGGCCCTGGGCGCCCATGTGGTCAAAAACAGTTTTTTTTTTATTCTTTATTGGTGGGTGACGAACAAGTGGGCGCCCAGGCTGCTGGGCGCCTGGTGCTGGGCGCCCGCTGCTGGGGTGCTGGGCGCCTGGTGTTGGGCGCCTGATGCTGGGCGCCCGCTGCTGCTGGCGCAGGTGAGGCTGCTGGCCGGGGCGCCCCCTTAGGCGCGGGCGAGGCTGCAACAAGCGATGGAAGGGGCGCTTCTTGCGATGAGCCACGAATGGGTGGTACCTGTGGTCTATGCAGAGGAGGAACTGGGCGCCAAGCTGGTGTGTGCCAATGTGGGCGAGCACGCGGGTGAGCAGGCTACTCTAGTCCATTAGGCACCAAGGGATGTTGATCCAGGCGAGCAAAAGGAAAACTATTTTGGGCGAGCAGACAGTGTCAAGTGCCCTTATAGGCGTTGTTCCAGCTGGTTTGGCTCATTTGGGTGGCCAGACAGTTGGGTACGCTAATTTAATGTAGTC
Organism: Cinnamomum chago; assembly: GCA_038049695.1. Taxonomy (NCBI): domain Eukaryota; kingdom Viridiplantae; phylum Streptophyta; class Magnoliopsida; order Laurales; family Lauraceae; genus Cinnamomum; species Cinnamomum chago. The sequence goes on along the minus strand of CP142462.1, from coordinate 33,466,872 downwards.
CCCCGGGTTGCAGATGACTTGGTGAAAGAAGCAGACTGCTTGCGTGAGAGCAAAGACAGAGTCTGAGGATTGCTCGTGAGAGAGCTTGAGACCGTGCTTTTGGCGCCCCATGAAAGAGCCGCTAAGCTGGGGATTGGCTGCCTGTTTGAGAACAGTGCAGAGGTAGGCCAAGCTTCTTTGACGACCCGCGAGAGAGCCGCTAAGCTGGAGATAGGCTGCCTGTTTGAGAACAGTGCAGAGGTAGGCCAAGCTTTTTTTGACGACCCTCGAGAGAGCCGCTAAGCTAGAGATAGGCTGCCTGTTTGAGAACAGTGCAGAGGTAGGCCAAGCTTCTTTGACGACCCGCGAGAGAGCCGCTAAGCTGGAGATAGGCTGCCTGTTTGAGAACAGTGCAGAGGTAGGCCAAGCTTTTTTGATGACCCGTGAGAGAGCCACTAAGCTGGAGATAGACTGCCTGTTTAAAAACAGTGCAGAGCCAGGTCACGCTTTTTTGGGCGACCCACGAGATGATTCACCTCGCCTAGACCTATTGATTTCCTCAGCGTTCATATATTTTTGAGCTTTTGCCAATAGTTTTGGCATGCTCTTTGGTGGTCGCTTCATTACTGAAAAGAGGAAACTGGATGAACGGAGGCCTCCCAGAAAGGCGGTCATGGCGACTTTGTCATTGGGCTCCTCGACTTGGAGGACCTCCTCTTTAAAACGAGTGAGGTAACTCCTCAGACTCTCATCTCGGTCCTATTTTATGCTGAGCAAATGGGTGGCAGGCTTCTGGGGGCGGCGTCCTCCAATGAAGTGCGACACGAAGGACTTGCTTAGCTCTGCAAAGGTGGAGATGGAGGCTGGGGCCAGACTGGAGAGCCATTGCCGTGAGGAGCCCTTCAGGGTGGTTGGAAATGCTCTACACATGATCTCGTCAGAGATGTTGTGTAGTTGCATTAGAGTTTTGTAAGTTTCCAAGTGATCCAGCGGGTCCTTGGTTCCATCAAAGGTCTCCATGGTCGGCATTTTGAATTTTTTGGGGAGTGGGTAGTTCGCCACGGAGGGTTTGAACGGTGTGTCCGTTCGTTGCACCAGGTAGTCAATGAATTCTGGTACCTGTGCCTTCATGGCATTGAAGACATTGCCAATCTGATTTTGCATCTCCTTGATTTTCTCGTCCCAATGGTTGGGAGCTTCCCTGGACCGACCTCGGTAGCGACTCTCGCCTTCCAGACTGTAGTTCTCACTTCCCTCCTCCTGGAAATCAGGATCCTCATCATTGGAAGCAGAGGGAGGAGGTGGAAGTCCACTGCGATTCGACCCTCCTGGGGCTCCACCCGGGGGAGGAGGTACTTCGAGATGAGCGCGGCCTTGAGGGTCGACCAGGAGTCTTCCGTGTGGGACGATAGGCGGAGCTCCAGCAGATGTGCCCTGGGCGTGGGCGCCATGATGACGGGCGCCCAAGGTGCCATGAGGATGGGCGCCCAGGTGTATTCCTCGACCCTAGGCGCCCAGGGGTTGGGCGCCCAGGTGAGGGTGGCGTCGGTTGGCGCCTCGGCCCTGGGCACCGTGAGGACGGGCGCCCTGGTGAGGTGCCCCTCTGCGTTGAGCAACCGGTTGCGCTAAGCGCGGTACTTCCTGCGGCCCGGCACCTAGTGCTCCTCCCTGCCCCGCTAGCATGAGCGGCAATATTTGCTGGTTCTGAGTCACCAGTTGCTGCATGGTCTCCAGCATCTGCTGGGGAGAGGGAGCGGGAGCATTTGGTGCAGGGTTGGTCAGTGGAGGATTACCCTCGCCTTCCCGCGAAGGATTACCATCTTGTCGCCTTATTGACCTTGTGGTGATCGGCATGGCTTTGGAAAAAAGGAAATTCTTTTCGGTCCCCACAGACGGCGCCAAACTGATAATGCCAAAAAGTGTTTTGGGCACCACCGGTCAAGTGATATGCAGTTAATGTAAAAATTAATGAAGAGAGAGAGAGTTTATAGTGGTTCGGTCGGTGTGACCTACGTCCACTTCAACTAATGATTTTATTGCTCTGGGGGAGAGGTTACAAAGTAAAAGATTTACAATGATGATGTGAAGAAATTGGAAGAGGATTGCTTCTTTGATATGACTCTCCTTTTATACTATTTCTCTAACGGGTGGAGAGATTCTCCAGCGATCTCCAACGGTGTACGCTCCAGTCTGGTGGAGTCTTCCGAACCGTCCTCAACAGACGAGCAGATAAGATATCCTCCGCGGGAATTGGTAAGAGCAGGTAGGTAAAACGACGCGCGCTGACTTTGTCCTTCAGTGGATCCGGACCCGGCCGATGACGACCCGGGCGTATCATGGACTTGGGTCAGTTGGTCTTGACCTGCTATAGTGGACCGAGCCGTTTGGGCCTAACTCGTCACTGCGGATCGAGTCATTTGGGCCTGGCCCATCAAACATTATTTACTTACAGCATACAATCTTTAGGCTGTAGAGTTCCCCAACAGTCCTTTCTTGGAAGATCGTGGATTAGCAGATAAATTAACCAGGTATAAAGAGCTTGATTGTTGACTGTACATTTCCAACTTCACCACCACTTGTACGAACACATCTTTCAATTGGGACTGGTAATGGCAACGCCTTTATACAGAATTCTGGGATGCACATTTCAGGTAGGAAATATCCAGACCATTCTTCATGATATAGATTATCGTCAGTAACTTATTGCATTTAGAGAATAATATCGATCAACAGTTTAGACTACTCCATAAATAAATAAATAAATAAATAAAAACCCACTAACATATTACTTTCAACTAACTTCCTTGTCTGGGGAACAAGTCATCTGAGAGAATCAAATAAGAATCGCTGGCATTCATCAAAGGGAAATGCTCTCACTTTACTATGAGAGATAAGGTGGGGGCCCTCACATCCATATCCAATGTCAACAACTTAAATGTGGTGGGGCCCCACCTTATCTCTCATGGTAAGGTAAGAGATGCTCTCACATGAGCACCTCCCTTTCATCAAAAGCCATCTGTTCTTGAATAAGATAACCAAATAATACCAGAGTTTTAGTCTGCTAGAACTTCAATTAGTGCCGCTAGGGCTTGCCATCACAAATCAGACATGACACTACAGCACCCACTCCTCCCAAGTGCCTTTGTTGCAATCATGCCATCGCATATTAATTCAGTTTGGAAACTTAGGATGGAGAAGGGGTAAAAATGCTTAAATTTGGGTTTTGAAACTACCCCAAAATTCAATTGTAAAATTAGACATTCTGCCAGATCATGTGACCATCAGAGTATCCAAAGGGCTACTTTGATCAAAGGCGGGCCCAAGTGGGCCCAAGCAGCCAGACTGCAATTCTCATAGGAGAACGTTTTCCATATATGCGAAAGTTCAAAAAATTCTGCTGACTGGGAACAGCAAAAGAGGTGCTAATGTAGGGTTTTAAGATATGAAATTGAGGTTATCCCCTGCATTAGCACTATCTTAAAACTTGTGCTGCTATGTCCTGCCTTAAAGTGTTTTTGTTCTAATTATTGATATTAAACCTCCTAGGATATCTTAGACCTATAAAGATGGGACAGTTTGGATTATGAATTTGGGGCCCATTAAAGTTAAAAAAATTAAGTAAGTTGATGGAGTTCAAACCCATAACCAGTCTGGGTGTTCCTAGAGTGTTCCCAGACGGTTAGGGTTGTAAATGGGTCCCTGATTCTCCGATTACCCGAAGGTTCCGATCCGTTAGGTTCCAGGTCTGGGTCCTTATTTTGGTCCCGATAAGCAAATGGTTCCGGTTCCGGATCCTTGTTTTGGAACCAATACCTAAACGGTTCCGGTTCCGGATCCACAGTGGCTCAAACCCGTGGACCCAGGACCCGACCAAATATACACTAACATAAGATAACTTTAGTATGTAAAAACAAAACCCTTCTTACTTTTCTACATTAGGGTTTTTACTTTTCTACATCTCATACCCGGAACCGGAACCAGACCCGCCTCACAAATGGTTCCGGTTCCGGTTCTGATTCCTTTTAATATTATCGGTTCCGGTTCCGGTTCCCCCTCTTAAAAAACGGTTCCGGTTCCGGTTCCACCCTGGACCCGGACCGGAACCGACCCGTTTACAACCCTACAGACGGTACACCATCCAGTAACAGTGAGGTGTGTAACACTATCATCTCTTGAGATGTGAAAATTTTGGTGAGAAAAAAGGCCTTATTTTCACGCCTCATTAATGCATCACATGAGTAAATGAGCACGAACAAAATGTGATGATGCATAATGATTATGCACGTAAATCATTTACATATGTAAATGAGTGCAAACAAATGACACCTTAAACTTTCTTTTTTATTATTGATCTCTTTAAAATCTCAGATCTTATTTCTTAATTCCAAAAACATTGTAGACTTGTAAAGATAACGATAACCCAAGTACCAGGTGCAGGGAGAAAGGCCAACGCATTCTATAGATTCATGTATTCTCTTCCTAATTTCAGCATCAAATGCATTGACCATATCGTTTCATTCAGATTAGTGCCGACCGTTGGTGTTAACTTTCATGGATTGATGATTATCTTGAGGACAATTGGTCCTTTCCTCCCCATTCTCCACAACTATGAGAACTCCCTGGCAGTCCTATGTATTTTAAACCATAGATGTATCAGTCAGATGCAGTGCAATTCTATCTGGGAAGAGAAAATGGAGTTCTATGAAAATATCATAAATTCAGGGAAGATCCACTAGATAGAGAGAATGTCTGACAATAAAGAGCAAACCAAATATCACTACTAGTTGTCATAAATGAAAAGCAGGTGTTAGGCACACATGTTTTTCAACCATGACTGGGATGTCTTTCAAACATAGAATTATAAAACTAGGTAAGCAGGGATGAAGCAAAATCAAACGCCAAATCTGCTTTCGCTTTCCATTCTTATGTTTCGTCAACATTTTCCAACCAGTTCAAACTATTCATGCAGTATAAACTCCCAAAGCAGACCGAAACTGAAGCATCTTACATCCACCTTGATTATAAAATAGAGTGTGAGCTGCCTCTAAAAATGGCATACCTGCTTCCTAAACTTGCATCAGCCACGTCCACGCCCTCCACCTGTTATTGGTTCAAAGATGGTGGAAAGAAATACGTTAGGTGTCTTTCTAAGTCTATGCTCAAAATCCTCCACCTATGGATAATGAGCAAAAGTAAAACATACTGAAAATTTATTCATCATTGTCATAGCCTCATCCCATCAATTTGGGAGACTTAATGAATTCCACTATTTATAGGACAAGTCCTAGAAACATTATATACCTCATCTGACCTTTGAGAACGAACTGTTCTCAGAATATAAAATCAGTAAAATCTGGTGAATACATACTACCATTATTAAATACTATACATACTTCATAAAACCAAAGGGGGAATATATACCTCTACTGCAACCACCTTTACTCCCAGATCCAGCCTGCCCCTGCTACCGCCCATGCCTTTGCTACCATCCTCTTGGCCACGCTCAATTCCTTTAAAAGGCCTGCCACCAATCCCCTCTCTACGAAGCCCTTCCACGGCCAACACCAGGTGGCTTCCTATCTGTACAAGCCAAATAAGGAAAGAGATGCAAACAACTTAGAAAGATCATGTTTTATTTGTTTCTAGCTTTGGCAATTGTGTGGGGGCATCCCTTAATGCGCCAGTTAAGCAAAGACTGACGATAATCCCTACCGAAGTTCCGTTTCGGCTGCAGGCGTCTCAGCACGGGAAGTCGGAGTGCTTGCCGAGACCACCACCGACACTCCCCGTCTCGGCAAGAAGCTGTGCCAGGAAGGGATGCTCGTCTCGGCCATAGCCGAGGTGAGAAGTTCTGCCCGAGACGGCCACAAACAGCCACACCTGACATCCGGACACGTGGAGGGTTTGGGCACGCGCTGACGGGACATAAACACCATCCACGCCGTCCACTTTCACCAAATCTCTAACAAAGCCACATCCAATGGCTGCAGCCATATCGGGGCAGGGTCCAAGAAAGGATCCGATGGGACCCCAGCTGCCAACAAGTCAAGGTGAGATCAGGCCCAACATGACTAGCATTTAATGCAGCATGGGCTGATTGGACCTTCATTTAATGCAATGTGGGCTATGTTTGACCTCCATTGATGGCTCTATGGGCTAAAGTATCCATAGCAGTCAAATCATGAGGCCCGCTAACAAACATCCAAAAGGCTTTCCTCATATAAAATGATCCATCACCTAAAGCAAGGTACACACACTTACATGCATGCAACCATCCTCAGCTCTTTCTTTTCCGACTGTCTCTCCTGTACTGACTTAGGCATCGGAGAGCCCTGTGCTGCCCACAGCCAGGGTCCTCTGACTGTTTCTTCTCCCCTTTCAGGTCCCTAGATCGATCAGCTCTCTCTCCGGTTATTTGGATAAGTCCTCTAAGGCCCCCCTCATCTTGTGAGTAATTTTTCAGCACTTACAATTGGCGTCGTCTGTGGGAAATACGTATTTGTAGTCTTCCCTAACACCATGACCAAGAGAGCTGTGAAAGGCGGAGAGACGTCTAAAGCACGTCGAACGGGACCAACCTCTGTCACCCTCCCTGCCAAGAGGAGAGGTGAGAAAAGAACTCGTGCAGACGATTATGATGAGCATGGTTTTGTCCCCATCGACGTTCAGGAGCATAATCTCCGCTCGGAATCACTGTCGAGGGGGGTCACAGCATCCCTCCGACGAGGAGACCCTCGGTAGCAGTCCGAAGAGGGCCCTCAGCCGAGCCAGACTGCCCTGCTGGAGCGAGCCCCACGGGGTAAGTCTCCAGTCGTCAACGAGCCTATCCTCTCCAACCATCAAGAGAACGACGAAGAAGACGTGGACGAAGACTTCGACCCTACCCTTGAGGAGATAAGAGCATAAAATGCCACCATCAAGGAGAAAGATGATCTGATCCGCTAGCTCCAGCAGCAGCTGGAAAGAGTGACAGGCTCGGCCATGTATTTGGTGAAAGAAATTGCTGGTCCCAGATGGGTATCTTAACCGAATTCGCCGAGAACCTTGTACATTCCGGCGTGAGGTAGACCTACGAACTCGCTGCGAATGCTCTCGGATCTACTGGATGATCAACCAAGGGTTCCCATCTCCCTTATATAGAGTAATCCCTAGGAGTTACAACTCTATCCGGACTCTACCCCTCCTAGAATCCCACATCTCCTGACCACCATGGGAATTCTACCAACCGAGAGTCTGAACTTGATTCAAACTCTACCACCAAGAGTTTGATCCTTATCTGACTCAACCAGATCAAGACTTATTAGGAGTCCATCTGCGGCACACCGCCGGGCTCGATCTGGCGTGGGCACAATGGCAGTCAGGCCACACAATTTTCCTAACAATCTCCCACTTGGCACGAATGCCATGTAAATCAAACGTGCCAATGTACATCAACATATACTCTAGTCCATGCATACATCTCCAGCCTAGTAAAGCCTTAATGAAGGAATACACATCAATTCCACCAGTGGGATCCTCGAGATTGAAATCTTAAGTTTCTCTCCCACATTTTAGGTATACAGATATCACAATTCAGTATCATGAGGGATTATGGAATTATGGATCCATTCATCGATGTAATGGCAGATTCATAACATTTGCACCAACTCATCGGTTCTTACCAACTTCAAATTTCCATGAAGAGATCCAACATGATGGTCCCTTGGTCTACTGCATCGCAAGCTATATCCCAGCTTCTGTTCTCAACAAAGCTACCATGTCTGTTTTCTTTATACCAGAAAATCAAGACCTTTGCCAATGGATTAAAATATAACTAGACATGGACTCCCTCTCTTCCAAGTCACCATCCCAAGAGGCAACCATACAAGCATGCAGTTCCAAGCAACAACCGTGCCACAAAAAACGGTGTAGCAAATGTCTTTGATGTACCCAGATCCCCTTTTTCACTTGCCATAACAAGCACACCCGGATAACTTTAGGAATCTAATTATGAGACCAACGGCGATCCATTTCCAATCTCATAAATCCGGAATTATAGCATTATTATATGCACGATGAGGATGTCATGCGTTATGCACCTCCCACTATCCTCGAGTAAGGTCTGTTTCCGGTCATGAGCATGTTCCCTTCTCACTAATGGGATTCTGACTGTTGGACAATTTCATAAACATGCAAATGGGAGTTTTGATTGGGTTGCACATCTCCATATCCAAATGTTTTAGCACAGCGTCCTACTCGGACCATATGAGAAAGTTCGTACCAGATTCGACTTACATGGTTCTACATATGCCTAGTACATCATGCTTCAATCCATGTTTTCCATCTCGAATCAAAACTTCAACACTGTTGTTTGGAGATTTCTTCCAATTCGCCACCAACAATCAATGTCATCCAATGACAAATATATAACTGCTCTCACTGCTTTGACCTAATTTCATATCTTATATGCCGGGGATAAACTAATTTCACGTAAGGCCTCATGAAATTCCATGTTAAGATATTTTGTACACATTTATCCTCATGATCTTTGCACCACCAAATCCGCAGATTACATGTAAAGCTTTTCCTACTTTTCGCCGTTTTGGAACTCTGCATTTACATCCACCAGGTGCAACTATAGATTATCATAACCAACCATTGGCCTTAGGATTCACATGAATAGGAATTTACGCACGGAGAGATAATCTCCACATAACGAAATCATTCCATTTTTAAATCCTTGTGCTACCCATCGTGCTTATCTACGAATCTGTCATTGTCATTTTATGGCCAAGAACCCATAGCCTTTTCAATCCTTATTTGGATTGGCCAGTTGCCATGCTTGGTTCTTATTTTATTTTCACATCCATAATGTATGATCAATAACCATATTGCATAGATTAACAACTAATGACATATTAAGATTTTGCACGATTTTTACCAAATAACGGCACCAATTATCAAACCACGTCGAATGTTATCAATCTTACAGGACTCCCAGTAACTCGTGTTGTTCATTGTCAAGTGGGCCCTGGCCAAGACTTACACTTCCAACGCTGCCAACGTTGAAACTCTCACTTTCCACAACACCATCCATCCTCAGAGATGTTGTGGTGCATCTCTAGGATTTGTATGGGATCCACAAGGAAGCACACATTCCGACTTGTGGTTATAATCTGATATTCGTGATTGATCACACGATATTCCTTTGGATGATTTAATTTTACAATGAAAGAAGAGTTTTCTTCGTTTCCATTTGCAGTTGGTATTATAATTGTGGCCCGCAATAGTTTGTGTACAACACATCCCCACAATGTCATAGGTCAAGTTTAGGTTTAGCACCAGTCCATAACTCATAAATGGGTCTTTTGGGCTAAATTTTAGGAGATGTTCGACTCAATATATATTGTGCACTCAATAATATCTCCTCTTTACAGCACACAGTGGAAGATAAGTGTGGTTAACATGGATCTAATATATAAAAAACATTCCAACCACACCAGTTTAGCTGTGGGGTGTACATAATCAAATATAAATGTATGATCATCTCCGTGCACAACATACTTGAATCGTTCATAGGTACAATCCCCCACTTAACGGATCTTATCCATTAACTTTTCAGCCCTATTGGTCAATGACTTAGCAGTATACCACTCAAAGCATTTTTACAATGCCTCAAGCTTCTATCATAATAGATAAATTTTAATGTGTTTGTTAAAGTCACCAATCAGAGTAGCAAATCACTCCCACCCATTTAAATTTGGACAAATAAAACGGTCTCCATATTTAGAGTATATGATATCATTCAACCACACTTCTAGTTATTCTGGAAAAAGTACGTATAATCATTTTCCACCCAGACATGGTTCCAATGTACCAAGGTCGGGTAAAGGTATCATTCCAACCAGTCCATTTATTCTGTCTCTGTTGATGTGTCATATTTTCAATGCCATAAGTGTGCCAAACCACACATCCAACATGTACAAAATAATTAAAACTATAAGATTATACATTACAAGCTATATCAAGCAATTAAATATCATCTCAGAAATAAATAAAAAATTGCAACAATCTCCCATGCATGCAAATTACAACTATGCCTCAGAACAGATTTCCTTAATCTATTCCATCACCAGTTGATCCACGAATTTACTCATCACAGAGTAGTGATTAGTAAAGCATCCCCAAAATATAACAAATTGGATTTTTAGAGTCAAATGTAATTTAGACTCACGTCATTTTTTAAAACACATCACAAAATTGTTCCATATTTATAGATGCTTACAATCTCCGGATTTTGTTTTCATGAATTCAAAAATTCAATTTCCATCATTGAGATCACATGGAAAGCCACAAATTGATCCACCAGTTCCGTTCTTACACATTTATCAAATCCACCGTTATATGACCATAACCTTTGTATCCGATCCACTAGGTTTTCTATCCCATCATATTCTCTTGTCCCCTTGACTTAAATACATTACTGTTATTTCTTGCCTCAAATTTCATTGAAATCTAAATATTTAAGAGGCTTTGGGACTTAAGAGATATACCCCCACTGAAGTGGAAGTCCATGACAATAGACATAGAACTGGATCACATTGATCAATTAGTTTTCCCATCGTAGTCAACACTTTATAAGTGATCCGATCAACTTAGTTGTCAATCCCGCATCCATCAGGCAATCAATAGTACATGCATGCATCATAGATTATTTTCATATGAGATCTAGTAGTTTTATCAAATTCTAAACCACTAACCAGAGATCATGTCTCTTTGTGCTATTGGATTGTGCTCACATACTTTTGCTTAAATCCTCGACCCCTTGATCCACACATCAAATATTTAGCGGATCAATTATTATAGCCCCATTGCACAAGTTAATACTCAAATTACCATTAAATAATACTGCAATGGTCGTCAATGGTTCATTAAAAGAAAATACACGTTGGATCGTATCTCAACAAATAAACGCACAATACCTACATAGGGCACATATCCAATATCTCCGCACAAGTGGGTTCTTCTCGTCGAAGATATCGCTCTTGGCTAGGTCATACAATGCAGATTTATATAAGAAATATCCAACTCATAAATAAAAAGAAAAGTCAAGATACCTTTGATTGTGATCGCTAACCAAGAACTTTTCTAACCATTGGATCGTCAATCTTTCACTGCTTTTGCATAGATCTCGTTGTCAGGAGTCTGCATGCGCAAACAGATCGTCCATCGGAGCTCAGATGACCTAGATATTGCGAAACAAAATTCAAACGTTTAAGATGACGTCAACAGGTCCGAAAAATATCTGACCATTGGATTCCAAATTTGTCAATGCCACTGGATAATGCTCATCACGAGGATTCCGCATAACCAAACCTCATGGTCAAAGTTGATGTTTGACCATTGATTGGGCCGCTAGCATCTGCAACAAGTCAGCTATTTGTTGGGTTGGATCAGGTCGGGTTGCAGTAAGGTCTGGTCAGCCCGACCTCACCTGCTCAAGTCTTGTGTCGCCCGTCCCAAGGAGAAACAACAGCCACACGTGTTGCGTCCAGGAAAATAAAGGGCGATGATGTTGTCTCTCTCTCATGGTGCGAATCCCGAGGCAGAAAAACAACGGCAGCACGTGTCTCTCCATGATCTAGGAAAAGCCTACAGCAAACGTGCCTTGCAACAGTAGCAAGTTGGCCTGGCCCAGTAGTTTTTTGTGAGTCAGGCACGCCAAACAAGAGCAACACACGCAGCACGCGCAGATCAAGAGCAGCAGCGGGTCGTCTCCTTCAAAACCTTGTTAGAGAAAACAAATTGCAACCGAGAGCGAGATGATGAAAGAGGTCTTAGATCCGGCGATCCACAGCCTTATTGCAAGATCCGAACCGTCAAACACATAAATTTGGCTCTGATACCAATTAAAAAAAATTGATGGTCCCAAATGGGTGTCGAAACCGAATTCGCTGAGAACCTTGTGCATTCCAGTGTGAGGTAGACCTACGAACTTGCTACGAATGCTCTCGGATTTACTGGATGATCAACTAAGGGTTCCCATCTCCCTTATATAAAGCAATCCCTATGAGTTACAACTCTATCCGGACTCTACCCCTCCGAACTCGCAGGGAATTCTGACAACTGAGGGTCTGAATTTGATTCAAACTCTACCACCAAGAATTTGATCCTTATCTGACTCAACCAAATCAAGACTTATTAGGAGTTCATCCGCGGCACACCGCCAGGCTCGATCTAGCGTGGCCCCAATGGCAATCGGGCCACACAATTTTCCTAACATTTGGCTCGAAACAGGTACAATATCACAGGAGTACGTGTGTCTCACCTCGGCGATTACCCTATGCCAGGGTGATTCGGGACCGGGATGTGACAAATTCTTCAAGTCTTCCTTAGTTGTAGTCAGTAACTTGTTGGTTTCTTCTAAACTTTGCTCAATAAGTTACCGTATTCAGTCCAACTTGAGCTATATAAGTTACAAAACAATATATTATGATAATATTCCTTATTCGGTTACCTGGGTGCACTCTAATTTATCACTCAACTCAGAGGATTGTTGGACTTGGGCATCATATTTATCTTGTAATTCCTCAAGTTGCTGTAAATTAACAACTATAAAATTAGAAACATACCATCCAAAACGAACCACCATGGCTCATGTCATGTATAAAGAGCATGTAGAAACACGACACACCTTCTGATTGATTTCCAGCAAAGCCCCCATCAGCTCAATCTGCTATGTCAACGCCTAAATCTCACCAGGCAACAATGATAAATTGAGAAAGGTTGTAATAGTGGCTCATATACGAGGTAAAAATAAGTGAGAAAATGAGTAGCACCAGTAAAAGAATGCATAAATGTATCTCATTTCACTCATATTTAGATGGGTCTAACTCCTCCTAGGTTGGTGGCATTTTGCCGGTGGGCTGTTAATTGTAAGATTTCTACAACAAACAACTTCAGGAGTTTTTAAGTAGATTTGTCTTCGCTTCCTAACAGCTTGAGCTTTTGGAATGTGTTGGCTAGTCAGCCTTGACATGGTATCACAGTCATGCTAGGCAACAAGTCCGAACCCCGAGAGGCGTTATTCTCCCAGGTCGCATGGGCAGGCACATATCACGCGAGTAGGCATGCATGGGTCGCGGGGGGCGGGGGATGTTAAGAAGAATTGTCTTCCGCTTCCTAACAGCTTAAGCATTTCGGATGTATTAGCTAGTCGGACTTGACAAGTACAAGAAGTGTTACAGCTAAAGCCATCTTTGATTTTTGCATTATGTGCGGTAAGGAAGAGGAATATGTTAATCCTTTCTTCTTGCGTTCTTGCATTTCCTCTTTCATTTGGAGTTCATTCCTCGATACATGCAACCTTTCATGGTGTTCAACGAGGTGGAAGCTTGGAAGCTCTCAGTTCAGCACAGGACACTGGTGGTCTAACTATTTGGAGGCTCATTCATTTTCCCAATCCTTTAGAGACATTTGGAGAAAAAGGTATGAGAGGATTTTCAAGGTTCGATAGCATCTAAAGAATATCTTGTTTTTGCTATTACTTTTAATATTGCCAAGTGAGTGAAAACGAGAATTTGAATATGGATACCTTTCTTATGAATTGGGAGGTTTGCTTGGGAGGGATCCTTTAAAGAAGAAAGTTTGAGCTGATTGGTTCCCTCTAGTTGGTATGTTGAAGTTCAATGTCTGTGATGTAGTTAGAGGTAGGCAAACGGGTCGGGTCGGGTTTGGATTTTTTTGTGCATTTTTTTTATACGTGTGGCTGTGACTTTTATAAATTGTAGTGTAAATGGAGTGGAACACCACAATAGACCCCACCTATCAAATTCACAATCATTAAGACAAACATCCTTAATATTTATGTGATATCCTGAAGTTTCATCAATCTGGGTTATTTCCACCGTCAGATTGATTCTCTTCATAAAAAAAAATTAACAAGTCCTATATGCATATTTATTATCATATTGTTCATCAAATAATTAATCCAACAGTAGGACTATCTCCGATGGAGATAAAAATTTGGATTGTCCTATATGCTTGAAAAAAGTTTACTTTGAACGGTTGGACTTCAATACTTGGTCCCCGCCATGGCGTTCCCGCCCTTTAGCTTGTGATTTATCAAAATTAACTGAGAGTGAGTTGTAGATTTATATATGTGGAATGGTTTAACAACAAGGTTATTAAAAGGGCCAACATGTGTCAACTTGATCTCATATTATGTGCACTAAAGAAAACTCTTCGTTCTCCTTTAGTATTTCTTCATCTACATGAGATCCTAAGCTTTATCTCACAATCCAAACCACATTAACATGAGATCCTAAGCTTTAACTCACAATCCAAACCATGGGTTCTCACAAAAGAAAAAAAAAAGAGCATATCCTATATTACCTCTAATCATTCCTTATGAAAATAAATATAAATATAAAAGGCTATACATTGGTCATGCGGGTTAGGTGGGTCAGCCCCAACCCGACCTGTTGTAATGAGGGCTAGAAAAACCTAACCCATGACCAACCCACATTTAATACAGGTCATATACGGGTCGGGTTGATGGACCGGGCCACATTTTGCCACCTCTAGTTAGAGGTAAGCCAAACCAAAAAGGCATATTTCTAAAAATCAAAAATCATATTGCAAATCATTTAACTGGATGAATCGAATCGTATAGAGAATTGAATCACATCGTGCATTGTATCACGAATAGAGGATTCCCTATTTTTCTTATAATAATAAAAAAAATTAAAAAAAGGTCTCCATAACCCATCCATGGCAACATAATTACAACAACAAATAAGACTAGAATATAATCTTATGTAGAGTAGTTAAATATGTTAATATATCAACATTAGTAGGAAAAATAAACAAATTGCACCTTTTCTTCTATTTAAATTAAAAAAAATAAAATCCAAATAAGAAAACTTACATGGTAAGGATGTCTCCTGAAATTAAAGAGTTTCGTGAAGAAAAAAAAATGAAGAGATTAAAAGCTAAATGCTAGAATAAATCCCATGCATATAGTTGAATGCTCTTTTCACATGTTTGTTCATTACTAATCTCTAAAACCTCCGAAAATCAAAATTAATTAATTACTATATAGCCTTCTAAAGAGAGAAATGCTAACAAAAAAGAAAAGAAAGAAAGTTTTTAAAAAATACTGAAATAACCTCCCAGCTACTGTTATTCCCATTCAAACAAATCGCTTGAATGATAATATTCGATAAAACTAGCATTGAATTGTAAAATTCACACCTGAATCCTAAGATTCACTAGTCCCTCCACTTTCTTTCTTTTTTATCTTGATTTGATACTCAATTTTATTTCATTTTACTCCAACCTACAAACAATAATTTTCTTTCGTTAGTGTTGTCACATCCCGGTCCTAAATCACCCTGGCCTAGGGTAATCCCTGAAGTGAGACACACGAACTCCCGTGATGTTGTACCTGTCTTAAACCAAATACAACACACGAAGGAGAGAAAAACAACTTCTTCACACGTGAGTCTAGCTCACTAGGACATATCAATAACATTTAAATCATAGCGGAAGCTATAATTCATACACAAAGAGTATCATTTCTCATTCAGTCCAATTAACTGTTCAAGTTTAATACAAAAGAATTACACATGTATATATATATATATATATTGCTTTACAAAAGAGAGTGTATAAAAGAACCCTATACAACTATACCAAAAGTATAATCAAAAGAATAACTAAAACGTAAGTGAGACCCATACAAAAAAGGGGCTAGTCACACACTAACAAAATCCTTAAAAGTACACATCGCGCTCCGAGGGAAGGAAGATATGCTGGCCCTTGCTCTGGCCACTCCTCTAGTCCTGGAGGAACCTCTTGGGTATCCTCCTCTCCTTCCTAGGCCTTCTCAAGGCCGGGAGCTGCACCTGCGACTGTGATACCAAGAGTAGTATCTTAATATGACGATCTAGCAAGTATAGGCATTAATAAGGAAGTACATAATGCATCAAATTGAATTAAAAGACGATTAAATTTATAGAAGTCAATGGTAAGTAACGATTAGGCAAATTGTGCTAAAAATCGAATAATTATGCTTGTGAATCAAGTAAAAAGAAAACATACTAATTTAGCTACCACCTTAAGCTCATCCTCTCAAAAGAGAGCAAATCTAGTTGGAATGTCACCAGCGGCCCGGCTAGTCAAAGGCTAACTGGCTAACTGGTTCTGGGGTTCTGGTGCTCCAGATGACTTACTGTAGTAGTCTCGGATAACTAAATCGAGTTCAACCTCGTTGGGTATCACAGGGTCAAAGCTAAGTAGCGCCGACTCAATTGAATAAATAACAATCGAATAATAACCGGATTTGAGTAAGTTTGTATTTCACATGTCCATAATCAAATCGAATAGCAATCACATATCACAAATACTTACTCAATCCACATTACCAACGAATACTGAATCGGTATACAATACTGAAGTTACGAATTGACTATAAACAATCTAACCTCAATGAATACTAATAATGCAACAAATCTACTAATTAGGATTTGATATCAATAATGAAATTGTATTCTAATATGAAATGCAATAATTTAAGGGAATCAAGACATTTTTACGAACCCATACTAGACTATTGTTTTTAGTCTTTCACCGTCCAATACAAGGTAGGTTGGTGATGGACCCGATTTCTTTCTCTCCTCTCCTCTCCCATCCATCCCCGGGGTCGCCGAGAGGAAAAGTCGAGATGGAGGGAGGAAAGGGGGAGAAAAAAAGGGCATCTTATATTTTTGTACGGGTATGCCAGATTTTCTATTCTACTTGGAATTTAGAAATGGTGATCCGGAGATCCACCTTCACAAGTAGAAAGGAAATCAATCCTTTTTTCTAACTTTCCAAATTGCACATATATTTAAGAAAAGAGACAGTTTTTGAATGCCATTAGAGGCGATTTCATTTTTTTTTGCCGTGGAAGGCGATTTTTTGCCGTAGGAGGCGATTTTGTGCCGTGAAAGGCGATTTACAAATCTTATCAAAATGAAAGACAAGAATTGCGATTTTTTTTGTCTCTTAAAAAAAACAAAGTACAATAGAAAAGTAAGAAAGGGAATTTGACTTCTCAGGAGATCGTGGGGACCAGTTCAGATCGACGGTCGCAAGTCATGTATGGACTTCGCCATCGTCCTTTAGAAGAGAACGCTTGATGCTTTGATTCTTTTGGCTTGGCTTGGACTTCAGTTTTTTAGAGGATAAGGACCAAGGGAAGGTCCTATAACCAATTAAAGACGAAGAGACGGGCCGAAGAGCCACATCTTGGCCATGTTGAGTAGGAGAAGAGGAGGCTTCTTCTTAGAGGAGGGGGGTGCCCCCTCCCAAGGGACTTTGATCACCTTTTGGGTGTTTGTTGCAGCAGAATTTCTTCTCGCAGAAGAGTTTCTTCAGAGTAGCAGGGCTTCTGGATCTTGAGTTCAGAATTCCGGGATTTTCCGTGTCTTGGCTTCTTAGGGTCACCTCCTTTTATAGGCATTTGGTAGCCTTTAGGTGACTTTATGGGCTTTAATGCATTAAAACCATATAATGGGAGGAGTTACAAGTTTTAAATCATTTGTTTTGTAACTCCTTTTCTTGGTTTCTGATTGGCCGGTGGAGATAATGGGCATTTAATCGCCTTTAATCTCCATGATGAGAGGAGTTTCATGACTTTAATGTCATGATGATTTGGACTTATAACTCCCATTTCCTTGCTTCTAATTGGGCTGTCCAAAATAATGAGTTAATGACCGCATTTAGTTGGGTCAATTAACATCATTTAGTGGTCGCCGAGGAGTTGAAGAGTCGCGGGCCGTGCCACGTCTTTTGGAATTCTTCTTGCGATGATCGACGATGGATCTTCATGTTGATTGATGCCGGATGATCACGCAACTTTAGACATTGGTCGATACCAATGGGCCGGTGACATATGTCTTGTCGATTTCTCGATCGATCGAACAGAAAGTGCACTTTCTTGGTTGGCTGGTTGGCGATCTTGGAGCGATCAATGACGATTTCATGCTCTTGACGGCGGATCCGAGATGTACATGAAGATCAGTCGTTCCCGAGCGTCGAAAATCAGATTTTCAGAAAATCACAAGAGTTAGAACTCCTGAAATGCGAAAAAGGGCGGAAAACTGGCCTTCCGGCGGAAATCCGGCGACCTTGCACCCATGGTCATCGGGGACCATGGGGCAAGGTCACCGGCAACCGTGGGCCATGGTCGCCAGCGATCGTGGGGGGAATTTTCCCCTTTGGTAGTCGTTTTGTCAGCCGTTTTTTGGTCTTTTTTGCCGCCGTTTTCACCTAGATTTTTCTTGACATTTTTCCTCATTTTTTGGCTTGGTTCTACTGGAGAAAACCCAATGAGAAGTTGTGTAAAACCAGGCGCAAAGTTTCCTATTTTTTGGAAAAGTCGAAGACTTTGTCGAGCAGAGTTACTGATTTTTGTCAAGAGTTGAAACTAGGTCAAACGACGTCGGAATGACCTGAAATTTGACGTGGAACTTCCTGAGCAATAGATAGGACCAACCATGGGATTTTGTTTGAGTTTTGAAGCCGTTTGGAGTCCCGTCGCTGCTAGGCTTGATTTCACCGCGAGGAAGATATCACACTTTGATGTGCGGTCAACCGATGTCCGATTGACCTGAAATTTGACATGGAGCCTATTGGAGTCATTTTGAGATGATCCCTTAGCTCCGATTTGGATGTCATGACTCTGGGATGCCCCACCGCCGGTAGCCTGAATTTTCTTTCGGAGCATCAAAGTCGGGTCAAACGTTGTCGGAATGACCTGAAATTCGACGTGCAGCCCTTTTGAAGCATGTTAAAGCCGCCAATGTGCTCCGTTTGATGAGTGATGGTCCCGGTGGTTCTTGGCGCTGAGGGGCTTGATCTTCTTTCGGAGCGTCAAAGTCAGGTCAAACGTTGTCGGAATGACCTGAAATTTGACGTGGAGCCTTTTGGAGGTATTTTGAGACCATTCGTAGGCTCTGATCGAAGTTTTAATATCTTCGACGTCGCCGCCGCCAGGAGCGCCTGTTTGGCTTCCGGAGGAGTGAAGTTAGGCCAAATGATGTTGGAATGGCCCGAAACTTCATGTGAACTCTTCTTTTGGCTGTCTTGAAGGATCTATCAGTTTTCAAGTGATTCTGACAAGATCTGATGCTTGAAGCGGCATTGCCTGTTTGTAGTAGGATTCGGCTTCATGTAGCTTCTTGATGTTGAAGAGGCAAAGTGACATTTTTGTTGTCAACAAATGCCCCCTCGAGGTACAATGACAAGTAGCTTTTGGAGTCAATGTGCCTTGAAGAGAAACTTGAAGGAGAGCTTTCGATTTGACCTAGAGTCTTTGAGCATTTTTTTTAATAGCCTTTTGAGTTTCCAAGGAGATTTTATGGTAGTGAGAGGGATCACGTACCATCTCAAGGCAAAGTTTTGAAAATGACATGAGGGAGTTGGATTTGGGTTTGGGATTTTGGGTTTTCCTTTTGATCTTGTGAACCTAAAGGCTTTATGTGGCGCATCAGGCGATCAAGAAGAATTTTTTGGTTTTGACCTTGTGACCTAACAAGCTGTATGTGGTAGGTTAGGGGGTCGGCGTGTGATTTTTGGATTTTGACCTTGTGACCCAACAAGCTGTATGTGGCAAATTGGGGGGTCAGATTTGGTTTTGACCTTGTGACCCAACAAGCAGTATGTGGCAAGTTGGGGGGTTAGGGTTTTTTTTTTTTTTTTTTGGCCTTATGACCTAACAAGCTTTATGTGGCAAGTTAGTGGACCAGGGTGTGGTTTTTTGTGGGTTGTCAATTTCAAGATTTTGGCTTAATTTGGTTCATGAGGTTGGATGGTTTGGGTTTTTGGAAACTCATGAGGCTCTTTTTTTTTTTCTTTTTTTTTTTTGAATGGTTCAATCGACTCAAAAGAGGCATGGAACCATTTTGTATGCTCTTGGTAAAAGAATTTTTTTTTTTTGAAAGGTGGCCCCTTTTAGTGCCTAGGTGGTCAAACCTGACTCATGTGGGCTAGCCCATGGGACCTTAAGCTTTTGAAGGTGGCTTAGATCTCACATGGTGTCATTTTGTAAAGAATATCTAAAACTATCTCTTTTGGATAGAGAATATCTAAAAATATTCTTACTTGGAGAGAATCTCTCAAGTTTCCTTTCTTTTGGGAGAGATTTTCTCAAAGTATCTCTCTTTGGGAGAGAATATTTCTCATTCCCTTTCTTTTTGGAGAAAATTTCTCAAAGAATCTTCTCTTTGGGAAAGAATATCTTAAATTTCCTTTCTTTTGGGAAGGTTGCTAATTTTTAGCACTTACCTCCTTTCTTTTCTCCTTGTTTCCTCTTTTGGTTTGCTCTCTTCTATAAAAGCAAGAGGAGATTGGATCTTTGCTTCTTTGCTTTCTTTCTTTGCAAGAGTCTTCAAGAGTGCTCCAAGATCAAGAATTTTTCTTCTTCTTCAAAGATCTTCAAGCTTCTCTTCTTCTTCTCCATCAATGGCTTCAAGTAAGTTTTCTTCCTCCACAAGAAATTTCCATTGTAGAAATAGGAACTACTTTCTTTTTCTTTTCTCTTCTCTTTTTTTTCACATGTTTTCTTTTTTTCTTTTTTTTTTCACGTGGTGTTTTTTTTTTTTTTTTTTGGACATTTTTTTTTTGCTATCTTTTGCACGTTTTTTTTCATTTTCCTTGGCTATACGGACTGCTGCCCAAAATTTTTTTTTTTTTTTTTGTTTTTGAAACTTCTCTCCCCTTTTTTTTTTTTTTTTTTTTTGCTTCTCTTTTTTTGCTCACCATGAGAATGAGATTTATGCACCATGATGATGAGGTTTTATGCATTTCAAGATGTTCATGCATATTTGTTTCTTTCTTTTTCTTTTTTTTTTTGATGCATCAAGATAAGAGGCTAGAATCTCTAGGTCATGTCAACATGAATTTTGACTTCGACAAAGTTTGATTGGTTTTGACCAAGTTGGGTTGGAATTGGTCAAACTTTGGTTAAAGTTTTCCTAGCATCTAATGCATGATTTTTTTTTATACAGGGTTTTTAGTAAATTGATTGGGAGCATGATGATGCATACCTAGAAATCTTTTGCAAGTTTTGGGATTTGGAGCTCGCAGCAATGTTGAGCAATTTCCTGATCTTGCTGGATTTTGAGGAGTTTTACAAGTTTCGAAGTTTGGAGCTCGTAGTGATGTTGAGCCCTTCTTCAAGCTTGCGGAGATTTGATGAGATTGGTTTGATATTGCAGCAATGTTTGAGTTTAAACCTTCTTTGAGGATGCTCCATTGAGCTCATCTTCAAGCTTCCTATCTTTGTCTGGATGTTTCCTTTTTTTCGAAATTGTCCCGGAACCATGCGAAAATTTCGCTAGAATTTTTAACAAACTTCTGTCGTTTTGATGATTGATTTTTTTTCATCCTTTGCAGGTAGTTCCTCCAGAACGAACAAGGTCAAAGAGCCTACTTTTGATGCACCTCGTCGGTCTACCAGGTCTCCTAATGTGGTCGTTCAGCAGGCCTGGAAGAAGGTCCAGTTTGTGGAGAGAAACTTGTAAGAATGCGACTCCCTCAACCGCGATGAGATGAGACAGCGATTGATCACTCTCAAGGTTGAGGAGTTCTACAGGATTATGGTAAGCAATCGTCCTTGGGCCATGGACGATCAGAGCGTTGTGCCCAAGCCTACCTTCTTCTTTGGCGATGCAGTCCCTGACGACTTGATATACCAAAGAAGGTGTTTTCAGTTCTCTTACATAGCTGATGGTGAGGAGAGAACTATTTCTACCCGGTCGACCTTTGATCGGACTGTGTCGATCATGAGTCTTTCTCCCACATGTCCCAAGAGGGAGGATCCTCCAAGCTGGGTGAAGAGGACCAATGTGATCAAGACCGAGGTTTTTGTTGGCGGCCCTTCCGGATATGCGAAGAAGTCGCATGTTCGTATGGACATGTTGATGCCCTCCAGTGGCTACCAAGGTTCTGACCATTCGACGGTCAATTTGAGACCGGTTGGCCTTGGCATTTTTCTAGGTGACAGCAGCAATTGGGTGAAGCCTTTTCCACTTCGTGGTCGTTTCAGTGCTGATTCGAGCTGGGAATCATGGACTGATCACACCCTGCGGGTTGGTGGAGCCATTTTGAGGGAGGCCGGGATCTTCGATGCGGTTCATGCTTTTCGGAAGACCGTGGTTTTCTCCGATGAGGCCTTCATGGCCATGCTAGAGTCATTCCTTCCACAGACCAACACCTTCGTTATGACGAATGGTGAGATTGGTTTTACTCTGAATGAATTGAGCATCATCACCGGGCTGCTAATCCTTGGCAAACTCTATGAGGAGTTTATACCTATCGACAGCGTTCTTGAGGAGCAGTCTGAGGAGTTCAGGCTCCTGTACTTTTAGCTCGTCGCCTTCTATGATTTTTTGAAGAAGAAGGAGGGCTCGAAAGTCTGGTGTAGCAGTTGGAGGAATTGTAGTTCCAACTTCTTTGACGACGGAGAGTCTTCTGATGGCATGGCCCAAGATGCTAGGGCCAAGAACCCAGGTTCGAAGAAGATCTCCGTTATGCGAGATGACTTGAAGAAGCTCTTCGGGAGTACAATCGCCATTTCTCCCGACATTGCACTGCGAATAGATCTCGCTGTTTACCTCACTTATTGGTTGGGTGAGGCTGTTTTCGCTGGAGG
This sequence comes from Cinnamomum chago, assembly GCA_038049695.1. Lineage (NCBI taxonomy): Eukaryota > Viridiplantae > Streptophyta > Magnoliopsida > Laurales > Lauraceae > Cinnamomum > Cinnamomum chago. The sequence goes on along the minus strand of CP142462.1, from coordinate 33,444,215 downwards.
AGATGGAACACACATCAGGCCTCATTGTATTTTTCCGGCTTCTCAAATGGCGTTCGGAGAGCGGTTGGCTTTGGTGCCAGCTCTTTACTCCTACTTGTGTACCGAACTGCAGGCGGCTTCTTTTCTTGTTCAGCTTGGGCTCCCTATGAACAGGGTATTTTCAGCTCACATTTTCTGTTTGTGGTATGTTTACCACTGTCCCGGCTTCCATCGCTTAGGAGTTGCACAGGATGATGACCCTTTCATGATTCAATTGGCTAGAGGGACGGCCGTTTCCGAATCTCTCTTGTCTGCCCGTTTGAGGATCTGGCGGTTTGAGGACCCTTTCATGGGCCTTTTATAGTGTGGAGGACACTACCATCATGATTTCCTATCCTGAGTTGCCCACCTTCCAAACTGCTGGCTTCATGAAATGGTTCGTGGAAAGCTTTTCCATGTACCGGGGGCTTTCCAAGAAGAGCTTGATGTCAAGCAATCTCCTGGGAAGGGTCTTGGAAGATCGGATGGGGTCAGTTGGGAGGAAGTCTTGCCTTTCCTTTCTGGAGAGAAGCATAAGATCGGCTTCCTCAATGAGCAGGACATCATTAGACTAGGGGCTGTACAAGAGATACCCATTGAGGTCTTGGAATAACTCGAGGAGGAGGAAGCCGAGATCGACGCTTGGATGCAAGCGGAATTGACGAAGGCTTCCATGGAGTCAGGTGGAGATCCTGACTTTGACGATGAGGTGGGTGCTTCAAGTAAATCCACCCATAGGAGTAAGAGGAAGAGAGGACAGCGCCGTAATAAGAGACGGCATGACGACTCTCCTGATTTAGAAGTCCCTCTCACCACTACTAAAGAAATGTCAGGGGATGCTGATGAGCCTCCAGAAAAGAGGTGCCGAAAGGAAGAAACCGTTGATGAAGGTATGATTCCTCTTCTTTTTCTTTCCATTTCTTTCTTTGAGATTTTCTTGTTTTGATTTGCCTTCTCTCCCGTTTTCAGTGGAAGATGAGGACTTGATGATGCCTGAGGTTCCAGCCGATGAGGCAGTGACGGATCCGGTTGCGGCATCTGAAGAAGAACCGAGGGACTCTGGAGTGATTCCAGAATCTTCACCTAGTATAACTTCTTTGTATTTCTTCCTTTTTTTTGTTTGTGTTGTCATATGCTACCATGTTACTTGTTTTCTTGTCAGCTGACTTGCCACAGGATTTTGACGATTTCGAGCCATCCATGGACGTGGCCTTTGACGACACTTCTGATGAACTCATGGAGGCAGAAAGTATTCCGCCAATCGTCGAAGAAGGTATTTGTAGTAATAACCCTGATGATGATGAAAACCTTTGACAAGATCATATTCATACCTCTCTTTCCTTTTTTTTGTTGTGCTGGCAGATTGTGAGGCGATAGAAGAAGTTCCTCCGTCCATCTCAGTGCCAGAGCAAGAGATGCCTGCAGTTGAACCAGAAGTATGGACTTCTTCTTCTAGTTTTAATGCGGCAAAGATGAAATCATCTGAGCAGATTCCTTCGCCAGTGTCTCCGGTTAGAAAGAGCTTAATGATCACTCCTCCAGCAGGGCATGACACGAGCAGTCGACCAATGGAGAGGGGTGAGCCTTCATCCGGGCCATCTCTTGAGTACGCGAAGAAAGTGCTGAAGAGCGTTTTGAGCTCATGGATCGAAACTCTTTCTTCTGGCCATTTAGAAGCTGGCTTTAGCATGGTTAAGCATGTACAGGACATCCTTGCCGATAGCCAAGAAGTCAGCCTGGACATTGCAAATGCGAAGGCTTTCGTTGATGAAGTCATAGCTTTAGGAAGCAAGTGGAACGAAACTAAGAGCTTCCCAAGTGGTGACTTCTTCAATGAGATGTTTTTTAAGCCTTCTGGCGAGGTTAAGTCTGAGCTGGACGAAATCTCGTGGACTCGGAAGCAATTCGTTCGGGAGAGGAACATTACCGAGTTGGCTGTCATCGGACTGACAGAGGATCTGCACCGTGTTGATAGAGAGGTCGTTGAGACCAGGCAGCGTCTTGAGCTATTGGAGGAACAAGCTGCTGCGAAGTGGGATGTCATTGTGAAAGCTCGCGCCAGAGAAGGGACTCTGATTCGCCAAGTCGAGGAGGCTGAGAGCAATCTCCGGAGGAAGACTCAAGAGTAGAGCAATGGCAGATTCTTTGGGAAGAGCCTCCTCGTGCTGCAACCGGATCGCGGTGTTCTGCCGCATTCTATGGGAAGATCTTGAAGAAGCGTGGCCTGGAAGCTTTAGAGGCTAAGGCCAAGAGTCTGCTTGAGGAGTTGAGCCTTTGGTTGAAGACCATGTGAACTCCTGATTCTTGTAACAAACCCCATTTTTTTTTCTTTTTTTTGGTACCCATGTATACACACATATTTTTTAGTACTCTTTCGTTTGTAGTGCTTGTGGACACTTTTTTTTTTAGCACTTCTCTTTTTTTGTATTCCCTCCTTTCACTCAAATTTTTTGTGATAAATTCAAGCAATGGGAATGTTTGTTTCGAAATTTGATCAAAAGTTAATCATTTTGTGAAAAACCTTCTTGTCAAATGGTTGTTTTGGCGTGAAAGACGAATTTTGAGATGGCATAGAAGCCAAAATTAGGGTCGGCATGGAAGCCGATTTTGTTTGTGGCATGGGAGCCAAATTTTGAAATGGCATGAAAGCTGATTTTTGAAATGGCATGAGAGCCAGGTTTTGTTTGTGGCATAGGAGCCAAAATTTTGAGATGGCATGAAAGACGATTTTTGAAATGGCATGAGAGCCGAATTTTGTGGCGTAGGAGCCGAAGTTTGGGATGGCACGGAAGCCGGTTTTGCTTTTGGCATGGAAGCCAAAGTTTTGTTTTTGGCATAGAAGCCGAATTTTGTGGCATTTATAGCCGATTTTGTGGCATTTATAGCCGATTTTTTTTTGTAAACTAAGTTTTGTTTTATTGGCTTGAAAGCCAGGTTTAATGGCATTTATAGCCGATTTTTGTGGCATTTATAGCCGAGTTTTTGGCATTTATAGCCAATTTTTGTGGCATTTATAGCCAGGTTTTTGGCATTTATAGCCAATTTTGGCATGAGAGCCTGGTTTTAGGCATTTATAGCCGAGTTTTTTATTTTAAAAGATGCAAGTATCGACTAAAAGTCGACTCCCTGCTGAATAGTCTTGCAAGTATCGATGGAATGTCGCCTCCTTGCTCATTCGATTGTGAGTATCGATGGAATGTCGCCTCCTCGTGGATTTGGGCGCAAGTATTGACTAAGCGTCATTTCCTTGCCTTTTTTTCTCAAAAATTTGGTTTTGTGGGTATCGATGGAATGTCGCCTCCCCACGATTTTTGAAATTTGAGGTCTCACTTTTTTTTTGGACCTCAGTTTTTGTTTGAATTTTGGGTTCGTGGATATCAACTGGAATGTTGCGTCTCCACGATTTTTGAAATTTTGCAAGTATCGACAAAGTGTCGCTTCCCTGCGATTTGGAAATTTTGGAAGTATCGAATGGGGTGCACATCCTTTTGATTTTTGGGTTTTGCGAGTATCGACTAAGCATCGCTTCCTTGCGGTTTTTTTTTTTTAAACCATTTTTGTTTAAAGACACGAGGGTCGTAAATTTTGGTCTAAAACCATTTTGGTGGTAAAAGACAGGGTGGACTAGGGTGGAAATTCCTGAGTCCTGATTTTGTTTCAAACCATGAATTTTGGGTTCAAGGATCGAAAATTTGGTCAAGTCTGCGAAGAGGCTCCTAAACTTGGATTTTTGGATTTTTTTTTTTTTTTTGGAACGAAGAAACTATGAAAGTAAGCATTGTTTTTAAATTTTAGAAATCTCAACATAAGGATGAAAAATCTAAAAAAGGCGGGTTTGAGCAAGTACCTGAAAATAGGCTTTGGTCGTGCAGGCACTACTCTAACCCAATGGCGTAAGTCTTCAAGGGTAGTACCGCTTCAAGAACTTGTCGTTGATGGGCAGCATACATCTGTCGCCCTCCATGTTTAGAAGTGCGCATGCGCCGTTGGAGAAGACTTTGTCGATGACGAAGGGTCCCACCCATTTTGGTTCGAGTTTTCCTTTGGATTTGTGGGCGAAAACCATTGGCCTTTTTACAACGAGAACCAAGTCGCCCTTTTTATAGGCGCGTTGTTGGACCCTTTTGTCGAAAGATCCTGCCATGCGTGCTTGGTACAACTCAATGCTTTGTAAGGCTTTGAGCCGTCTTTCGTCGAGATTGTCCAGTTCTTAGAGTCTCAATTTGACATTGTTTTCTTCCGTCATGTCATTTTACAAGGATACCCTTAAGGAAGGAATTTGTACTTCCAAAGGGACAACAGCTTCGCATCCATAGACCAAAGAGAATGGTGTGCTATGGGTTGGCCCTCGAACGGTGGTTCGATAAGCCCACAAAGCTTCAGGTAGTTTGTCTCCCCAGTCTCTTTTGTGACTAGAGACCATTTTCTTGAGGATTTTGCAGAGTGTCTTGTTGAAAGCTTCTGCTAGTCCGTTCGCTGCCGGATTGTACGAAGTCGAAGGACAACTTTGGATTTTGTACTTGTCGCAGAACCTGTAGAATCGATGATCCCGGAATTGCGGTCCGTTATCGTGAACAAATCTTTTAGGTATGCCGAAGCGACAAATGATGTTGACGCGCAAGAATTGAAGAACTGATGAGGTCTTCATTTCACTGAGCGCAAATGCTTCTGACCACTTGGAGAAATAATCTGTAGCAACAAAGATGAAGCGATGGCCTTTGCTTGACAGGGGAGAGATAGGACCTATGATGTCCATACCCCAAGCTTCGAATGGCCACGAAATTGTTGTGGGGTGTAGCCATTCTGGAGGAATATGGACATAGTCTCTATGAACTTGGCATTGGCGGCAGCATTTAGCACATTGCATGGCGTCAGCTACCATGGTAGGCCAATAATATCCCAACCTTTTTATCTGATCATAGAGCTTAGGACCAGCCTGATGAGCTCCACAAAGACCAGCATGAACTTCTTTGAGGGTTTCCTCAGCCTCTTGTTGTGACAAGCATCGCAGAAGTACTCCGTCGAAGGATTTTCTATAAAGCATTTTTGAAGGTATATCCAAATGAAAGTTTGGGGCTCGTCTTTGAATGCTTACCAGCTCTTTTGAATCTTCAAGGAAGATTCCGAACATGGTGTAATCAATGAACAGATCTCTCCAGTCGCCGATCGGAGGTTTGAGGATAGAGAGCCGACTTCAGACTAATTGGTGGCATTTAGCAACTGCTTGGTGTGTGTTAAGAGGAGGGAGAATCCTTCTTTGCCACACTGTGATTTGCATGTTTTCCCCTTCCTGGATCGCCATGGATGCGGCAAGTCCGGCTAGGGCATCTGCACGGATGTTCTCACCTCTGAGGATATGGGTGATGTGACAGATGTCAAACCTTTGGCGAAGTGATTATGCCTTGTTGTAGTAAGGCAACAGATCAAGCTTCCTGACTTCAAATTTCTGATTCATCTGTTTGACGATCAGTTGAGAGTCTCCAAAGACTTCCAGCATGGTGATGCCAGATTCGAGGGCTAGTTCCAGTCCTACAATTAGTGCTTGGTACTCAGCTGCATTGTTTGAGCATGGCTCCAGTAGCGAGAAAGCATGTGGAATCATGTGCTTGTCGGGGCTAACAAAGAGGATGCCAACTCCCAAGATCAGCTTTCTTTTTTCATTTGTCCAGGTTGTACCATCAAAGTACATGTCCTAGGAGGCATTTGGTGAGAAGGTCTCCACGTTGTAGACAGGTTTGTCTGGGAGATCATCTCTGAGTGGGGAGTCTTTAGGCAACGGATGCTCTGTGAGGAAATCTACTAGAGCTTGGCCTTTGATTGCCTTTTGTGGTACATACCTGATATCAAATTGTGTTAGGAAGATGGACCATTTTTCCAGTCGGGCATTGAGAGAACATATTTTTGAAACAAGGACCTTTAAAAGGTTGACCCTTGAACTCAGGTAGACTGTGTTTGAAAGAAGGTAGTGACGTAACTTTTGTACGGTGAACATCACTACAAGGCATTCTTTCTCGACTGGAGAGTGGCGATGCTCCGCACCGACCAACATACGGCTGAGGTAGTATAGAGCAGTTTCTTTTCCCTCGTTATTCTCTTGTGCGAGCAGTGCACCCAAGGAATGGTTGAGAGCTCTTGTGTACAAGATGAATGGTTTTCTAGTGGTAAGGGCAGCCAGCACTAGAGTTTTAGTTAGGTATGTCTTGATATCTTGAAATGCTGCTTCACATTCAGCATCCCAAGCAAAGTTCATACCCTTCTTCATTAGGCGGGAAAAGGGACGACATTTCCCTGACAGGTTGGAGATGAACCGTCTGATGTATGCCAATCTTCCTTGAAGCCCTTTCAGTTCTCTTAAGGTTCTTAGAGAAGGCATTTCTAGAATGGCCTTGACTTTGATGGGGTCAAGCTCTATTCTAGCTTTCAAGACTATAAATCCGAGAAACTTACCCGACGAAACGCCGAAGAAGCATTTCAGGGGATTCATTCGCAGTTTGTGTTTGCGAAGTCGGAGGAAGACTTCCCGAAGGTCTTTCAGATGGTCTTTTTTCTTTTGTTTTTTACGGCGAGGTCATCAACGTAACATTCAACCATCTTATGCTGCATATCTTGGAATATCTTCATCATAGCCCTTTGATATGTGGCACCAGCATTTTTCAGACCAAATGGCATGATAGTGTAACAATACACGCCAAATGGGGTCCAAAATGATGTGTGTTTTTCATCTTTAGGATGCATCTTTATCTGATTGTAGCCAGAGAATCCATCCATGAATGTCATTCGCTCGAACCCACAGGTGTTGTCAATCATCACCTCTGGTATGGGGAGCGGGAATTCATCTTTAGGGCAGCGCCATTTAGGTCTCTATAATCAATACAGACCCTGATCTGCCCATTTTTCTTTATCACGGGGACGATGTTGGCCAATCAGTCAAGATGTTGTTCCTCGCGAATGAAACCAACGCTTTTAAGTTTTTGAACTTCTTGTTCAATTTTGTCCATCACATCTGGACGGAACCTTCTTTGGCCTTATTTGACAGGGTTGATATCTTTTTGCAGATTGAGTTTGTGGACTACTATTTTGGGGTCTAAGCCAGGCATTTCAGCATAAGACCATCCAAAACGATCAAGGAACTCACGAAGAAAAGAGATATACTCTGGTAACTCATCATCCTTTATATTCTTACTTATGAATACAGAACGTGGGTTATCTGGTGTTCCCAAGTCTATCTTTTGAACATGATCTTCTGTTGGAAGGTTCGAAGGTGGTTCCTCCACAATATTTTCAGAGGTTCCCAACTCAACGAAACCTTCTGGAGTTTCAAGGGCATTTTCAGACCAAGGCTTTGTTTCTGGCCATGGGTCTTCATAATCGGTGATCTTCTCAAGGCTTGCTATGAGATGGTCCCAATTGCCTGTTGAAATTGGGTCGAAGTAAGGTACTTCTTTCGGAGACAATGGCTTTTCTGAGTCAGAACGCCACATGTCTGTATCACCAGATAATTCCTCTTCATCGTCAAAAAAATTGTACCAATTGGTAGAGCTTCCTGGATCCTTGACGGGTGACTCTTCAAAGAGATATCCAGGGAGATCGATGTCTTCAAGGACATGAGATGTTGAGGCTTGGTCGGCAAATCGACTCCTTAGCATTTGTGTCAACTGTCTCATGGGAACGTCGGGGTCATACCTCAACCCATGTGAAGATCTTTCTACATGACCGTAGAGTCTCCAATCTTCCAGTTGACTTTTGGTCAAGGCGGGCTCCAATGGTGTGAGAATACCGCAACCTTGCCCCAGACCGACTGGGTTTTTATTGTCGTAACCCATTTTCTTCATAATAGCTTGTGCCATAGGACTATATAGAAATAGTTGAGGCATACCTTCATTTTGGGAAGGTTCAAGCATAGAATTTGATGAAGAAGCTTCTGATCTGTGGAAGAAGATTGACTTCTCTTCTGCTGAAGTTACCGGAACACCAAAGGAAGCAGACGTAGGATCTTCTACGTCAGCAGGTGTCTCTATTGGGGGTAGAGCAGGCTGAACTTGTTAAGTGTCAGCTTGGCATGACGGTGTATCGTCTTCTGGCTCTGACTCTGAATTCGTGCCTTGCATGATAGACACGAAGGAGACGACAAGCTTGCCCCCAGACTTTTGTTTTATCTTCTTTGTTTTGGTTGTTATGACCAAAGGCTTGGAAGATTTGAGAGAGACAACGAAGGGAGACGGATTGTTCTCTTCGGATTTGCCGGAAGGTTTGTTTTCTTCCGATGGTTGCTGAGGAGCCTTGTCTTTATCTTTCTGGAGATTTTCGGCGAAGGGCGTTGTTTCTTCCTCCTTTTCTTCTTTTTCATCTTTGTACATCTGAGCATCTGCAAAGTGGACTTCCTTGCCTTTGAACGGTTTTTTGTCCGCAAACACTCGATGTATCGAGCCGTCATTGCCGACGAACTTGATGCATTGATGTAGAGTTAAATGGACGACACCATTCTCGTGTATCCAGGGGCATCCGAGGAGGATGTTGTAGCATGAGGGGGTTCTTATTGCATACACAATGACTTCAGAGAAAAGATCACCGATTTGTAACTTGAACCTGATTTTGCCGATAGGCCTTTGAGCGCTCCCATCGTACCCAAAGATGGATACAGACGTGTGACTCAGCCTGCTAGGTGGGATGCCCAGCTCTTCAAGTGCCGAAGTAGAGATGAGGTTGAGTGCAGACCCTGGGTTGATCTGGACTCTGTGTATCGGCATCTCTTTGATGTACTCTGTGAAGTACAGGGGTCGGTTGTGCTTTGTCTCGCCTAGCAGGAGGTCATCCTTACCGAAAGCGATGGTTGCACTTGGTGCTTTCTACACCGAGAGGCATTCAATGCCTGGTCCTTTGGTTTTCTTCTTTTCTCCCTTTGAGGAAGTATTTGATTTTTTGACCCTATAGTCCATTTCAATTTGTAGGACTTGTGGGGCATGTTTGTCGACATCCGCATTCAGTCTTTGTAGTTCTGAAATGAGACTATCACGAGTTTGTGGAGACATTCGTAACAAGTCCAGGATGTGCAGTCGTACAGGTATGTGTTTGAAGTGCTCAATCAAGTCGTACTTGAAAGCCTCCTTCGGGCCTGCATGTTCATTATCGTTGCCACTTGGGGCATTTACATTTTTTGTTCCCGAAGGATTTACATAAGAAAAAGAAGAAGGTTGGTTGTAGTTTTTGTCGTAATCCCGGCCAGAGCGGGTACCTCTACCAACTTCAAGAGCTTCTTGAGAAGGGTTTTCATTTAGAAGATCGTCCTTGGATTCCAAGGGTTGATCCTTCTCATTTACTGAAGATGTGTCTGCAGCAGAGTTGCCATCCTCAGTGATTGCGTTACATGGAGCATTTTCCAGGAACAAGTCCTGAACAACATCCAGCAACTTTTCTCCTTCATTGCGTAATTTGTTGGTCCAGACATCTCCTATGAGGTCGGGTATTTGGGACCAACTGACCAGGTCTCCATTGGCTAAAGTTTCTTCAGGATGATCGATCGGAAGGGCTGTGAGTTGCGATGTCACGGTCTCAGGGGACGAAGGCTGAGAAGATGTTATCTCAGTGGAAGTCACCCGAGAAAACGTAGCTCCGGAAGATATATTATCAGGCGTAGCCGGAGAGTAAGTATCTTCAGTAGATGATGCTTCAGAGGCACTATCATCCTGAACTATCACATTGCAAGTTGCCCTGATGGGAGATCCCTCCAGAGTGGATTGTTGGGAGCCGGACTCATCATCGGATGAGAGAGGGTCTTCTATCTAGCAGTTTTCTCCATTTTCAGGAGTTAAGGGAGGAGGCGCCTGTTGATTTTCAGGGACTTTCGGTTCCGAATTTTGATTGTGAAGATCTTGCTCTTGTTCTAAGGCAAGGCGCTGCAAGATCCGCGCATACTCTTCAGGATCAAGCATGGGAGCCAAATCTTCTTCTTCGTCCACTCCTTGTGGTTCAACTTGATTGAGTTCCGCTGGAGCGTTGACGGGTGCTGAGTCAACAACATTAACTTGAACAGGCTCTTGGTCTCCTTCATCATCGGACCAGGATCCCTGTTGCCCATATGGGTTATACCAGATTACCGGCATGAGGTGAGATTCGGGAACCCATTCTTCATCGGAGAGATATTCTCCTGTTTCAAGGGATTCCTCCCACTCGTCGGTGTCATTGGACTCATATCCCTCTATGGAGAATCCAATCACCAAATTGCAAGAGTATGATGCCCCCTGCACAGTTTCTTTTCTGACTTGAGGTGGCATGAAATCACCAAGGGTGAATTTCGTTCCCACCTTTGAAGCCTTGGATTCTTCCGTTGCCTCCAGCGAAGCAGTGGAAGAGGTCTCTGCCTTTTCCAGGACTTCTTGTTTTGGTTGAGCTTTCTCCTGCTGCTTGAGCTTGCGGAGTTGTCTCTTGGCTTACCTTCGTTGTCGAGCGGTAGGCTTTGTTTTGACGATCTCCTAGTTTTCATCTTCTAGGAGATCGGGATGTACCCATATAGGTTGTCCGTCTGATGTTGGATAAGGAACTAACTCTTGAGACGTCTGGGTCATTTTTATCACCTTAAAGGAAGTAATGGTCTTCTCTTTTGGCGATTTTGAAGTTTGTCCATACGACACCATGTTGACGGAGGCAGGCCCATAGTTTTTGTCGAAGGTGATGACTCTGTTTTTCCACATCTCGTTGATCTTCTCTCTCACAACGAAGCATTGATTGAGAGGATGCGAGATCATCTGGTTGTATGGACAATACCGAGGATCATTGGTTTTGCCAACATCTCTGGGTCTTTTGGGCTCAGGCAAGGTGAGTTTACCATTTTCTACAAGAGCCTCGAAGATTTCTTCGACATCTTCATCGAACAGGTATTTTTTCTCTACTCGTTCTCTGAAGGCATCAGAGAGTTCAGGTTTCTTACCTGCAGCTTGGTTTTCGGCTTTCTTTGGCCGATGATGAGCTGACTTGGTTTGCACATTAAGAACCTCCTTTTTCTTTGGATTTGAGATCGTAATGGTAGCCGGCTCTTTCTTTGATGATGACTGCTAACTGTTGAGGTATTTGATCACCGTTTCAGCCTCCATAGAAGCTTCTAGGAGTTCTCCCAGATTCTTTGATTTGTTGCCGATAATCATGGAGCGGATTCTCGCTCTCATGTTGTTACGGCAGATGTCAACGAGCGACGCTTGTGGCAATACATCTGAGCACTTGTATGCCATTGCCTTCCACTTGTGAATGAAGTCGTAAGTTGACTCATTCTCTCCCTTTTTTAGGCTGCAGAGTTGTGTCATAGTAACAGGATGATCCTCACCTTTGAAGTGGACCAGGAAGCGTGTCTCTAGCATGGCCTAATTTTGGTTGGAGTCCTCCGGCAGAGTGGAGTACCAATCAAAGGCTATACCTTTTAGGGTACTTGCAAAGAGACGGATCTTGAGGGCATCTTGACCCGCGATAGCTCCCGTCAATATTTTGAAGTGGATAACGTGCTGTATGGCTGAACCTTTCCCCGTATATGTTTGGAGAGTAGGTTGCTTGAAGTTTGTAGGGAACGGGACCGAGTCCATCCATAAGGGATATGGTGGCTTGATCCCATGCTCCTTTAGTGTATCCTCTTCTTTTGCTTTTGCGAGGATATCGTCAACGTCCTTTTTGGTAAGGGGCGCGTGACTCACTGTTTTCTGCATTTTCCTCGTTATCTGGAGGAGATTGGTTGTTTTCTTGGCGCTGCAAAGTGAGAAGAAGATTCTCCATGAGAGCCTCAATCCTTTGCGGACCTTGCTCCAATTGCTGGATGCGTGCGGCCGTTTCATCCGGAGGTGGATTGCTCGGTTGCTCAGAGTTTGTAGCCAAGACGTTCATCCCGCGTGATTCGAATGAGGAGATTGTCCTGGTGACTGAGCTGGGGCTCATTCTTGAAGAGCTTGAGGAAGGATTACTCCGTTGTCCTTGGCTTGAAGGAGCAGAAGATTCTTCCAGGCGTCTTCGTGTCCGGGAGACGCTGCGAGTCACCAGTCGCCGGACATGAATTTTGGTTGCTGATTTCTGGCGTCTTTTATTTTTGCCAACCATATGGACAGCAGCACCTTGGCTGGGTCTTTCTTTTTCAACCCATTTTTGGGAGACTTTGAGGATAGGATGCTAGGTCCTTTACTTCTCTAGTCTCTTTTGTCGATACGACATGCGGCGACGTATACAACGAGCAATTTAAGCTTCTGTCAGCTCTGGCTGGGCTTTAGCGATGAAGGATGTACTCCCTCGAGCGCAGCAGCCGAGCCTATCTTCTTTAAAGCTGGGCATAGACAGGATTTGGACTCGGTCCTTCGACTGTCGTAGCGAAGCTTTGAATTTTGCGAGTTCAACCCCCATTGAGATAAAGGGTCGAACTGCAGGGGTGCAGGCCTTAGCAGTTTCTTGCAGAGGCCTGGTGATGTATGATTTGATTTTTGGCTTATAAGAGCAAGCCGACTCATGATGAGTTGTCTTCTTTGTCAGGCAAGAGGCTGGTTTCTCCTCCTTCATGTATGCAAGAGGATAGAACCGGTTTTCTTTGAGAGGGACCAGGTATGTTGGCCTTGCAAATGCTCAGGACCTCCTTTGTTTTGGTGAAGGTCTTGGGGACCAAGTCTTGGGGTAGACCTGGTTCTCTGTGGGTTGAGGCTTTGTGGGGTTGCCACGGGCTTCAGGCTTCTTCGTGTTCGCCCTTGGTGTCATGGCAGTGACACGTTGTGGGGCGATCTTCTGCTTCTTGGCAGGTGCGATTTCCTTTACGGGAAGTGGGAATGGTCCCAGCGACCCGAAGATGATGGTCCTGGGAGTAGAGGCCGACCCGGTGTTCTGGGATTTGCCGAGGGAGGTGACGCTTCGGCAGCTGGCAGGGCGCTTATGAGTGCGCTTGTTCTGCTTCTCCTGGAGCATGAGCTGGTACTTGTTTTCATCAAACGTGATGGTTAATGAAGCTGCAATTGTTAGTTTTGGAAAACTTCTAAAACAAGACCACATCCATTAGTAATCACAAGAATATAGTGATCATAAATGGGAAAGAACTATGGTTTTGTCTTTTCAAATCGCTCAAGGGAACATGGCCCAATCCAAGCGAGACGAAAGAAGGCCAAAAGCCGTAGAGGATATAATTGTTCTGAATGCAAGTGCAGGAGGCTCAGAGCGAGCATTCCAGTGACTGCTAGAAGCAATTATGGACTTTAATTCAAATTATCGAGAAGCGAAGCTCACTCGAGATAAGATGATAAAAGGTTGGAGAAACAAATGTGTCGGTCGCGAATACAGTAAACCCGGAAGGGCGTACTAGCACCGCTAGGCACAAATGTTGCAAATTGGATCCTTGGAATAGACAATAGATGAGATTTTTGAAAGGTCAAAATCGGATTCATAAAAGAGAGCAATTGGTGTTCCAATCCGAATAAGGGCTCAAACATTTCTACGAGCGCTAAATCTGAAAAGGAGGGAACCAAAATTTCTCGAATGTAAACCCAAAAGTGACGGAAGTTTTTTTTTTGAAAAATTTTGTTGTTTTTTTTTTAAGGGACCACAAAGGTTTTCAATTCGGTCTTATGAAACCTTAGTAGATAGATCAGCCCCCAGGTAAAGGTAGGATTACTTAATGAACCCGTTTGGAGGACCCTTGCCTCGAACAGTCTAGCTGTCTCCACACTCTGGACAAGACTTCTCTTAGAACCACTTTGGTCAAAGAACGCAATTGGTGCAACTTTAGTGGGTTTTGAAAAAAAAAATTATGGATTCATCAAAGAGAATGAGCGGTGTTCCAATCCAAATAAGGGCTCAAACATTTCTGCTAGCGCTAAATCCGAAAAGGAGGGGATCAAACTTTCTCAAATTTGATTCCAAAAGAATTTTTTTTTGAAGAGTTTTTTTTTAATCCTTATCGGACTCATCAAAGAGAAAAGATGGCTCATTCCCCGATTAGAACAATAGCTGCAAACATTTCTGTGAGCTATCAAGTTCAAAGAGGAGAGGATCAAAGTTTCTCAAAATTGAATCCAAAAAAAGAAGTCAAATTTCTTTTTTGTTTTGAATTTTTTTTTTAAATGAGAAAGAATGGAAATAAGTTCAAAGGTAGAAACCTTTCAAAAAAAATTCCATCTCATTTTTTGGATGCAAGATCCAACATAGGCCACCAACTAGAAATGAGCCTAAGAATTCAAGCATCACGTTCTCTAATGAACTGGTCCCACCGGGTATGCCCGCTTGATGGACCCGATTTCTTTCTCTCCTCTCCTCTCCCATCCGTGCCCGGGGTCGCCGAAAGGAAAAATCGAGATGGAGGGAGGAAAGGGGGAGAAAAAAAGGGCATTTTATATTTTTGTACGGGTATGCCAGATTTTCTATTCTACTTTGAATTTAAAAATGGTGATCCGGAGATGCACCTTCGCAACTAGAAAGGAAATCAATCTTTTTTTCTAACTTTCCAAATTGCACATATATTTAAGAAAAGAGACAGTTTTTGAATACCATTAGAGGCAATTTCATTTTTGTTTGCCGTGGAAGGCGAGTTTGCCGTGAAAGGCGATTTTTTGCCGTAGGAGGTGATTTTGTGCCGTGAAAGGCGATTTACAAACTTATCAAAATGATAGACAAGAATTGTGATTTTTTTTTTCTCTTAAAAAAAGTACAATAGAAAAGTAAGAAAGGAAATCTGACTTCTCAGGAGATCGTGGGGACCAATTCAGATCGACTGTCGCAAGTCATGTATGGACTTCGCCATCGTCCTTCAGAAGAGAACGCTTGATGCTTTGATTCTTTTGGCTTGTCTTGGACTTCGGTTTTTTAGAGGATAAGGACCAAGGGAAGGTCCTATAACTAATGAAAAACGAAGAGACGGGCTGAAGAGCCACGTCTTGGCCATGTTGAGTAGGAGAAGAGGAGGCTTCTTCTTAGAGGAGGGGGGGTGCCCCCTCCCAAGGGACTTTGATCACCTTGGACTCTTTGAATTTAATTTTCCATTTTTTTTAGAACTCTTCATGGTTGGAAAAATCTCCTTAGATGGGTCCCAACTTGTTTGCAACAAAGCTATAAAATTCAGATTTTGTTAGGATGGTGGGACCTATTGGGCGTGTGATACATGGATTGGGGATACTTGGACGTTCTCCACCTTCTCCTGCAATATCTCTTCTTTTTATTCTTGCTTCTTTGCTTTATCTTCCTTTCCTGTTTTGAATTATTTGTTCCCTTAGCTATTAGGACTCCTTGATCCTCTTGCATTCTTTTTTACTTTTTCAATTTCCAAGAATCTTCTCTCAAACACGTAAGGATGATTTCTGAAATTCTGCAGTAATGTGGGCTCCACCTTGGCTAAAATAATTCCAAATCTGAAACTCAGATTTGTATTTGCAATTGGAACATATGATGGGTCCCACTTATGTGTGCAATGCTTGAATTCCCATGTCTTGGACATCCTCCACCTTGGCTGGATGTTTTTTTGCATTTTCTTTTTCTTTCTTTGGCTTGTATTGAATCTTAGCAATCCATCATGACATGTAAGCAATATTTGTTGGAGAGTAGATAGGACACCTCATCACATGGCCCACAAATCTAGAACTTATCTTCAAGAGATTAAATCTGAATTTTTGCATATGAGAGTGGACCCAACCATGGCCGCCCCTACCTAGGAATTCATGCCAAAAGTAGATGGGTCTCATGGTGCATTTGTTTCATCAATTCTCTTCCGCGGGCCCCAATTTCTAAAATTCCCTACAAGAATAAAAGCAAAGATCAAAGAATAAACTATTCATATAGGAAAGGAATGATGCAAGATGCGGGCCCAATTCACACTAAATAGATGCATAAAACTTCACCATTATATCTAATTATCTTTAATTAAATCATGGTGCAAAGAAAGTTCATCATTTTATGTTTGAATAAGAACTCATGAGGAATTTGTGACTTTCAAAGCCAAGAAATAGAGAAATTCATTATTTTATTTAAAATGTGATTTTCCAACGAATTTTGACTCGAATTCAAACTTTGATGCCCACAAACATAAAATCATATTTTTTTATTAAAATTGTGCATGATTTGATGATTAAGTCCTTAATTACACTAAAATGATGATGAAATTATGCATTTTTAAGGACTTATCATAATTGTTGGTAAAATTTTTTAAATTGGACCTCACTACGGACGTACGATCTTGGAAGTTCCTGGATTCTTCGAGAAGTAGTACGCCAAATTTGGGTAACTTGGCGGTAAACTCGGTATTCGGAATTGAGTTCTGGCGGATCGTGATGAAAAAATTCAAGATGTTCCTCATTTATAAAGAAATCAAGGTTGAAAGGTTGTGGTGATCCAACTTTTTTTTCTAAAAAACAAAATTTTCAAAAAAAACTTAAATAGATAATTATGTATAGTATGTTTTTTGTGATAATTTATATAAGAAAAGGGAGAAGATGAGACTTAATATATAATATTATTATGTGAATTATTACTAAATAAAATTTAAAATAATAAATACCTCTATGAGGGAGGGAGGGCCAAGGGAGAAGTCCTACTGAGAGAGTGAGAGAGAGCTCCTTTAGTAGTGACTAGTGACTAGTGAGAGAGAGAACTTCTTAGGCCTTAGCCTTGAAATTGTTGTAAATTTCTACTTAGTGAGCTTCAAGGGGGTGTGAGAAATGAGATAGCAGATGAGTATTGAGAAATGAGAGGAGAGAAGGTATTTATAGAGCTCTAACTATTGAAATGACACAAAATACCCTTCATTTGACCTTTTTTAGCAGTTGGAGGGGGGGATAATGGTAAAAATGGGCAAAGGACACTACCCCCCCCCCCCCCCATTTGACCGTTTATAGTTGTGTGTGTGTGAGTGTGTTTTTTCGAGGGGGGGGGGGGATTTAGTTCATATTCCAAATCTGGTTGTTTTTTCGAGGGGGCGTTTTTCAAAATATGACCATTGGGGCCGTGCCACGGGCCCGACACCCCTGGCCTAGCCGGCGGAGTCATGTCGTGCCGGCCCGATGACTCGGTCAATGGCCCAAGCATGACCTAGGCACATATTTTTCCAATGTTGAATATGTTAATTAGGAACATTCTTCCGGCACGTTTATAAAATGTTACAAAGTAGGAACACCTTGCAACCGTTCCTAAATTAAAACACCGTGCCAAAATCCAATTATGCCGAGGAACATTTTTAAAGCGTTCCTAATCTCCTACTAATATTGTTTTTGGTACAAAAGTATTTTTAATTAATTGGTTAATTAGTTTTTGAGTAACCCAGTATTATTGAAGATGCTCATTGTTCTAGTTAGGGGTGCTCATGGGCCGGGCCAGCCCGAGCCCGATCTTGTCCTAACCCGCTTTGGCCCCGGCTTGGATATGTAATTAGGGCCCGATTAATAATTGGGGCGGGCTTGGATTAAGTGATGGAAAGTCCCTAACCTGGCCCTGCCCAGCTTGTGTAAGAAATGCATGTAATTTAATTTAATTAATGCTCTAAAGCCCACAAAAGTGATGAAAAGCTCGGCTCAGCTCGGTCCGATTGTATAAATGGGCGGGATCAGGCCTAGATTTTATGGCCTGTGTCGGGCTTGGGTCAGGCTTGAGCCAGTGTTTCTAAAGTCTGGCCAGGCCTGTATATGCCTTAGCCCTACCCAACCCGGCCCATGAACACCCCTAGTTCTAGTGTAAGGACCTAAACTAAAATTTGATATTGGTCATATATACATTAATATCGTGGAATGCCACATTAAAAAAAATAATAAAGGTTTACACAATCATTTTTTTCTTCAACTAATAAAAGATATTTCTAATTATGTTTTCTGTGGAAATCCATTGTCTTATATTTCATCTGCCCCTTTCCTTATTCAAATGAGGTTGAGGGTTTATGATGCTTCCGCATTGTGCGAAAAAATGAGCATGCATTCAATTTCTATTCACCCCATGTACTGTCTTAATCAACCACTCTGATTTATCTCCAATAAGCACAAAATTTTCTTAATAATCATATGCTGAAATATATTTCAGCCATCATAGGGGCTGAATCTTAATATAGTATAGCTATTTGTATGTGAAAATACATTAATGATCAAAGGACTCTTTGAGATATCATGTTTGAAACTTCTGAAGTGGTTGGTGAGACCATCTTTTGTAGTAGTAATCCTAAGGACATCTTAGGACACAACATATATGAACAGTAATTGCATCATTTCTCCTACTTGGAATTTGTTTTTGCATTTGTTGGTATAGTATTAACTTTGCAGATTCAATCAGATTAGGCCCTCGTCAATCCCAGTTTAACTAAGTTAACCTTGGACCAACACAACTGGTCCCAATCAACTGGTCCCAATTTTGATGGAACCGATCTTTTTCTTTACATATCATGATGTGTTGAGTGTTGACACTGGGGTTTTAAAATATCATCCATCTCAAGAATATTGGAGTTGTTAGTATCTTTTTTGGGTTTCTAATATTTGATTTTATGCCAGAAGCTTTCCCTTTTGATTGACTATATGTAGTGACTATAATATGTGTGATTTATTTTGTACCTAAAATTATTTTTTGGTGTCCAAACTATGGAGGAGACTATCAAAATTCCTACAAGATTTATTAGATGTATGGACTTGGAGAGAATTTTAAATAGCGGACGATTAATGTAACCATTAATTGTGTTGGCAAAGACTTTGTTACTAGATAGGATTGGTTATAGTCATTATTGTTGCTGGATCTGTGTCTATGTTTCATGGATAATATGTTATCTCATTTGTTGCAGAATGACATCATCAGGTAACAAAGCATGGATGTCCAAACATAGATTAAGTCCAGAGTATTTGGAGGGACTTTTATATTTTATTGAGTTTACAAAGAAAAATGGTAAAGGATGTGAGTAGTTTTCGTGTCTATGTGTTAAATGTCGAAATGGGAGTGGACTACTTACCCTTGATTTGATTCATGAGCATTTACTTATTAACGGTATTGATAAGTCTTACACACATTGGACTTTTCATGGGGAAAGTATTGCAACAACTAAGGAGAAACCATCATTATCGAAGCCTGGTGATCAACTAGATGATATGTATCCCAGAATGGAGGAACTTGTAAATGATGCATTTGGAAGAATTGGTGAACATGTCGATTCTCTTATGGATGATCTTATGAGGAATGCTGATTGTCATGAAGGCTGCCCAGAGTCTCAAGGCCATGAAGATTATGAAGGGAGAAGATATAAATCTTTATTCGATGATGCAAGACAACCTTTGTACCCTTCTTGTCCTAAGGAGCTCACAAAATTGTCAGTTACCGTTGAGCTATATAGTTTAAAGGCACAAAATGGTTGGTCAGACAATAGCTTTAATGACCTCCTTCAATTGAACAAGAAGTTGCTACCTGTGGGAAACACATTACCAGAAAGCACATATCAAGCTAAAAAGATGATCAACTCATTGGGAATGACTTACGAGTCGACACATGCATGCCCGAACGATTGCATTCTTTATTGGAAAGAGTATAAAGATAGACAAAATTGTCCAATATGTCATACATCTAGATGGAGGTCAGATTACTTGGCAAAAAAAAAAGGATGTTAAAGTCCTGTTAAAAGTTTTGAGATATTTTCCTTTGGCACCAAGGCTACAAAGGCTATATAGGTAAGATTTGTGGTTAAATATAATTTCAAGGGCATCGTACATGCTTTTGAATATTAAAATTAGTAACTAATTCATTTTCTGACTTTGTTGTGTAGTGTCCCATGGATAGCAGAACAAATGACTTGGCATGCTCGACCGAAAGAATACAATGGTGTTATGCGGCATCCTTCTGATTCATCAAGTTGGATGGTAGTAAATACCAAGTGGCCAAGTTTTGTTATGGAAATCCGTAATGTGCGTTTAGGACTTGCAACTGATGGATTTAACCCTTTTGGACATCTAAGTAGCGTTTACAGTTGTTGGCCTATCATTATAGTGCCTTACAATCTTCCTCCCTCGATGTGCATGAAAAGAGAATTTTCAATGTTGACAATACTAATACCAGGTCCAAAAGGACCAAGTAAAGACATTGATCTTTACTTGCAACCATTGTTTGACGAGCTGAAGGAATTATGGCTTAATAGAGTGTCAACGTATGATTCTCATTCGAGGATAATTTTTTATATGAAAGTTATGTTGATGTGGGGAATTCATGATTTTCCTGCATATGGGAGTTTGTCAGGTTGTGTTACACATGCACAATATGGTTGTCCTATTCGTGCCGAGGAAACTTTTTTTGAGCGTCTTAAGAGTGGGAAAAAGTATTCCTATCAGGGCCACCGAAAATATCTCCCTATTAATCACGTTTTTAGGACACAAAAGGCGGTTTTCAATAATAAAGTAGAATAGGGAAGACCTTCTCCACGGTTGAGTGGTTCAGACGTTGAAGCGAAGGTAGCTGGTCTTCAGATGGATATTGGAAAATCGAAGGGGAAAAAACGAAAAAGTTATGATGATGAGTCGGCCAAGAATATAACTGCATGGTATAAGAGATCGATTCTATTCGACCTGCCATATTGGAAGGTGATTTCTAAAATTTGTATTATATTTCATATACGTATATTTTAGCAAATATACACTTAATTGTCCATTATTAATGTGCTTCAACAGGAATTGCTAGTTCGCCATAACTTGGATGTGATGCATAATGTGAAGAATGTTGGTGACCATCTTCTGTCAACGATCCTAGACATCAAAGATAAATCAAAAGATGACACAAGTGCATGTGAGGATTTGAAAAGAATGAACATCAGAAAAGAATTATGGTTGCAAGAAACGGATGGTAGAACTATTAAACCAAAGGCACCATTTACTCTAAGTTGTAAGGAGAAAGAATTGTTTTGTCAGACTTTGCATCACTTGAAGGTTCCGACGGGGTATAGTTTGAGTTTTAAATTAACATCTTGTGAACTTACAAAGTCTTGAAATAAAAGGGCTCATGTCACATGATTATCGCATCATAATGCAACAGTAATTACATGTTTTGCTACAACATGCCTTCTCAGAGCATAAGATACTAAAAACTGAAAGTCCGGGGATCCGAACCCTACAGGGGGGGTGAATAGGGTAAGCTCCAAATATGACCAATTTAGACAAATTTTAACTGCTTTAACTTAAACTAGTCACAAGTGATGATTACAAATAAAATGCGGAAGCTTAATAAAAACAATCACCACAAAGCAAGCACCATCACATAAGGATTTATAGTGGTTCGGCCTCAATGCCTACATCCACTACCGGCTTGTGATCCAATCACCCCACCGGATTTCCACTATTTATGCTTTTCAATAGGCTAAGCAATAACCTTTACAATGGTGTTTTCCAAGGCTCAACATCAACCTATTACACTATGCTTTTCTTAGGCTAAACAATAACATCTTCAACCACAAGGTTGGTTATCTCTCTAATTAGTGTCTAAAATATACTTGATGGAGATTCAATTAAGCTCGTTACAATGCCTCTTAATTAGGCGGATATGGAAGTGAAAAACTAATTCATACACACACACTATGAATGTAAAGATGAATGCTCAATGTGTATGTATGATGTCCTCAATCATTTTTAAAATGAAAGCTCATAAATGTATGCCTAAGGCTTTTGAAAGTTTTATCTCATAAAAACATTTATGATTGAGGAAATGCTAATCACATGTTAAAATAACTTGTAAAAGATATACATTTGTATCCTAAATAAGTTGTAAAAATCTAAGAACAAAACATGTGATGCATAGGGATGTCAATCAAATCAACAATATAGCTCATAAAACATAAAAATAGATTTGATTGAAATAAGGGGACAAATCATATGTAATTATAAAATCAACTTGAAAATGATATTCCTATCAATGCAAAGCAAGTTGTGAAACTTTAAAACAAAACTACATATGATTTGTAAAGATGTTGAATCCAAAACATTAGATATATTTGAAAGAGATTTTCTTATGATGGAAAACAACAACCATAGATTCAACCAAGTATAGGAATCATGTTACATATAATTTCAAATATTCTTTCATTAACATGATTTACTTAGATTTACCAAATAAAGTACTACTTGGATTGAATCAAGGGTGATGCATCCAAAACAATAAATCAATTCAAAACATAAACATGTTAAGGATACAACAAATCATAGTTTATCATGCTAGAAAACATTTACCAATAATAAAACAAAGCATGACAACATATGGTTAAGGAAAGTATAGCTTACTTGGTGATTTAACTTCATTAATCCAAACTTTAGCTTTCCTAATGGTCCCCTTCATCCCTTAGTTCATTCCCCTTTCATTGGCCTCAAAACCTCTCAATGAGGGCCTTAAAATTGCTAACTTTTGACAAAGGAATGAACTAGTATTTATAGCCAAAACAGCCCAACGGCTAGTCCCCGGGTTGACCTGGCCCTTCCCCGGTCGACTTGGCCCTTCCCCGGTCGACCTGGCCTTCACAACGGTAAAAAAACAGACCATTTGAAAGGGCTGCAACGGCTCTTTCCCGGTCGACTTGCAGTGTGGCCGGTCGACCGGGTCCCCTGGGCCGATCGACCGGCCACACTGCAGGTCGACCCCCTGGGACCAAAATTCCCATATTTTTCATATTTCAAAGTCTTTTCAAGTGGGAATTTTTGGGCCATTAAATCAAGCTTGGAGACATGTTTTAAATCAAACTAAGTGGTTTAAAAACATGAAACATAAAAAGCCTAAAATGATTCAAAACTTTAAAACCAAAGGCTTGCTTGATTTCTAGAACTCTTTTCTAAAACAAATGAATTGCATCCAAGTATACAAACATGCATAAAACATGATTTCTAAAAGACTTAAAATCAATGCATGTGAAAATCAAGATTTCAAGATTTTCTAAATCAATGCAAGTGTGTAAATTCAAATGATGCTAATATGATAATGCATCCATCAAATTGCAATAACACAAAATCCCTAACAAAAACTGTTATTCAACAAATTTGTAACTTTTTTAATGTCTTGTGCTCAAAGACGATCAATGCAGATAATATCATTGTTGTAAAACAATGGCTTGTAGTGGCAATGTGTGTTTTGGAGAAATTTTCCCCGCCTTCCTTTTTTGTTATTAGCATTCACCTTATGGTGCATTTAGTTGATGAAGCATTAGCTTGCGGTCCAGTCAGATTTCGATGGATGTATCCTTTTGAACGGTATATTCCTAACCCTAATATATTCTTTTTGAATGGTAAAATATATTGTTGATTCGAAACCTGTCACCAGGCTAATGAAAATATATAAAGGATATGTAAAGAATATAGCACACCCTGAAGGATACGTTGCAGAGCGCTACATTATAAAGGAATCTATTTTGTACTGTATGGAGTACATGCCAGATGGTGATAGAGGTAATCATAAGAGGACACGTGAAAGGTCTTTGGATGAAGATGGTGAGTAAGATGAAGGGCCACAAAGGCAAGAATATATATATCTAACTAACTTACAACATCAACAAGTACGCAAATGGGTTTTGCATAGTTACAATCGAATTGGTGATTGGGAAAGGTTGGTAGATAAGCTCTCTAAAACATCGTGTAAGATATATTAATTATATCACTTATAGAAATATATATAGTAACTTGTCTGTCAATGATACAGGAAATATGAAACATATTTTAAAAAAAACTTCTTCGAAGGGACAAAAAAGGAAGAGCATTGCGTCTACGAACAATGACCTTGATTTTATTAGATGGTTACGAAAGGAGGTATTGTTTTTAATTTTTTGTTTAGTTTCATAATGTTAAACGATATACATGTTCATATATACTGAGTACCAAGTAAATCCGTTTTTTATATGCAGATGGAATCTATTGAGGACGAGTACACTTTGAAATGACTAGCAGATGGACCGATTTTCAATGCAAAATGTTATAACAAATATCGTGTCAATGGTTTTGTATTCTGTCAGAGTGAATATGAGACTAATAAATCAACGCAAAATTGCGGGGTCTCAATGAAAGCCATTACTAAGTGTAGGTCAAGTGCTAAAGATAAGAATTACAAGGAAGATGAGACCACCTATTATGGGCTTGTGAAACAGATAATTGAGTTGGATTATGTTGATTTTCGTCAGACGATATTTTATTGTGATTGGGTCAAAGTAGAGGATAAAACCAATGGTTGCATTGTTGATCCTAAAACAAATTTGATAATGGTAAACATGGAAAAATTCAAAGGAAAAAAGAAGGAAGTGGATGAACCATTCATACTCGCGTCTCGAGCAAGTCAAGTGTTCTACTCCAAAGATCAAATAAGGCCTGGATGGTCTGTTGTTTTAATGGCCCTAAAAAGATTGACAAAAGATGTAGATGCACTTAAAGAACCTACTTTGTTTTCCTCCTCGGCTGGCGAAAATGCAAAATTAGAGAATGTTCTAAAAGAAATTAACTATGAGTTGTAGAGTTGGACATGTTTATTTTTATTTTCAATCATTTTTAATATTTTAAGTTTCTCATATAAGATTGTACAACAAAAAATGCTTGCTATAATTGTCTTCATGCTATCACTTTATTTTTGTTGATTGTTTATTCTGTCAACTTATTGATAATGTGAAATATGCACTTGATGATTACAAACCTGTTTTTATGTCTTTTAAGCTATTTGGCATAGGTGTTCCAATGGCAGAGGAAGACAATGGAAGTTCAGTAAGTGCAGGTAATTACAATTATTTTACTGAAGTAATAATTTCATACTTTACTTTCAATTGTATTTCGTTTATATAACATTCATCTTGTATGGGTTAGGAAACTCCTCATCATCACAAGACAAGCCTGTGATCACCTTAAATGCATTTGGTTTACTCGTGGGCGATAACTCAATTAAGTTGGCTTCAAGATGCGGAGATCTTGTTCGCACCCATGTCCCTATTTCCATCAAGGACTGGCGTGCAGTGCCAAAGAGCAAGAAAGATGAACTCTGGAAGCGCATACAGGTATAATTTATATTTTTTATATAACACTTGGTAGGAAACAAGTTAATACCTTGTACAATGTACAAGGAGGCGAACACTTAAAAAATAAAACTTTAAGGAAAAAAAATCTAAGACAATTCAATCTCAAATTTTCTTGCAGGAAGATTATGTTGTATCTCAATGCTACAAAGATAAATGCCTTAAAAACATGTCTGATATGTTCAGGAAGTACAAGGCCAAATTGATGTCAAATTATCTCTATCTTCATACAACTTATGATGATAAATTGAACAATCGTCTTCCGGGAATTAAGCCTGAAGATTGGGAGTCATTTGTTGAACATAACATGGATTCCAAAATTATAGAACAACGGAAAAAAAATGCTAAGGTGAGGAAGAAGCTGGACAATTATCATACAAGTGGTAGGCATTGTTAGGAAAATTGTGTGGCCCGACTGCCATTGGGCCGACGCTAGATCGAGCCCGGCAGTGTGCCGCGAATGAACTACCAACAAGTCTTGATCGAGCTGAGTTAGATAAGGATTAAACTCTTGGTGGTAGAGTTTGGATCAGGTTCATACTCCCGGTTGACAGAATTCCCACACTGGTCAGGAGATGTGGGATTCCAGGAGGGGTAGAGTCCATAGTAATCGTGACTCCTAGGGATTGCTCTATATAAGGGAGATGGGAACCCTTACTTGATCATCCAGAAGATCTGAGAGTATTCGCAGTGAGTTCGTAGGTCTACCTCGCACCGGAACGCACAAGGTTCTCGGCGAGTTCGGTTCCGACACTCATCTGGGACCAGCAACTTCTTTCATGCATGGCCAAGCAAGAGTGGAAGAGAAAATAGTAAGTATTTAGATCTTATATATAGCACAACTTCTCTCTTTAAGGAAACAAAATTGTAATATAGATATAGGAAATGAATAACTATGCTCATTTTTTATTTTTGCCCTATGGTCTTCATTTTTAATTACTTATGACATAAATCATATGTTTTTAGTTCTTTTATATCTTAATGCAAACAAATAGACCCTTAGAAACTAATTGTTGAAAATCATTCAAATATAGAAACGTCAAAAGAAGGATGATGACCCTCCCATTACTAGAGCTGAAGTGTGGATTGAAGCCCATACAAGAAAGGACGGCTCTGTCTCCAGTAGTGTGTCTACACATATGGTGAGTTCATAATTTTACACTTAAGTTCATGAACTACTATAAAGTAATTTAAAATACTTACTTGTATGGATGTATCACTTGGCAGGAAAAACTAAAGGAATTACTTTCCAAACAAGGTGAAGTCAATCCCCACGACATTCTCAATGATCCATTAACTCAGGTATTTGGTATTGATATAAGCGGGGTCGCGTCCGAGGTGTTGGGAATGTATCTAGAACTCAAATTGTAGGGTCCTCACCAGCTCTTGAAATGCTGGCCCTTAATGAGAGGAAAGTTATAGACCAATCAACATCAATTAAGAAACTAGAGTCTCAAATGGAAAACCTAATCGATGAAGTTGGGGGTTTGCGACAGTTGATTGTCAAGGTAAGTTTCGATTGGAACTCTTCTTATATATTAAATATTTTAAATATCTTTAGATTTTTTTTTTCTATATGTGTTGAACAAATAACATGTGTTGTGAAACATTATTACAAAAACCCATAGATCTAGAATCCCAAGGAAGCACATCCATTCCACCAAAGATGCCAGGATCAATTGCAGTTTCCAATCCAATAGAGAATGATCAATCTTCAATGAGATGGCAATCATGCTAACTATTATCTTGGCATAATGAAGTCGTAGCGAGTGGAAGAGCTTATACGGGAAAAGAACCCGAACAGATTCATGGCAAGTATCTTACGAAAAATGCATATAAAGTTATGGTTGATATTATTGACAAAGGAGACATCGAATTATTTCAACTAGATGATTATCATTCAACTTTGGGTGAAGTTGGAAATGGGTCATTTGTAGCATGGCCTATGAGCTTTACTTTGTTCACTGATTAGTTATTGCTTGTAAAGAAACAACTTATTAAACTTTTATCATGGTTTATGTTCATTTATAGCTTTTGTTAGAACAGTAGAACAGTACATGGAATGGATTGTCTTTTTTAGTATCTTAGTTTACCATTATTTCAATGTATAAATTAATGTCTTCAAATGAGCTCTCTTGTTGATTCATTGCAAATTAATATATATATATATATGTGTGTGTGTGTGTGTGCGTGTGTGTACTTATGAATGTCATTACAGGCTCTCTTACAAGTTTTTTAAGTTTATATTTTTGTTTTTAAAAAAATATTCATAATATTAGAAATAGTTTGTAATTGTTCTATTATACTGAGGACCAGATTCTGTAACGGTTTGGACATGTTCCAACAATAAAAATTAAGGAATGGTTCACACTTGTGCCAAAAAAAAAAACGTATTTAGGAATGGTTTAATTATGTTCTAAAAATATAATTTTAGAACGGGTTGAAATCATTCCAAACAATTGTATTCAGGAACGGTTCCACATAGTTCCAAAAAGATACTTTTGGCACGAGTTGAAATCGTTCCACAAAATAAATTTCGGAACGGTTTCGATCCGTTCTATAATAATATTCTAGAACGAATATGGAGCGTTCCAAAGTATTAGGAACACCCCTTTTTAGTACGGATCAAAATTGTTCTTTAATCCATTAGAAACGGTTCAAAACTGTTCTTAATAGCGATTTTTGGTGTAAATTTCTTCTTATTGAGCTTCAAGGGAGTGTGAGAAATGAGAGAGTGGATGAGTATTGAGAAATGAGAGGAGAGAAAGTATTTATAGAGCTCTAAGTGTTGAAATGACACAAAATACCCTTCATTTGACCTTTTTAGCAGTTGGAGGGGGGGATATAATGGTAAAAATGGGCAAATGACCCCCCCCCACCCACACACACATTTGATCGTTTATAGTTGTGTGTTTAAATGGACATATTCCAAATTTGGTTGTTTTTTTCGAGGGGGGGTTTTTCAAAATATGACCATTGGGGTCGTGTCGTGCCGTACCACGGGCCCAACACCCCTGGCCTAGCCAGCGGAGTTGTGCCGTGCCGGCCTGTTGACTCAGTCAATGGCCCAAGCATGACCTAGGCACGGATTTTTCCAATGCTGGCCAGCTTGGGCGGCTTGCCCATTTTTACATGTCTATACGAGACTGTCCAACCAAGGAATTTTGTGAAGAAGATTCACCTCACACCATGTATTGTTTGGCAAATACCAAGTAAGCTATGAATCACAATTCTCTAACGAGGACAAAGTAAAATAGTCCAATGAAGGTAAGAATGGCTTTCGTCACGTTGACTCGGTCAACGGCCCAAGCATGACCCAGGGACAGATTTTTCCAATGCTAGGCCTGGGCGGCTTGCCCATTTTTACATGTCTATACGAGACTGTCCAACCAAGAAGTTTTTGTGAAAAAGGTTCACCTCACACCATGTATTGTTTGGCAAATACCAAGTAAGCTATGGATTACAATTCTCTAACGAGGAAATAGTAAAATAGTCCAATGAAGGTAAGAACGACTTCCGTCATGTCCAAGTAGGGGTGCTCATGGGCCAAGCCACCCTGAACCCAATCTGGAACCGGCATGGATAACGGTACTTATAACTTAGTGATAATTTGTCCAAACAATTAGTAGAAAGCTAGTATATAAGTCGTAAAAGTCCTGGCCTGGCATCCCCAATAACTAAATGGGCATGCCTCTTCCTAATAGTTTATGACCCGTGGAATGGTAATATTGTAAGGAGCTTTTCTCGGCCGATTGACTTTTCGGATGCTAATAAAACTGAGTTGTTTGCTATTCTTATTGGTTATCGAAAGTTGCTTCAGATGCGTAGCTATAGTGTTATTCTTGAGGGAGACTCTTTCTCGATAATTCGGTGGCATTCAGAAAGTTCTTCTCATCTTTGACTATTGGCAGATTGGGTTGAGGAGGTGCAAGATATTTCAAGGAGCTTGGGAGCCAACTTCCATCATATTTTTAGAAAAGAAAATATTGTGGGAGATAGTCTTGCACATGAAAGGGTTTCTTCCCTCTTCTATTTCTTTTGATGTTTAGTTATATTTTATTTTATTATTTTATTATTTTTTCTTTCGATGTGTTTTGTCACTTTTTGGGTTTGGTGACATTAATTTTTATTGTTATAAAAAAAACTACCATAAGTCTGGAGCAGATGCGAGATAAATTTGTTGATCTATTAACAAATCGGAAGCCTTCTATCATTTTTCCTACTCTTTGCATTCGACTTGGTTATTTTTTCTTATTTCCTTAGTTTTTTTCTCAACATGATGCTTTAAATCTTGTTCAGTTTTCAATGGTAGACCATGTGAGATTTTATTACAGTAACTAGTACTGTCAGAAATATTTTAACCCGATGAATAAGACATGGATAAAAGTAGTAAAAGGAGATGGATGAGCGTAGTAAAAATATTGTTAGATTGTGTGGTCTCAATCCAGTAGATGATGTAATAAATTGATTTATTTCAACATAATCATGTTTTCTTTTCATGAGTTGAATGATGTTTAATTACTTATTTGCACATAACCAATACGAATGACATGATGGTTCATGAGATGAACCAGTGCTCATAGGTTTATTAGATGTGATACATGTGTGTGGATGAGATTCACATACATGAGATGTATGTCACAAATCTTATACTTAAATTGTTTCACAACCGGTGATGAGATTGGGCATTTCAACTGACAAGGTTGTAGCATTGTGATCACTATAAGATGTTGTGATTTGTATCAATAATCAGAGTGTAAGACTCTGGAACATCATGCTGGTACATTGGATGTATTAAAGGACTATGAGAAGTATATTATGAAACATTGTCTTCACTTTAAAGTCTGCTCTCATAATTCCCTGGCAATAGTCTCTTAATCCTGAGACATTAATGAACTCAAGTTTCTATCTATTCATTTGTTTTGAGTCACCAATGAGTGAGGCCGACTATAGGCCAACACCTCGGTGTCTTGGGTACGTGGTAGTAGGACTGTGGGAACATTCAATGGTCAAGAGGGAATCTATCATTATTATCCCCTTGTGTCAATCAATGGATTTATCATTGGTAAGTGCGCAATATCAATTAAGAGTTAATTGGTTGGTACCGGTGATCATTATGATTGATTGGGTCTCAATAATAAAAACATGTGGATCTAAATTGGTTGGACATGTTTAATCCAATTGATCCATGGATATAGATGCAGGGGCCTACTTGTGGTCATAGGGAAGTTTAGGGTCTTCTTGTAATATATTCTTAAGACTGAAGTTCAGTTGCATTTATATAGTGGAGTTATTTGCAATTAACTGTGGGCCCAGATTGCACATGAGATGTAGGGTCAGGACGTCCCAGTTGGAGTCAGTTTTCTATCGAATCCCTAGTAGTCCCCACACTAGCCCAATTATTAGATTGTTACTAATTCTACCTGAACTCTAAAAGGAAAGAAATAGAAAGTTACTAATTGTTATGGAAGTAGGACTTCTAATAATAATAGGAAGAGGAGGTTGCTCATGCTATAAATAAGGGAGTAGGGATGGACATCCAAGGCATCCCATACACGCCCAAGTGCAAGTGTTGCACGCCCCTCTCTCCTCTCTCTTCTAGTTTCCTTCAAGAGTTTCTAATTGGTTTTCTTTTGGAGATATTCTCCTTGAGAAAGAAATCTGTGGAAGGGTCATAACGTGGAAGACTACGAGGTCTTGGATATTCTATTTGCTTCAAATAAAGAGTTCTTCATCAAACAAGTTGTCTACTTCTCCATTAAGGCACAACCAAGCTCCTAAGGTAATATATACTTCCTTGTATGTTGTAGAATTTCGTGGTTGCTTGTTAGGTGCTGTTTCTATCTTCTAGATAGAGTTTATTGTTGTTCATGATAAGGAGTAAGAGGTCTTGGATCCTGGATTTGGTTTGAAGCCTTATGGATACTTGATCCCTACATCAAGTGGGTCAAAAGTTTTTGAAAACCTATTCGCAAGGCCCACCTACTTCCAACAAATACATCTTAAGAAGTGCAACCATTGTCTTAGAATAGATTGTAATGGAGAAATATAATTAGTTGATGATGACAATTGTTTTCTTTGGTGTTTTGCGAAGATATGATATATTCTACAATAAGCCACTTTTTTATGTATCCTGGATATTGTTCTTGCTTAAAGATCTATGAGTAGAAAGATTTATTATATTGTACATCTCTATGTCTGTTCATCTTCCTCTTTTTGTTTCTTTATTACTAGCTTACGTAAAGAGAGCCATTGGACTTCTATTGCTAAATTTGTATGGATTTTGTGATAATATTGATTATATATGGATCAGGGTTTTAAAAATCAAACTCGATCGTTGTGAGGTAAAGTGGGCTCCAACTAACTTGGTCGAGTTGGGTCTAGTCTAGATTTGGGCCCAATACTGGTGTCCAAAAGTTTTGAATAAATCATAAAAAAGAAAAAAAAAGAATGGTGTTCTCCGATGGATTGATTAGAGTAAATGGAATCAAAGAAGGAAGATTATAGCCGTTGGAAAAGGGGAAGAAGGTGACAATCTACTGTTTTCTTTCACTGTTAGTGAAAACAATTATTTAAAAATGAAAGAGATGGGATTCATGGGAAGGGTGTTTCCTTGGCCATGTAGATATGAGTGTTGCATAGGTAACAAACTGAAAGTTACTAGAATGGGATGAGTAAGATAGTATAATAACCAATGCACAACGGATGTAACCAACCAATATATGTACCAAGCAATCACCACAAGAAGACAAACACAAACTTAACGTGGAAACCCTTTTCAGGAAAAAAACCACGACCAGAAGAACCAATCATTATTGAACGGTTACAAGATACACTTATAGCTCCTTTATCACATTCAGTACGTCAACCTAAGGACTGTAGTTGTTCTTGCACAACTCCTCGCTGCTACGACTACTCGCCGCGCACTGCTCCCCATGCTTGATCCTCCTTCAACACCTTGAGACCAAGATGCACAATCTTCTACAAAGAAGTAGAAGCTTCAAACTTTCTAGAGCAGCTGTTCAGAACAATCTCCCAATGGCTCTAAAGAATAACTCTCTCTCTAAGATATCTCTTATTTAGATTAATGAGAGAGGCGGTGAATACCTTAGGGTTGAGAGAAACACCCAATATATAGCCCCAAATCCATGCATAAGATTCAAATCTGTGCATAAGATTTCTTATCATAATGCAATCAGAATAGAAAGCCTTTTCAAACTCTTATTTAGAGTTCGGATTGAATAGGGCTTTGTTCGCCTTGCTCCCTATAGCAAGCAGGGATCTTGCTCTAGCAAGCCCTGTCTCTGGCCCTTGGCCCAAATGCATATTTGCTATAGCGAACAACCTTGCTGGATTTTGGCTTGAACTCTCCAAAAATCTCAGTCTTAGCTTCAGTTCTTCCGGCTGCTTAATTACAGTCCATTATAAAATAAATAGAAAATAACAACTCAAATGGACACAGAGTTTTGTCCAACCCATGAATTAACCAAAAATAAAATTCCTAACACATACCACTTTGGGGGATTTGGACTTAGGTTATTTGGTTAGCTTGTGCAGTATTGACATTATCAGTGTTTACTTTTGTCATCAAGGAATCCTCAATTTAACTTCAATCCAAGTTTATTATATCGTAAAAATCGATCGTTTGATGAAAAATGCGACAATGAATATCCATAAGGTAGTGTTAATCACATTTTTCATCAACTGATTGATCCAACAGTGAAAAATAACTTTGATTGATGTAAAACTTGAAGATAGCTCATATCCATACATAGTAGTTATTTTGAATGGTTTGGATTTCAATAAATGGACCCTACTATAGAGTTCCACTCCTTTAACACATAATTTCTCTAGGTCAAGGCCTAAGATGAACCAGTACAGATGTAGACAACATATGGGCCCCCAAAACTATCTCATATGGTATAAGAAATCTGCAACTATAAATGCCCATGGATGTATAAATATACTCAATTTAGTAACAAGTGCCATTTTAAATATGATTCGGCTAAGTCATCAATCCAACTCGCTAGTGAGTGAGTTTGAATAGACTCAGTTGAGTTTTCGGACATTGATATGGATTGTGGAGATTATTAGTTTTTCGTTATGGTTTTTAAACCAAGTCTTATTTTTAGTCTATACATCAATCTAGTTTATATATATAAAGCGAGGGCTATCTAATTTGGAAATCGAGTCCCAGTTTTGTAATAGTTCAATTATGACCAAAGTCCAGTTAATTTAGTTCCTCCAACCCAATTAATTGCCATGTTTTCCAAAATTCTAATTCTTAAACAAAACAATACAGTATCCAAACTTTTTAATGGTCCTTTGTCTTTAGAAATTCAACTCTTAAACAAAACCTTTCAAACTATCCGAAATGTTAAACAGTGCATTATACATGTACCATTTAGTGTTTTGCATGATCTAGACTTCAATCCACTCTCCTAATTTAGAATTTCTCTTTATTTCCATTGAGAATAAGAGTATTGGAGCGACCCTTTTTTCTCCCCATCTTCTCGCCGGTGGTTGTGGGATGCCGCGTTTTCATTGTCTCTAATCTTCTCTACTCCTCTCTCTTCCTTCCAATGAGACCTCGCGGACCTTTCTATCATGTTTTCCTCCGGTGATTAATATGCATCTAAATAGAAGGGTCTCATTGGAAGCTTCCAGGGGTACTTCTTAACATGAAATAATCCCAAATTAAGGCCTTCCAATTTTACAAGAGTAAAAATGGGCTGGACCATTTTCAAGTTCACAATGGTGCCGATGTTCCTCAAAATTTACTCATAAAATGAATGAATAAAATTGAAACCCAAAATTTCATAACCCGCCGTTCTTTTCGTAGCCTTAAATTTAGATATTACATTCTCCAAGGGCTACTAGGCTAATCTAAAATACCCTCCATATATTATATATAATTCACCTGAGCCGAGGGAGTGAAACTCTATCGTGAGGCCAATCTACTGAAAGTCCATCCAAATGGCTCAAATTGACCCCCCTCCTCTTTATGTGATGCCGTAAAATCTTACTCTTAAAAAAGTTTGTTTGACTATAAAATTGAACATGCTAATCATATTACACGCTTTGATCACTTCTTGGCTGTTGCTGGGAGTGAACTCTATGATGGGACCTATCTATTTAAACCAGGTGAAAATGAATATTTTCACAAATTTTACTTTAGTAGATATTTGTCTCATTGTAGGATTTAACATCCTAATTATATTATTAATCATAACTCTTGTATTAAAATTTGTGACATTCCAAGAGTGTCCATTTTGATAGGCCTTCAATAGGTGGGTTCAACTATAAAGATCTGGAATCTAAAACAACCTGGTGGACATGGTGGACCATGACCCAGGAACACACCATGTGTCCAATCCTCCTAGGAATCCGAACTCTTTATTCAAAACCTATATATTAGAGACAATGCAGTCATTGTCAAAAATGTCGACCTTATTGTCTACAATGTCCGAGCCAAAGGCTCGACCCCTAGGCGGCACCGAGCTCAGCTGGTGCAGAGCCGTCCCCGGCGGCACCGGCATCACCGTCCTCTCCCTCCTCCTCTCCCGCCGCCCCGACCCCTCCCTCCTCCAAAGTGCCCTGCAAAAACTCCAACTCCACCATCCCATCCTCCGCTCCACCCTCTCCTCCTCCTCCATCTCCATCTCCTCCTCCCCCTCCGTCCGCCTCCAATCCCTCGAGCCCCCCTCCAATCTCCTCCAAACCCCTCTCCCATTCTCCTCATTCCATCTCCTCCTCGAACACGAATTGAACCAGAATCCATGGTCCCAATTCGAAGAAGAAGAAGAGGAGGAGGACGACGAAGATGCCCAATTTGATGTTTTCTTCGCCACCCTCTTTTCGCTCCCCGATTCGAAGCACGTCCTCTCCCTCCGCCTCCACACTTCCATCTGCGATCGCACTGCAGCCGTCGCGCTGTCGAGGGAGTTGCTGGGGCTGATGAGGGAAGGGGTGGGAGGGGAGAAATGGGTGTCTGGAGATGTGGGTGGAGAGGAGATGTTTTTGACGATTGAGGAGATGGTGCCCAAGGGGAAGGGAGATAAACCATTTTGGTCTCGTGGGGTGGATTTGATGGGGTACTCTTTGAATTCTATGAGGATCTCGAATCTGGGGTTTGGGGATGTTGCTGCGGAGAGGGCGTCGGAGGTGCTGAGGATGCAGATGAGTAGAGAGGAGACGGATCGTATTCTTGCTGTAAGCGATTTATGGGTGTCTTCTGGTTTTTTCCTTCTGCAATTGCTTTTTTATTGTTTTTGGTTTCGTTTTGCTTTTGTTTTTTCTATTATTGGTTTGTTCCGTGGAGACTAGTGTGGGAATTTGTAGCTGGCTATGTTTGGATTTTTGATAATCATGTTGGGTGGGCGAGGAATAGGATAGGTACGAAAACAACAATGCATCAGTTGATTGATTTGCAGATTCACAGATTCAGTGAGATCAACCAACTCCTTTGATCAGGATCATGGTATTCCGGTTTGCGCATTCCAGTTTGCAGTTCATAATTCCAGACTTTGCTTGATCACAAAAGTTGATGGAGTAGGATAATTTGATTCCCTTTTCAATTTGGCTAATGCATGGGTTTAAAAATTTAGATGAAGTAAAATTTAAATAACTGGGGCCCACATTCGAAGTCCCAACCATTCAAAATAACTATTTGGGACAAATTTTACTTTAATTGGAGCAGGGCCATCATCAAGATTGATCACGTGTAGAATAGATGATGAAAACACACACACACACAAGAGAAAAAAAAGAAGAAGATTCAAGTAAAATTCCATGTTTCCCTGGTGAGCAAGCAACCTTGCGGTGGGCCCAACTTGGAGTTATATATGGACTAGTGTTAACATAGTTCCTCAACTGCAAATTGTTCAAAATGATTTTTCTGTAGTTAGAAAGCCTTATTAGCAAACTAAGTATGATCAGGATGGCCCCATGGCCAAATGGATTAAGGATATCAAGGAATCAGAATTTAAGTGTATTTTAGTCATTCAAAATCTCGGGCCATTTGCCAGCTCACCACTGTGGAGTTGAATATCATCCTCATTGTCTAAGCCATGTAGATGTTGGTATGCTTTACTGTATGATATCCCTGATTGTAAGTTTCTATTGCAGGGATGCAGGGAGAGAGAGGTTAAGTTGTGTGGAGCCCTCACAGCTGCTGGATTGATTGCTGCAAATTCTAAGAACATTGCAAATAACTGGTCAGGCAATTACACTGTTGTCACCATGATTGATTGTCGAAAGTATCTTGATCCAGTTCTCCAGGAAAACTGTTTAGGTATGTTCTACAACATCTAGGAATATAGTTGTAAAAATTGTTCTCTTTTATAAAAATGAAGGTAAGATTTGGGAGGAAAGGGAAGCCATTACAGAGAAAGGTGGTTGCATCAAAACATGGGGAGAAGGATAGGGATGGGAATTGGGAAGGGATGGGTCAATGGCGTGGAAGGATATTATAAAAATTTCGTGGATGCTGCTTGTAAGGGGTGGTTATTATTACAAAATAGTTTTAAATTCTCTGTTGGGGATGGTGGATGAATTTGTTTTCTGGAATATGTGATGTTGGGTGATGTTTCATTGCCAACTAGATTTCGAAGACTTTATGTAATATCTAAATAGCAAAGGGGTGTCGATCAAGAATTTGATAGAGAAGATAAATGGACGAAACATGTGGAATGTTTTTTACCCCTCTTTTTGAGAAGCAACAACAGTTAATTTTCTACCAAGTAAAATAATACGATGCAACAATAAGAGACATCTTATTAAGGCAAAGATAGGGTTTTCAATCACCATACTCCCATTTAACTATTCTTGCTTTTGCCACAGCATCTGCCTCTTCATTCCATTCTATTGATATGCGCAAGGAAAATGCTGAATGATGAAAATATGTGATGATCATCTTAATCTCCTTTAACACTGAAATCAATCGCCATGGAGGGTGAGAAGTACCTTATGTGCACATTGTAGTATTGATTTAATCCACTGCAATTAGAAAAACTTCGCAGTGTGCATTTTCAATAATTTCATCCCTTATGATTGCCTGTATTTCAATTCTAAGAAACATCTCCTATTGACCTTGAAAAAGCTAAGAGCATTTCTTGTTCATGATTGTTAATTTAATAGTCCTCCCAACTCTGGATGGACTGGACTTGCCAAGCAAACTTCCAGCAGTGTTGGTCTCTAT
The DNA here is from genome assembly GCA_038049695.1 of Cinnamomum chago. Classification (NCBI taxonomy): domain Eukaryota; kingdom Viridiplantae; phylum Streptophyta; class Magnoliopsida; order Laurales; family Lauraceae; genus Cinnamomum; species Cinnamomum chago. The sequence continues at coordinate 33,407,040 of CP142462.1, read as the reverse complement.
TCTGCAGGCATTTTTTCCCGCTGGGATGTGGCTTTTAGTCACATCATTGAACCCCTTTCCAAAACCAATAAAGAAATTCCACGAACTCCTTTACTTGTACTCCTTTTTGAAAATTCATGAATTTGTTCTATCAATTTGACCGATCCTATAAAGTTGTTCTTGCCTTAAAAGATTCTCTTATTTCTACCCTCAGATTGTCCATGACATTGCCTGGAGGTAGAGTTCTCCATACTGTTTGGACTCTGATCAGATTAAGACTATTGACCAACCTTCTGGAAGAGCTCATAAGGAAGTAGGAAAGGGAAAGGGAACAACAAAGAGTGATAGTAAAAACGCTAAATGATATGAGCAGAAATTCAATTGAAAAAATAGATTAGCCTACACTTTGGTAGTTCAACACTTAAAACAAATATTGAAAAGAATAGACTTGATGCTTGACGTTATCTAGGGTTAGAATTTTCTTGGATCAAGCCAGCCAATAAAAAACATTTAACTCTAGGTGAAACTAAGGATCTCCAAACTGCTTTCAGAGGAAAGTACATAGATGCAAGGAGGGTAAGGAGGAGATGCAAAATTTTAGTTAAAAAATCTCAAGGGAATCTAGCGTATAATTTTTTTCCTCTCTAACTGTAACTCCACCACAACACGCATCCCCATCAAATTTGCTACCATTTGTGATTCAAAATCTCGAACTATTCTCCAAGGTAAACCAAACCAAACCAAACCAAGCTTTTTCCCACTAGGTGGGGTCGGTTATATGGATTTGACGACGCCAATTAAATCTGTTTAGGGCCATGTCCTCCGTAAATTCCAATTAATTCATCCTCCACTTTTTAAAGTACAAGTGGTAATTGGAACATCTTTACAATTTAATATCATGCAGAGTCTTTGAATTTGTGAGGGCATAAAAACTCCACCCAACTAAGATCTTCCAAACATCATGTTCTTGCTATGCCCCACCTCCAAAAAAAAAAAAGAATGAAAAAAAAGTTCTAGAGTTACTACATAGCAGTTTCTCCACCCTATTGGATTCATTTAGGAGATCTTATGGACCATGAAACCCAATCAAGTATAATGGAGATTTTTGAAGCGGGATCTTTTTGTTGGATGGAATTGATAGGAAAAGTAGGATACCGCTCGGATTCTTCTGGGGTCTTTTTGTGTAAAAGCCTCCAACTTCTCCAAGTAAGTTTCTTATCATTTCTCTTTAGAAGTGGTTTTGAGTTCCTTGGCCACACAGGATTAAAGCTTTTAGTTGGACTACATTTGCCAACAATGTTCGTTGAAATGGGTAGTGGATAGAATAATGTTTTGTCTGTTGCATTGGGTTTCAATGTGGAGTTATTTAGTAGGGTTTCTTTTTTTATTCTTATAGGAGGGCATCCATTACGACCTACACGAAGGGAGGCCTATAGAGGTTATCAAAACTGTGCTATTATAAACTTTTTTGTTTTCCTGGGATGCAGACTGATTTTTTTTCTTTAAAAATGGTAATGGAAATGTTGACCAATTGTATTAATGAAAAAAAAAAAAAAAGGTGAAAAGGGTGCTGCTAGCCTGAGTTGGGCTCAGCAACTAACGACTTGAAAGAAAGAGGGCCCTAAATGTCCTTATATTACATCCCCAAGATCAGCTGCATGAATAACATTCATAGCTGGACTTTGAAGTCCCTCCTTGGTTAATTATCTGCTTTACAATACACTCCCTGAGAAGGACATGAGCAAGAAGTTAAAGGCCTCTATGGAGCAAACCCTTCAACTCATTGAATATGGTAAGCAGTCTGCATGGAACTCCTCTCAGCTTATCACAAATTTAGAGTCCCCCCATACTGTTAGAGGGAACTGTCAATCCAGGCCTCCAGGCCCAATCTCGCAGGCCCATTTAGGTCCACTCAATGTACATGCGTACATACCTTAGTTGCTACCTATAATTGTGGATCTAGATTGTATTACCAGATTGTATTGCCTTAATAAGGCGTGATTAGAATGTAATTAGGGCATTCAGCCCCTATATAAACAAGTCACAGTCGACCCTTAAGGGATACGACATTCATCTCTCTCTCTCTCTATCTTATATTCTTTTTTTTTTTTTATGCTCTCTCTCTTTATCTTATATTCTGTATTTCATCTCTCACAATGACATGGTATCAGAGCACAGAGTTGCAATCTTCTATGTGATCAGAGAGGAATCAACCTCTCCCGTAGTAAAGAACAGATCAAGGATCTGTTTCAGAGATCTCAGAGATTACTCAGCCCAGACATCTACTGTTTATCATAGCCGATCAACAGTGGCCCACCTGTGATCATCTAGACGACACTGGCAACCAATCCAGACTTGGTTGCCCTCTGCTGCAGAGACTTTTGGTGATTTTTTCACAATTTTTTACCAATAGGAAGTAGGTCTTTTGCTCCATCTCGTGTTTTTAAAATTTTTGGCAGTCTTTCTCATCTCCTCCATCCAGAAGCTTGGATCTGTGGAATCTGCTCACAAGATTCCATCCCAAGGAAGCCATCTCAGACAGGAAAACAGATCTTACTGCTGATCTGCATTCCAATCCATCTGTGGGCCCCACATTGTCATCCAGACACTACCTGGGGGTCGCCTGAAGGGTTTTTTGGTTCCCTGTGGTCCTCTGTTCGTCTCAGACTGCATTATATCATTTCTACTTGCTGTTGCTGATCAACGTATGTGTGTTTTGTTCCTTCTTCTTGCTGTTTGTTGCATCTACACTGCCTACTGTTGATATTCTTTGTTTGGTAATTGTGTTTCTACTTGCTGATTACTAGAAATCCATTCATCTGATCTCATGAATAAAATTGAGAAATCAGACACTTCTCTTTTTCGATTTAATGGGAAAAACTATGCGTCTTGGGCATTTCAATTCCAGTTATACCTTGAAGGAAAAGAACTTTGGGCCCATATTGATGGATTTGAATCCCAAGTTCTTATTTGTAGGCTGTGCAACATGATTGTTGGAACCAGGCCGTGAAAGAAGAATTAGATGCCTTGACCCAGAATCACACCTGGGATATTGTGGAATGTCCTTCTTCAGTAAAACCCATCGGGTGCAAATGGATCTATTGGATCAAACTTAAATCTTGTAAGGACCCGACCTCTTAACCCTAGGGTTAGCGCTAGTAATTCTGTGGTTAGGATTGCTAAGTGGGATTAGAGGCCAATCATGGTGTTTTCTATGTTGGATTAGTCCTTGATTGACTTTGGTATGTTTTGAGAGTCCCTTCATCTAGTTTGACCCCTTTTTGGAAACCGTCCGTGTTTTCATTTGAAACTGGGACATTATTCTTGAATTCTGACAAAAATGTCATTCTGAGCCTATTTGATCTAGATTATCATTCCAGACAACCTTTGTATTCAATTTGAATCAATTGCATACCCTGAAACCCTTCGGTCGACCATTTCTGTCATAATTGATAGGCTTTGACCAAACAGTTGACTTTTTCCTTGAAACCCTAAATTGAGTAACTCTTGAGCTCAAAATCTAGATCTCGACCTGCCTAGCATCTTTCATGTTTAGCTCGAACTCATCCGAGGCCTAAAAAGCCCAATTTAACCCCTGACACTCTTTTCGAGGTAAATACCGCATTTTGGAAAATTTCAGTTCCTGTCCCCGATCTCAGAAAATTATGATTCTTGGCTTGTTGGAAAGCTCTTCCTTAGACCTGTAATTCTTCTTCTTTGACCTGCTCTGTCCGAGGTCCCTAAGACCTCTGTTAACGCGCCTCAAATTAGGCTTTTGGTGGTAGCAAACTCACAACTTAAACTTTTGTAAAATATCCCAACTACCACCACCTATCACATTGAATGCCACCTACCACCACTACTTAACTTTACAACTCATTCTCAGCTCATTTGCACCCGGCCACACTGACATGAGAGAACTCTCTCTTTTCTCCTCTCCTTTCCTTCCATGGCTTGTTGGAGAACATCTTCTTGGAGGCTTTTCTTGTCTCATTCAGCCCGGCCAGTCAACTTTCCCGTCATCTCCTTCGCATCATACTTCGTTTTGGTATGAATCCGACGGTGGCAGCCCCCTCATGCAACCACCTTCTTCTTCCTTGATTTTCAAAGAGGTAAGCCCTCTTTCTCCTTAGCTAGGACCCATCTTCTTCTTCCTTTGTGTTTTCTGTTTTGGAGTGGTTTTTTACTGTGTTTGGGTTTTTCTTGTTAGGTTGGAGTTTTGGGGCTTTGTTTGTAGAGAGATAGCTTCCGGTTGGAGCTTGGCTTGACCGAGGTTTGAGGTTTGGATTAGCTTCTAATTAGAGACAAGTATTTAATTTAAATTGCATATTTTGAATGGTTTATCTTGATTTGATTTGATTTTGAATGTTAATCCTGTTTATGGAAAATAAATCTGTTTTTGATTAGCCCCTTCCATGGTTGGATTTATTTGGGGAAAAATTGAATGTTTAATGGTTTTGATTTCATCTGAATGGGTCCTTTAATGGGCGAATGGACTTTTTCCCTTAGCTCTTTGAAGCCAGCCATCACCCCGTTTTGTTGTGAACCCTTGCCTGATGATGAGGCCACCCCCATCTGCAGGGCCCACTATGGGACCCTGCTTCCTTCGAATCAGATCAGTGACATCTGAGATGGGCCACACCTCAGCCCATGGACCATTAGGCCCAACAGTCACTCCCCTTTCTCTCTTCCTCTGTACTTGACCCAGTTACCTGCATAACTCGCCAATCTTGACCCAGCGGCCATCATCCTTCTCCCTGCAATCTCAGCCGGCCAACCCACCTGCACTGCTGCTGCTGGCCAACCCTCCTCTCTGCACTCTTCAGCCAACTCTTTCCCTGTAAACCCTCAGCCTGCATTTGTCCTATCGGCCAACCCACTCCTTGCACTGCTCCACTGCTCATGCAACTGCCCCTTTCGGCTACCCAACACCTGCACATCAGACCTGTGGCCATTTTTCCAGCCCACTGTCAGCAGCCATCTGCTGCTACCGGTCATTCCCAGCGGCCATCCCTCCTCCATACAGACTCTCGGCCAGTTCTCTCGACTGCTCAGCTCCCGGCCATCATGCCATTCCTCCTCCTTGCATTCAGCCCGGCCAACAATTCCCCTGCTTCTGCTCTTGGCCACTCCACCCAGACCAGCTACCATTCCCAGTCCAGCGGCCACTCCCTCTCACTGCAACAGTCCACGGCCATCTCTTCTTCTTCATGTCAGCGGCCACCTGCCACTCACACTTCCAGCAGCCACTGCTACTTTTTCCCCAGCAGCCACCCCTGTTAGCTGCCGGCCATGAAACAAATTCACCAGCCAACCTTTCCACTGCACAGCCCACCGGCCACTTCCCTTCTCCCTTGCTCCAGCAGTCACCCACCTGCATTTCTTCCACCTAGCCAGCCTGCAACTGCCCTGCACACGGACATTTTCTCCTCCTTGTCCAGCAGCCGAGTCTGCTGTCTCTTCTTCCAACGGCCTGCACTCAATGCACCTGCACCCTTGCCAGCAGCCATTCCCTGCAAACTCACCAGCAGCCACTCATTCACCTTTCACAGCCGTTTCCACGGCCACCCTCCCTGCGCAGCCCGCGGCCGCAACCCTTCCCTGCACTCAGCCTGGCCATTCTCTCCTTGCACAGTCAGCTGTTAGCTCCCTGCAGCATGCCGCTTCTCTTTCTTCATCTTCTTCTTGTTTCCGCCTGCAGCTGCATCCCCTTCTCCACCTGCAGCAACAGCCCCAGCCATCTGAACCTGCATCACCAGACCCAGCCACCTGAATCCAGCTCCACTTGAACTCAGCTCCACCTGATTCCACCTGCACTACTCCCACTTGCCACTTGTCCAGTCCACTCTAACTGGTCCAGCCCACCTGCACATTCCCAGCAGGCCCATGACCAACAGCCATCAGCTGAATGCTAGCTGTGGTTGCCATTAGATAGGTCCCAGCCTCTGTATACAACTTGGACCAATGGGTCCCACCTCGGAACCCACAGAACCAGCCTTGCCTAATGACCCTTGAAAGCTGAAATTTTAATTGGATCTTAGCCTGTTTTAAACATGTTTTCGAACCTGATTAACCTTTTAGGGATTTCTGAATTTTGAACAAAAAACTTGGATGATTTAACCAATGTTTAAGGAAATTAATGAATTGACCTCTAACCTGAAAATAGGGGCTTTTGACTAAAAGCCCCGGCAATGCTAAGAGACAGTTTTCTCCAAAAAGAAGACCCAGACCTAGACTATGATGAAACCAGTACCCCGACTTGCCTGATGATTAATTTAATTCTGTATTTAGACCCGAACAATTATTGATACATGTGGAGCACGGTGACTCGTATTTTTATCCGAACTTAGGGGTTGGATATTCCCACCTTCAGAACGCATCAAGTGTATAAAAATACACTAATATCCATCCCTTTGAACGTATAACTTTGGGAATCACCATACTTGTATGTTTATGATTATTTAACTAGACTTTCTGTATTTCTATCTTGCATCTTGTAAACCTGACTTGTATTTCATCATGCACTTTATAAACCTGATTTTTTAGCATTTTGCCACATGGGACTCCGAAGGTCTTAGCACGTTGTTCTCGACCTGCTTGACCATTGGTTGTACCCAAATCCATAAAGGGTCCCTTGGTATGTGTGCGAGCATTTATTGCCCTACCCCTCCGAGTTACCTGGATCACCTTTGTTTTCCGCCACCCGTTTTTGGGTCCCTTATTTCTACTTGAAATGCTGTCCGATTTTATGTAAAATTCCCGGACTTAGAAAAATACTGTCTTGAAGCCCGTTTTTACCCATTTACTGTTTTTAGCCTGAATCGAAGAAAATTACTGTTTTGAAACCTGTTTTGACCCATTTTACTGTTTTCAGCCTGAATTGAAAATAATACTGTTTTGAAGCCCGTTTTGACCTGTTTTCTATTTTGAACCTGAATTGGAAAATATCACCTTGAAACCTGCTTTAACCTGTTTTGTCAGTTTAAACCTGAACCTGAAAATGCTGTCTTGAAAACCTGTTTTGACGTGTTTTACTATTTTAAACATGAAACGGAAAATACTGTTTTGAAACTTGCCTTATCATGTTTTACTGTTTTAAGCCTGAATTACTCGGTTTATTGTTTTAAAAGCTGAATCCGACTTGTTATGTTTTTAAGCATTCCGATTGCTTGAAAATTCCTTGCATTTGCACTTGTTTCTTGCGAGTAACCGATTTACTCATTTATTTTGATTTAAGCACTGAAACCTGTTTTCTGCATTAATTTTCGAGTTGACACCACCAAGCTATTATTGCTCGCGGTGTATTGCGGTTTGAGTCCAGTATCTGTTATCTATGGTTATATATATAGATTGCTCGCTGCAGTTTGAGTTCTGATGTGACAGGTGTCACTATAGTACCTTCCTTGACCGGGTTAGAACACTAGGTCCCCTGTAGCAGGGCCTCTGATTTCTGAACGGCCGTGACTCAAGGGTGAGTTTTTAGGTACTCTCAGTTCTACTTGCGGTTGCTTCCTCCTCCTTGAGTATATGCCAAGTGGTTGCCAATATTTAATTGTTTTAAATTAACTCATGTTTATGAGCGGTAAATCATATTTTATTGCATCAGTCTGCTCAGTCTATCTGTATTGATTTTCTAAAATAATCATTGTAATCTTGTTTATGATTTAGTAAATCATATTTTCTTGCATCAGTCTGCGCAGTCTGTCTGCATTGATTTCCTGAAATAATCACTATAATCATGTTTATGATTTGGTAAATCATATTTTCTTGCATCAGTCTGCTCAGTCTGTCCGCACTGATTTTATGAAATAATCATTGTATTTATGTTTATGATTTGGTAAATTATATTTTCTTGCATATGTCTGTCTAGCTTTTATTACTGTTTTCCTGATTTATCGCCTGTATTTATGTTCCGCTTTGTACCTGCAAACTATGCTCTTTATCTTAAATATTTGCCAGGCTTTTGTCTGATCTACGCTTGATGCCGTATGTTTGTTTTCCAAGGTACGGTTTCCGAGGCAGCAGTTGCTGAGCAGCTAGTGGCGTGTGATTGTTGTGCATGTCAGTCCAGGGCCTCTAGGCCCAATATAGTGGGCCCATTTCAATACTAGTTGTTAGCTATTAGTATGGATCTAAACCCAAGTGTATTTACTAGGATAAGTATGATTAGAATGTAATTAGGGATTAAACCCTATAAATAGACATCTCAGTCGACCATGAAGGGTACGACATTCATCTCCACATCTCTCTCTCCCTCTCATGTCTGTATGCTTCTCTCTATAAATAACATGGTATCAAAGCAAGGTCAATCATCTGTGATGTTCTCCTAAGTCATCTTCCAAGCATACGAAGCTAGTCTGTGATCATTCTCTTCAGCCGGATCATCTCTGATCATCCCTTATCATCTCAGATCAGGTGTGGCCCACCTATGATCATCACCATCACATCAGCGGAACATTCCCATCTTGGTCGCCTGGAGCTTCCTGGATTTCTGAAGAATTCTTCCTGATTTATTGATCATTGGAGGTTGGTTTTCTACCAATTTTTGTGAATTTTTTTTCTTTTCCACTAGTTTTCATCTCGGCTGTCCAAAATCCTGTATCTGGATTTGATCTGCCTGCGAGCACTTCCAGTAGTTGCATAAAACTACTCTCTTTTCATCCCCACGCTCTGATATGTGTCAAGATCACCAAGTGGGGCCCACGTGTGGATTTATCTACTGCAGACAGGGACATTTTTCAACCACTGTGCACTGTTTTCATCCCTGCTGCGTGCGATTGCTGCTGCTGTCCTTTTTCTATCTATTGCTGATGGCTGCTATTGATTGCTGCTGTTTATTGCTGATGGCTGCTGTTTATTGCTGTTTATCTCTACTGCTGATTGCTGATTGCTGCTGATTGTTGTTCTTTTCATCTACTATTACTATTATGTTTGCTGTTGCATTACAAAATAGGTCGTGGTTGATTACTGGTTGCTTTTCTGGATTCTCCACTGCCTTATGTTCTATTGGTAACCGTGTTCTACTGCTGGTTTCTAGACAATACATTATTCTACTATCATGGATAAACCTGAAAAATCAGATCCCTCTATTGTTCGATTTAATGGGAAAAACTATGTGTCTTGGGCATTTCAATTCCAGGTATACCTTGAAGGAAAAGAACTGTGGGCCCATATTGATGGATCTGAAACAATCCCTGCTGACGATGCCAAGAAAATTCTTTCTTGGAAATCTAAAGATGCAAAAATGAAGTCTTGGATTCTTTCTTTTGTAGAACCAAATTTTATTTTGTATCTAAGACCTTGCAAAACCTCAAAGGAAATGTGGGAATATCTGAAAAAAGATATATTATCAAAGTCATGCGGGCGCGTCAATTTCAACTGGAATTAGAAATTGCAAATTACTCCCAAGGGACGCTTTCCATCCAGGATTATAACTCCGGCTTTCTAATCATTTGGTTAGAATATGATGAAATTAAGTTTGCTACCGTCTCTGAAGCACTGCTACCCGAGCTTCTTTCTTTACAACAGAACAGCCATCGGGACCAATTACTCATGAAACCGTGCCCTAAATATGAGACAGTGCAATCCAACTTGATGAGCCGAGCTTCTCTCCCTAACGTAGATGATTGTCTTCAAGAACTTCTACGGGAAGAACAACGCCTTGTTATCAAAATTGCAATTGTACAATAGGGCTCCATTGAAGCTCCGCTTGCCTATGCTGCTAAAACCAGACCTCCTCCTTGGGACATCAGTAAAATACAGTGTTACAACTGTAAAAAAATATGGCCATTATGCAAATCAATGTAAGCTGAAAGTTTGTAAATATTATAAGGCTGTTGGTCATGGTATTGAAGAGTGTCAGAAGAAGGCTCGCAATTCTGCTTCTCGCCCCTATGTGCAGTCAGCTTCAAGTGCTTACATGGCTACCACCTCACAATATGCATCTTTTGAATTCAGTAGTTCACTGCCGTTTGATTCACCATCATAGCCTGGTTCTTCATCACAAACACAGTCACCAGCTTACTCCGGCTATGGTAAATCAGATGATTATTAATGTCCTGTCATCTATGAACGTTTCAGGTACTAGTTGGACCCTTTCTAATACATAGTATTTAGATTATGGAGCTAGTAATCACATGACCTCCTCACCCACCAAACTACATCATGTTGTCCCCTACACTAGCACTCTTTCTGTTCAAGCTACCATTGGAGACCACCTTCCCATCATCTTTGTGGGTGATGCCCCTGGCCCTTTTCCATTAACAAATGTTTTTGTGTCCCCTCATCTTGCTACCAATTTAGTTTCTGTGGGTCAATTAGTTGAGAATAATTACAATGTTTCCTTTTCTTTTTCTGGTTGTGTTGTGCAAGACCAGGAGTCGGGGGCAGTGATCGCGAGGGGGCCTAAACGTGGCAAACTTTTTACTTTATCAGTATCTCTAGCTATTCAGAATGAACCTTGGCATCAATTGTTTTGTTTTTTGCTTCAAAATAATTCTCGGTTATGGCATAATAGACTTGGTCATCCAAATGCTGCTGCATTGTCCACTTTGTTTCAAACTGGATTATTAAATAAACCGCTTGATTCTGTTTCATTTGAGTGTGATGCTTGTAAATTAGGAAAAAGTAAAAATTTGCCTTATCTAACTCTACAACTCGGAGCAATGAATGTTTTGACTTAATCCACAGTGATATTTGGGGCATTGCTCCTACCATTTCTCATGGTCATTTCAAATAATTTGTTATATTTATTGATGATTACAGCAGGTTTACTTGGGTTTATTTGTTACATTCTAAATCTGATGTTCTTAATGCATTTAAAATTTTTCTTAGCTCTGTTGAAACCCAATTTTCCAAATGCATTAAAACTTTTGCGATCAGATTCAAGGGGAGAGTATGTCTCCATTGATTTCCAATCTTTCCTAAAAACTCAAGGAATTATATCTCAAGTACTTGTCCATATGCTCCACAACAAAATGGAGTAGCAGAACGGAAAAACAAGCACATTCTTGATGTCACGAGAACGCTTCTCATTGAATCATCTATTCTTCCTCGTTTTTGGACTGAAGCTCTCTCCACTGCAGTGCATCTCATAAACCGTCTTCCATCACCTACCATTGCACAATTAACACCACATTTTAAACTTTTTGGTCACCATCCCTCGTTTAATCATCTACATACTTTCGGGTGTGTTTGCTTTGTTCATCTGCCTCCCACATAGTGCACAAAATTAACGGCCCAATCTAGCAGGGGTGTTTTTTTAGGATATGCACCTAACCAAAAGGGTTTTATTTGCTATGATCCAAAGGCTCGTCGCACCAGGATCTCTCGTAATGTTATTTTCTTTGAAAATCAATATTTTTTCCAAACACACTTGGATCCTTCTCCATCTTCCTCAACTTTGTTACCTGGGTTTTCCGAAGAAACCACGGTTGCACGGTTTAATCCTAATTTTGTGTATCATCTAAGGGAAAGAACTGCCACAGCAGATGCCCACCCTCCTGATCCTACGACAAATGGTCCCACATCTACTGGTACCTTGCGTAGCTCCTCCAGAATTTCTCGAACTCCTGAGAGGTATGGATTTACCTATGCTTCCTTGATGACAGTACTATCCTTTGTTTCCATTCCAAGTTCTTATTTGCAGGCTGTGCAATATGATTGTTGGAACGAGGCAATGAAAGATGAATTAGATGCATTGAACTAGAATCACACTTGGGATATTGTGGACTGTCCTTCTTCAGTTAAACGCATCGGTTGCAAATGGATCTACTCGATCAAACTAAAATTTGATGGCTCCTTGGATAGACACAAAGCTCGACTTGTGGCACTTGGCAACTGACAAGAGTATGGCATTGACTATGAAGAGACATTTGCGCCAGTTGCAAAAATGACAACTATTCGACTACTTCTCGCCATTGCTGCTTCTCAATCTTGGTCATTATACCAAATGGATGTCAAGAATGCCTTTCTACATGGGGACTTGAAAGAGGAGGTCTATATGCAGATACCACAAGGAGTCACCTCTCTGTCTAAGAAGTCTATATGTCACTTACGCAGATCTCTTTACGGTCTCAAGCAAGCTTCTCAAGCGTGGTTCGAAACATTCAGAGATCGTTTAGGCACGATTGACTTTACTCAAAGTCCTTACGATCTATCTCTTTTTTTGTGCCACACATCTATTGGTGTCACTGTTCTCCTCGTATATGTTGATGATATTACTATCACTGGCACTGAGGTATGATAAAATCCCTCCAAGCCTCTCTCCGTGATTCTTTCCATATGAAGGATTTGGGTCCTCTGCATTAATTTTTGGGTTTAGAGGTGCATCAGTCTTCTAAAGGCATATTTATAAATCAATATAAATATGCGGCAGATCTTATTGAGCTTGCCGATCTCGATGAATCTTCCTCAGTTGATACGCCGCTTGAAGTCAATCTTAAGTTGAGTAAAGATGATGGTGATCTTCTTCCTGATCCACATGCATACCGAAGACTCGTCGACAGTCTTGTCTATTTCACCATCACCAGGCCTGACATATCTTATGCTGTCAATCTTGTCAGCCAATTCATGACATCTCCTCGGCATCTTCATCTGACGGTCGTGAAGCGAATTATCCAGTATTTATTGAGCACTAGGGCTCGTGGTTTATATTATCCAAAGGATAATCGTCTACTTCTGACCGCTTATGCAGATGCTGACTGGGCAGGGTTCGGATATCAGACGGTCCACCACCGGTTGATGTATGTACCTCGGTCAAGCTCTCATTTCTTGGAAATGCAAGAAACAAGAACGGGTCTCCAAATCTTCCACAGAGGCTTAATATCAGGCCATGTCCTCTGCTTGTTCTAAAATCCTATGGCTTCGTGGACTTTTTTCGGAACTTGGATTTGCACAAGCCTCTCCTACTTCCTTGAATGCAGATAATACTGGGGCAATTAGAATTACTGAAAATCTTGTTCTTCATGAATGCACAAAACATATATAAAAGTTGATTGCCACTTTATTCAAGACGAATACAAGCGTGATGTTATCAGTCTATCTCATGTCCTTTCTAAGTTTCAGTTTGGAGATATCTTCACTAAGGGACTTCCTTGGCCTCGACATCATTTTCTTGTCTCCAAATTGCTGCTTTATGACTCTCCCGCATCAATTTGAGGGGGTGTCAATCCAGCGCCTCCAGGCCCATTTCAATACTAGTTTAGTTTTTAGCTATTAGTATGGATCTAAACCAAAGTGTATTTACTAGGATAAGTATGATTAGAATGTAATCAGGGATTAAACCCTATAAATAGATATCTCATTCGACCATGATGGGTACGACATTCATCTCCACATCTCTCTCTCTCTCTCATGTTTGTATGCTTCTCTCTATAAATGACAGTGCAGAGTTTGCACGTAGACTCTGTTCCTTGCACATGAGACGCGAAATACCTGGGAGTATTATTTAGGGTTTTCTATTTTGTTTTACTGACCTTTGTTGGTCTTTTATTTTGGGAATGTAATTAATACATCTTTTCTATTTATAACTTGAAACATGGGAATGAAATATTATGTTACTTGTCTAGCTCTGTTTATATTCTGTTTGATGTACCAGTCTAGTGATGTATTATCCATATGAATCTGTTAGTAAGATATCAGTGATGCAATACAGAATCCGATGAGCTCCGGACTTAGAGTTGTACCACAATGCAAGCTTCCGCTAAATGTTCCATGATGGTGATTGGACCCTATAACTCTCACCAATGCAGATCCGGGGGATAAATGAAATATTATGCTACAATAATTCCCAATCACGGCCCCTTAATCTTACCCTCATTTTAGGCTCGTGACAAATCTAATGGGTCCTTGGACAGACACAAAGCTAGACTTGTGGTACTTAGCAACCGACAAGAGTATGGCATTGACTATGAGGAGACATTTGCGCCAGTTGCAAAAATGACAACTGTTCGGTTACTTCTCGCCATTGCTGCTTCCCAATCTTGGCCTTTATACCAAATGGATGTCAAGAATGCTTTTCTTCATGGCGATTTGAAAGAGGAGGTCTATATGCGGATACCACAAGGAGTCACCTCTCCGACTAAGAAGTCTATATGTCACTTAAGAAGATCTCTTTATGGTCCCAAGCAAGCTCCTCGAGCGTGGTTCGAAACATTTAGAAATCATTTAAGCACAATTGACTTTACTCAAAGTCCTTACAATCCATCTCTTTTTTTGTGAAGCACATCTATTGGTGTTACTGTTCTCCTCGTGTATGTTGATGATATTATTATCACCGGCACTAAGGTATGATAAAATCCCTCCAAGCCTCTCTCCCTGATTCTTTCCATATGAAGGATTTTGGTCATCTGCATTATTTTTTGGGCTTAGAGGTGCATCGGTCTTCCAAAGGCCTGTTTATAAATCAATACAAATATGCGGCAGATCTTATTGAGCTTGCTGATCTTGATGAATCTTCCTCAGTTGATATGCCGCTCGAAGTCAATATTAAGTTAAGTAAAGATGATGGCGATCTTCTTCCTGATCCACATACATACCGGAGACTCGTCGGCAGTCTTGTCTACCATCATCAGGCCTGATATATCTTATGCTGTCAATCTTGTCAGTCAATTCATGACATCTCCTCGACACCTTCATCTGACGGCCGTGAAGCAAATTATCCGATATTTATTGGGCACTAGAGCTCGTGTGATGCAGGCCAGAATACTGGGCCCCCCCGTTTGAAGGTTTATTCCAGAAGGCCCAAAGTCCAAGCCCATAAGTAAAGAAATTGAATCGGCAGTTTCCTATTTTAGTAGAATTCCAGAATTAGTAGATTTCTTTATATACTTTGATTAGGAAGTTTCTAATTTCAAAGGTTCTTAGAATTAAAAGTTCTTAGTGGAGATTGATTACTACTAAAATTATGATTGACACTATTATATATAGGATGTAATCCCTTCTCTTGGGATACACAAAAATTTGAATGAAATTGAGTTCTCTCAAATGAGTGATTTCCCCTTTGTCTTTGGTGTGAGGCCTAAACACTCTGTTTAAGCCGTTTGGCTTGGAGAATAGCCCGTTGGCTATCTCCTTCGTTCCCTGCGCTGCTCCAATTGGTATCAGAGCGGAGATCCAGTCTCTGATCGCCGTTCCGTTCCAATCTTCGATTTGAAATACCCCGCTATTCCTATCTCTCCAGTTGCCTTCGTCTATCATCATCATCTTTCCCACCACCTATCATCCCAGCCCTCCACATGAGCCCTGCCAGCCTCCACATCCCAGACAAAGCTCCAGTACTCTAGTGCCTACAATCCACAGACTGATGGCCAAACTGAGGTCGTCAATCGCAGCTTGGGTAATCTTCCTCGATGTCTCGTCGGAGAAAACATTGCCTCATGGGATCTTATTTTACCCATGGCGGAGTTTTCCTATAATAACTCCGTCAACAAATCCACTAGAAGATCACCATTTGAAGTTGTCACCGGCATTCAGCTACGTCTTCTGATTGATCTGTCCTTTACCAGCTGAAGCTAGCCCAGCCAAGAAGCTAAACAATTTGCCCAACACATGAAGCACGTTCATGATGAAGTCCGTCAGCAGATTGCCAAAAGCAATGACACTTACAAACAGCTTGCGGACACTCGCAGGCGCCGTGTTGAATTTAATGAAGGAGACATGGTCATGGTGCGAATCGTGCCCAAACGGTTTCCCACATGTGCTTACAAAAAGCTCTATCCCAGAAGTGCAGGTCCGTTCAAGATTTTGGAGAAAATCAGCTCCAATGCTTATGTGCTCGATCTTCCGCCAGACATGAATATCAGTTCTACATTCAATGTCGAAGATCTCACAATTTATCATGGGCATTATCAAGATGAATCGTTTGAAGAGCAAGATATCCGGCTTCCCATAGTTCTGGTTCCTCGCGACGAAATTGAAGATGTCTATGATGATCAGATTGTGTCTACGAAGACTGGCGGATATCAAAAGTTTTTGGTCTAGTGGAAAGGCAGAACTTTTTCTGAAGCTACATGGATCACCGCCACAGATTTTCAGCGACTCAACCCGGATTTGTACGAGTGGTACCAAGCTGACAACTCGCCAGAGTCGAGTTTCTCTAAGCCGGGGGGAGTTGATGCAAGCCAGAATACTGGGCCCCGTTTGAAGGTTTATTCCAGAAGGCCCAAAGTCCAAGCTCATAAGTAAAGAAATTGAATCGGCAGTTTCCTATTTTAGTAGAATTCTAGAATTAGTAGATTTCTTTATATACTTTGATTAGGAAGTTTCTAATTTCGAAGGTTTTTAGAATTAGAAGTTCTTAGTAGAGATTGATTACTACTAAAATTATGATTGACACTCTATTATATATAGGATGTAATCCCTTCTCTTGAGATATATAGAAATTTGAATGAAATTGAGTTCTCTCAAACGAGTGATTTCCCCTTTGTCTTTGGTGTGAGGCCTAGACACTCTGTTTAAGCCGTTTGGCTTGGAGAATAGCCCGTTGGCTATCTCATTCGTTCCCTACGCTGCTCCATCGTGGTTTATATTATCCAAAGGATAATCATCTACTTCTAACCGCTTATGCAGATGCTGATTGGGCAGGGTCCGGTTATCAGACGATCTACCACTGGTTGGTGTATGTACCTCGGTCAAGCTCTCATTTTTTGGAAATGCAAGAAACAAGAACGGATCTCCAAATCTTCCACAGAGGCTGAATATCAGGCCATGTCCTCAGCTTGTTCTAAAATCCTATGGCTTCGTGGACTTTTTTCGGAACTTGGATTTGCACAGGCCTCTCCCACTTGAATGCGGATAATACTGGGGCAATCAGAATCACTGAAAATCATGTTCTTCATGAACGCACAAAACATATAGAAGTTGATTGCCACTTTATTCGAGACGAATACAAGCGTGATGTTATCAGTCTACCTCATGTCCCTACCGAGTTTCAATTTGCAGATATCTTCACTAAGGGACTTCCCCAGCCTCGACATCAATTTCTTATCTCCAAATTGTTGCTTTATGACTCCCGCATCAATTTGAGGGGGGGTGTCAATCCAAGCCTTGTCAATCCAGGCCTCCAGGCCCAATCTCGCAGGCCCATTTAGGTCCACTCAATGTAGATGTGTACATACCTTAGTTGCTAGCTATAATTGTGGATCTAGATTTTATTACCAGATTGTATTGCCTTAATAAGGCATGATTAGAATGTAATTAGGGCATTCAACCCCTATATAAACAAGTCACAATCGACCCTTTAAGAGATAAGACATTCATCTCTCTCTCTCTCTCTATATATATATATGTATATCTTATATTCTGTATTTCATCTCTCTCACAATGACAGGAACAACCGAACAAGCCAAAGTTGCATGCCTCCCTAACCTCAATAACCATTGCGAGGCCAATGGAAACTTAATGCATACCAATACCATACTGTTCTTGAAATGCCAAGCCCATCACAGTTGGACAAACAATGAAAAGAAAGATGACAACACAGTATTCTTTTTAGTGTTATTCTGCCTCAGCTGGTGTTGGAAATTATAACCAATCTGAGATTTTTTGTAAGCGGACTAGCAGAGGGGGCAATCTTGTTGTTGAGTTCATATGTGGGGTCTTTGTTTATTGAGGTTGATTCAGTAGATGCTTTAGGCTAATGAACAGCTCTGCACCTGTGGAAGTTAGCCTTTATCGTAAATGGAATAAGACATTTGCTTTCAATATTTGATGTTTCTTTTGGTCGTGGTTGAGGCGCCTTAATTTCACACACTTGCCTAGGGATTGATCCCTGAGTCTCTTAAGTTTAAAGGACCAGTAACCCAATGTTGCCCAAAAAACAGTAGGACAAAAAAAAAAGGGAATGAGGAAGCCTAATCACTTGCTAAGGTGAGATTTTCTAGAATGGATATGGTTGTGGGCAATGCTTTATCTTGGCAATTGATTCTCTCTCATATGGGAACAAGCCAGAGTCAAATTCAAAACTCTGAGAAAGGGAATCGTCAGTTGTCTCAGTGGACTGCTATTTTATGTGCGCTTTTCTTTATTAATAATATATTTTATTACCATTGCCTCTAGAGAGGAAAACAACATTTTCGTACTCTTGGCTTCTTGCATCTTGCACAATGACTTTCTCAATTATGTTCAAGGACATGAGAACAAAATACTTCACAGATTTATGTCATTGATATCTATCTGATCTCCACATATTCTCACTTGTGCACATTGCAGATTAGGACCCTTGTGTGTGTGTGCTCACATGCGAAATGTGAATGGGCCAGACAAGCTTTGGGGTAGACTGATTTTTTGTGTTGTTGTTGTTGTTTATTTGCCTGATTGGTAATTGGAATTTTATTGAAAGAAGATATGCAGCTGTACCTATGAGGGTCATGCACATGACCGGTGTGGGATTTTCGATCCATGCCATCTACAAAAGCGGGATCCCTTGTCTAAATGGTTTGGACCGAACGTGTGGGGATCCTGTAGGTGAAAATCACCCACTACATGAGAGAGAGAGAGAGAGAGAGAGAGAGAGAGAGAGAGAGAGAGAGATTGAACATAAAAACAAAAACATGACAAACACGAGCTCTTTTTTTTTTTAAATAATTTTGGAGGGGGAGGAAAAAGGGGATGAGTGTTGGTTGGGGGGGGGGGGGGGGGGCGGGCGCGGCGCGGCATAGTCAGCTATCGGAAATTACTTAATTTGGGTGTTCTTTTGGTAATTATTGAAGGAGATTCTTTTTCAGCTATTCAGTGGGATTCAGGGAAGACATCCCATCCTTGTAGATTGGGAGGAGCCGTGGAGGAGGTGCAAGATATTTCTTCTTAGCTTGATGCTTCATTTCATCATATTTTTCAAAAGGCTAATAAAATGGATGATGGTCTAGCGAAGGAGGGAGTGTTTTGTGTTTCTGTTCTTTTGATGTTTAATGATGTTTGATTGCCTTGTTTTTTCGTTGTTCTAGCTGTTTTCTATTTTTTTGTTGCCTTCTTGTTTTTAAGTTGGACTGAGCTTTTTCGGTCCGGTTCTTTTTGGAGCAATAAGATTTAATACTATACAAAAAAATGCTTTGTGAGGACAGTTAAAATGCTCTCACCATAATGAATGCAAACTGCTCAAAATAATCATTTGCTCCTAGGATTGAGAGTTGTATCCCACTCTAATGAAAGTAGGACTTAAGACAGATTGATCATGTGTTCATCAATTCAACCACAATTAATTAATGAAAATTCATTGATAGGTTGCTTGTGATTATTTGATGGGCTACAATGCCTGCGGTAGGCATGGATGGATGGTTGAAAATCCATTGATTGGTTACTTGTGATAGTTTGATGGGCCACGATGCATGTGGTAGGCATGGATGGATGAGAGGACGACATAGATAGCCATTCACCAATGTCAACAGTCAAGGTGTGAATGATATAGTTAGGAGTCCAGGTCCTTTTGAGTATCTCACTCACTTTTCCTGTGAGAGGTGTGGAACTCTACAATGGAGCTCACCTATTGAATATTTGTATTGCTTAGAGTAAACGCCCTCCCCTCAAGTGGACTTCACCAAATTTTATTCCAATAGGGGGTTGGTCCCACTGTAAGATTGAAAAATATGGCAGGACCAACTCCTATTGGATTAAAACATGCAGAAGGCCAATGAAGGAGAGGGACTTCATTTTAGTGGCTTAGATTCTCAAAACGTAGGCCCCTGTATGGAGTTCCTCTCCTTTCATTTTAGCATGAGAAACACTCAAAGTTGAGTGAAACACTTTCCTTCTTTCTTGTTTTTGGCCTTTTGATATCTATATATCTAAAATATTAAAATGTCTGTTGGTTGATTAGTTGTGGTAGACTTTTTTACATTTTTGTTAGTGTCATTTTTACATATGATTTTATTTGGAGTAAATGATTATGTAATTTATGCTGAAATTTAAGAATGATGTGTTTTGATATTTCTGATTCAGACAATGTACTGATATTGATACATGAGAAATGTTCTCCTACCAGTCCAGCTCTGTGGGCCCACTTGGTCCCACCTTTGATCAGTGCCGGCCCTTTCACATTCTCATCTTCCCCATCATCTAGCACCAAGCCCAACTTTACTCTCATCAAACCTTATCTGTTGTTGGATTGAATCTCAATGAAATCTATGGTAAAAAAACCACTAAAGTTTAATGCTATTAAATCAAAGGCTACGATGATCTAATGGGGCTAGTTGAGCCTCATCCATAAGGAGACCTTTCCATGTACCCCACCTCCCACTGATCAAAAGGCATCTAAGTGGAGCAATATTCAGTCTGCTTGTAGGAGAACGGTCCTCATTGATAGACTACTAATGAGTTTGAACTCAAACATCCTAGGATGTGAATTGGATAAGCTGGTCCATGGACTAACCCAGTCCATTGCCAACTTGGTATAGCATTTGGAAACATTTTCTTTACAGTGAAGCATGTTTTTTCTTTCTCACCTGAATGATATGAAAGTAACCTTCAATGATTGCAGGATTTTACTTCTCTGGCATTTTGAATACACATTCTATAACAAAGGGGGAGGAGCTGTGGGATGTTGCAAAGAGGTGCCACATGGCCTTATCAAATGCCATCAAAAGCAACAAGCATTTCACAGATATGGGTGATCTTAACTTCCTCATGTGCAAGGCCATCGATAACCCAGGACTGACGCCATCTTCATCCCAGAGAACAGCATTCATGACCATGTTTGAGGACACAGTGATTGATGACTCTTCCAATTCACATGAAGAAGTTGGTTTGGAGGACTACATTGGGTGCTCATCTATTCATGGGGTTGGACCATCGGTTGCAGTGTTCGACACTGTCCGAAAGGGGCGGTTAGATTGCGCATTCGTGTATCCTTCCCCACTGCATTCGAGGAAACAAATGCAGGAACTGATCGACGACATGAAGAACATCCTTGTGGGAGGGGACTGAAGAAAACATGGGGGAGTGGCTGTTGACAGGTTTGCGTCCATATTTAAGAGTTGTTTGGCTCAGTTAAAGAAGCCCATTCATATTCAAGAACTCCTCAAAGAACCCATATGGTCGGTTTCTGTATCTATCCTGTACTGCTGGCCAGACCTGGAAGGAGTGTGGTAAGCAGGACACTGTTGATACAGCATCCATAAGGCCACTGATGAAAGCATGAATAACACGACAGAATAAAAAAAATTCAAAATTTGTTGCATGTATATTTATCCACAATGATCAATAGAAGGTTTGAAATTGAAAATAGGTGGCATCTTTGAAGAGCTCTTCATAGGCTTTGGCTTCATTTGCACCTGTTTTAGGCTGTGTTTTTCAGCTTCTAAGGTTGATCTTGGGTCTGATTTTCTGCTAACAATATGAGCTGGAATTGAGCTCCCTCTGGGGGATTTGAACATCTGTGTGCACCATACCATGGACAAAATACCATCCCAATCAAATCATCATAACCTTATCATTTAGGGCCCACAAGTTCAGTTCGTTCGAGTGGGGTGTGCAGTCGATTCAGCAGTCCAGTCCATTCGGATCTATCCAAATCCAGGGCCCATATGAAATTCAGGGGGGGTATGTGTGTGTCCCAGCTGTATGACCCACCAGTGGGCCCCACACATGCAAGCGGATGGGATTCCTTTGTCACCTCAAGCCGAGTAGAGGATTTCCCATATATATATATATATTAGGAATGTTCGTAGGCATCCTTCCCTCAGCATGGGGTGAGGGACAATAACGTCATCAGGTATAAAGGGTGCTTTTTTCATTAAAAAAAAGAGGATGAAAACAACAGAGCCTGGCCATTTTGAAATTCAAAATGATTCAAAATAAATGAAGCCTCCATTCCAAATCACACCCATTTTAACGAAATCAGACCCATTTTAACGAAAAAACTGAATACGAATGGGGCTGGAAATACACTTCTCATGTTGACGCGCATCTCATTAGAGAGAGACGCCAAGAGGGCTGGAAGCTCTTTTCTCGTTTGGACACATCTCATTAGAGAGAAACCGGCCAAAACTCTATTCTCCTTCCATCTCTAGATTTTATCTCCATCCAACATCTCATTTCAGCCTAAATGTGAGGGTCATCACCCCTTACTCTTACAGTATCACAAGAGTAACTTTCACAAGAGCATCTCCCATATATATATATATAAAGAGAGACACACACATACATACATGTGCATCCATCGCCCACCATAGGTTGATGGACACTTACATGGCTTTCCCCTTTTTTGTAAATGAACGTTCTTTTTCTGCATATTACCATATATGGCTTTTCCTCTTTTGCACATGAATATTTCTAATTATATAAGTGTCCGTCATCCTATAGTGAGGGATGGATGCACATGAATATTCTCACATATATATATATATATATATATGTGTGTGTGTGTGTGTGTGTGTGTGTGTTGGGAGATGCTCCTATGAGAGCATCTCTCACCTTACTATGAGAGATAAATGTGGGGGCCCACACATTTATGTTCTTGATATTGGATATGGATGTGAGGGCCCCTACCTTTTTCTCTCATAGTAAGGTGAGAGATGTTCTTATAGGAGCACCCCCCACATAAGCTTCCCTTACGGTCTTATGGTACAAGCCACCTCATGGAGCCCACTAAAGACCCCATAAATCATGGAACAAGGGGGGATCAAAGGATCCAAGTGGGGTCAATGTAGATATCAAATTTGAAGTCAATCTAATACGTCTAACCTAGTCATCCGTGGTCTCTAAGTTTAACGGATTTCTATAAAATAATAAAATTGACCTTCTATCCAACAGTTCACTTCAATTGAATCTATCAAGATCCGGTGGAACCTGTGTAAACAGGAGGGGTGGTTTTAAATGGTCTACTTGGATGGACCAGTAGGTGGCCCCATGAGGTGGCTTGTACCGTAAGACCGTAAGGGGAGCTTGTACATGAGCATTTCTCATATATACTGGCGAATTATCTCTGAAAGCAAATACAAGAGAAGGAACTTATACAATTTTCAATATTAGACACCAAAGACCTAAGACATTTCAAGATGTCATCGCTGTTGCACATATGGTTTATGGGATGACTTGTTCCATCCTTCTCATTATATTGAACTCCTGCAACATTGAGGTGGATCAAGACTGAATGTGTAGAAATTGGTTTTTTTCTATTTGCTGATGAAGGCATATAAATTCAAGTGAATTGCAGGCTTATAACGGTTGTCACAATGATTGAGTTAAAAAGACAGTTGCTTTCTGTGTTATTTTTCTCGCAAAATGTAAGCCCAAGAGGTAGTCCAACCCACGTGGTGGATTGCTTCACTAAACACCAGTGCATACTGGGTGGTTGAAAAAGAAAGCATCACATAGAGTCCATGCTAAAAAATAACCTTGGCTCAGTGACCATGATCATCGAATTTGTTGTCCAGATTTTTCATTTTTGTCACGCCCAATTACATACTGCGTCTGAATTGCATCTGATTCATTCTCAACTTACCACACTTCAGTTTGCAGCAAAAATGACATGTTTGAATAATATTGAAATACTCATTACAGTCCATAGGATAATGTAGATCAGGAAAAGAGACAGGTTTGAACTTTGATTAGTTCATATAGACGACGACACCCACGTCACTTGTCATGGAAATCCTTTTCCACTCAGTTAAAACGGGAATGGGGTTGGGCGCAGATGCAGATGCAGAAAAATGGGGAGGGGGATTTGCCACAGATCTCTGATTGGGATGGGCGATTAGAAGCAGAGAAGGGGTGAGGCGAGGATCCTTCGCAGCAGAGAGCTCGAGAGGGTTCTTTGCATCAGAGAAATCGAGAAGCTCCTTTGCAGCGAAGATAAGGGCGGGGAAACGCAGAGGAGATGGGGTTTAGGTGGGACGAAAAATGAGGGAGGTGAAGGGTGCGTCGAAAAAGACGTTTTAAGTTTCATTTCGGCGCCACACGTTCAAGTGGCACGCTTCAGCTTATATCCCCCATAAGCTGCATATATATAGGCAATATTCAAGTGAGGGATTCCCTCACCATGTGTGGTGAAGGACTTTCCTTTTTGGGGAGGTTTCAAGTACAAAAGGGCTTTTGTACTTGAAGGGAGTACACCCTTTTGTACTTGAAAACTCTCCAAAAATGGAGTCCCTCACCACACATGGTGAGGGAATCCTTCACTTGAATACTCATATATATATATATATATATATATATATACATATACATATATAGATATGCTCCCATGAGAGATATCTCTCACCTTAACCCTATGTTTTGGAAGGGGTGAAAATGGGGGGGAGGGAAAAAAGGGGGGGAAAGTGGGGGGGAAATGTTTTTGGAGAGTGTTTGGGAAAGGGGGGAGGGAAAATGGGGGGAGGGGTGCAAAAATTTCCCCAAAGGAGGGGAAAATGGGTAAAATTACTAAATTGCCCTTTATACTTTCAACGATAATTTTAAAGTTTTTACAAAAGTAAGGACAAAACAGTAATTTTCTCTCTATCTCACAAACAAGTAAAACCCTATTTTTTCACTTTTCTTCATCCTACTTTTTGACTTCCCAAACAAGAGGAGGTAAAATTAATTTCCCCTCCCATCCCCTTCATTTTCCTTTTCCCTCAAATTTTCCCTCCCCTCCCCTCTCCCCTCTCCCCTTCCCAAACGGAGGGTAAATGAGAGATTGGGTGGGGCCCTCACATCCAAATCCAATATCAACAACTTAAATGTGAAGGCCCTCACCCCTATCTTTCACATAAAGTGAGAGATATCTCTCATATGAGCATCTTTTATATATATATATGAGAGCTGCTCCCCTACACTGCAGCCATCCTTAATATCAGTTGTAGGTACACATGTGAACCATGAACCATGCCTTCACATGCCCTACACTGCTCCCCTCACATGCTTGCAGCTGATATTAAGGAGGGCTGCAGTGTAGGGGAGCAGCCCTCTATATATATATATATGGTGAAAGGGCTGTCTATGCTTAAAAAGGCTGAACTAGATAGCCTAACCATTGTATTTAATTCAAGGCTAAATATCTTGCAAATGGGCTGAGTTCTAATTTGTTCACATTCCCCTTTTAATTAATTAGATCTTGAATTTAGCCCTCATTACTGAACAGGTTGTGCTTGGGCAAGCTCTTTCTTCCATGCGTGGCTGTGTACACAGTCGTCCTTCTCTCATTTCTCGATGTATTATATACCTGAGAATGCGCATATATTGGCAGGTTGTTATAAATTGACTGATTTGTACTTTTTATATAGATGAGCCTTACCTTTGATTGTCCATGATTTCAAATATGCCCAATGAATGATCCAAATGCCCCTTTTCCTGTTCCTGCAAGGAATTTGGATGGGAAGCTGGTTTTATTGTAGGCACATTTTGGAAGGGTAGAAGAGTGAAGGGTTGAGGGTGGCAATCTACTTTTTCGATTTGATTTATAAGATATTATGGTGGGCAATCATTTCATATCAAATGCTGTATGTTATATGATCATTTTTTATTTCCACCTTTCATCCTTGATTCTTTAATTTTTTTTTTTTTTTGGGTACAAGATCAATTTATATGAAACCCTAAAACCTCGATTTGGAGAAGTGGGCATTAATCGAAGGAGTGAATTGGAACTCTTAAGTGATGGAATAACTCTCTATTGTCAGTGTAAAGTCCGAGCTTGCTCCCGAATAAACTCTTGTTTAAGCTTCTTGTAAACTGATTTTTTTTAAGAGAACATCAGATTGTATTAAGAATCATTAGAAATATCACATTCGATGATTACAAGATCATGAATAAATTGTTCTCTCCAAATATGATATGTCGGTTGGAGTAGAGGTTCAATATATTTGTATTCATCTTGACATGTTCAACTTGCCATGATTGAAAGGAGTTCAAAACTGATTTAGCCGAGTAAGTCAATTGTCCATAGCGGCTGGAATTCCTTTTTTCACACCTAAGTGCTTTGACAACTTCTAATAAATCACCTTCTAATATTAATCTTTGAATCTGCAAAGACTTAAAGAAATCTACAGCTCTATCCAGGCTGTCATAGCCTCAGCTATAGTCGGGTCACATATGTAAGGTTTTGCAACACTCTTGCATGTCATAACTGCACCCTTGAAGGTTGAGTGAAAACCCTTTAAAAATGAATTTATTCGTTTGAAACCAGATACCTCTACATACTAGGATACTGTAGTAACCAAAAGAAGAACTTTCAACGAGAACTAAAATATCCCCATCTGTGCATGTGAGCTTTTGAAGTTTCCTACTGCATTCCATCCAACAATCATTCGAAGATGGGCAATTCCATAGAATGTGAGTTATAGTTTCAACGTCCCTTTCACATATTTGACAAAGATTTTCTTCGGTAGGTAATAGATTGTTGCATGCTCTCCAAAGAAACATTTTGTGAGTTTTTGTAAGTTCCAGGAATTCTTACCCTCTAAATTTCTCTCCAAATCCCACAATGCAAAGAAGTTGTGCTTTTCCCAGTACGTTGGAAAATACTCCCGTTGATGTGCCAACCCAAGCCAACTTATCATCTTGTTGAGTTGGGCTGATAGGCAAGCTGTAGATTTTAACAGAATCATCCTTATTGAAAATCTCTTTTATCAAAGAAACTTCCCACCAATTTGTGCTGCCATCAATTAATTCCTTCACTTTTGCATATGTATCTAGTAGTTTGATAGGAGATTGAATAACATAAGTAGATGGTGATAAAAAGTCATTTATCCTTCCATATGCGAATCAAAGCTCCATTCCCAACTCTCCAAACCAATCATTCCTTCAGCAAGTTTTGGGCATTCATTATACTCCAAGCATAA
The DNA here is from genome assembly GCA_038049695.1 of Cinnamomum chago. Classification (NCBI taxonomy): domain Eukaryota; kingdom Viridiplantae; phylum Streptophyta; class Magnoliopsida; order Laurales; family Lauraceae; genus Cinnamomum; species Cinnamomum chago. Next base: position 33,380,308 of record CP142462.1, on the reverse strand, counting down.
GAAGGGTTATACCCGATTTTAGCTTCCAATAAAGTTGAAAGAAGGGCTGGTTTTCGTGACTTGGAAAGCTTCAATAAAGCCCTGTTGGCCAAACAAGGTTGGAGGTTATTCCAAAATCCCAATTCTTTGATGGCACGTAAACTGATTTGAGCTATTATGAATTGTTGCTTTCTTTGTGGGTGTGGTCACTTCAGTGCTCTTTCTTTTCCTCTTTTATCTTTAATGAAACCACAAGTGCCTTTGGAAAGGCAAAAAAGGTAGGGAGGGGGCGCGGGGGGGGGGGGGGGGGGGGGGGGGGGGGCTTTGGTTGAAGGTCCCTCAAAGTGTCACTTTAAGGCAAACAATTCAAAAAAAAATAGTCATGCAGCCAAATGTCCCTCTCACACTTTCTCATACCTGAAATGTCCGATTAGCCATTTCTTTAAATCATATTCCATGATTGGTAGGATATCCCATTAATAATGGTCAACTATCCTTTAATTGACCACGATTAATGGAATCCTATTAATGAGATTTTCAAATAAATTCTACAAACACACAAATAAATTTTAAAATAACGCAAATAAATTTCAAAAAACGCAATAAATTAAAAAAAGCAATAAATTTTAAAATAACGCAGATAAATTTAAAAAGATGTAAATAAATTTAAAAAGATCTAAATAAATTTCAGAAAATGTAAATAAATTTCAAACAATCTAAAGAAAATTCAAAAAATGTAAATAAATTTAAAAAGCTGCAAATTAATTTCATAAGACACAAAGAAAATTCAAAAACGCAAACACATTTGCCAAAACTAAGAGAAATCAATTTTCCAAATTTTTGAAAATTTTACCAAAAACTCAAGTATTTTTTCCAAAACTTAGTTAAATTTATTTCAAAAAATGCAAATAAATTTCAAAAAATGTAAATAAATTTCAAAAGACGTAAATAAAATTAGAAAATGAAAATAAATTAAAAAAAACGCAAATACATTTGCCAAAACTAAGTAAACCAATTTTTCAATTTTCAATTTTTTCTTCCAAAAACTCAAATATTTTTGTCAAAACTCAGTTAAATTTATTTCAAAAATAAATAAATAAATTTTAAAATGCACAAATAAAATTCAAAAATACAAATAGATCTAAGAAAATACAAATAAATTTTCCAAAAACACAGAAAGATTCGTTCAAAAACTCAGTTAAAACTTTCAAAATGGAGATAAATTTGTCAGAAACTCAGCTATATTTTTTCAAAAACTGAAATAAAGTTTCCAAAAACTAAGATAAATTTGTTCAGAAAGCAGATAAATTTGTTCCAAAACTCAGATAAATAGCTAAAAACTCAGATAGATTTGTTTGGAATTTAAATAAATTTGTTTCAGAACTCAGATAAATTTGAGCAAAGCTCAAATAAATTTGACAAAAAAAAAAAAAAAGTCAAATAAATTTGACAGAAACTCATATAAATCTGTCAAAAACTCAAATAAATTTGACAAATGACGTGGGCCCTGGCTGGCTGCTAGTTAATGCTGAACTGGGCTTCTTGCTACGGACGGGTTAGAACTGACCCGAACTTAACCCTGGCTTGGAAATTGACCCAACTGGGTCTTATCTTCTTCCTCGACAGGCTCTGTTTCTGCAACAGAACCATGGACACTGCAGCGCCTTGCTGCTTCTTCTCCGGCGACAGGCAAACTCTGACAACCGTGGCCTACGTCGTCCAATGATGACAGTGGCGTGAAGGCAGCCTTCTCTAGTGATCAATTTACAAAGAGATCTATTCTTTGCACCTTGTCTCTTCTGGCGATGGCTCATGCGATGAGAACCCAACAAGACACGAACATCCCATTTTTTTTTTCAGGAGTCAAAAGACCTTTTGTCTTTTCTTAAGACTTCTCCACTACTTGTTTCTATCAAATGAACAAGGTGCATTGTGGATCTTTAATGGGCATGAAACAAGAGATGTCCAGTAGCCCTGGAAACTCCTCGTGACTTAATCTCGTCAATCTTTGTCGGCGCAGGATTGCCCAAGCCCAAGGAAGGAGAATACAAGATTTGAAATTTTAAATTTTAAAATTTTATGCCAAAAACGGTTGAAAGGGAAAATTTGTCCTGAAATATGTGATCATTTGGATATAGGGACCTCTGGCTGCAAATAGTCTAGCTGAGTGGACCTGAGCCCTTAAACAGATTTTGCCTGGACTGGAAGCTGAATACATTCGACTTTAGGGATCTTTTGCTAATTTTCTCAAAAAAGAATTATGATGGGAAGCAAAAAGACGTGGCGGCGGAATTTCATACTTTTGGAGGACCCAAGTCCAAGTGCATGACTATTTTTATTGCATCCTTAGGGCTGTTTGGGGGCTTTACTAATGGGAGTTGAGTGAATAAAGATTATTTTGAAGAAAGAATAAAATATGAGTGGGTTATGATGATAATTTATTTTTAGTTGTTTATTATGGAATCTTTTTGACGTTTTGTATTAATTGTGGAGTTTTTTGGTCTTTTAGTAGAGAAATGAGGTTACTTTTTTTTTTTTTTGAAAAATATGGTGGGAAATTTGACTCTATTAGTAGAGTTGCCAAACAAGCCGTCAAGGTGGTGGACCGAGCTACTTGTGCATGTTCACAAGTTCTGTAGTTGGATGGATTATTATTATTATTATTATTATTATTTTTTGAAATCGCAGAATAATATAGAAGAGAATTGTTAGCAGTAGCACACTTGTGTTTCCTTGGTTTTTTTTTTTTCCATCCCAGAAAGAATTTTAGAAATTATTATGATATGATAATCTTCTCCAAAGTTCCTCAATTTACTGCTTTGAAGTTTCGATCTGCTTCATTCACCTACCTGTGCATTAGAATTCAGTACTGTTACGCTTGGAAGGCCAGACATTCTTCTAGTCTTGACTCAATCTCTTGGCACTAATTGAAGGTGGTGGGTTCTGGTTGCCTATCAAAATAGGCAAAAGTTACCAGTTGGAAATGTGGCGCCTTTTAGAAGTGGGGGAGTGCGGGGAGGGGAGGTGTGGCGGTTTAATTTCAGTAAAATGGGCATTGAATTCTGTAAGGCCAGTGGACCCAGCAAGATATAGTTTGTACCAATTAGAATTTTGTCTATTTTATCTTTTTAGCGTGCGTATGCTTTTTTGAATGGGCTTGAATGGAATGAAGCATCTTGAGAAGAGCCTGTTCCTAGGTATCAGAGAATATAGCCCAATTGAAACAAGGAGATTTGACATATTAATTTCCCTTAAATCTTGTTCCTTCAATTTCATGACTAAAAATCTACTAATGTCACTCTGGTCTGCAATTTTTTCTTTACTTTTCTGCCCTGGATCCGAATGTAAAAAGTTTAAAAACCTATGATATCATGGGACCCAGGTCTAGATAAGAAGATGGTCTAGACTTTTTTATGTACGTTTTTTTTTTTTTTTTTTTTTTTTTCACTTTCTACATTTGGATCCCAAATTGGGGAAGCAAGGTTTAAGGGGGATTAATATGTCAAATCCCCTTGAAACATTGAAAGAAGCGGCAAAGTTTTTTAGTATCTCTTTGGATGGCCGAGCAAGTTTTCCTCAATAATTTATGGCTATTTGTTTGCATTAAAATTCATAGGACTCATACCATTAGTTAAAATTAAAGATTAAAGACGATTTTAAAGAATGAGTATCAATGAACTTTTCTCTTAGAGCATGTTTGGCAACAGGCGAGGAATCTATAGATTTGATTATTTTTCACTATCACTAGAATAAGGGTTCGTTGCTGGGGATTTGTATATTTGAGGATGTCACATTGATATTGGTGTGTATCGATGCATATAACTGAGAGAAATATGGTTTGGCGTGGAATTCCTTTTAAGTGAGGATTTTCAAATCTCATGGGGGGTGGTCAGATTTGAAAATCTTAACAAATAAAGATTTTCATTCATCCAAATCCTTAGAAAATTATAATTGCCAAACATGAATTTACCACACCTTCAGGGAAATCGAAAATATTTTCCCTAAATATTTGGTCGCCAAACGTGACCTTAGGAAAATATAATAAAAACAAGATGGGAAATGAACTACCAGTCATCACCGTAGTAGTTCATTTCTCATCTTCTTTTGATTCTATTTCCCTAAAATGAAAGGTTATGTGATGCTCATTTTTTAAAACTTCACATTTGATCTTCATTTTTAACCACTTATAGTATGAATTCTATGTATTATTTTACCAAATTTTTTCCCTATGTATTATAATGGCACACTTAAAAAATGAGATTCATCATGTAAGGAATGACTGGCAAAAAAATTCTATTATAGATAATTTTGTTGTCCTGGTAAGGCCAGTTTATTAGAAATAGATAATTTGTCATCTGATCATAATATTTCCTTGGGGACTTGAGGGATATTGACCGTCCTAAAACAAGGTTGCAAATATAAATTATTCGCCGCTACTATCTCTACTTACAAAAAGCAAAGATGTTAACCGAGTATCGTATCCACTGGGACAAAAAGGCTAAGTTGTGTTGTTTCCTAAATTCCTAAACTAATCCTAATAGAAAACAAAGTTCTGATTCTTAAACTAATCCTATTAGAAAACGAAGTATTGGTTTGATTGATTGTAATTCCTAAATTAACAAATTAAAAGACAAGGTTTTGATCTAATCAGAGAAAAGTCTTAGGGTGTGAATCCATCGTAGCCTCGTGCAATGGCGAATATAGATCTAGGGTTTCACTATTAAAGCTTTCAAGACCCGTTCTGGTTACAAACCTTCACAGAGTCAACAAATAAGGGGTGCGGGTTTAGATCTGAGCATAACCTATCTCTAAGGCATAGATTATCCCAGTTTTAACTCCACACACATTCAAGCACCATATTATATGACTTGGTACTCCAAACTACAAGAATAAAATACCAAAAAGAGATCTTGCATTATTAAAAGAATCCAACAAGGGATAACATCAATGTCATATAATCAAAGCATTGAAAATAAAACCCTAGAGCCTATACATCACAATAAACACGAAACTAGGGCTTCATCACAACCCTAAGATGGAGATTTAGTTACTCATGGAGGACGATTGGCGAAGAATCCCTGGCAAAATCCCCATTGACGCTCTTCCCAAGCTCCCAGAAAGCCTCCAGAACTTCTCTCTTGATGTTGAATGCCTCTAAAACGAGATTAGGGCTTTTATTTATAGATTTTTAGCCTAAAAACCTCATCAAAACACGCAGGGGTGGTGTCTCCAGCCGCCAGGAATAATTTTATCCTGGACGCCTCTGTGACCCGGCGTCCGGACGCCCGGACCCAATAGGCTCAGGTAGATTGGAATTTTGGCATTTTTTTTCCGATTTGTTCTGTTTTGCACCAATTTCTTCCCAATGCTCCTAGGAACCTGTAAACATGAAAATAACATAATTAGACTAATTAAACTCATCGGAGTGTATATCAAAGTCTAAACTGAGGGGCCTAAATGGTACATTTTAGGCTCTCATCACACCCTCCCCCCCAACTTACACTTTGCTAGACCTCGAGCAAAGCTAAAACAAAAAGAAAGACTCACTAAGGCCACTTTCGTAGGGAGCACAGCTGCACTTAGCATGTGCATCAAGCCTTTAAACCTCTAAGTTCCCCCTAGAGGATGAATTATAGTCTTGTGAGGGTTTGCAGTGAATCTACCGACAAAATTCCTAAAATATAAAAGAAAAACAGGGAGTATTTTCCACAAAAGGTATCTACGAACACCGGATATTCCTGATTACTGGGTTTTCAATACACATCTCAAATGTGGTTTACAAATCCTATCTTTTGGTCAGAAATCATCAAAATCATGCTGGAAAAATTGATCGTGCATGGTGGAAATTGCGTATATGTATAGACACAGTAGAGCATAAAACGATCCACTAAAAATTTCCGTGAAAACACACATTTTTCTTTCAAAATTCTGGACCATCTAACCTCAGTAAAAGTTAACATGATTCCTTTCAAGGCATTTGTGGTGGCTTTCACATTATTGTTTTTCAAAGGACGTGACAACACTATTTTGATCTTTCCTTTTTTTACACTAAAGAAATGACTGTGCAATGCCTAGGTCCCTTAAGCTTTCTAATTAACCAATGTAACGAGCATTCAGCCAATGACTCCCAAAACAGATGTCTTTAGGGCACTAGGTATGGCAATACCCCTATGGGCTTGCTGGCTCGGGTTAAAAAGGCTACGAACCCAAACTAGTCACAAAACTTTTTTTTTAATACGGTCCCTAACAATAGGTAGCCCTTTCCATATGCCCGAATTAAGTATAATCGAGGGTCGGTTTTCCATCATAATTGTCCTGAAGTTTTCACTAGTATGGAAATCACAGTTTCGCATTTCAAATTTTCTACATAATACGTGTTAAGTGAGAGATCAAGATCAATAATTCAACAATTTCTCAAAAACTTTTTCCTAAAACAAGATAGTGAGCCCTTTTTTTTCACAAAAAATTCCAAAAATCAGGGTATCTTCGTTTCATAAAAACCCGGTTAGAAATCTTTTTTTTTAAATTAAATTAAAACTAAAGGAAAAGACTACAAGTAAAAGAACAAAAAATTGCTAAAGACTACCCCTAGACTACCCCAAAGGTTAATACCCCACCCCCCAACTCAGCCTAACATTGTCCACAATGTGAAGCACAAAATAAAATATGAAGGACAAGGAGAGTAAAGGAAAAGGAGGGATATCACCTGGGTACCGCTTAACAAAAAGTGGAATGGAGGAAAACGGGGACACCCCCCCCCCCCAACTCAGACCAAAGTACCTGCGGAATGTTAGCGGCAAGCACAACAAACAAAAATAGCGAAAATCTACGAAGTACAAACCAAACTTGCAAAAAGACATGACTTAGCATTTCCTTCACGTCTACCTCCAGGTTAAGAACTAAAAACCTCTGCATATCCCAAGAATGTATAAAATCAGCAATGTAAGGAAGACGGGATATGCAAATGGAGGAATCAATATCTTTCAACTCAGCAACTAAACAGCCAAGTGCAATCTTGTGTATGTCCAACACATTCAAAGTTTGAGCTTCTGGACCGTCAGACAGATTAGGAGCAATGACAGCCGGCAAAGTATCATCAGGGTGAAAAGACGAGCTCATCAACAACATCGACTGCAAAGCAGTCATCCGAGTCTGGAGGTTGATGAGAGGTCCTAAAAGCATTCAACCTCACTTTCATATTCCCGAAGGAAACATCCAAAACTGCGGTGCGACAATTAATGTTCGCATTGGCCGTGGCCAGAAAGGGCCGTTCAAGAATGATAGTAGTGTGCTTCCGTGAATTCTGCACTGGTTCAGTGTCAAGGACGATGAAATCGACAGGGAAAAAGAACTTGTCGACCATGACCAGAACATCCTCAATTATTCCCCGGGGTACCCTGACATATCTATTAGCAAGTTGCAAGGTAACCGGAGTGCGTTTCAAGTCCCGTAGCCCAATCTGTTCATACACCGAGTAAGGCAAGAGATTGACACTTGCTCCCAGATCCAACAATGCATGATCAATAACGTGACTGTCAATTGTGCAAGTAACAGTGGGAATGCCAGGATCTTTCAGCTTGAGAGGAGTGTCATTATGGAGAATTGAGCTCACTTGCTCGGTGAGTAAAACCTTCTTTGGCACATGAGATTTAGATTTTCACTTTTGAGTTCACAAATCTTTCAAAAATTTAGCATAAGAGGGGACCTGCTTGATAGCATCTAGCAAAGGTAGGTTAATTTTTACTTGCTTAAACACCTCTAACATCTCATCCATGGTCGCTTTCTTTTTACTAAAGGGAGAGGGTGTGTCAAGACAAGTGGGAAAAGGGGCTTTAGGCACATATGGGGGTGCCATAGCCTGGTTAGATGAAAAACTGGGAGCAGTTACCTCATGTCCCTTAGAAACCATTTCAGCCCGAGAGCTCTTGGGATTGGTTGTGGGCTCTTTCACACCTTGCTTAGGCTCCTCATGCCTAGTCTCAACCTCACGCCCATTCCGTAATGCGACAACCATTTTCGCTTGCTCATGATAGTTATCATTATGTTACGAGCCACTACCCACCTCAAACGAATTCTTAGGGTTAACCGTGGGTTGGCTAGGCAAGCGTCCCTCCTCTCTTCTGTTAAGAGTATTAGCTATTTGCCCAATCTGGACCTCTAGCTTGGCTATAGATTGGGAGTGGGAATGGACCAGCTGAGTGGTTGCTTTGAGCTCTTTGAGCTCTTGCAGCACTGTCTCCCCAAATGATGGATTTCTTTATGGTTGAGGGTTGGGTTGCTGGTAGGATTGTTGGGAACGATAGGCCGCAGGATTGAAAGGAAAATTAGGCCCATTTTTTCGGTTGAGAGAATGAAGTGCCCTGACCAGGTGACTTCCATGAAAAGTTGGGGTGATTGCGCCATCCCGGGTTAAAGTATTCGAAAATGGATCATTACCCGGTTTGGAGAACCCTTGTGCAGCATTCACTTGCTCTTACACAAATTCAAGAAACTGAGAGGCTGCAGGACAATTGCTCACAAAATAAGCCGGACTAGAGCACAAAGCACAACCACCTTGAGAGGGTGGGGATTGGAGAGTTTGACCCACAAATAATAGCTGATCCAATTTTTGGGTCAAGGCAGCCACTTGAGTGGTGAGTTCATTAGAGGGTTGAATTTCAAAAACACCTCTAGGTTTTTGCAAGTTAGAGGCTGCCGGCCTCTCCAATCTAGCAGTGGATGCATGGTGTTGGAAGGTCTCGCTCATATTCTCGAAGAGCTCTCGTGCCTCATCCTCATTTTTCAGCATAATTGATCCCCCACTGGCGGTGACTACTATGTTTCGCCATTCATGAGACAATCCATCATAAAAGAGTTGCACCAATTGCCACTTGGCAATTTGGTGATGATGACACTTTCTAATGAGATCCTTAAATCTATCCCACGCCTCATCAAAATTGTTCATTATCAAACCTCATGAAACTTTAGGATTCTCTATGTTAGAATCAATATCCTGCAGTAAGAATAGTAGATGTGTGAGAAAAGATGATAAAGTAAAAAAAAAAAAAAAAGAAATTGAAAAAGCTAAACTAATGTTAGAATTAAAAGAAACAAACAACAGTGCAAATTGTCCCCGGCAACGGCGCCAAAATTTGACTGTCCTAAAACAGGGTTGCAAATATAAATTATTCCCCGCTACTATCTCTACTTACAAAAAGCAAAGATGTTAACCTAGTATCCTATCCACTGGGAATAAAAGCCCAAGTTGTGTTGTTTCCTAAATTCCTAAACTAATTCTAATAGAAAACAAAGTTCTGATTCTTAAACTAATCCTATTAGAAAACGAAGTTTGGTTTGATTGGTTGTAATTCCTAAATTAAAAAGTTAAAAGACAAGGTTTTGATCTAATCAGAGAAAAGTCTTAGGGTGTGAATCCACCGTAGCCTCGTGCAATAGTGAATATAAATCTAGGGTTTCACTGTTAATGCTTTCAAGACCCATTCTGGTTACAAACCTTCACAGAGTCAACAAATAAGGGGTGCGGGTTTAGATCTGAGCATAACCTATCTCTAAGGCATAGATTATCTTAGTTTTAACTCCACACACATTCAAGCACCATATTATATGACTTGGTACTCCAAACTACAAGAATAAAATACCAAAAAGAGATCTTGTATTAATAAAAGAATCCAACAATGGATAACATCAATGTCATATAATCAAAGCATTGAAAATAAAACCCTAGAGCCTATACATCACAATAAACACGAAACTAGGGCTTCATCACAACCCTAAGATGGAGATTTAGTTACTCATGGAGGACGATTGGCGAAGAATCCCTAGCGAAATCCCCATTGACGCTCTTCCCAAGCTCCCAGAAAGCCTCCAGAACTTCTCTCTTGATGTTGAATGCCTCTAAAACGAGATTAGGACTTTTATTTATAGATTTTTGGCCTAAAAACCTCATCAAAACGCGCAAGGGCTGTGTCTCCAGCCGCCAGGAATAATTTTATCCTAGACGCCTCTGTGACTGGTCGTCCGGATGCCCGGAGCCAGTAGGCTCAGGTAGATTGGAATTTTGCATTTTTTTCCGATTTGTTCTGTTTTGCACCAATTTCTTCCCAATGCTCCTAGGAACCTGTAAACATGAAAATAACATAATTAGACTAATTAAACTCGTCAGAGTGTATATCAAAGTCTAAATTGAGGGGCCTAAATGGTACATTTTAGGCTCTCATCAGATATGGAGTCCTTACTACACAGCTGATGCAACTGAGGTTGTTGCTATATTTTTCATTTCAAAGTGTTTCCCCATGCTGCATTAAAAAAAAATTAAAACCCCTTCAGTGGCTTTTAAATGATCAATTTTAAACTACAATACTTTTTATCCTTCCTAGTGGTGTACAGTGCCATCTTACGGATAATATGGATGATGATAGAATAAACATATAATATGACGATAGAGTAATGGAGTTGAATCCATGTGTTGGTGTGAAAACCTAGTCCTTCTCATTTTGAGCAGAACAAATGTTCAGTTTCTTTAATTCACCAGTTAATGAAAAGGGATGTTGAACTAATAAATTAAACTTAGGAGCTAAAAGGAGACATCTGGAGCAATTAATTGTAGTAATTGGATCAATCAATATTTCCGGTTTATTAGATGCTATCACACTTAAAATTATACTCAATTTGATGGAATTGTTTGGCCTGTTTGTTTACCTGTGTCTGTGTGGAAGCGGAAAGATAATAAAGTGGATGTGAAATAATGAGAAAAAGTAAAGAATAAAATATGTTTAAAAGGGGATTTGCTCATATGGTAACCTTTAGCCTTCAATAACCTTACCTGGTGACTAAGTTGTTATATTTCCCACATGTTCTTCACCGTACAGGAACAAAAAAAAACTGTCCATATTTATACTATTTTGCAATTTTTCTGATTTATGAGAAATCGCACAAGAATTTCTTTTTAGTAGGGTTAAAAAAGGAATATATCTATGCGATATCGCATAATTTATAATTTTATTTGATATTACACGGTCAAGAACTTTTAGTCCACAAAAACTATACAAGTACGTGTGGGAAATATGACAACTTTCATCACCATATAGGGTTATTGATGGCTAATACAATCAAATCCCCATATTAAAATTAAAAACACTTTTTTCTCAAAAGTTTAGTATTGCTTATCACAATCAGTTGTAGTAAAACGAGAGGTCACGATCCCCAAGAGGTAGCTTAGTTGGTCTATGACCACGGTTTGCACCCGAAAGTTGTGGTTTGAAATTGCACTACCACACTAGGGCTAGAGAGGAGTTTACCCGATTTCCCTCTAGGCCCGGCGGGATTAGTTAAGTCCAAAGGGTTGGGAACCTTCCAATAGCCAAAAAATAAAGGTCACAGGAGGAGCAAAAAGGCAATAGGCGTCACATCTAACTTCTTCACTCCACTTATTCCATCCAAATAGGCTATAGTAAAAAAATAAAAAAATGTTACATCAGTTGTTTACTTCTCCACAACATTTTTTTATATCTAAATAGGATGAAATAAAAATGTTGCGTCAGATGCGTACATACTCCGTCTGTACTATTCCTTTTGCTAAACAAACATGCATGGAAATCTCACATAATTTCTCAACAAGGGTTATTTGTGAGGGAAAGAGTTGAGTGCTACAACCTAGATGACTAGAGTTGAGCTAGTAGTTAAAGTATCACTAGTAGGCATGTCAATGGGTCGAGCCGTGCATGGGCTTTGGCTGCCCAATCCCGTCCTAAATATTGGGCAGGCCTATCGGGGGTTGTTCAATCCAGACCCTAAATTGAACTGGCATATTTCAAATTTCCTCCCATGCGGGCCCGGGCCAGGCTAGGGCTTAGCACAATCTTGAATAGCTAAACATTCGCTTGAATAGAAGTTAAACTTTGAAATTGATCTAAAGCATGACTAGAATGGAACCGCAGATCTGAGTGGTTTTTCTTGTAGGGTCTCACCATTAATTGTCTTTGAACGCTACTTTGCATGAGAGGATTAAAAAAAAAGAAAAAGAAAAAGAAAAAATCCAAATCCTCAGCCCCCCTTTTTCTTCTTCAACCATTGCAAAATAGGACTAACTCAATTCCACAAAGTAAATCAATTAACTCTATGATGTCTGATTGGAGTTTTCGTTCAAACTGATTCAAGCTCACCCAACATTGTAATCTGTTAATGTGTGGGACATTTTCCTAATACCGAGATTATCCTAGATTCAGAAAGAGTACCGGCTAGGCATATCTTGGTCTCGGTTTTATCCATCTCGGCAATAGTGCCAAAATGCTTCCATGCCGAGGTCACACCCGACCTCGGCATTATCTTCAATTCGGTTCGGTTAACCGAGACGGGCACTGACTCTTAGTCAACTGTGACTGTCCTCTCATAGAGACTCAACTACCTTACAGAACGTGTTGAGTAGTGATGACAGGCATCGGATAGAGATAAAAGGTTATCATTGCCCGGTGGCTACATCTACATCGAGATAATGTCTGATGGGACTCTACCTCTAAGGTCAACCAAGGTAAGGTCCGATGAGACTCTACTCCCAAGACATCAGGGTAAGGTCCGATGGGACTTGCCTCCAAATGTCAACTCTTGGCCTATATATACACAAGGAGCAAATCCAGAAGAGGTACGCAGACACATAAGCATACACATATGCACACCCATACTCTAAGTTCTTCCTTCTTCTTTACTCACCCAACCTTTGTCTAGTTGTTGAACTAACTCAGGCATCGGAGTACCTTTGGCTGATTGTAGCCAGGGTCTCTGACCTTTGTTTCTCCTTCCCTTTGAGGTCTCATGCATTTGATCTCTTCTAAGAAGTTCTATATCCATATAAACAAGCCCTTAAATATTTAGGCATGTACAATTGGCGTCGTCTGTGGGAAAGATCAAACTAAATTCACAAATGTCATGCCTTTGAAAACCAAAAATGGCGAAGGACCATCAAAGACCCCGTCACTACCACCAGTATTACCAAAGCCATTGCCGTCGGCCCTTCGCCAAAGGAGAACCGGGGCAAGATCTGGTGCAGTGAGCGTGGAAGGACCTGTGACTCAGTCAGGTTCATCGTCAAAAGGGGTGACAGCACCTTCCCGACGAGATAACTCTATGCTGGAACATTCTTGGCAATGTGATCCTCCGTTGCAGCGTCCCCGACGAGACAAATCCTATTGCCAGGTCGATGCTGACGACGACAACGGCCCACTCCTCGTAGATATCAAGGCCCAAAACCTTGTTATCCAAGAGTAAGGTGAGTTGATTCGTCAACTCCAGCAACAAATATGGGAGAAGACGAAGGCCCCGGCTATGCCCCCTAGACGCAGCCAAGCTCCTTCGGTCGATTAGGATTTACGGCAAATCTTGGATAACAAGAGGCGGACCGAGCTTACGACGAGGGCTCAAGTAGCAGCCACTCGAACGAGGACTCAAAAAGACAAAGACCGGAGGACAATGATGACCTGAGAGAATGGCTGGACCGACAAGTCAAAGAAATAGTTCAGTGGAACATGGAGGTGGTCGGTTTCACCCGAGACCGGCTAAATGCTTACGACGATAAGGATCTCGGCACATCTCCTTTCTCTCAGGAAATAAGGGACTTTTTTCTCCCTGAGAAGTCCAGTGTCCCGATGTTTGTTCTTTACGATGGAACCTCGGACCCAGCAGCACATCTACGCCACTTTACTCAGAGAATGTCAGTTTGAGGTGATATAGATCACCTAAACTGCAAAGTATTCTCCTCCAATCTAGGGGGCCTTCCCCTAAAGTGGTTCTGTACACTTCCAAAGGGATCAATTTCGAGCTGGTGGCAGTTGCGGAATTCCTTCGTGGAGAAATTCCAAGCTCATAGGGTCATCCCCAAGACGGATGATGACCTAATGGCGATCAGGATAAGGTGGATTGAAAATATCACTTAGTTTTCCAAAAGGTTATGGATTGTATATAGCCGGATCAAGGACACCACTATAGGGTGGCCATCAAGTCCTTCAAACAAGCTCTACTGCCAGGCAATGAGCTTCGAAAGGACTTGGTTCGATTCCTTGTGGTCACGGTGAAGGCACTGATAGCCAGGGTGAACCAGTTTATTGAGCAAGAAGAAGACGAGGCCCGAGCTCAAAAAAGCTTTGGCCTCTGGCAGGAAGACAGACCCCCCAAGAGAGACAAGAAATTGTCTCAGAGGGAGGAGATGGACCGAAACAAGACATCGACAAGTTCAGCGATGGCCTCGACTCCTACCTCAGGGGGCAGCAAGAAGTCCAAGCCAATTGTCGCCTCCTACAAGGCTGTGAACACGATCTTCAAGGAGCCAATCTATAAACTCCTCAGCAGGATCAAGACACAGTCGTTCTTCAAGTGGCCGCAACCAATGAAGGGTGACCCTTCCGCCCGAGATTAGAACAAGTTCTGTGCCTATCACAAGCAAAATGAGCACAGGACCGAAGACTACATGGCCTTTAAGTCACACCTTGAAAAGCTCGTCAAAGTCGAGCACTTGAAGGACTACATTAAAGAAGAAGGCAGAAATAACAACCGAACTCAGCGCCGAAATGATGATGATCAGGGCAGCAATGAGCCGGAGGGCATCATCAATGTCATTCACCTAGCTCCCAAGCCAAAGGGGAGCAATCAAGCTCGTGCCGAGGCAAGGAAGGCTTCACACAGCAAACAGGTGATGACAGTCGAGCTAGGACCAGTTGCTAAGAAAGCTTGGAAAGAGAGGCCCAAGATTTGGTTTTTAGATAAGGACCTAGATGGTGTCCAGCTCCCCCCACAATGATCCAATGATTGTGACCCTGAAGTTAAAGAACTCCAAGGTACAGAGGATTCTTGTGGATTCCGTGAGCTCACCAGAGATCCTCTACTTTGACTGCTTCAAGAAGATGGGTCTCAAAGAGGACTTGCAGGAAGCACGCACTCCCTTAGTGGGTTTTAACTCAAAGCCGGTATACCCCAAGGGAAGAATCTCCCTAAAAGTCCAAGTTAAAGGCGCCCTATGCTAGCTGACTTTCTTGTGGTAGATGTACCATCCCCATACAATACAATAATGTGGGAGAACCTGGCTGCATAACATGGAGGCAGTACCTTCCCCTCATCACCAAAAACTCAAGTTCCCATTAGAGAACGAGAACGGCATAGTCGAGGTGATCACAGTCAGAGGTGACCAGCACATGGCCAAGCAATGCTTGATAGCCGTGGTGCCTGGTGAAGCAGAGCCAACGCATGTGCACATGGCCGAGCTGGAGAGGGAAGCTGAACTTGAAGACGTCGGCCGAGCCCCATACCAAAAGAGCGTTGAAGATCTGACTAAGATCAGGATCGATCCCAATGATCCTGAAAGATATTTTCTGCTCGGAAGCCAACTCCCCGAACCTGAGAGGTCCGAGCTCTTAAACTTCTCGTTACAGAACAAGAAAGTTTTCGCTTGGACCCCTTATGAAATGTCTGGCGTCAATCCTGAGATCATGTGCCACAAGTTGAATGCGGACTCGAAGCACAAGCCTGTGGTCCAGAAGGCTCGTAGAACAAGAATCCCACAAAACGAAGCCGTGATTGAGGAGGTTCAGAAGCTACTAGATGCCAAGGCGATCAGGGAGGTTCACTACCCGGATTGGTTGGCCAATACGGTGGTGGTCAAGAAAAAGAATGGAAAGTGGAGGGTCTGTGTCGACTTCACCGACCTCAACAAAGCATACCCCAAGGACAACTTTCCATTCCCAAAGACCGACCAGATGATCGACAGGGTGTTTTAGAAGCTGAAAGGTGCAAGGTCACCCTTTTTCATCAACCTGCTACTTCACTTTCCCAAATTGAATTGCTTGATTAAAACTGAAGTTTTCTATTGCCTTTCCCAGTTTACCCAAATTCACAATTCTAGTCATCAAACAAAATTCAAAATCAAACAAACAAAACTCCTCATTTCTGCAATTTCCATGAATCCATCTTTACCAAAAGCTTGGAGTCATCAACCAATCATTTGCCGGCATAAACAATGGTGCCACAAAATAATAACTTATTAATAAAAGCGCTTCTCAGTACTGGACATGTACACTGAAAGGTTAAAAAATAACCCACAACCATAACCCAACAAAACACAAACATAAAAAAGTAGAAGGCCTAGACACCAAAACATTGAAAACAATCAGCGACAAATAGGGACTAAACAAAGCATAAAGGGGGCTTAGTGCTTACAGATGACCCACCAGATTATATACTTTTATTTTCCTTGATGAATTTGTGCACTGTCATCGCAACAACCACTATACTTCTTTGTAATAAGGAGTGGTTACAAAGCCATTTGTTTAAAAATGAAAGAAAATGCCTTTAATGCCCCTACTCTCTAAACGATATACATAATCAGAGGAAAACAAGTTTCTATATTTGAGACAACTCTATGTATACAAGTGGGTGACCATTAAGAATGTCATGGACAAAAACATGCAACGAAAGAATTTTAGTACTGCCCTGGACAAAGCATAAAGGGGGCTTAGTGCATACAGATGACCCACCAGAATATACACTTTCTTTCCTGATGAATTTGTGCACTGCCATCGCAGCAACCACTGTACTTCTTTGTAATAAGGAGTGGTTACAGAGCCATTTGTTTAAAAATGAAAGAAAATGCCTTTAATGCCCCATCTCTCTAAATGATATACATAATTAGAGGAAAAAAAGTTTTTGTATTTGAGACAACTCACCATTAAGAATGTCATGCAAAAAAACATGTAACGAAAGAATTTTAGTACTGCCCTAGCAATATATATGGACCATGGTTTGTTTTGATAAGTAACAAGCTAAAAGTTCCAGTAGTCGTCATTGCAGTGGTGTCACGTTATCTACATCCATAGCATCCAAAAAAGAACATAGAAAAAAAAGAAAAAAAAATCAGGCTTATACATACCATTCACCAAAATAAAAAAAAATAAACATAAGCTATTTTTTATTTAGACCATCCACCGAAATTTTAAAAAAAATGCTTAAAAACGTTCATATAAACCATCAAACCAAAAAAAAAAAACATGAACCATGTCATTCAACAATATTAAAAAAAAAAAAACATAACTATATTAAAATAGACCATCCACCAAAATTTAAAAGAAAATATAACCATTTTAGACCATTGTATCATCCAAAAAATGAGAATAAAATGAACATTTTTTGCCTAAGATTCCATAAAAAAATCATGCAGTAGAACAACCATCCATGTTCATTACTAGCTACTCCATGCGAATTGCATCATCTTCCTCCGACATCCATATCTCTCTATTTTCCTTCACATGGAAGGCATTAAGAGCAAAAAGGTACAACTTACGAGGGACATTTGGTATCTGTTTCAAAGATGCAATGCACTCGGCAATTGTTGGAGCATTAGTCTTCCTAGTGGATACAATTGAAGAAATGAGACGCTCTATGCTAATTTAAGGTGTAGATGTGGATTGGAACCTCTTTTCCCTGGAATATGATTTACTAGGTATGATATTCTAGTATTTAATTCCTTAGTTTACCATGAAATTCTAGGAATTCAATACTAAGAATACAACAAGTCCTTAGTGCTAGAGTGGTCATTTTGTCTTCCATAGCAGCATAACGACTGTGGAATTAAAGCAATGTGATGGTATTTTTCTTGCCACACCATGAGCAGCATGCCGAAAGAAAAGACTATAAAAAATACACTTCAGGAACATCCGGAGATTTGATATCATATTGTAACTGGTATATATTATTTTATCTTATATGGATTTGCAATTAAAGCAATGGGAATAATGCATAACAACTACACATGTGATTCCTAATTTACATATGCATTTGTCTTTGGCAACCAGATCATGCATTTGTCTTTTGCAAGCGATTAAGAACCGAAAACAATAGAATCCACCTCTAGGGTTCTTTGCCCATAGTCTTCCAGAAAGGGCTAAAGCCATTTTTAGGGCATTTTTCTTGCTATCAGGTAATGCTACACAAGGAAGACAAAGAAACCCTTTTAAAGAGGCGATTCTCTAGTGGAGAGTAGATGTCTGCCACGAGGAAATATAGATGACAATAACATCACAGACGACTCAGAAAATGCCAAAAGGAAGCATCCAAAAGCACATACCTTCGACAAAGATGATGTGGGGGGGGGGGGGGGGGATCACAGTTGGTTGGAGGGCGAGGAGTTGCAGACAAAGATGATGTTGGAGGGGACCACAGCGTCGGTGCCTAGGCGCAGACGACTTGGTGAAGAAAAAAATAAGCCATTGACAATGAAAGATAAGACAAAAAAACCTTATTTTGTTATACTTTGTATACATTGCAGGGTCCCTAGCGACCCTTAACGTTATAAAACTAAGGTTGCTAGAGACGCTAGTAGAAAGTGCTAAAAAAAACTCCTTTTCGGGCAAAATGACTAATCTAGTGCAAGGTCGGTTAAAATGATCTTTTGAGCCCACTGGTCACCTAATCTGTTTTTTTTTTTTTTTTTTTTTGGTAAAATGCTCTAAAATATTAAACTTAAAATAATTAAAGTCTTATTTTTCATTTGTGAATTAGCATCAATGTTTGTGCATTTGTTTTAATACTTTCAAATTTATTTCAAGTTGAGAACCCTAAAAGTCCATAAAGTCCTTTTCAATTTATATAAAAAAATTCAAAAATTTAAGGAGAGGCATGTGGGTGGCACAACCCATCCCATCTAGGGCACGACCTAGCACATGGCCAACCCCAAGCCGACCTGCGCACGACACGACACGACTGGGCCGGCCTCAAAGCGGGCCATGCCGGCACGACCTAGTTTATACCTCTATGTAGATCCAAAGCCTTATTATTTATAATAGGGCAATTGGGCTCCTACATGTATTATAATTGGTTAAAAAAATAGTAGTTTGGATTCTTTGAGGCTCCCACTCACCTGTTCATATTTAGTCATTAATGAGATCTCACTCAAGTAAGAGTTGAGATTGATTACTGGGGTTGGAATCTCTCCCTCGCTTCAGAATCCCCTCTCACGCGGTTAAATGTCAGTTTCCCGACATAGAATTCGAGCACCTTGATTACCTTCTCCTTG
This sequence comes from Cinnamomum chago, assembly GCA_038049695.1. NCBI lineage: Eukaryota > Viridiplantae > Streptophyta > Magnoliopsida > Laurales > Lauraceae > Cinnamomum > Cinnamomum chago. The sequence goes on along the minus strand of CP142462.1, from coordinate 33,361,281 downwards.
AATTTCCCAATAACTCTGTGAAAATTTTGATTGATTACAGGGCGGTGAGCGTTGAAATTGCACAATTCTCCTTGTTTGAGTGGAAGAGGAGCGCCGATTCTCCTAATGAAGACCATGTTTGTGGGGATATCATTTACAAGACGACTGAGATTGTGAAGAAGTTGCTGACTGTGGTGATGGGGTTCTCAGTCAACTCTTTTCGCAACAATGAGTCGTTGTTTTTAGGGACTTTGTATAAGGATTTGATGCCTAATGGTGGGGGAAGTGGTTTGGAATCGTAGATGCAGAGCTGCACGTGGTTGGTTTACATTCTTGGATTTTGTGGTGCTCATGTTAAAAAAAATACGAGGAGAATGTCAAAATCTACGCTCCCCTGCGATGTAATAAAAAAATGGCAATTCCAAAGGACCACTTCCGCGTGAAGGAAATTAAGAGGGTCTTTTTGGTGCAGTTAGCATCTATACTGGAGTGAGATTCTTATAAGATATTTGTTTGGTGAAAAATGGAAATGGAGGATTGAAAAAGAATATGATGCGACCAATCAAGTTACTTAATGATATTTGAATGCCAAAACTAAAAGTAGAATAAAACCACCAATGCGATCGTTTTGCTTTACCACATTTGGATGTCAAGAGGAGGTAAAGTAAAAACATTCATGTGACATAAAATTTTCTTTCCGCCCCACTTTTTCTCTCTCTTTAAATTACTCTCCTCAAGTGCAATAACTTAACTCTCGACCCCCTCCTCTTTTCTTTATTTTTTATTTTGGGAGTTGCTATTGGCACACCAAATTTTACTTTTCAAACACAAGGAAATTTTTTTATGACATTCATACCCCTTCATGAAATGACCAAAATGGACATAATCCAACCAAAACTCAAAACCCATTTTCTTTTCACACACAAGTTGCTCTTCTTCTTCTCTCACCCATCTCATTCTTCACTTCTCACTCTCCACTTCCTCCATCTTCCTTGGGCAACTCATCTTCACTCACATTCCTCCATTTTCTTCTCCTAGTCAACTCATCTCACTTTCCACTTCTCACTCTCTACTTCCTCCATCCACTTGTCTACTAATCTTCACTCACATTCCTCTACTTTCTAGTGCAATGAAGGAAGAAACCAATAATCAAATTGTACCTTTAAACCAAAGCAGTAGTGGAAAGGTCAGTTCCTTTGTTTGTTTGTGTTCTTTTTTTCTTTTTCTTTTTTGTATTTATGCCTCCTTTTTTAATTTTTTTCTCACCTGGAATGAGTTGTAGGTTCCCGATATGTACGACCTTTCAGGTCCGAACATAAATCATATGTTCGAAACTGTAGATCCGAAAATATTGGGTATGTTAGGACCTGAATGTCTGAGCATATGGTTTATGTTTGGACATACAGTTCCGAACATATGGTTTATGGTTTATGTTTCATACCGAACAGTGCTATTTGATTTTGTACTTTTGCAAGTCTCTACGCAGGAAAGTTAGGTTAGATCAGACTTTGTCATGGAATATACCAGTGAGTTTATAACTCAAGAGGTATGTCCGACTGTGAATTTATTACTCAAATTACAATTATTTGTTATTGCAGATATTTCACAGTCGCAATTCATTGATCAATTGGGCTCGTGGTGTAGGAAAGAAAAACGGGTTTGTCATTGTGATAAAGGTTTCAGATGCTGCTCGGATAGATGTCAAAGCTAGAGTACTCCTTGCATGCGAGAGAAGTGGACAATATAAGCATGAAGAGGGCCAAAACCGAAAAAGGACCAAACAAACGAGTTCAAAAAAATGTGGATGCCCTTTCGCATTAAAGGGCATAAAGTTAGACTCAAATGATGATTGGATGTTGGAGGTCATATGTGGTGTGCATAATCATTCGGCAGCAAAATATTTAGAGGGGCATTCATTTACAGGCAGATTATCAAAGGAAGAAACTCAGTTGTTGGTTGATATGTCCAAGAGCATGGTTAGACTAAAAGAAATTTTGGTTACGTTGAAACAAAGAAGTGAATTAAACATAACCACAATGAAGACAATATACAATGCATGCTACATATATAAAGTTAATGAGCAGGGTGGAAGAAGTCAGATGCAACAACTGCTTGGAAAGTTAGCAGAGCATAATTACATTGAATGGCATAAGACTTGTGAGGATATCGAGACTGTAACTGACTTGATTTGGACGCACCCAAGCAGTTTAGATTTATTACGTGCATTTCCACATGTTTTGATAACGGACTGTACTTACAAGACCAATCGTTATCGCATGCCTCTATTGGAGATTGTTGGAGTCACATCCACAAACATGACTTTTTCTGTATGCTTTGCATACCTTCATGCGGAACGTGAAGAAAATTATGCATGGGCATTGAGTGTATTGCGTTCTATTATTGGTGATGGTATTCTTCCCGATGTCATTGTGACGGACAGAGAACTATCACTCATGAACGCCATTAACAGAGTATTCTCGAGTGCTACTCATTTATTATGCAAAATGGCATATTAATATAAACGTATTGGCAAGATGCAAAAAGTTGTTTGAAACGAAAGAAAAATGGGATAGGTTTATTATGAGCTGGAATATGTTAGCGTCTTCATCAACAGAAGAGGAGTTTGGTGAACAACTACGTAAGCTAAATCAAGAATTCAGTACGTATCCTGATACACTCAATCACGTGAAGGGCGGTTGGTTAGATCCTTACAAGGAGAGATTTGTTTCCGCATGGATAGACAATTGTGTCCATTTTGGGAATACTACTTCGAACATGTACTTTTAAAAAGATACTAATTATTTGATTTATGCCTATTAATTACTATGTCTCACCTCTTAACAATCCTATGCAGGGCTGAGAGTTCACATGCACAGCTTAAGAGGCAGCTGGGATCAAGTCAAGGAAATTTTGAAGCAGTTTGGACTAAAATCCACAGTTTGCTTAAGTTGTAGCATACTAATATCAAAGCTTCGTTTGAGAAAAGTAATACAATTGTGCAACATAATTTCAAGCCGGCCGAATACAAAGAGCTTCGTGGTAATGTCTCTAAGAATGCACTTGAAAAAATCTTAATAGAAACCAAGAGAGCCAACATAGTTGGAATTGACGTCAGTGTTTGTGGTTGTGTTATTCGACGCACACATGGATTACCCTGTGCGCACGAGATTGAAGAATATATAAGGGCGGCCTATTCCTCTAAGTTGCATACATCCGCATTGGTGTAAGCTTGATATGTTGCCTACTGCCCCATCAACAAGTTCTTCTATGAGCTTGGATTGTAAGGCAAATTTGCAGTTATTTGAAAAACGGTTCAATGAGTATGATTCCATGAGAAACTGCAACTTCTAAAGAAGATACAAGAACTATCAAAACCAGACAGTACTAATTTGATAGAACCCAAAGTAAAATCAAGAACAAGAGGTAGACCAAGTATGAAAGTTGACACCTCAACTTGACAAGATCCAAGAGCATTTGAGTTGGTATCGTCTGCACAGGATAACTACTCTCCTAAACCAGTTACAATGACAGAAGTTAAAGATAAAGGACGGCTAGAATGCAAACCAAAGAAAAGAGAAAAGATTAGTGCGATTCGTACGAGGTCAAGGAGCATCAATAATTATGTTATCTCATTTCCCGTGGGGTTGAGACCTTACATTGGACATGTAAAGGACGTCGCAGCTGATGGTAACTGTGGCTTCAGAGCCATCGCTGGATTGGTTGGTCTAGCAGAGGATGAATGGAGACAAGTTAGGAGAGATTTATTACAAGAGTTGCTTGCACATGTAGACCACTACAAACAATTATATGCGATGGAGAACAAAGTTGAGGAATTGGTTGAAGCATTATGATACTATGATGACAACCCATCAGTGGACTATTGGATGACTATGCCTGACATGGGCACCTCATAACGTCTCGTTATAATTTGATATTATACCACTTGAGCATAAAATAGTGTCCGACTTTCCTCCCATTGCGGTTTGTGCCAGTGCCGACACCTTCTCGGAACGAGCGAACAATAAGTTTTGTTAATCGGAATCATTTTGTTCAATTATTCTTAGTACTTGGTCATCCATTCCGCCTATTGCAAATAAGTGGAGACAATTTCATCATTCTTGTGCGAATGGTTGGGAGACTCCATACAGGGATCGGATTGTACAATTCAAAGAGCTCGTAACTCCAGACGTATCAACATGTGAGACAATTGATTTGGATTGAATAGAACTACCTGGTCATCGAAGCGAGTTTATGTTGAATGTAACAAGTATTTTTAAACATTTGATGGAGTTTGGAATGTTTTTTAGTAGTTTTTTTTATTGTACTTAATGAATGCTTTGATGTATATTAGAGTATGTACAAGTTTTAAAACTACTCGGATGTAGTGGTTTTGATGTGTATTACAGGTTTTTAAAGTGATTGGAATTACAGAAAATGTTCGGAAACACAGTGCCGAACAAATGGCTGTGTTTCCGAAAAAAATGGGTATGTTCGGAAACACAGTTCCGAACGAATGTCATTTGTTCGGCACTGTGTTTCCGAACATATGTTCAGTTCGTCCATTTTAAAGATTTTCATATCCACTTTTGAAATTTTCTGCTTCTACATCTGTAATAATTCAAGCATATTTTGAATATATAATCAAAGATAACATAACCAAAATGCCATTTGAATTAACTAAAAAAGTACAACCACTTTCCAAATAAAAAACTACTTAAAAAGAGGATCCAAGTCTTATAACAACCATCCAAATTACAAAAATAAAAAGAAATACAATTTTTCATTTTTGTTAGTCAAACTTCTTCAAATTTCGTCAGGTGTTTCTTCCGCTTGTTGACCTGTTGCAGGTGTAGCTTTGTGAACTCATGTGGGGATGTCGAATGGTTCGTTGAGCATCGGCAATTGACATTCCCCGTAACACATGGGCAACCTGATTCACATAGGTATATAATCCCTGTGGGTCTTCAATCCAATTGTCCTCACCCCTTCCCATCACTTCATCAAGAATGAACAGTGCATCCGAATTACGCTGCTCATAGTCCACCATACTGCTTGAAACTACTTCTTCGGGTCGGGACGCAAAATTAGAGTGATGGTTTGGGTTTTGTAATATCCTCCAAGAGACTCGTTTATACCAATCCATATACCCGGGTACGCAATTTGCAGGACGCCTTACTGGTTGACTACGGTTCAATGCAGACAGTAGGTGATTAGGCCATCCCTCACAAACTTGATTGATGTATTGATACGCGATATGGTAGTCACGGGCAGTCGGAACTCGCGTAGCGCGAATGAAGGCTAATGGCGGTGGAGGAATAGTTTGTACTCTCCCAAACTGTCTGAGTACCCTATCCGGATGATAAGACTCAACAACATCCATGCACTTGATGCATCCACAGTAGTATGCAACCTCATTGAAAGGGTAATAGCGCCTAACATCACGATATGAGTCCCAAGTGACCTGAAAATAGTGAATCCAAGCATCATATATGAAAATACATAATACAGAATAATAACTTCATGTGATAGAAAATGAGTATGAAAATATGCGTAATTACCAAGTTAGTGCTCATGGAATCAAGTCTCTCTCTTAGTGCTTGTAAAGGAGCAGACTCCCCTATGAGGGACCCATTGATGGACCTGGGCCTGATCGGGCTGATAGTGAATGTTTGGAGTTGGAGCCAAACATTCGAAGTGCTCGTACACCCAAGCTTCCAATAGAGTCAGGTAACCGGCCATTTGTTTAATTTCATGCCGGGTTGCTAACCCCAACTGCATGTATAAGTATGCCAATGTAGCAGTACCCCATGCATATGAACGTATGTTATCCAAATCCACCAAATGTGTAAGAAAGATGATCGGCACCCGTGTGCCACTCTTGTCTGTGAACAACGTACATCCCAATAAGTATAGAAGGTAAGCTCTGACTGCACAATCAACCATCTCCTCCCTATCATCGTCAAAAATTCCGCCAAACCTTTCCCATAACTACTCCAATCTGATAGATTGGCCCCGCACTTGGATCAGTTCGTCATGTACCTATATGGGTTCTACTCCTAGTGCATCAACAAGGAGTGCTTGAGCTTCCTCATATGTCATTCTATCATTATACGAGACAGTCCGCCCCGTCACTAGGGTGCCACGATGGATGCAACATCATCTAAAGTGATGGTCATCTCACCAAATGGCATGTGAAAGGTGTTAGTCTCGGGTTGCCACCTTTCCACAAAACCCGATATAATAATCTTATTGATGGAGCGGTATGATGCAGTCACCAAGGGAGCGAATTTGGACCTGGACATCCACTGCCTAAACCTATCAGACCCATTCAATTGCCATTGCCACAATGACACTTTCTGACCATGACTTAGACACTTCAATGCTCCTCGATCCTACATTCAACAATTGATACATTATCGAAGAAATTCACAACTAAATCAATCAATCAATCTTGATATGAAACAAACGAAATACACCTGTCCACTCCAAATATACTCAGCTATATGTGTATCAAAACTGGTCAATAAGGACCTATCTTGTGGCCCCGGACCTAGTTCCATTTCCATCTCAGGTTTTTCTTTAACGTCCTCCTCACGAAGAAGAGGTTATTCTACAACCTCTTCCACTCGGTGGCGACGCCTTCTGTTTGAAGCAGTAGGTTGAACCCTAGAAGAGCTCGGTCGGTCCATATTTGTAATAAAAATACAAACATTGTAGGATAACATGAATGATTTTTGCAGTAGATTGTTCGAATGTTAAATTCCGAACAATATTATTTTGTTCGGATGTTTATGTTCGAACAATGTTATTTTGTTCGGATGTTCAGCTCCGAACAAGTTGTGATTTCTGGGCGAAAAAATGGTTGCGATGATAGTGTAGAAACCAGCCCAAATGCATGGAAAAACGTTACCATTGTTTGTAAAATCTTACATTGAATGAGAATCTATCCCCATAACAAGTTTTCATGAAAAAAAAAGTAATCTAAGATGGATAAAATGGTAAAGAATGAATGGTGAAGAAAGAAGAAATGACAATGGTGGAGATAGAGATTTACCTTTGGAAGAGGAGATGGTGTAGAGGACTGAGAACATCGGAGGAACGCCGAAGAGAGAACTAACGCCGGAGAAGTGGAGAGAGTTCTGTTGAGTTGTGGGTGAAGAGAAAGGGACGATGATGTGTGTGGGAAGAAATAGGGAAATGGAGAGAGGGCTAAAATGGGGATTTTTGCTGTGTGTGGAAAGAAATAATATAATTTTTAAATTATTATGATGTATGTGGCGAGAATTTGTGTGAGAAAAGATATATTTTGTGTGCCTAGAGCATCTCTCTTTATTTTACCTTTTATTTTACACAACTCCTCCTTTCTCTCAGGCAAAGAAAAGGGATTTCTTTTTAGTGGGAACTGGGAACACCAAGTGCCGCATTTTCATCATCAGCGCAGGAGCCACCAGCCTCGTAACTCGTCAGTCTCAAGAATGAGACTTGAGTTCAAGGAATCAGTCGTCCGCGAAGGAGACGTTTAGATCATCTCCCCAAACCCCAATATTATTAAGATTACTAGGATCGACCTCCCCATTCTCCGAAATGCCCTCCACAAGCTCCAGAATCACTGTACCATCCTTCCTCTGGTACGTTGTTGTTCTCTCGTTTGTATTTCTGTCTGTTGTTAGTACTCTGGAGGGCAATGTGGGAACTTGGAAACCAACCTAGCCGTTAGCTCCCACCAAACGGCCATCCATTTGAATTTCAAACGAATGAATTCTCCCTCTGTCAGGAAAACCCTTCATCTTCCATTTCCCTCCTTCAAATCCCTCCTTCACATCAATACATTTGCTTCTTCCTCTCCCAATCGATATCCCAATTTCCAAAGAATCTCTGCAAACGACACGAACTTAACATCCTACTACTCATCTCTCCTCCAATCTTGCATTGACCGCAAGGCGGTGGAGCCCGGAAAACAGCTTCACGCCCATCTCCTTCTCAAGGGGTTCGGCTTAAATTTGATTTTGGGCACCAAACTTGTCAGTTTGTACTCCGTTTGCAATTCACTAACCAACGCCCACAAACTGTTTGATAGAATTCCAAAGGGAAACATCTTCCTTTGGAATGTTCTTATACGTGGGTATGCCTGGAATGGACCCCATGAAGTCGCCCTGTCGCTTTACTACCAAATGCTTGATTATGGCATTGAGCCCGACAATTTCACTTTCCCTTTTGTCCTCAAGGCTTGCTCTGCGCTCTCTGCTATCCATCAAGGAAGCGACATTCATGACCATGTGGTTAGGACGGGATGGGAATCTGATATCTTTGTTGGAGCTGCTCTTGTCGATATGTATGCCAAGTGTGGGTGTGTTGCGAGTGCCCGAGAGGTGTTTGATAGGATTCTGGGAAGGGATGTCGTTCTTTGGAACTCCATGATTGCTGCTTATTCTCAGAATGGGCATCCGGCTGAAGCCATCACTCTGTTTCGTGAAATGACTTTGAGTGGTTTTCGTCCTACTGTAGCAACCCTTGTCACTGTTATTTCGGCAGCGGCTGATGTTGCGTCTCTTCCTCACGGCCGGGAAATCCATGGGTTCAGCTGGAGACATGGGTTTGAGTATCAGGACAAAGTTATGACGGCCTTGGTTGATATGTACGCAAAAAGCGGGTGGGTGAAAGTTGCTAGGAGACTGTTTGACCGCCTCAACGAGAAGAGGATCATCTCTTGGAATGCAATGATTTGTGGCTATGGAATGCATGGTCACACCAGTGAAGCACTCATTCTTTTTGAGGAGATGAAGACAGAATATCGACCAGACCATATCACCTTTGTGGGAGTATTATCTGCTTGCAGCCGGGGCGGTTTGATGGATGAAGGTTGGAAGTTCTTCAATTTAATGGTGAAAAATTACTTGATAGAACCAACAGTTCAGCATTACACTTGTATGGTCGATCTTCTTGGGCATTCAGGTCGGCTGGATGAAGCATACAACCTTATCAACCAGATGTCAGCAAAGCCAGATTCTGGCATTTGGGGTGCTTTGCTAAATTCATGCAAAATTCATGGAAATGTTGAATTAGGCGAAAGCGCGTTGGAGAGGCTAATTGATTTGGAACCCAATGAAGCGGGCAATTATGTGCTTCTATCAAACATTTATGCCCGAGCAGGGAACTGGGAAGGAGTGGCTGAGGTGAGGAAGTTGATGAAGGTGAGAGGATTAAAGAAGAGCATTGCGTGTAGCTGGGTTGAAGTGAAGAACAAGGTTCATGGGTTTCTAGTAGGGGATGTTTCTCACCCTCAATCAGATGAGATTTATGCAGAACTCGATAGGTTGGGAGGACTGATGAAAGAAGCGGGCTATGTGCCAAATACTGAGCCTGTTTTTCATGATGTGGAAGACGATGAGAAGATGAACATGGTATATGGTCATAGTGAGAGGCTGGCAATTGCATTTGGGCTTATCAGTACAGCCCCTGGAACAAGGCTTCTAGTGACAAAAAATCTTCGTGTATGTGATGATTGTCACACTGCCATTAAATTCATCTCCAAGATTGTGGTGCGTGAAATAATAGTTAGGGATGTTAATCGGTACCATCATTTTAGGGATGGTCTGTGTTCATGTGGTGATTATTGGTGAGCTAGAACAAAGAGAGGCACTTGTATATATTGGACCTGCTGTCCGGCTTGAACTGCTGTGGTGATATGCTATCATTTCTGATGATGTAACAAAGATGGTTTTGTAGCAAGTAGTGACAACCATCCAGCTGCTGATTCTTGTATTTTGGAGATAAGGCAGAGTTCTAATACAATTAAAAATAGGTAAAGCTCTAATTTATATGGTTTGTTGTCATAATCGTCACTATTAACTCTAATTGTGTGCTTTAACAAGCGGGCCTCAAGATGCATTTATCTTACAAAGTTGGCCACGAACGTACCCAAGAAATAACTAGTCGAAATTAATAGCCAGCATTCCTCATTCAGCATTCATCTATGACCAGGCAATGATTTGTGTAGGGGCACATTAGTGTGGTTTAAGTTTTAACCTTTGGCAAATGGATTGGGAATATGTTTCTCCACTTTGTTCTGGAAAGGAAATTCCCACTATTTACAATTCTTTCTAATTTTTTTTTCTAATGTTGAAAAGAAAGGAAAGTATCAGAGCTTTATGAATAATGAACTAGCACAATAGAATATGCTGATGTACCTTACATGTCTGCTTACAGTATCCAGTATCTGTAACGGTGCTAGTATAAATCCTTATGATATGAGTACATTAAGCATTTACAAGTTCCTGGTGTATTCATTTTTATCTTAGATTACATGATAGGAAAATTTGTGGTCTCCTATAGCAATTTATACCATATCTCAAGGATTAGATCATATATGCGATTAGCTATAGACAAATAGCAATATATACCTCATCTAAAGCATTAGATCATATTAACGGCTATGTTAGCTATGTTAAAAGCAACGTTGTATGTCAATGGGCCATCATTTATTGGAGCACAGTTGGAATTTTAGGGAATAAGGAGATGAAAGGATAGAGATGAGAAGCCCCTTTTTTTCTTAGTTTATTCTCTTAGAGAATGTGTAACTTCCATGAGTTTCAGATTTTTAACTCCTTTTTGTGAGCTATTTGAATCTTCTCATTTGAGTAAGAGAGAATGGGACATTCGCCTTAGTTGTTTATTTTGGCAGCAATCTTTTGTTTGGGTAAGATTTATGAACAGGACATGCATATAAATTTTTGGCTAGAATCTTGGCCTGTTTTAGCTGAAACGTTAAATTATTGAAATAAACCAAAAGAGGTTCTTAAGGAACATATTCACAATTTTTTATTTTGCTTTGTTACTCTATGCTGTAAGCCCTAAATCTAGCTTGGAAAGTGGATAAAAAGTTCTCTTCATCCCTCTTAATCAAATGATTGGACTTGAAACTGGCAATTTCAAGTATAATTTTAAAGATCATTTCCTTTTTATAATTTTAGTTTTCTTTGCCTTTACTGAACGGAACTAGAGACCCTCCAAAATGGCCGAATTTCGTTTCATGTTTAGAGGCATACTGAAATGGCATCATTAGAAAAATTGACGACTACGGTTTTCACAAGAGTGGGACAAAGAGGCAGAGATGGTTGGCGTCAGGTTCTCATTTAGATCGGGATTTTCTTTCTAAGAAATGGGTTGGGGGTGGTGGTGCTTCAGATGGTTTCTCTTCTTTCTCTTGTAATCCTCCCTCCGTCTCATTCTGGCAACCATGTCTACAGTAGTTAAAACCTGATTTATTTCTCTAGCCATTCATGGCAGACTAATATTTAGGAAATTCATTGAATGGTTTCTCAATTCCTCATCTTATTAAAGTACATTTGAGGCATGTTGATTGATGATGAAAAAGAAAATCAACTTCTTTTTTTTTAAATTTTTATTTCATAAATATGTGTCATTTTGCCATCTTCATTTGATTGTCGAATTTCTTGTTTCTCTTTTTGGATTTTCGTTGTTTAAATCATATAGGTAGATTTTGGAAGCTTGGTCAGGAATTCTTGGGCTTGCACTGCAAACACCGATCCTCACCTTTTTTATTCTTCAGAAAGTTGGGTAATTTAAACATCATTCCTATGAGTTATTGGTGATAAGGTCTTGAATTGGATAATAGGTATGTATATATATTATATTTCAGTATCTATATGATTGGAATGTTACAAAGAAAATCATGAGATAGGAGTTAATCATAATCACATAAATTGCTGCCTGAAATCCTGTGGAAAATCAAGGTACTTTGTGTCTCTTCCTTTGTTCTTATGTTTTCTTTGTACTTTGTGTCTCTTCCTTTGTTCTTTTGTTTTCTTTGTATCTGTTTCCTTCCATCTCTGGTTTATGCTCTGGTTTACTTTTTAAAATGAGAATCATTATTTCTTAAGACATGTTTTGTAGTCATGACCGAAGCTGCACTAGGCAGGTTTCCGGATAGGTGTTCCAATATTGACCAAGGGAGCTGGGTGAATCAGCAATGGTTAATGGAGATGAAGTGGTCAGTAAAGAGGTGCAGGATGTTTTGGGTTACGTGGAGAAGAGTAAGCCAGGACAGATTATTGGGACTCAGAAGATAGTAGAATTTGAAGTTTCTGGTATAGTTGGTTTGATTGTTCTTCTCTTTTCCTCCAGTTCTTCATTGATAGTAACAATCAAATGTGCATTTACTTGATGATCCCTATTGAAAAGCTCATGATCTCATTCTATCAATTTGACCTATCATACAAAGTTCTTCTTGCCTTAGAAAGATTCTCTTATTTTTACCCTCAGATTGTCCATTACACTGCCCAGAGGTAGAGTTATCCATACTGTTTGGCCTTTGATCAGAATAAGACTCATTGGCCAACCTTCTGGAAGAGCTCATAAGGAAGTAGGAAAGGGAAAGGGAAGAACAACAAAGAGTGATAGGAAAAAAGCTAAATGATTTGAGCAGAAGTTCAATGGAAAAAAAAGATCAACCAACACTTTGGTAGTTCAATACTTAAAAAAACTATTGAGAAGAATACTTGTCACGCCCTGAAACTGGATTTCTGCAGCCATTCGTCCTTGGGGAGCTTGATGGAATTAAGTAGTAAACATGTTTCTCCAGGATCCATGTGTGTGAGGATGTCCAATTTCCATCACAAGCATGAATATTTTTGTGGAAGCTCACATGGCGTTACGACCTGGAGTCCGTGGGCATCGGATTCCGTGTCGGACTCAACCACTTAGCATAAAGCTGACATACATGGTCCATAATCAGACTGGAACAAGACATAAATGACAATGGTACAGAGTCGACAATAACAAGATATTTCATTTCCCAATATGTTCAAGTTACAAATTACAAAAGTGCATTAATTACAATCCCGAAAGAAAAGTCTAACAAAAGCCAATACAAGCACAACAAACTAAGTACACTACTACTCCCAGAATGTGACGATAACTCCGGTACCCAGCTTAATGTCTAAATTGCATTGCCAATATAGAACCTCACGTTACCTATGGCTTTGCAGCCAACATCTCAAACTCCAGGTCAGGGATAGGGTCTGGTACCTAGATTGCACCAAAAGTAGCTAAGTCTAGCATGACGGCCGAACAGGTGATTGAAAATGAAAAACATAATATATTTGCAGGACAAGAATGTGAAGACAAATAAATCTGACAGAGTACAACATTACAGCTGGGCAATAATGCAAGGAAACAATGAGTGATAAGCTAATAACAGGGAAATTCGAGCAAAATGGCAAACCACATGTACCTATATTCTCCCAACGCCCATACATAGCCGAGGAGAGAGCTATCAAGCAAGCGAGCAAGATCAAGTAATAATACATAAATAAGCCACAATCCCACAGGGGAGTTTATATAGGTGCCGTCAAGCAAGAAACTGGCGGAATATCCACTAATATCAAGCAATAATCATTTGCAGCTGATGTAATAATATCAAGTCTAAACCCCGTGGCGGTTGGATCCTACCGACATGGAATTGAAGCTAAGTGGTGCTGACTCGAGGGAAAACAAGGCTGGATCTGATTGGTCGGACGTAACCTCAAAATGAGGGTTAAAGGGGTAGGGACTACTCCAAGTCAAGCCAACAAGTCCAACATGTATACAGGGGGTTGAGTAGTCTCCTAAGTCCCAAAACTGACATAAATCGGGTCTACAGTGACAAGACCATCAATCTGGTACAAGTTTGGGGTTATATTTGACAAAACGGGCATGATAGGACAAAATAGTGACAAGACAAGTCCTAAGGTCTGGACTCAGTCGGACAGCATTCCGGCAGGGAATGGAGTGCCCGAAAGGGTAGAAATAGGTAGATTTTGGATCCAGCACACGAGGATGGATGCGATGCATCAAGGCAACTCTGCCACCCTCATGGCACCCTAAATCTAGGATCCTGTCACCCCGGGGTTTCAGATGACGACCGTGAGGGTATGTCACAACCCCCAAGCATGACCGCCAAGTCCAATTGCTAATTCTAAGGCCGGGTAAGTCATCGGGTGTGTATCGGGTTACTAAATAGTACACGTAGTGAATACATGCCTCCATGCATGAGTCTGACATGGTACTAGCCAAGATGCATCAAGATTGATAATCAAGGAGACCATGCATATATCTAACTAGGAGCCAAGGACTGCCACGTTCATGTTTGTACAATATAAATCGAATCCGAGTGCAAATAAGGTCTCAATGTCCGAACAATGCATAAATTTGGTGCTTAGTGAGAAATGGGCACTGTGCACTTGCTTGGGCATGAATTCGGCTTCACATTGTCTTAAACCCATGATGCACAGATAAGGCATGGATGCGGCAAGGACACGCAATAGACACAGCATGGACACGGATTTTACACATAAAAAGTGAAGTATCGGATACGATATGACACGATACGTTGCCCATTTTGAAGAATCCGTGCATCATAGTCTTAAACACTACATCCAACAGTCGTCAGGGTGGTGGAAGGCTCAATCGCACCCCTACTAAAGTCTATGGTCAAGTCATGGTGAGTCCGGGTTGAGAACTAAAGTGTTAAGCCTAAGGTAGCATGTTCCATGCCATAGCATGTTCAATTTGGCCCCCTTTCAAATCCAATTTAGTGGGCAATTAGTGGCTTGTAGAGTGGTACAAAATCCCCTCAAAGCCAACCAAGGAAAGTGGGAAAAGATGGCTGGAAATTGGGCTGAAACAGTCCTTCAATGTGGCCTGTAAAGGGCCTGGTCGGACATAACCCTGTCTGGTTGGACATAGGGTTGTGTCCGGCCAGACAGACTGTGTCTGACAGCTTGGTTCAGGCTGTGTCTGGCCACCTGTTTCGGCTGTGTTGAGGCAGATTTTTCCCTCTTTCTTGGGCCAATTCCAATGGGTTTTTCAAGCAAAGCTTTGAGGACATTTAAAGCTCCATTTAGCCACAGAATCCAACACAAATAGCAACTATTAACTAGAATGAAATCAGGCAAATTGATAATGCAAAGTCCGAGGAAATACAAGAAGTAGAACATGAAAAGCATTGTCTAGACTAGCATGCATATTAATTAGACAAATTCAATCACTTGCCTTGGCCTCTAGATTTCCAAAACTCACTTTAAAACTCCTCAATTAGCCCCCAAAACACCTACCAACAAAACCCCCAAAACCAACCTTAGAAACCTCAAAATTTGGAAAACCAAGAAAGAAGTGGAACCAAGCTTTGCATGTTGAAATACTAGCTCATCAAGGACTGCACTACCACATACTAAGAGTTGAGAGGGACTCCATAACTCTGACCTCTAACTAGAGAGAACTCAGTCAAAGGAGGGGGCTGCCTGGCAGTGCTTGCAACGAAAATGGGGTCTTTGGAGAGCTAGGAATATGGGGAAGATGATGGTGAGATCCAATCTTCAAATGGCAAGAGGTTGGTGAGGATTTGAGGGGGAAAGAAGCAAGAAAGAGTGGAAGAGGGCTCAGCTGGGATTCTGCCGAGTTCCAGCTGAAGTAAGATGGAGAATGGAAAAGGAAAGGAGGTGGGTCTTTATATACATGACTACACCAAAAAAGAGAATCTGGAACGTTGGTTTGAAATGGCCATTAGCCATTTCTAATTGGATGCTGTTTCAAACCATTTGGAAAATAAAAACCGTTTCAAGTGTGGAAAAGTAGGGCATAAAGTACGGCTAAACCCTTTTTTCACGAAGCAACATTAATGTTCCCTCTATTCTCATTCCCTTCCCTCCATTGCGCCCATCTTCTTCAGGAAACATGCCCCACCCAAATCGGTCTGCCATTGCCGGAGCTGCCGTCTGGGATCTCTCACCTCTGATTTTGTCGTCAATTTCTCCTCTAACCACACACTGCTAGCGCTCTCTCCTTCTTCCTTCAACGCCCCTCCACAATCTACTGTTTTGAGCTTCTTCAAACCTCCAAAACCCCGAGATCCGAGCTCGTCAAGGGTGTCAAAACCCTCTCCACAATCCATCCTCCGTCAGCCCATCCCCGACTTTGCCTTCGGGATTCACCGCACATCCGTTTTCTTCTGCCACAACGATGGTCGCCTCCATGACAATGAAACCCTCGCCATCACCCATGCCGTCAGCCCATCCCTCCTCACCCTCGCTGTGGGGTTTGATGTTTTGAGATGGGTTTTTTCTGAAATGGTTGGGAAAGGCTTGGATTGTAGAGATTGAAGATGGGTTCTTTTCAGATGTGAGTGATTTTTCTTCTTCCTCTTCTTTTATCTTCTCATAATGCCATGTTAATCAAGTTATCTATCATAGGGTCAATCTTAGAGGGGCCTAACTTTGATAAGGAGAATCCAGAACTGAAGAGGAGGGAGATGAGATAGATGGCCGTGATGAGCTTGGAGAAGCAATAGATATAGAAATCCATAGCCTGTAATGAAAGAGAAGAAGCCAGAGGTTGGGTTTCTATTCCCTCACGCAAAGAACACTCATTTCAAATTTCATCCCATTGATCTTGCAGATCCAAGTGCCTCTCAAGGTGGCCTGAGCAAGATCAAGTATGTCTAATGGGGTTTCAATCTCTGATTATTTGCTTCTATATAGAGATTTGACTGCAGATGAACCAATTTCTCCCAGCTCTGTTTGTAGATCGGTTGTTGTTCTGTTATTGATTGCTTTTGGCTGTTTTTGTTTTTTGGAAGATTTAAACTGTAGGATCATATTTGTGCTTTTGAATCTCCTTCAAACTAAGTGTTATAGACCAATGTGTTCAAAATTGTTGTTAATAAAAGGGGAAGATGCAGAGTACAGTGAGTTTGTTTGTGTGATTCATGTTTTATAATGGGGAAAAAAATATGATCTTGTTTAGAGTAGATGATTTTTCTGTTCATACAGTTTTTATAATCACCACTTCGATATTGATTTTGCAATGGGGATTTTTTTCATCTATGCTTCAACTTAGGGGTGTTACCAGATTTTTTTTTCTTGTTATGGATTAGAGCACAATCTTTGTGTTATTTCATATGGATCCCACCTAATACAATATTCAGCTCCCGTACCAGCCCAGTGCGTGGTGTAACAAATGACTATGCCTAGCATTTGTTCTCTTATTGACTATTACTTAATTTGTGTGTTAATTTTGATATATTATTTATAATTTATTTACTAATCCTAGTTTATTATTTAAGCTGAGTGAGACTTAACATGCATTGGACAGGCTTTAATGCATATTGTCTTGAACGTTGTCACAACGTTGATCACCTTTGTTAAATGGGATGTCTTGTGAACGTAGTCTACACACTATCAGCCCATTGTTTGGCTGGGATTTCCACACCCTTGAAGTTTTCAATGCAAACATGCCTTTGTTGGGTACTTTGCAGCCTGATTTCTTTCTTCATCCTTTTTTTTTTAGATGCATTCTTTATTTCTAGCTATGGAGTCTCCTTTGTTATCAGTATCAGACTCATGCACTGGATTCAAGATGCCATAGCCGAATGGAGCAATCATTTTAAAAGGCACCAAGTCACAACTTCGTTCTGTTCTAGGTGGTACAGGTTTCCTGATTTGTTTCCTTGGCACTTTTTTGTCTGTAGACATTCCTTGGTGAGTAGCAAATATATGATGCAGGAGTTTTGGTGGATAGCTTACATCGGGAAAGTCTTTAGTGTCCCTAAGGTGTAATATATGATACAGAAGCAGCTCATGATGCAAGAAAACAGATATTGATATGAGAAGATATTGCTGGGGAAAATATTTTTTATATGGGAGAAGTTTCTTGATGCTCTTCTTGGTTTTTTGGCAGGTGAAGAGATCAATATGGTCTATGGTAGTGGGAGTGTGGGATTCATGGGTTTGATATCTAAAATTTATTACTATATTTGCTCTTGTTCTGCTTTCAATTGTATGTAGGGTCATTCTAACAGCCCTTGATTAGGGAATTTGATGATCTTTTTCCTGCAGCCTTGTGCTTTTATTTTGTATGTGTGCGCTTCAGTTTTTCTGACCAACATGTTAGCAATTTCTTCTTTTCAAAAAACTCCATGATCTTATGGATTTTTAACTTCTATTTGTACTGTGGAGAATTCTCCACTAACACACTTTTAACTTTATTTTAAATATACTACTGTATGCGGCTACCTGAAAGTCCAAAAGTTCTGGAGTTGGCTAACAAGTTGTGGTGCAATTTTGCTCAATTGGGTTATGGTATACCAGAGTCAAGCTTTTGCTTATTGTGGTCATATACATGGATCTACTTGTCTGGTGATAACCCTGAAACATTTTTCACTGGTGCTATGAGCTATGCAACAAACTGGTTGAAGAGTACTTATATAAAGAGAACAGCTGAAGAGTACATCAAAACTATTCGAGTTTTTGCAAGTGCATTTAAAGCTACTTTTACCTGGCACAACATGAGGACTCTTCAGGTCACAACTCTTATATATCTTGGAGTTCTGTCGGGATCTTTATATTTTTCTTACAACTGTTATTTTTCAAGAATTTCACTGAGTCAATCACCTCACTTTGATTATAGAGTATGTCAGCAAAGCTTAATTGTAGTTGTTGAGAGACTAGAGGATGTCAGCAAAACTTCTACAACCGTTAACTGATGAAAATCCAGAACTGAAGAAGCAAATTGGTTGCATGGCTGGAATCTTTCAGCTCTTTAATCGCCATCACCAGTGGCGGACCCAGGATTTTTACTTAGGTGGGGCTAAACTTTTACTTGACTTTGCAAACTTTTTTTCACATTAACAATACGAAAAATGTATTGCATATAAATAGACACAAAACTTTTTCCATGCTTAGATCTCCTGCTCAATTGAAGTGCCTTCTAACTCCCTCTTCCATGCTTAGATCTCTTGCCCAATTGAAATTAGGATTTGAAAATTAAAGGTTCAAATTTAGGTATAGAGTAATTAGGATTATATTACATTTGAAGAGAGAGAAAGATTGCTTTATTTAGGGTTATTTGGTGAAAGTGAGACTAACTATGAGAGAATCGACAATGAGAACTCGATCGATGTGAGGATCTTAGACTCTTCGTAGAAAGAGATCCATGCAAAGAGGATATGGTACTCTCGGTTGGAAGAAGATGTCCAAAAAGAAGATGAGTATTTTTACCAAGATTTTGTGACGTGGGGCGATCACAATATTTAGACGTGGGGCAACTATTTACTAGACATACATGGGAGAGGTTCATACCCTACCAAATATCATTTGATTTCAAATTTGACCTGGGGCCACCGCCCCAGGTCATAAAAGGGTAGGTCCGCCCCTGGCCATCACATCCTATCAAGAAAGCGAATCAACAGCCATGCAAATAAGAGGCTCCCTTTCAGCTCTTGCATTTTCTATGTGGAAATATTATTTGTTACATTTTTTTAACTCACCTTCTTATAGAGTGTAGTCAGTTGGGTATTTAGCTCTAGAACTGGGTATGCATGGGTAGTTCTCACTAGTCACAACTCTCCTTACATGCATCAGTCTTTTATTTTAGTATTATCTCATTCAATGGGAATAAAAAGAAACAACTTTATCTATGCCATATGATATAAGAAGAAATGCGAACAGGGATTTGATTCAATTGATTTTCTTTGTAATGGCTGGGTTCTATTTATGGCTCATATGATTATTGATGTCATTTGGTATTACATTGCGTTTGGGGTTTTATTATTGCTCTAATTGGATGCAATTGTATTAAGATGGAACCCCAAACCTACAGTTTTCTTGCTATAAGCTTTCCCCCTTCTTTTGTCTTCAAAAGTTGTAGTAGGAATGCTTGCATACATGATGGATATGCTGTATGCTTTTAAGTTGGACGAGTAAGGGTGCTTTTTGGAAAGATGGATTTTTTAAACCCATTGTTGTTTCTATGATGATGATTAACTTGTGCCCTTGCTCTTGTTCCTAAGATAAGATTGTTGAGTGGAAATTCCAATTGTTTCCCTCATTGTGTGTTTTTCTTTGCCTAATTTTAACCAGGCTACATTTTGTATCATGTTTGTTATTAGTGATGATCCTACATGTATATTTTTTGGTTCTCATTAACAAGGAAACAAAGTTGCACTACACCAAAAATGGAAATGATAGGAACAGGACAAACTCTTTTGAGATTTTTGAATTTCACCCAAGGTAATTTACAGATTTTACAGATCTCATTGGTATTCTATCATTATATATATTCATTGATTTGAATGGTGGAGTATAGAAATTCAGGGTTTCTGCTTTTTGGAATCTGGATTTGGGTTGTCCATATTCGATTTACTTTCATGTACTCCTGTGAACTGTTGGTAGAGAATGAATGGTCTTGAATGTTTTGCTTCCACGTGAATTTTTAACCTTTCTGGTTCTAACCTTTTTGTTCTCATTATTCATGTTTCATGAAATTCATAGTTTGTCTAGACATGCAAACTCTTAAAATGGGAGTTTAGGAGTTCTGAAGTCATTTGACACAGTGTATAAGAAATGATTTGCCTTGGTATTTATATGGGTATTTGACATTCTGTTCATACTTTTGCCGGTGTCTAGCGAAAATGAGTTCTGAAGTGCTGGTTCCTTTTCAAGCTTCCGCAGATTCTCATCGGCATCTCAAATTGATGGCTGATTTGGGCCAGGTATTGCTATAGTTGCTTCATACGTATTGTTTATAAAATTCTCATTTCATAAAATTGTTGTCTCCTGTCCTTTGATTTATTTTATTATGTTGCACTGATTTTTTTGGCACTGCGACATGCATTGTGCTTAGACAGTAAGTTCACCAAAATATAGGAGAGTAAGTACACCAACAGTACAAAAAGAAAAAGAAAAAAGAATTATTCTTTTTCAATTCGAGATAGAACATTTCTACTCTCTGTTTAGATTAATGGACCTCTTCTTTTTATCTTGCTTTTGGTACTAAAACAAGGAAGGGCTCAATGTGACAAGTAGTTATTATCTTACATGATGCAGGTATTATAGTAGTTATTTTTCTATGTTATTCATCAAATACTTTTTCTGTTGAGATACTTTCATGGGCTAGTGAGTTCTTTGTGGATTTAAAAGGCCAGGAAAAGGGATAACTATTGTTATTAAAACTATGTTATGGGGAGTGACTTGGTTGAGCACTAGAACAGTTGTGACGAAACATTCTGCCTAGGTTTCAATATGAGGCTGTGGTTGGTCTTGTTTTCTAGCGAGGCAAGTTGACTTTGTTTCAACTCGTCGTTAAAAAAGGAAATACTTGGAACAATTTTAATGCATCATTCTAATTTTTACACATGCTATGTCATTTTATTCTTTATATCTTCTTTAGTTAGTGGTTCCCTTTTGTGGTTTGTGAGGTGATCCATATCAATCATAAAATACCGCAAATGCAAGGGTGTCTAAGGATAGACAGTGGCAAAAACGGGTCGACCCCAAAGGGAGCTAATTAAAAAAAAATTAGATTAAGAAAACTAACTAATTATCAATTAAGGAAAGTTCCTAAAAATAAAAGAGACGAAAACTACCAATTAATGAAAGTGATTAGAGCATAGGAATCCAATAAGCACCCACCAATTACTTATCAAGTTACCCTAACTTGTTTCAATTTTTACTTCAAACCAAAGCCAAATCAATGTTTTTGACTTGGAAAATCTAACTTTAAAAACCCTTTTTTAATTATAAAATCCAAAACCCAATCTTCCTTCACCTCATAAAAGAATAAAAATAATCTAAGCACTATCCATCAAAAGTAAGCATAAACCATAAAAAAAGATCGAAGTCCTAAGCATGGCCTATCAAATCTAAGCATGGATAGTCAAAAATCAATTTTTATTTTTAGAAATCAAGAATGGAGATTTGCCTAAGGCATGAAGACAAGTTTATTAATCATTAAGCACATAAACATGGATCACAAATTAAAACTAGTAAACAAATAAAGAGGCGATTACTTATCTTCATCCATAGCTCTAATCAGGAACTTAGCCCGCCATTGCAAAGAATGCTTCTTGATTTGTCATTAAAGATTGCATCTTTACAACTTCTCCTTCAAGTACTTGCTTGGACAAGGTACAAAGCTACCCAAAATAAAAATATGGAGAACTAGAACTAGAAGAGGGGAAAGAAGAAAAGGGAAGAAGAGAGAGAGGAAGACTGGTTGGGCCACTTTTTTTTTTTTTTCTAAGGAGAATAAGCTTGGAGTTTTAGCTCCCTTGATGCTCATACTTTTTGGCCTCTTGGTTGGCAAGGAATTATTTCCTTCTATGACTTGATTCTTGGTTTAGCTTCCAAGCAATCCTCTTTAATTAGCAACAAGTTGAATTGGAGATGATTTGTTACGAAGTGTGGTCTCTTGGGCTCAAAGTCTTGTGAAATTGAACTCCTAAAATATCTCTCGTGTTGCCAATTTTGAAAAATTTTGCAATTCCCACATAAAATTATCATAGCCAACTTTCCTAGGTCATATCTCCCTAAATATAGCTCTGATTTACGCAATCTTGGGCTCTGCGGATATCTACTCGAAAAGAGCTTTCCAACGGTAGGTAGATTGCATCGATTCGACATTCAGGTTGAAAGTTATGGCCATTTTAAATTCGAGAATAATTGTGCAATTATAGGAACTTCTATTTTGGCATGCAATGGGGTGTGGGACCCATGTTGGACATCCAATGCATGTTTCGACTCTTTCCTTTCTTTCCTTGCTTGCTTATTTGCTTCTCTTTCCATATTTGGCATGCTTCCTTACTTACAACTTTGACTAGTCAACTCCCCTTCCAAAATTTCTAATTTTCTCTCTTTCTTGATTTTGGTTTTCAGTTTTAGCAAGTCAACATCATCTTTTCAAATATGAATTTCTTCTTTCCTCTTTCAGAATTTCCAAGCTTTCCAACTCCACCAAGATGCCAAGGTATGTGGGCCCACCATTAAGGGTGTCCTGCCTTTGATTTCTTTCAAATTTCTCCAATGCGGGTCCCACTCTTGATTTCTCTTACACAAATAAAACTAAATAATCTCAATAATAATCAAGTGTGAGGAATTTGGATGGACTATGCTGTAAAGACAGGAGTAACCCACATGGGTCGACTCAGCCTATTGGGTCAGTCCAAACCCAAAACAGCAGGCCCAAATGACTTAGTCATTAGACAGCTTATGTACAACTAGCTGCATTGTAATCTTTAGATTAGTTTCCTTAATATCTGCATATCACCCTAATCAAGGGATATACTAACTGTAAATGTACACAGCATATTATATAAGACAAGTCGATGCTATCATCTTGATCATCGAATCCATTCCTCAATATAGTAATCTTCTTGTAGCTTCTGTAATATGGTATCAGAGCTAGATCAAGCTCTCGGACTCTACATGACTTTCTTTCCATCATCATCTGTCCATCATCTTACTGTTTAAGAAGATCAGTGCAACCTTCTGTGTCTGTATGCTCCAGAAAAGGCTCGATACTGTCAGATAACTGGCTGTGATCAGGCGTGGCCCACCTGGGATCATTCCAACCTCAACAATCATTCTTGATGGGACCAATTATGCATATTGGTCTCATCTTATGCAAAATTTTCTGAAAGGACAAAAGCTTTGGAAATAGATTGTCAGTACCATAGCCCAACCAGATTCTAAAGACAGCAAGTATGAAGAATGGGAGTCTTCCATTGGAAAAATCAATTCCTGGATTGTTAATTTTGTCATTCCCTCTATTGGTAATCAATTAGCTAAATTTGATTATCCAAAAGCAGCTTGGGATTATTTAGCAAGACTCTACACTCAGACTAATACTGCTCGTCGCTATCAGATTGAATGGGAAATCAAAACTGCTGAGCAAGGAAATGATTCTATTCATGATTTCTATGTTAAAATGACTTCTTTATGGGATCAACTTGCTTTAATGGAGCCTCAGTTCAAATCTGCCGATGATACTGCAACCTTTCATACATATCGGGAAGAAACTCGGCTATTTCAGTTTCTCATGGCTTTACGTTCTGATTTTGACCATGTCCGTGGCTTATTGTTGCATCGATCTTCGCTTCCAGCAGTTGATATGGCCTTATCTGAGTTGTTAGCAGATGAACAAACACAAAGTTCCCTTACCAGAAAGAAACATGTAGATCCTAAACATGTTTTATCAGCTCATGCACTCCCGCAGAAAGCTGAGCGCTCTATTCCTCCTGGTGTTTCAGACATCTGCAACTACTGCAAAGAAAAGGGCCATTGGAAATATAACTGTCCCGTTCGCCCAAATCGACAAAATAATAAGTCCAGTCGGACTTCTCAAAAGCCCAACTTTCGAGGATCAGCATATGCACCTCCAAACATGCGCCCATCAAACCAAAATCAGTCCCATCAATCCAAGCAATATGCTGCTAATACGACAGACGCTGCAGAGGTTCTTTCCACTTCTCAAATTCAGTCCATAATTGATGAGCGTATGCAACAGTTGTTTCTAGCATCCAGTTCCGCTTCTCCTATGGCGGCATCTCCTTCTGATCCAGGTTCGGCAATGACTATGTCTGGTGCATCAGGTAAACCAACTTCTGTGTGGCTTTTTGATTCTGGTGCCTCTTATCATATGACTTGTGACTCTTCCTTATTACATAGTTGTCATCCTCCTTCTATAAATCTGAAAATACATACAGCTGATGACACACCACTTTCAGTCATTACAATTGGTTCAGTTTCCACTAAGAATCTGTCTCTGAGTAATGTACTATGTGTTCCAGACCTATCTGTCAATCTGATCTCTATTAGTCAATTGACCTCATCTGGTTATCTTGTCTCCTTTACATCGAATGGTTGTTCTGTACAAGAAACTCGCACCGGGAAGCAGATTGGGACAGGCCATAGGTCCGGAGGTCTCTATCATCTTCACTCGTTACACCTGCCGTCACAAGCTTCTTCTTCCGTCGCTCTTCTACAGTAGCACCTTTCTCTTTATGGCATTCTAGATTAGGACATTTATCTTTGAATAAAATGAAAAATTTACATTCTGCTGGCTGTCTTGGTAACATTTCTGTAACAGACATTTCAGATTGTTTTGGTTGTCGACTTGGTAAGCAGCGTGCTTTACCTTATAATAAAAGTTCTTCTTTTACCCATGCTCCATTTGACTTAATTCATTCTGATGTTTGGGGACCTGCTTCCCAACCAACAAAAGGTGGTTCGCTCTACTATGTCTTGTTTATTGATGATTTTACTCGTTTTACGTGGCTCTATTTGATGAAACATAGGTCTGACTTCTATTCTATTTACACTACTTTTACTAATATGGTTTTCACACAATTTGGTAAACGAGTAAAAATCTTTAGGTCAGATTCCGGGGGGGAATACATCAGTCATAGATTCCGAAATTTTTTAGATACTCAAGGAACTCAGGCTCAGTTGTCTTGTTCTGCCACTCCACAGCAGAATGGCGTTGCAGAAAGGAAACATCGTCATATCCTTGATACAGCTCGCTCCTTGATCTACTCCTCATGTTCCACTGATGTTTTGGGGGGAAGCAATTTTAACTTCTGTTTATTTAATAAATAGATTCCCCTCCTCTGTTTTAGGTGGTCTTCCACCCTATGAGAAATTATTTTCTGCAAAACCAGATTTGTCTCATCTGAAAATATTTGGTTCCACCTGCTTTGTCCTTCTCCATAACAATGAACGGAGAAAACTTTCACCCAAGTCTGTTGAATGTGTTTTTCTGGGCTATGGAATTGAACAAAAAGGATATCGTTGCTATGATCCTAAATCCAATCGATTGCGCATTTCTCGCGATGTAACGTTTCTTGAACAAATTCCTTTATATACCTTACCTGTTTCTACTCTTGCCACAAATGAATTTCGTCCCCTTGATCCCTTCCCGGACCTGTTTCCGTCTGAGCAATCATCGCCGCCACCTCCGCCGCCACCTCC
The DNA here is from genome assembly GCA_038049695.1 of Cinnamomum chago. NCBI lineage: Eukaryota > Viridiplantae > Streptophyta > Magnoliopsida > Laurales > Lauraceae > Cinnamomum > Cinnamomum chago. The sequence continues at coordinate 33,335,503 of CP142462.1, read as the reverse complement.
GCCACCAATCTTCAAAGTCTATCATCGTCGCCCGAAAGGAGACTCTCATGTACCTATGCCTGGATCAACTGTTCCTAATGCAAGTGTTCCTCCTGATAGAAGGTATCCGGTTCGCACCAGAAAACCTGTCTTTCGTTTTGGCTTTGTTTGCACTGATCACCTCTCTTCTTCCTATAAGTCTTTTCTTGCAGCCATACATTCCATCTCTGAACCACAGTCATACAAAGAAGCCATTACCACCCCGGAATGGAGATCTGCCATAGAAGATGAACTCATTGCACTTCAGAAAACAAATACATGGGACCTTGTTTCTTCCCCTCCTGGCAAAAATATTATTGGATGTAAATGGGTCTTTAAGATTAAGACCAAGTCCGATGGCTCCATTGATCGGTATAAAGCTCGCCTAGTTGCTAAGGGATATAACTAGGAATATGGCATTGATTATGAAGAAACATTTGCTCCCGTAGCCAAGATGACTACTGTTAGAACATTCATTTCAGTAGCAGCCGTTAGACAATGGCCTCTGTATCAACTTGATGTCAAAAATGCATTCTTAAATGGATTTCTTCATGAAGAAATTTATATGACTGCTCCGCCTGGTCTTACTCATCCACCACATCATGTCTGCAGACTTAAACGAGCACTTTACGGCCTCAAACAAGCTCCTCGTGCTTGGTTTGATCGTTTCAGCACTGCTGTTATTAGTATTGGTTACCGTCAAAGTGCTCATGATTCTGCCTTATTCACAAGCTATTCAGAAAAAGGTTGTGTTTTCCTTTTACTCTATGTGGATGATATGATAATTTCCGGTGATGATAGTATGAGTATTGTCTCTTAAAGAATTTTTACATCAGCAGTTTGAAATGAAGGATCTGGGTCCTCTCCGGTATTTTTTAGGGATTGAAGTAGCCTATTCTCCAGTTGGATATCTTCTCTCTCAAACCAAGTACTGCAATGATGTTATTCAACGAGCAGGTCTAACTGACATTAAATCTGTTTCCACTCCAATGGAGCACAATTGCAAACTTCAGACTAGAGAAGGTGTTCCTCTTGTGGATGCTACTCGCTATCGTGAGATAGTTGGCAGTTTGGTATACCTGACCACAACCAGGCCTGACATTGCTCACTCAGTTCACTCAGTTCATATTGTTAGTCAGTTTGCTCATCCTACATCTGTTCATTGGGCAGCTGTTCTACGGATTCTACGCTATTTACAAGGGACTACGAACAAAGCCCTCCTTATGTCCTCCCGTTCCAGTCTTTCTTTGCGTGGTTTTACTGATTCTGATTGGGTTGGAGATGTGAATGATAGGCACTCGACTGGCTTTGCTATCTTCCTTGGTTCTTCGTTGATTTCCTGGAAAAGCAAGAAACAAGAAGTGGTTTCTCGATCGTCATCAGAATCTGAATATCGAGCTATTGGGCACACTACTACTGAGATCATCTGGCTTCGGTGGTTACTTGACGATTTAGGAGTTCCTATTCCAACATCCACCCCTCTTTATACTGATAGTGAAAGTGCTAGGAAATTAGCCTTCAATGAGGTGTTTCATGAACGAACAAAGCATGTTGAAGTTGATTGCCACTTCATTCGCCAACATGTTCGAGATGGCACCATCCAGCTCTCTTTCATCCCTTCCACTGATCAACTTGCAGATTTCTTCACCAAAACTCAGACATCATCAAGGTTCCAAACTCTGGTTCACAAGCTCTCGATGCTCACATTCTCTCATCCAGCGCTTGAGGGGGGGTGTAAAGACAGGAGTAACCCACATGGGTTGACTCAGCCTATTGGGTCAGTCCAAACCCAAAACAGCAGGCCCAAATGACTTTGTCATTAGACAGCTTATGTACAGCTAGCTGCATTGTAAACTTTAGATTAGTTTCCTTAATATCTGCATATCACCCTAATCAAGGGATATACTAACTGTAAATGTACACAACATATTATATAAGACAAGTCGATGCTATCATCTTGATCATCGAATCCATTCCTCAATACAGTAATCTTCTTGTAGCTTCTGTAATATATGCATGTGTACTAAACTTTTCGAAATGCATAAAAATAACAAACTTTTCGAAAAATAGGACATGGTGTCAAAATTAGCAGGTATGCATTAGTGAAGCTAAAAAACTAATTTTGGGTGATGAATGAGATGGAAATTTCAAATTTCACAAAAGTTATGCAATGTAATGAATTTTGACCAAATTTGACTAAGATTCCAACTTTGATGCTCAAATGCATGAAATTACGAAATTAAGTGTAATTCTATGCAATTAACCTAATTAAGTCCACAAATGCACATAAAATGATGAATGAGAATTATAATTTTGTAGACTTATCACACCCCCAAACCAGCTTTTTGCTAGTCCTCAAGCAAAATAAACGAAAACGAGAAGTTAATTACCTAACTTAATCTAACCTGAGAAAAAGACAAATGCGGAAAAATAAAAATACCACTTTTGCTGGCTCTCTTGACTGCATTTAGCATATGTAGTAAGCCCTAAACCCCTAAGTTCCCCCTAGTGGACGAGTTGTGCCTCGTGAGGGTTTACACTGAATATACCCACAAAATGCATTTGCCCTAAAACACGCATAGAAATAAAGAACTTTTTTTCTTTTTTAGAAGGAAATCAAGTTTGTTAGGGATTTTTTATTTGCAATTTGATGGATGCATTAACATATTCATATCATTTGAATTTACACTCATGCATTGTTTTAGAATATCTTGAAATCTGGTTTTATACATGCATTGCTTTTAAGATTGGTAAAAGTTTTGTTTTATGCATGTTTTGTTTCTAAACTTGAATGCATTGATTTTAGAATACAAACTCTTTTGAAAACCTAATTCTTTGTGCATTATATTTGGAAAATCATTTTGAGATTTTAGGTTTGAGCCTTGCATACATTCACCATTTTCAAAATCAGTTTTGTATGCATTTTCATTTGAAAAGAGTTTTTAGAAATCAAGCTAGCCTTTGGTTTTAAACTTTTGAATCATTTTAGGCTTTGTGTGTTTCATGTTTTTAAAACTCTTAGAATGTTTTAAAACATGCTTTTCAAGCTTGATTTAGTGGCCAAAAGTTCCCCTAAGAAAAAACTTTGAAATATGATTTTTTGGAAATTTTGGCCCCAGGGGGTCGGCCAGCAGTGTCGCCGGTCGACCGGCCCAGGGGTCCCGGTCGACCGGCGACACTGCTGGCTGACTGGGTCCCTGGAGCTCCAACGGTCACTTTTTTGACCGTTGTGATCCCGGTCGACCGAGACCTCTTTGCAGGTCGACCGAGGACTAGCCGTTGGACACTTTTTGGCTATAAAGTCCATTCTTTTCCAACCTTTTTCAAGGCTTGATACATGAACTTTTGAAACCATTTTGGAGCCAAGGAAAGGGGAAGAAGTTGGAAAGGCTAGAGGGCAATTAGGAAATCAAATGCATGAGTTTTAAAAAGGTACATCTTACTTATCATTTTGATTTCCATTAAAAGTAGAATCAATGCATGTTTAAATCTTTGTATTTTCATTGATGCATGATTTCTATCTTTTAAAGAGTTGTTTTGCAAACTCATTATCATCATTGGTATATTAGTTTGATTTGCAAACTCTCTTATCCTAATCACATGTGTTCTTAGACTTTAACATTCATACAACTTGTTTGTTTCATTTCTTCAAAGTTGTTTGAATCTTTTATGTGATTAGTTTTATCTTCAATCATCATTTTCTAAGCTTTGATTTTAAAATGCATCATGCATTCATTTAGGAGCTTCATTGTAGAAATTGATTGAAGTAAAGCTTCATACACTTGTGCACACACTTTACTTTCTTTAGTGTATGTTTGTAATTTGATTTACACTTTCATATTCGCCTATTTAAGAGGCAACATCATTGTGCTTAAATTGTATCTCTTAGAGTGATCTTTTGTGAAGACACTTTCTTAGAGAAATCTTTATTTGTAAAGGTTATTGCTTAGCCTAAGAAAAGCATTTTGTAAAGGTTATTGCTTAGCCTAGAAAAGCACATTGAGAGGTTGTTGTTTAGCCTAGAAAAACAACATTGTAAGGGTTATTGCTTAGCCTAGTAAAAAACATAAATAGTGGAAATCCGGTGGGGTGATTAGATCACAAGCCGGTAGTGGATGTAGGCATTGAGGCCGAACCACTATAAACCTTGGTGTTGTGGTGCTTGCTTTTGTGGTGATTGTGTTTATTAGCTTCCGCATATTGTTTGATTAATCATCACATGTGACTAGTTTATGTTAAGAAGTTAAAATTGGTTTTAAATTGGTCATTATTGTAGCTCACCCTATTCACCCCCCTCTAGGGTTAGAATCCCCAAGGACTTTCAAGTGGTATCAGAGCTGTAGAGCCTCGGAAAAACTCCTTGTGAGTCGTGATCACTCGCATCCACGGAAACTGTCGCTTGAAATAGCGGATAAATAGAGACTCTCCATTCGTGGCAGGCATGTGTGGGGGGGGGGGGGGGGACTATCGTGCTCCATGTGTCTGGACTCTGATAGGTACCATTTGGTGATCCGTGTTAAGAGGATGTGGGTCCTCAAGGGTTTTGAAGAAATTCAGACCCCTCATCAATTGGTATCAGAGCCTCGTGCTCTATCTTTTAGGATCAAGTGTTTGGAACTCTTGATTAGGTGTAAATACCTAGAGTCAAAAACCCTAGAGTTGTCCTTGCATGAAAATCATTAGAATGGACTCCACTATGCTAGACCTTGTAGATTCTTCTAGACCCCTCATTCTTTCTTCTATTGGAGATTCAAACTCTCAAACTAATGAATCTCAATGTGACATAAAAGGGGAAGAAAATGATTACAATCAAGAAGATCTTCAACAAGCCTTTGAGGAATTATATGAATTATCCTTAAAGACTGAAAAGAGAAACAAAAAGTTAAGAGAAGAATCTAAAAGACTAAACAAAGAATTAGTCTCTTCAAAAGATGAGCTTAGAGAGAAAGAAGAAGTCATAAATTGTTTAGAATCTAAGTTCATGATCTCTTTAAATAATCTATCTAACATTCAAGATGAGCTAAAAGAATTAAAGATGGATTATGATAATGTCAATAAGGAAAATTTAAATATAAGAGATCAAATAAAAAGGCAAGATGAAGACATTGATAATTTAGAAGCCAAATTGATTAAAAGTAAGTTAAAAACCAAAGAACTTGGATCTAATGTTGTTAATGAACTAAAACTTGAATTAAAACTTGCCAATGAAGAGCTAAGCAAATATAAGGAAATTGAAAATGAACTTTCAAAAGTCAAAAATGAAAATTCAATCCTTATAACCAAAGTCACTCAACTTGAAGGATATAAACAAAAGTATGAGTGCAAGTTTACCCAAAGTGAAGAAAGACTTGAAAAATTATTTAAATTGGGTAAACCTCATGGAGATAGGACGGGTCTTGGATTTAATAGGAATATGTCATATGACCCTAAATTCACCAACACTTTTGTGAAAGGTGAGTCCTCTTTCTCTAGCACTCTTTCTCCAATGTCCAAAACTAAATGTCATTATTGTGGTAAAGTAGGACATTTCAAATTTGAGTGCAAACTAAGAAGAAGCCATGTGTCTAAACCCCTCCTTGAACCCAAAAAGGTAGAATCTAAATTTATGAAGGGTAAGACACTAAAAATCAAGAAAGACTCCAAAAAGACTAAACAAGTTAAATCTATTAAAATGGAGTCTCCAAAGATAGATTCTAAAAAGGTTAAACAAGTCAAACCAAGTTTAAAAGAATCTATGAACAAAAAGCTTCTCAACCTATCTCCCTTATATAAACCCATGAAAGAACTTTTGAATAAAGTAGCAAAGTTAAATTTAAAATTCAAAAGTCAAATAAAGGGAGAATATAAGAAGAAAAGAAAAATGAACAAATCCCCTAAGAATCAAACTCACCAACTTCAAAAGACTAATCACCAATCTAAGCTAAATTTAGTCAAATCTAAATATCATGGTGATAAGTTTAAATTGAAAATTTATCAAGTCAAATCTCCTATAGTTGGTGGGACTCCAAAACAAGACCTCAAAGATCAACCCTCTCAAGACCTTAGGTGGATTCCAAAAGTTATTTACTTAGACAAACCTTAAGGCCTTGAACCTCATTGACCAACCTATTCTTTTTAAGTTAAATCACTTTGTTGGTCATGTTGCATTGCATTTTGTTTCTATATAGTTACATTTATTTAAATGCATTGTTTCTTTATGATCAATTGATTTTGTTTTCATACACCATTCTAAGTTACACTTCATGGTTTTCAAAATCATTTGATTATAATCTCATCATGTTTGATTTGCTTTTTGCTCACATTTAGTTTTATGTTTTGCATTGCATTTCTACATGATCAATTGATTGTGATTTCAAAAGCTTTCATAGTTAGATTTTTCATGATCAATTGTTATTGAATCATTTGTGTATATGTCATAGTAAGATTATTTGAACAAATGATTTGAATCAATTCAAGTTTTTCATGGATTTCTAAGTTATACCTTTATATGGAAAATCATTGTTTTGAAAAACCAACTTGTATGTGTTTCATTTAAGTTATATCTTGTAAAATACAATGTTGAAAATTGATCTTCAAAATCATTCTCTTTATGCTCATTGTTGGATTTTGTTTATCAAAATGATTTGAAGATTGGTTGAATGGAAATGCTCTATAACTTTATTAGTCATATTCATCAAAGCATGTTCCATGTTCTCATTTCCTTTTCTTTTGGTTTCATTATCTTAGAAATGGAAATGTATGTTGTTTGCATCCTTGCTTGTTTATTTACATTCTTTTTATATGCAAATGACTATTGGTTCCATGTATGGTTGTGATCTTAGTTTTATTTGTAGAAACCATACTAGAACCCAAATCCATCCTCTATGCCTTATAGTCATATCTTTTTGGATGGTTATGATGTTGACTCATGTAGATTCTCTTGGTATCATCCTTATACATGTTTCAACTTCATAAGTAGTGTTCTTAATCATATGAAACTCTTTGAAACCCATTTCTCATATTTCTATATGTTTGATGGATATCTTAGATGTTGAATTCATATGATTTTGACACTTTGGAAATTGCATGCTTTACCAAGTCATATTCTTTTGCATTGCAATTTGCCTTGTTCATCACTATGCTCAATAGTCATATCTTTAAAAGTGATGAATATCCATTTATGATGCTTGATGGAATTTTGTGTTTGTCACATCCTTGCTTTTAATCATGTTGTCAAATTCAATTGGTTTCATTTGGTATAATTTATGATTGATTTGATTTCTTGTGATTGTGATAAACCATGTGTACATTGGATTGAACTTGGTAGTTATATATTTGTTCCATGTCACACACCATTAGCATCATAATGTTCATGTTGCCACCTCTCTTGCTCTTATAGGTATATCTCATGACCACCATGTTTATGTGTTCATAATATTGGTTGGTTAGTAGTTGAGGTTGGCTTCATGCTTGAATTTCATTTCACTCATCTTGCACATGATAGTCATACTTTTTGATTGAATGAAATGATTTCAAAACTTACATAGCATATGATTTTCATAGTTAAATTATTTAATGCTATGTTTAGTAAACCCCATTGCATCATGGATAACTCTAATTTGGATTTTTCCTAATAGTTATATTTTTAAATCCATTTTAGAGTGATTGTGTTTAATAGACTTATCTTTAAATCTCAATTGGTATTCTTTGTTTTTCCAATTGGTATCCATGATTGCTTTTCCCATTGACCTTGCTTTCTTTTGGCAATTTGATCATATGAGCCTTATAGTTAAATGAATCTAATCCTTTCCTTGAAGTTGACCCTCATTTGGTTAAACCATCTACTTCTTGAACCAAATAGTTATATCTTGTTAAAAGTTTGACAAAAGAAGAGAATGGATTGAGGGGGAGTGTAAACCTTCAAAGGAAGTATTAGTTTTGATCAAATTGACCCTTGGATTGTCTTTGAACCCTTAGAGACTACTACCATACATGATCACCTGTTATGATTATCATTTTCGATTTCTTTTGTTAACAGGTGCTACTAAAAGGTATTTTCCTTGTTTCATGTGTGTAGGTACCTTTGCAATTTAATGGCAAAGGGGGAGAGAACATTCAAGTACTCAAAGATCTCCTATTCTTCAAAAGGGGAGTCAAGAAGGGTGAAGAGAATGTCCAAGCTTCCTAAGGGGAGAGTTGTGTATGATCTTCTAAAGGGGAGAGAATGCATACCTTGCCAAAGGGAGAGAGAGGCATGGTCAAAGGGGGAGAGCAAATAGAAGAAAGAAAGCTTGGAGCTAAAGAAGATGCTTGGCCAAAGAGAGGAAGATGAATAGAAAGCTTGAAGATTGATCAAGCACCAAGCATCAAGAAGATTGAAGAAGAGAGCCCAAGAGCCCAAGCTAAGAGGAGGAGCATCCGAGAAGATTTCAAGACTTGTCCAGCTTAGGGGGAGCTGAAGACTTGTTGTGTTAATTCTATGATAAGTAAGTTGCCATCAAATTGCAAAGGGGGAGATTGTTAGGGATTTTGTATTTGCAATTTGATGGATGCATTAACATATTCATATCATTTATGCATTGTTTTAGAATATCTTGAAATCTGGTTTTATACATGCATTGCTTTTAAGATTGGTAATTGTTTTATGCATGTTTTGTTTCTAAACTTGGATGCATTGATTTTAGAATACAAACTCTTTTGAAAACCTAATTCTTTGTGCATTATATTTGGAAAATCATTTTGAGATTTTAGGTTTGAGCCTTGCATACATTCACCATTTTCAAAATCAGTTTTGTATGCATTTTCATTTGAAAAGAGTTTTTAGAAATCAAGCTAGCCTTTGGTTTTAAACTTTTGAATCATTTTAGGCTTTGTGTGTTTCATGTTTTTAAAACTCTTAGAATGTTTTAAAACATGCTTTTCAAGCTTGATTTAGTGGCCAAAAGTTCTCTTAAGAAAAAACTTTGAAATATGATTTTTTGGAAATTTTGGCCCCAGGGGGTTGGCCAGCAGTGTCGCCGGTCGACCGGCTCAGGGGTCCCGGTCGACCGGCGACACTGCTGGCTGACTGGGTCCCTGGAGCTCCAACGGTCACTTTTTTGACCGTTGTGATCCCGGTCGACCGAGACCTCTTTGCAGGTCGACCGAGGACTAGCCGTTAGGTACTTTTTGGCTATAAAGTCCATTATTTTCCAACCTTTTTCAAGGCTTGATACATGAACTTTTGAAACCATTTTGGAGCCAAGGAAAGGGGGAAGAAGTTGGAAAGGCTAGAGGGCAATTAGGAAATCAAATGCATGAGTTTTAAAAAGGTACATCTTACTTATCATTTTGATTTCCATTAAAAGTAGAATCAATGCATGTTTAAATCTTTGTATTTTCATTGATGCATGATTTCTATCTTTTAAAGAGTTGTTTTGCAAACTCATTATCATCATTGGTATATTAGTTTGATTTGCAAACTCTCTTATCCTAATCACATGTGTTCTTAGACTTTAACATTCATACAACTTGTTTGTTTCATTTCTTCAAAGTTGTTTGAATCTTTTATGTGATTAGTTTTATCTTCAATCATCATTTTCTAAGCTTTGATTTTAAAATGCAACATGCATTCATTTAGGAGCTTCATTGTAGAAATTGATTGAAGTAAAGCTTCATACACTTGTGCACACACTTTACTTTCTTTAGTGTATGTTTGTAATTTGATTTACACTTTCATATTCGCCTATTTAAGAGGCAACATCATTGTGCTTAAATTGTATCTCTTAGAGTGATCTTTTGTGAAGACACTTTCTTAGAGAAATCTTTATTTGTAAAGGTTATTGCTTAGCCTAAGAAAAGCATTTTGTAAAGGTTATTGCTTAGCCTAGAAAAGCACATTGAGAGGTTGTTGTTTAGCCTAGAAAAACAACATTGTAAGGGTTATTGCTTAGCCTAGTAAAAAACATAAATAGTGGAAATCCGGTGGGGTGATTAGATCACAAGCCGGTAGTGGATGTAGGCATTGAGGCCGAACCACTATAAACCTTGGTGTTGTGGTGCTTGCTTTTGTGGTGATTGTGTTTATTAGCTTCCGCATATTGTTTGATTAATCATCACATGTGACTAGTTTATGTTAAGAAGTTAAAATTGGTTTTAAATTGGTCATTATTGTAGCTCACCCTATTCACCCCCCCCCCCCCCCCCCCCCCCCTCTAGGGTTAGGATCCCCAAGGACTTTCAAAGTTATCTCAAATACTCTTTGTGTAAACCAGAATAGTCAAAATCTTAGACTTTTCAAAATTCGGTTCATCCTTTTAATGTCAAATATTTATTTTTTTCTTCTTTTTCAAATACCAAACTTTTGTGTGCCTTGTGCAAGTGTATACATCAAATAAATCTTTCAGATGTTCCGCTACGATGTCATGAAAACATAATTCTCCCTCAAATGCTCCGATCTTTCCTACATTTAGGGGCTCATAAGTTTCCCTCTCAAGGATACTATGATGGCTTTCGCACTACTGTTTTTTCGAAGGCGACGAGATGCATTTCTATTTTCTTTTATTTTTTAACTTTTTTTTTCCCAATGAATTCCTTTTTTCTAAGATAGGGCTCCTTTGTGGTGAATTTGGCTTTGATTTACTGGACATGGGGAGCAAACCCTTATCTTATATATTTCACCCTTTTCATGTTTATTCATCCCTGTTTTTTTTTCTCTTTCTCATTTTTTTTTTACGGTACCCAATAACAGGCAGCCCTTTTCAATTCGCCCCAAGTAATCCAATGGTGTTGGTTGGCCTAACCATCCCGATGAATCAGGTAGACTTACAAGGCTAAACTTTAGAAATTCATCCTATTTTTTCCTCAAAAATCCCGAATTCGACACTAAAGCGTCCTATTCAAAATCTTGATAGATGTATACGTGTTTGAGTGAAAAACGGAGTTTAGTACTATTTTGGCATATTCTAGAAAGATTGAACCTCCATTTTACTTCCTTCCAAAGCTATCAAAAACCTATTCTAACCCCTCAAAGAAAGATAATTAGCCTCTAATCCCACTTAGAACACTAACAACATGAATAATTAGCACTAATCACTGAAATTAGGGGTTGGGGGTATGATAATAGACTTGATACTTGAAGTTATCTAGGTTAGAATTTTGTTGAAAAATGCCATCTGATAAAAAACATTTAACTCTTGGTGAAACTAAGGATGTCCAAACTGCTTTCAGAGGAAAGTACATAGATACACGGAGGGTAAGTATGAGACGCAAACTTTTAGTTAAAAAATCCAAAGGGAATCTAGCATATATTTTTTTCCCTCTCGTCTAACTGTAAATCAACCACAACAAGCATCCCCATCAAATTTGTTACCATTTGTGATTCAAAATCCCAAAATATTCTCCAAGGTAAATCTTAATTAATTCGTCCTCCACTTTTTTAAGTAAAAGTGGTAATTGGAACATCTTTACAATTTGATATCTTGTAGAGTCTTTGAATTAGGGAGGCCAAAAAAATCCCACCCAACAAAGATCTTCCAAACATCATATTCTTGTTATGTCCCACCTTCAAAAAAAAAAAAAAAACCGTCAGGTTGGGGGAAGAATTAGGATACTGGTCGGATCGGATTCTCTGGGGTCTTTTTGTGTAAAGCCTCCAACTTCTCCAAATAGGTTTCTTATCATTTCTCTTTAGAAATGGTTTTGAGTTCTTTGGTCACACAGGATTAAAGCTTTTATGGTTGGACTACACATTTGCCAACAATGTTGGTTGAAATGGGTAGTGAATAGAATAATGTTTTGTTTGTTACACTTGGGTTTCAATGTGAAGTTATTTAGGAGGATTTCTTTTTTGATTCCCATGGGAGGGAATCCACTACTACCTACACAAAGGGAGGCCAGCAGAGATTACCAAAACTGAGCTATTAAAAACTTTTTTATTTTCTGGAATGTAGACTGATTTTTTTTTCTTTAAAAATGGTAATGGAAATGATGACCGGTTGTATTAATGAAAAAAAAAATGTGAAAAGGGTGCTATAACACCCCGACCCGCCTAAGTCTGATTAATATCTAATTAATCTCGATTGTGTATCTAATGGTTGTTTTGGAGGGTTTTGTGTTGGATTTAGATATATTAGTGGGGTTTTGACCAAGCCAGGTAGAAGTATGACCTTTTAAATATTTTGATTCGCGCATATATTCCCAATTTTAGTGGGCCCTTGGGGTGCATTGCATGGAGTATTTTGAGTGCATCGACTTTCGTGTTTGGACCCGACCCATTTAGACCCAACTCGACCCATTTCTAGCAAGAGGCCCTTTTCCCAAATTTCCCTAAACTAATTGGACTTGCATGAAAAGGAGACAAAATTTATCTCCTTTATAAACCCGACCCATCGATCTCTCTTTTTTTTTTTTTTTTTTTTTTGAATTTTGCTCCTCCATTTCAAATGAGTCTCTTTTCTACTTCTTCCTCTCTTTCTCTTCAATTGTCATAGGAAGGGTTGTGCATGTCAGTTTGGAGAGAAGATTCTTCATCTTCATCACCTTCATCACCTTCTCCATCTTCTCATCCTCTTTGTTGGGCAAGATCTCCTTCTCTCAACTCTCCATTGGATCCATTTGGTAAAAACTCCACTCTTTTTCTAGAAATTAGTTTGTAGTTGAGTCTAAGAGACTCATTCACGCCACATGCACGCATATTCATCATCTCTTTGTATGATTTCATTGTTAGGGCTTAGAAATTGGGGGTTTTGCTTGATTTGAGCCAAAGGAAGAGAAAAAGGGTTGCAAAGCACCAATTAAAGGCAAGTAATAAGCAATTTTTATTTATGCATGTTGATGATTCCTTGATTGCACAATATAATGCTATTGAATGTCAATTTCAGCCCTTTTCATTCAAATTAGATTGATATTGAATGGTTTCTTGGAATGGAATGAATTGATGAATGGAATGTATGAATGAATGGATAGAATGTGAAGTGAGAGCATGTAGGCTCCATTTTATGCAGGTGAAGTTGATGAGTAAGTTTTAGAATGGAGAAAAGAAGTTCTGAATTCGGGTATAAGAACCTTCGATAGCCCACTCGAGCGCATGAACCCCTGCTCGAGCGGACCTGCTCTCAAGATGAGATCAACTCAAGCGGATATGAACCCGCTCGAGCTGACCTGGACCCGCTCGAGCGGACCTTGAAAGTTTTGGGGGGCTATAAGAATGGATTACTAGTTTTAATTGAACCAATTAATGCAGCAGAAATAAACCAATCAGATAATATAGAAATAGCTATCTACCAATCACACACCACAAGAAAGCAGACACAATATTTAGCATGGAAACCCTATCCAGGGAGAAAAACCACGAACCATAAATCAAAAGTTCATGAACAGTTACAAGATATACTCACAAGCTCCTTTGCATCAGTTTGTACCTCGACCTAAAAACTGTAGTTATTCTTGCAAAGAATCCACTGACACGACATCCACCATGCCCCGTTCTCCTTACTTGATCTCCTCGCACCTTGCCAGTCAAGATGAACTATTTTCAACAAGAAAGGTAGAAGCAGCAACAACCTTCTAGAGCAACCCTTTAGAATAATCTCTCAATGGCTCTAGAGAATAATCTCTCAATATGATATCTATGATTCAGATTAATGAGAATGGTGGTTTCTAAGGTTGAGAGTAACACCCTATATATAGCCCCAAATTCGTTCCTTAGACTTAGTGCACAAGTATGACTCAAATTGGGAAACGGTGTCTCAAAAGGAAACAATTTCGTGTAGAAACTGGAGACTTTCCCGTTTTCTGCGCACCTGATCGATCGATCGGACGAGTGCATCCGATCGATTGGACAGGCCAAATAACTAGATGCATACTCAGTCCGATCTATCGGACTGAGGCTCCGATCGATCGGGCCTGGGGGATTTCGCCTGGTCTTCTCTTTTCTTCTATTCTTCGCTTCAGCTCTTTCGGCTTTATAACCACAGTCCATTCTAAAATAAATTAGAAAATACAACTCAATGGTCCAAGAGTTTTGTCCAACCCAGGAATTAGCCAACACGAAATTACTAGCAGACCTGACATTTGTCAGGTGCCAGGACTACTTCAAAAAGCCATAACTTTTGATCTGTCCATCGGATTTTGGAGGTCCACATACTGTTGCAAAGCTCTTGAACGTAGAATTTAGTAGCCCATACTTCCTATTGATCGAAGGTTGAGAAAGAAAGTGGTTATTTGGATCAATGAACTAGGCCCTATCTCTTCTGGAAATGGGACTTTAATCCTAGGAACCTGGAACCTTTCACACTTCTAATGAGTAATTCTAACTACATGAGAGACCTTTAGAGGCTAAGATCATCTGTTGTACTTTACCATCAGTCTTTCACCAATGCCATGGGTGTTAGTTTAAGAGATTTAATGTATTTCATTCATATCACGTGGCACCAAAAGATGATAGCAGTATATCGAATCTCTTAAAATTACATTGTAATGGACGGTGGACGACATGTATTTAGTTTAGGGTTGGATAGTAAAAATACCTTGGTTCCATTAATTTTGGCATTGCATATTGAACTCTATTGTTGACGATCGACACTAAGATGTGCAGAACTTAACTGCAAGACTACGGTGTCATTAAGTAGTAAAGGACTAAAGAGTCCGGATTATCGATCCCGCGGAGAGAGGATGGAACAAGCGATGAATCCAATTAAAGTAGAATTAAACTAAGATATAGCTAATATAGATAATTGAAGTGAACAATTAAAACTACTAAACTATGCAGTGTAAACAACTAATTGAAACTGAAAGATGCAAGTATTAATTGGATCAAACTAATCTAAGCTGTCTTAGTAGGGAAAGTAAACAAAACAACAAGTTAGTTATTCAACTATACTAGTCTAAGTAAGATTTAAACAAGTAATTGACAAAGACAATTAACAGCACTAGTTAACTAACTAGATCAAACTACATGTAAACTATGCAAGAAATGTGATAAAATGACTTAGTAAAAGTATGGAAAAATTCTCCAGCAACTAATTAGATTCAGAACAACCTAAAAACAGCAATTACAAAGAAGGATTAATAAGCTAGAACAATGATTAATGAAGTAATTAAACAACTTAAGCAAACTAGTTAACTAATTAGGCTTGTGTAAACTATGAAATAAACCAATTAAGTAAAATGTACTACTAGATTTTCCAGAAAATACATGAAATTAAAAAAAAGCTAAAAATCAGTGATTAACAATTGTAATTAACTAGCCTAAACAACGATTAAAGAACAATTAACAAGATTAACTATGTTAGACTAAATCTAGGTATGTAAATGTGAACTAAATGACATGTAAATGCAAATGGAACTAAATTGATATGAAATTAAGACTAAAACAGTAAGCTAATGATGGTGATTAAGTGCTATCAACTAGGATTAACAAGTGATTAAGCTAGATTAACAAACTAGTGGGCTAATTAGTGTGCAAACTACATGAAAATGATGTGAAAAATAGAATTTAACTAAATGGAATGTAAAATAAAACTAAAATAGCAACTAAACTACTCTAATTAACAATCTAAAATATGAAATTAATAAGATCTAAGCTAATCTAACAAACTACACTAAACTAGTGGATGAATGGTGGTGGAAATGAAAGATTTAAGGTGAAGATTTGGTGTGAAATGTGCAGGAATTTAAAACAAGTGATGTGAAATGTGGATCTAGCAATTTAGAAGTAAAAACAACAAATCAAACAAGTATTCAAATTAACAACAATCAAAAGAAGAGATTAGGCAATATAAAATCCACTAAGTATGTAATTAATCCAATCAACGCATGTTATAATTCAACTCTCAAATTTACAATCCAATTAGCAATCTCTTGCCTAATTGGATTGGATGATATAACAATGAAGATTAAAGTAAAGAAAATCAAAAGCCAAGATGCTAGATCATCATCTAGTTACCCCAACAATCAATCATCAAAATCAAACTACAAAAGATCAAAGATAAGGGCTCGCATGCTATGTGAGAGAACTTAATCCAACTGCAAAGCATCAATTTAGATTATCCAAGCATCAATTGTAAAGATAGAGTATGAGAAATGTTATTTTACATATGATACTCGTACTTGAAACCGTGTCAATACTTCTAGGGGCTAGGTTTACCCGAGCCTGTCAGCAATATATTTTTATATAGTTCTAATAGTTTTCTTATTTGTCAACATAAAAGCTGTTAGAAAGCAATGTAAACAATGGTAGTTAATTTTTTCTACAAATAAAAATTATTACTCTTTATAAGAATTTTAAAATAAAATATGAAATTTCATGTTACTAATAAGATAATTGCATTCATATCTGTAATTCTGTATCATTGGCCTAACTTTCATAAATCCAAACTTTTCCACAAACACCTATTCCTGTAAAGCATTCTGATTTGACTCCCACTGACCATTATCCAAGATTGGATAGAATCAGGATAAAAACCCACTTCATAGAATCATGATAAAATCCACTTACATGAGTGTTTAACTTTGACATCCTAAAATCAAAGGTTAGGATAATTTGATTAGAGTGATAAATGCGCAACTCCTAATTATCCACAACACACACTTGTTACTCCTAGTATTGTGATTGGCATGCATCCAAGTGACTTTCTTTTACTTTTAAATCTCTTCCTTTTCAATTATCTCATTCTTCTTTCTTTATTCATGTTTTTCTTCTTAGATTTGATGTATCTCACATCTATATATGTCAGAATTCTGATGTCTTCTATCAAAACATCATCTGGCTCAATCTCTTATTTCTCTAATCATCTCTCTCTACCTCAAATGTAGGTTTACTGGTTGGCACCTGTAATTTATGTAAATTAAAAATATCTAGGTTAGATGCTTAAAAATATGCATGTTAATAAAGCATAATTTTTTTTTTCTAACGAAGTCCTCAGATGTTGATGTTTGCACAGGAGTTCTCATTTGGGCAAATTTCATTGAGCCAGGTGGGGCCATCTTTTTACTTGATTGAAGCTATTTATTGTTACGCCCCGTCCCGAGTTAATCAAGACTCTAATTGATTGATATTAATGCTAATTAACCATGTTTAATTGAGCTAATAGTGGTTAATAACCAAATTCGATTGAATTAGTCTCAAATGATTGAATTGTGCTTAATGAAGTGAAATTGAACGATTCTAAGGTAATTGAGTTGATTTTAGACTCAAACAAGGAAACACAAGGAGTTTTATGTTAATACGGATTTTCGCGTATTTTGTCGAATACGGCCACTCTTGATACCAACGTGTGTATCTCAAAGAGTACCTCAACTTTCATAATAGACTTGAATTCATTCGATATGAATTGGATCAAATGACCTTCCATTTGACTCAAAATGTAAGTGAGTGAAGAAGTGGAGGGGCTAAGTGCAAAATAGTGGCTATTGGGTTCTAAATGAACCTAAACTCAATGCAGCCCAAGTGTAAGAATAAAGCATACCCTAGGCTCCTTCCTTCCTTCTTCCTCCATTTTGCTTCATCAAGTATCAAGGTTGGAATTGTTCAAGAATTTTTCAAGAGGCTTCATCTTCTCTTTCAATAGCTTGGAGTGAAAGTTTGTGAGGAAGTTCAAATTTCTCTTCACAAAAGCTGCAAGTAAGTACCTTAGATGTGTTTACAGAACTTTCAAGTTCTATTGGGTGTTTAGAAGTGGTTTCTACCACAAACAACTCAAGGATATGTATTTTGAATGTTTTCATGGAATTAGGGCTTGGATTAAAGAGATTTCATCTCAAATCAAGCTAGACAAAGAAGGGTTTATTGTCAATCGATCTCAAACAAAAAGGCAAGTATACTTATTTCTATTGATTTAGGATGTTAATTAGGTTATTTGAACGCATGGTGTTCAAAAACAGAAAATTTGGATAAGAATTTTCATGAAACCTGGGCACTGTTTGGCCAGCCGAAAGGTGACCTAACAGGTGGTCGAATGTGCCCGTGTCCGCATTTATGAGAAAACAGAGCTATGGATAAGCTGGCCGAATGTTGTTCGGCCAGCTGAATAGCTGACCGAAGAGGTGGCCGAGTGCCCTTGTGTTAGTTTTCACAAAAAACTTTAGCTGCTGGAAAGTTGACCGAGTGCTGACCGAAATTGTTCGGCTAGCCGAATTCGTGAATTTGGCAAGCCGAATAGGTGTTCTAACATTCAGGATCTCGGGTATTTGGCTTAGGAGCGAAGGGTTTCGAACGTTCATGAGGCACATTCATGAACGTTCGAAGCCTCTGCCCTTTGGCCTGGACAAGCCTGAACTCGAACGTTCAATGGCAACGTTCGAACGTTTGACGCTCAGTTTGTTGGCCAGTTCCTGCAATCACAGAATTTTGGGGGTTTTCCCCTTTTTCATCCATTTTTCTCCCTTTACCAAAGGAGAGTTCAATCCATCCAAAATGTATAAAAACCATATATGATTTGAAAGGAATGAGAATCCCTAATTTCATTAACCAATCACCAGATAACCTAAAACTAATTGAGAAACCCTAATCTACCATTATCATTTAAAATTGGTAATTAAACAAACCTATATGAAATGTATCAAGAATCAAAGATTAAACACGCATTCAATAACAAATTATAATAATGTACTTGCCTTTAATCCGAAGTTGAAGAAAACTGAAATAGGTTTCCTAACCAAAACCCAAACCGAGATTCCCACGGCGCTCAAGTACAATCCTAACACCAATCAGACATAGAAGATGGGATAAAAATGTTCACAATCTGACATAGAAGATGTGATAGACATGTTCAAATGAACAGGTCTATGGTATTCCTACCCAAAACCTTCCATTGGAAAGATTAAGAATGTAATCTAAGAATATAAATCTACTCCTAAGAGAATGAGGAGAAGGTTACTTGAGATAAGAATGTTGAACCAAGAATGATGGTATCCTCTGATCTTGATTCTGATGGCTGGATCCTAAAGCTGCAATGGCTTGAAAAGTTGAAAGAGGAAGAAGAAAAGGAGCTAGGAGGAGTTGCAGACGAAAGTGGGGAGATTTAAGAACGTGCAATTTTTAAAAGAAGGAATTAGGTTAAAAGAGAATATTCCCTGGGCTTAAGTTATTTGGTCAAAACTATAGGTCAAGTCATCTACCCATTAATCCAACTCACCGATCTAAGCATTAAATCTAACGTGTGCCCCACTTAATCCTAATCATTTAAATAACTAAAATACGTTTAATTAAAATAATAATAATATCTAATAAAATATAAAAAAATAATTAGTGGGACCGGGATCTTACCGTCTTGCACCTGTTTTCCTTGGTTTCTTGAATTGTTGAAATCATTTTCCTTGATCCTTCATTTTCCATGGATTTTTCAACTTGCTGCAGAATTCATTTCCATGTTTTTGGGAACTCTTCATTTCTTTCTTTTTATGGAGATAATTTGCTCATTTACACCATAATACTAATAGTAGAGAACTTATACCTTCCATTTTCTTTTCCTTTATTTTTCCATCGTGTTAAATCCACTGTGGGACAATATTTTTTTAAAATATATTTTAGGATTTTTTAGGGAAAAACTAAGCCCAAATCCATATTTAAGCCAATCAGAGGTGACACGGCCCAGTCAAACTGACTTGACCAACTTGACCATTGCCAAGTAATGGGCCAAGTCAGAGTTTTAAAACACTGTAAGCACTACAAGAAGTTGCACTTTTACCGACGTTTTTAAAAATTCGTCGATAAAGAGTGTTATTTACCGACGTATATAATTTTGGCGGTGAAAATTCAACTTTTACCGACGTTTTATATAAAACGTCGCTAAAAGGTTGACTTTCAGCGACGTTTTACTAAAAAACGTCAGCAAAGTTCAATCTTAGAATTAATTTCATCTAAAACCAAAGATTATTACCGACGAATTATAAAATGTCGGTAAAATAGAATTTTAGCGACGTTTTTTTACTTTTACCGACGTTTTTTCGTCGGTAAAAGTATTTTTATTTTTCTTTTTATTTATTTTTCTTTTTAATTTTTGCCGACGAAAAAAAAAACGTCGGTAAAAGTGTTTATATTTTTATTTATTTTTCTTTTTAATTTTTGCCGATGAAAAAAAACGTCGGTAAAAGTCTTTTTATTTTTTGTTTATTTTCTTTTTTATTTTGCTGACGAAAAAAAACGTCGGTAAAAGTATTTTATTTTTTATTTATTTTTCTTTTTTATTTTTCCGACGAATTAATACCATCGGCAAAGTTCAATTTTAATATGAAGTGGAAAATAAATATTGAAATGAACTTTTAGCGACGTTTTGTGTGAAACGTCGGCAAAGTTTAATTTATTACCGACGTTTTATATTAAATGTCGATAAAAGTTGTTGACTTTTTATTTATTGTTAAATAATAAAAATAATATAATTTTTACCGATGAAAATTCATTTTGTGCGACGAAATATAAACGTCGGTAAATCCACTATTTTTCCCTCTCCCCCCCCCCCTCCCACCAAAACCCTCTTTTATCTCTCTCCCTCTCCCTCTCTTCTCTCTTTCGATCTGCCCTTCTCTCTCTCTCTCTCTCTCTCTCTTGATCTGCGCTTCTCTCTCACTCTCTGTCTCGCTTTCTCTGCCTCTCTTTCTCTCTCTCTGCCCGAAACCGATCTATGCTTGAAAACAGTCTCCCTCTCTCTCGCCGTTGCCTCTGCTCGGACCCTCTCTGCCCCTAATTTCCTCTCTCTCTAGCTCTGCTCTCTCCCTCTTACCCTCTCTGCCTCGCCGATTCAAGACTAATTTCAGAGAAGGTATAAGAAACGCTATGAGTGTCTGTATTGTTTGGTTTTCCTTCTTTTTCATTTCAATTGATTCGGTTGGATTTTCCTCTTTTCAAAATTTCAGGTATTCAAGCTGCTCGGAGGAAGCAGGCCGTAGCTGCAGCATTTTTGCTTTGTGAAAGAGCCACTTTTGGACGTAGTTTTGGTACTCCTTTTTTAGTTTTTTGAATATGAATGGATTTTTGAAGTGAAGATTTTGTGATTTTGCTTTTTGAATGCGTAATTGGGATCAATGTCTTGTTTGGGTCCCTGCCCTTTTAGTTAATTTTTGTCATTTCTTGTTTTTCATTTTTCATTTTGACTAAGAGAGGTTCTATGTTTTTATATGATTCTGCATTTTTTTTTAATTCAGTTCAGGAATATGTTTCTGTGCTTTTTGACTATTGTCTGCGATGGATCATACTAACAAAAATGAGATGCGTGCATTATGCTACCCAAGTGATGAATCCTTTGCAGTTAATATGAATCTGACCCTCGTAAATGCATGCATAAAGACAGTTGAGTACTCTTTTATCTCATCTTCTGAGCTGATTTTCTCGATGAAGATTTGTTACAGAGTAGAAGCTTAAGAACATGCAGCTGAGATGAAAATGGTAAGAGGGAAATATGGATTTTTGAGAAAGGATAGAATTAGGAATAAGCACATTGGGGGAGAACTTACAGGTAGCTCCAATAAAAAAATAGAAAGAATCTTTTAATTGAAATGATTTGGGCACGTATGATTCACGACCTGGATGTTGTATTGGAATGTTAAAATTTAAGGAACTAGCAACAAGTGAGGGAGACTAGCAAGGACTTGGAATGCAATGAAGAAAGATATGTTATAATGTAGGGTGACACACCCTAAACCTTTCTAGAGTAGTGACTGGTATGAGGGGAGTGTAATGACTTGTGATTTTTTTTTGGGTATGTCGATTAGATATGATATCTTTAGGTTTGAAATTTGGGAGATATGATACTCCGATGCTGATTGGGAGTATCTTTAGATATGATACTCCGATGCTGATTGGGCTGGTTGTCCGGATACTCGTCGCTCTACCACAGGATGGTGCATGTATCTGGGAGATAGCTTGATTTCGTGGAAATGTAAGAAACAAGATAAGGTCTCAAAATCTTCCACCGAAGCTGAGTATCGTGCCATGTCTGCTACTTGTTCAGAAATTCTCTGGCTTCGCGGGTTGCTTTCCGATCTCGGATTTCCTACTGATAGTGCCACTCCTCTCTATGCAGACAATACTAGTGCAATTCGTATTACTGTCAATCCAGTTTTCCACGAACGCACTAAACACATCGAGATTGATTGCCATTTTATACGCGACGAATACAAGCGTGATGTCATTAGCCTTCCTCACATCTCTTCTGATCTTCAAATTGCCGATTTCCTCACAAAGGGACTTCCGCGACCTCACCATCAGTTCTTGGTTAGCAAATTGATGCTTGTGGATTCCCCAGCATCAATTTGAGGAGGGGTGTCAAATACAAGATGGCTCAGGCCCACTTGGGCCCAATATGGTGGCATCCAATCTCGTTGGATTTGGTCAAATATTTGCACAGTTTTCTTCCTTCATTAATTTGATTGTAATTAGATTTAGTCTAATACTCTTTCTTTAATTAGATTGTAATTAGATTAGCTGATTTGTAGAGCTGATTTGTAGCCTGTGATGAACTAATTTGTAGCCTTTGATGAGGCATCTGTATGCTATATAATGGGAGAGAATCTCTAATGAATGGACACAAAATTATAACTCAAAATCTCTTTTACATGCTACGATTGTTACATTGCACTTTTAGGAGGACTTTCTGCATTGGTTGCATTTGGCTTTAGCCAGCTACAAGTTCTAATATTTTATGTGGGCTTATTGTTTCGGTGGTCTATTGACTTAAAATATACATGTATTGATATTATCAGGGTTCTCTGATTTACAATCATAAGCCAATTGTGGTTTTTTCTTCAAAATGTCAACAATTAAATTGTTAGCTTTCTCCATTGTCTTCTTCAATTCATCTTCTGACGTTTGATAATTGTCGCAAAAAGATGTAATATGGATCAACCTGCAAATACCACCATCCAAAAGAGAGGCATGTGCCACTGGCTACTGACACTCTCAGCTCACAAGGACTTCCTCTTAGACCGGTAAATTTGATACTCATCCTTTTTCTATTCCCTGTCCACTTGATGTGCTTATCTATAGTCTTCATAGACACTTTTGAATGTTCCCAAATCCCAGGATGTTTGAATATTCAGGCAAACCAGCGGTGCCCAAGCAGTTTGACGGAGCATGATGTACTCTTTTTTTTTTTTGCAGTTACATCCTTATGTATATTATCACTCATATGGATCAAAACGCACTAGAATGAATCTAGAAACCCATGATCCCTGAGATATCCACAATTTTGTTTCTAATAGATGATTAAGGGACTTAAAATAAAAGGTTCAATCATTTAGAAAGAATCAGTGACTATGGCTTAGTTTCTATAGAAGACTATTCTACAAACAATTATAGAAAAGGCTATGTAGTGTAAAAGATGTATATGTATGACAAAATACTTGGCAATCATTGCAGTTGGACTTCAAAGGTATGATTCTTCTGTAAAGTTCTTTAATTTATTTGCTATTGACCCTTAGTTGCATGAAGTTGCATGACGATGATGCACAATTTTGAGAGCACATATATTATATAGTTTGGGATTGACCAGAAAGTGGAGACACCAAAAAAGTTACTAATTTTATTATTAGGTTGTTTCTAATTTTATGGATGAGAGATGAGAGATTTTTATTATTAGGATGAAAGTTACTAAAAAAGTTACCAAAAAAGTTATGGATGAGAGATTTTTATTATTAGGTTGTTTCTAATTTTATTTTTAGTGTTTTGGGGCACATTCTCTTAATTTATGGTCAGTTTTTGGGGCCTAAAAGGAGTTGAAACTCATTTAACATGCCTAAGAATTAGTGATTCTGATATGAGTTGGGGAAGGAAAATACAGAGGGCAAATAGGACTAATTCTGTATGTCTTTTCTTGTTTATGGAGCAGGGGTCTGGATGAACTATGATGGTAATGATTTCTTTTTTAATACGAGAGAAGAAGAATGTACAATGAGCATCAGAATTCAGGTTTGTCAGACTTTTTTCTGTTTTGTGATCCTTTATTGGAGATACACTAGCTAATAAAAAAATCTCGTAGATTTCTCATAAATTTGATGATGTTTGTGATCCCATTCCTTAGTTTTTGAATAAATGAATGCTTAAACTTGGCCCAAGGAGTCATCTAACTTCTTTTAAGGGAAAAGTTGAAGAGCTCATCCAATTTAGTCTCCATCTCAGTTCTCAGTGATTCAACTGGTTTTATTGTCCAATCAAATATGCCTACAAAAGGTGGGAAAATAGAGACAGCCTCCCCACATAGGGATTTTGTTTGCGTTGATTTGGATTGAATTTTGGTTTTGATGTTGTAAGTGTTTGCAATTTGATAGTTGATACCAATTGAAATTTTTAATGCATTAGAGATGGATGCTGTTTTAGAGAATACTAATGACCAACTGTAATCAGAATTTAGTTTCTGAATCCGAATAGATCTGATGGTTTTTCATATGTCGAATATAAAAGGTAGCTTTATCAATTGATTTTATCTTGTCAATGAAAATTTCATCTATGCCTTCAGAATCATGGATCTTAAACTTATCCAGTAATGGATTTGAGCTATGGAGATGGGTTTTTGATGAGCTGAAGTTTGATGAAGCAAATGCATCTTGAATCTTTACCATTGATTATGGAGAGAAGAAAAAGGGACTTTTCTTCTTCTTCTTTTTTACCCGTTTAAGCTATATTCGGATTGTTTTGTGCAATGTTTAAGAAGACATTTCAATCTGGATTTTATCCATTTTGTACAGCTTGGAATGAATGTCGTATCCCTTGCGGTCAACTGTTTTGTTTATATAATGGGTTTAAGGACCCAGTCAATATATACAATTAAGGAAGGATCTACAAATCAGATCCATAACCCAAGGCCTAATTATAGTGGACTACATCAATATACACACGTGTATTTGACTAAGATACCAGATCCAGAATCTAAGGCCTCATTACAGTGGACTACATCTATATACACATGTGTATTTGCCTAAGATACAGCTAGAGCAAATCGTGTGGGATCCACTATGATGCCGTGTGGGTCCTATTTTCTCTACAGTGCTTGGTGCTTGAAGTCTTAACTACTTGTAGGACTCAATTAGTTCCCACCTTTGTGGAGACTATTGAAAAATGTACCCCTTTTCTTCTTATATTCAGAAAGGTAGTTTCTCATTTTCAAATAATTTTTATATTCTAAGTTATGGTGTTTTATTCTTCACTAATGTGCTCTGTATTATGGGTTGCCTTAGGTTCCAACTTTATGAAGCAGCATGGTGAAAACCTGAAACACAGTGTATTGCCATAATTTTGGTTTTTCCTTGGTTTTTAGTTTCTTGACACTTAACCAAAAAATGTAGTTTTTCTGTTTCTTAGTTTCTTGTAAAAAGTTCCTTATTTTATTGACTAAGCAGTTCGATTTTCTGGATTTAAGTTCTGAGCTCTATATTATTTAATCCATCATAAATTTGTTTATTCATTATTACTTTATCTGCAGTGTTTCAAATAGGGTAGAGCATCTTGCTTCATTGTCTGGAAGCTCTTTTACGCAAAACTCTGTATGTCCCCTGTTTAGTACTGGGTCATCTCGAAATCTTCACCGCCATAGGGGAACACGGCTCATTGTTAGAGCTGATAGTGTGAGTGATTCTTGAGTTTCTCGTTTGAGGATGTTCACTTAACTTTTGCTATTTTTTTCAGCTTTATTTGATTTTATAATGCTTGTTTAACTTTTCATCCTTTTAGCTCAAGTAGTAACCTTTTGTCACGTGCAGGATTACTATTCTGTTCTTGGGGTTTCAAGAAATGCCAGCAAATCTGAAATAAAAAGTGGTAAGTTCTCTCTTCTTGGTTCCTTGGCTGATTATTATTCTTTGATATTTTTCTCTATCTTGTTTCTATATATTAAGCTATTCCCGTTTGTTAATATGACTATTATGTACTGTTTCTTGTTCCTACTTTTGGTCATAAACATTTTCGTGGACAGGAAGTAGCTCAATTGTTTCTTTTCTATGAAACTATGAAAATCTTTTAACAAAAAAAAAAAAAATCCCTCTTATCCCAGTACCATGCAGAAAAGAAAAAAAGCTATGCATATCCTGTTTTTTATTTTGACATATAATGAGGAACTCCCACGGTGCCTTTTCGCAACTATACAGCTGATACAGATGATCTGGTTGGTCGAGTTTCTACATAATCTGTATCAGCTGACCATTTTGCAAGCTCCTTACAAACGAGATCATCTAAATGAGGTGATAGAGAGTGTTTGGATCCTTCGGTCAGGGATATATAAATTTGATGTGGATGGAGTGATGAGGCATAAATCAGGTCCGGCGGGTAGTGTAGGTGTTCTTTGTAGTGCTTTCGGTGGGATTTTGATTGCATTTTCTTCTTTGATAAGTGTCACAGATTCAAATGAAGCAGAACTTTAGGTGATTAGGGAAACACTTGGGATCTTCAAGGCTTCTTGTTCGCTCAGGCATGCTCGTAGTGGAGAGTCATTTCTTCTCTGCTATTAGTTGGACTATTGCTAAGGGAGTACACAGAAAATTTGGGTCATCCTTAACGAAATTAAATTTCTTTTTTCTTTCTTAGAGGTCGGTTTCTGTTGGAATATGCCAACAAAATTGTTGAAGTTCTAGTTAAGCAAAGAGTTGATAGGATTTCCTCTTATGTAGGCCTGCTCTTGTAGTTATTCCTTTGTTGGGTCATTTTCTCACTTTGTCGATGCAGTAGTCAGGAAAAAAAAAAGGTTAAGCTGTTATAAACAGTTAAACACTTATTTATCATTTAACTAGGAAGAGAATATTTTAGCTAATGCCTTTGTACTGAATACTATCTGAATGTTGTGTGCTTGATTATCTTCAGGATTACAGACTTGCCCAAGAGATTGACCTCGAGAAGGATACAGGATTCAAGCTCAGAATTCTGGCACAGAATCAGCCTGAAACACCTGCTGCGTATGATTGGATGTTCCATCTTATTTGATTTCTATATGGATTGAACTCGAACCTTCCCCTCTTCTTAATTCTTCACTCCTTTATCATTGCACTTCTGAATGTATGATTACTGTACATAACCTTTGTATGAGTTTGATGTATGCCGACGCCTACACACTAAAATATCCGTTCCAAATTCACTGCAGGTACTGCTTTTTCCATCCTTCATTCATTTTGGTACTGTCGTGAGCCGTTGATCAAATGACCTATTACATGATGGCCATGACCCATGAACGGTTGCCATTAGATTAGATGGCAAGTTGGATTGTTATCGAATAATTTTGCGAGGTAATTTCTTCTTGAGGTTTGAAAACATATGACCTTATTTAAGCTTACTTAATGCTGTTGTTTAATTCATAGCTATCCATTTTTCTTTTCAGTTTGATACTTATGTTTCCAAATATGTCCTTGTATAAATCAAGTCTTTGTGATGGAAAGTTGGTTTACATACCTTTATTTATTGAGTATATTTTGTGTGATTGGGCTAGGTAGTCTTTATGATACCACTCAAGTATCAGATTATGTGGGTCACGGTGTATTTCCCTATACATGTAATGCACACAAATGATGCCATAAGTGCTACATCAGTGAGCTGCGGTTATAGTAAATGATTTAAAACTTGGACTGACCCCAATCCTCTATTCAGCCTGGGTCTGAGACAGATTGATAATTGGCAAGTCAACTGTTTTCATTGGTTTTTCTGTGTTTGTAATAGGTATTCACCTTTGTCCTCACTGCTTATACTGTCTCCTAAATTTTATGTTATTCCTTTTTATCAATACACGATAATCATAAGCTTGAAGAAGGCAAGAAAGTAATTTTCAATGA
Source organism: Cinnamomum chago (assembly GCA_038049695.1). Taxonomy (NCBI): domain Eukaryota; kingdom Viridiplantae; phylum Streptophyta; class Magnoliopsida; order Laurales; family Lauraceae; genus Cinnamomum; species Cinnamomum chago. The sequence goes on along the minus strand of CP142462.1, from coordinate 33,307,786 downwards.
AGGCTTCATGAATTCTCTCATCCTGGTAAGTGAGTGGTTTTACTTCACCTTATTGTATTTGCATTATAAGTAGCTCTATCTTGACAGGCATGTTAACAACGTACATTCGATTCTTCCCTTCCGTCAAGAAGTACTATGATCAGGGTGTGCTTGTCTTCTTTGCGACGTATAATTTGATTACAGTGAGTGGGTATCGTGACCAAAATATGTTGCACATGGTATTCCAACGCCTTTATGTCATTGCCATCGGTTTCGATCTTTGCATTATTATGAGTATCTTGATTCTTCCAAACTGGTCTGGCAAAGATCTTCAAAACTCCATCATCTCTAAGATTGAAGCACTAGTGAAATCAATTCACGGTATCTAATCTGCCTACAATGCCATTTTTTTTATTAGTTATGATCAAGCACCACGTCTGTTCTAAAGTGTTAACTGTGGAGTATCCACTAGAAATTTTTAGCATAATGGATGGTTATTTGTTCCAAAATATGTCAGGTTAGGTTCAACTATGGCAGTAGCCGGGTATTCTCATCCGTCCCAAATCTATATCAATGATCAACCCTTAAGCCTTCCTCATGAGATTCCCTGTTCTCACTGTCTCTGTAGAGATGATGCTTCTTCTCCAAATGCATAATAGAAATTGGAACAAGTCAGCAGATAACCAACCATTCTACCAACATAATTGAATCACGTGTAGATAACCAACCCTCGCCAGGAGTCCGGAATGGGAAACGGCCCCTGGAAAAATTGAAAACCGCTACGAGCACTTCGCTCGAGGGTAAAGTAACTTATAGGAACTAACGGTTCGCAAATAGGACTCCCGGTTAGAGAATTAGAAGCGAAAACATCGGATTTTCCAACACTTAAGCTCGAAAACGGCCCGACGGAGGTCCGGAACGTGAAAACGGCCCCCGAAAAAATCGAAAACGGTGACGAACACTTTGCTCGAGGGTAGAGTAACTTGTATGAACTAACGGTTCGCAAATAGAACTCCCGGTTAGAGAATTAGAAGTGAAAACATAGAATTTTCCAACACTTAGGCTCGAAAACGGCACATCGGGGGTCCAGAAGGGGAAACGACCCTCGAAAAAAAAAAAAACCGGCACGAGCACTTCGCTCGAGGGTAGAGTAAATTGTAGGAACTGACGGTTCGCAAATAGGACTCTCGGTTAGAGAATTAGAAGTGAAAATATTGGATTTTCCAACACTTAGACTCGAAAACGGCCCGCCGGGAGTCCGAAATGGGAAACGGCCCCCGGAAAAATTGGAAACCGACACGAGTACTTCGCTTGAGGGTAGAGTAACTTGTAGGATCTGACGGTTCGCAAATAGGACTCCCGGTTAGAGAATTAGAAATGAAAACATCGGATTTTCCAACACTTAAGCTCGAAAACGGCCCGCTGAGGGTCTGAAACGGGAAACGACCCTCGGAAAAATAAAAAACGGGCACGAGCGCCTCACTCGAGGGTAGAGTAGCTTGTGGGAACTGATGGTTCGCAAATAGGACTCCCGGTTAGAGAATTAGAAGCGAAAATCGACGATTTTCCAACACTTAGGCTCGAAAACGGCCCACCGAGAGTCCAGAACGCGAAACGGCCCCTGGAAAAATCAAAAACCGGCACGAGCACCTCGCTTGAGGGTAGAGTAACTGTAAGTCCATGGGGATCCGAACCCTAGAGGGGGGGTGAATAGGGTGTGCTACAACTATGACCAATTTTAACAATTTTAACTTCTTTAAAACAAACTAGTCACATGTGATGATTAAACATACAAGATGCGGAAGCTAACAAAATAATCACCACAAAGCAAACACCATCACACAAGGATTTATAGTGGTTCGGCCTCAATGCCTACATCCACTACCGGCTTGTGAACCAACACCCCACCGGATTTCCACTATTTATGCTTTTCAATAGGCTAAGCAATAACCTTTACAATATGCTTTCCAAGGCTAAGCAATAACCTTACAATGATGTTTTTCAAGGCTTAACATCAACCTATACATTATGCTTTTATAGGCTAAGCAATAACCTCTTCAACCTAAGGTTGGTTATCTCACTAATTTAGTGTCTAACATACACTTGATGGAGATTCAATTAAGCTCATTACATTGCCTCTTAAATAGGCGGATATGGAAGTGAAATACAAATACACACTCACACTATGAATGCAAAGATGAAAACAAATGAAGTGTGTGTGTGTGGTCTTCAATCATTTAGAAAATGAAAGCTCATAAATGTATGCCTAAGGCTTTTGAAAATTTTAGCTCATAAAACATTTATGATTGAGGATATAATGCAATCACATGTTAAAAGTAACAACTTGTTAATGATATCAAAGTTACACAAGTTGTATGAAATGGATTAGCTCTAAACATGTGATGCATAGGGATGTCAATCAAATCACCAATGAAGCTTAAAACATAAAAATAGATTTGATTGAAAAGAGGGGACAAATCATATGTAATTATAAGGACAACTTGAAAATGATTTACCAATCAAAGAAGGCAAGTTGTGAAGCATTAAAACAATAATACATATATGATTTGTAATGATGTTGAATCCAAAACATAAGATACATTTGAAGGAGATTTTCTTATGATGGAAAAACAACACCCAAAGATTCAACAAAGTATATGAATCATGTTACATCTTTCATTAACATGATCTACTTAGATTTACCAATAAAGTACTACTTTGATGAATCAATGGTGATGTATCCAAAATAATAGATCTATTCAAAATATAGAATATGCTAAGGATACAACATATCATATATTAACATGTTACAAAGATTTACCAATGATAAAACAAAACATGAAAACATATGATTTGTAAAGAGGTTGAGTCCAAAACATAAGATAGTTTTGAAAGTGATTTTCTTATGATGGAAAACAACAACCAAAGATTCAACCAAGTATAGGAATCATGTTACATATGATTTACCAAGTTTCTTTCATTAACATGATCTACTTTGATTTACCAATTCAAGTACTACTTGGATTGAATCATATGGTGTTGTATCCAAAACAATAAATCAACTCAAAACATAACACATGTTAAGGACACAACACAAACATAGTTTAACATGCTAGAAATGATTTACCAAAAATAAAACAAAAGCATGAAAACATGTGATTAAGGAAGGAAGAGCCTACTTGGTGGTTTAACTTCATTAATCCAAGCTTTAGCTTTCCTAATCATCCCCTTCATCCCTTGGTTCTTTTCCCTTTTGATATGCCTCAAATCCTCTCAAGGAGGGGTTAAAAATTCCCAACTTTTGGCAAGGGAAAGAACTCATATTTATAGCAAAAAGTTGCCAACGGCTAGTCCTCGGTCGACCGGCAAACAGGCCTCGGTCGACCGAGAACACACAACGGTCATATTTCTGACCGTTGGTGCTCCCAGGCAAAATTTGCCTGCAGTTGTCTCGGTCGACCGAGACCTGCCTCTCGGTCGACCGGCGACACTGCCGGGACAACCCCCTTTTGACAAAAAATGCAACTTTTGCCATTTCAAAGTTATTTCTTTGGGGGACCTTTTTGCCACTAAATCAAGCTTGGAAAACATGTTTTAAAGATTCTAATGGTTTTTAAAACATGACATAAAAAGCCTAAAAAGATTCAAAACTTTTAAAACAAAGGCTTGCTTGATTTCTTGAAAACTCTTTTCTAAAACAAATGCATCCAAGATTTAAAAACAAATCATGCATAAATCAAAACTTTTACAACTCTTAAAAACAATGCATGAATAAAACAAGATTTCAAGTTTCTTTAAAAACAATGCAAGTGTGTAAATCAAATGATGCTAGAATGAAATGCATCCATCAAATTGCAATCTACAAAATTCCTAACAGTAACTTGCAGGACTTGACGGTTCCCAAATAGAACTCTCGGTTAGAGAATTAGAAGCGAAAACATTGGATTTTCCAACACTTGGGCTCGAAAACGGCCCGCCGGGAGTCCAGAATGGGAAACGGCCCCCCAGAAAAATAAAAAAGCGGCATGAGCACTTCGCTCGAGGGTAGAGTAACTTGTAGGAACTGACGGTTCGCAAATAGGACTCCCGGTTAGAGAATTAGAAGCGAAAACATCGGATTTTCCAACACTTAAAGCTCGAAAACGGCCCGCCGAGGCTCGGAAACGGCCCTCGGAAAAATTGAAAATGGTGAAGACCACTTTGGTCGAGGGTGTAGTTACTTGAATGAACTGAAGGTTCTCAAATAGAACTCCCGGTTAGAGAATTAGAAACGAAAACATAGGATTTTCCAACACTTAGGCTCGAAAACGGCCCATCGGGGGTCCAAAACAGGAAACGGCCTTCGAAAAAATAAAAAACTGGCACGAGCACTTCGCTCGAGGGTAGAGTAATTTGTAGGAACTGACGGTTCGCAAATAGGACTCTCGGTTAGAGAATTAGAAGCGAAAACATTGCATTTTCCAACACTTTGACTCGAAAACGGCTCGCTGGGAGTCCGGAATGGGAAACGGCCCCCGGAAAAATTGGAAACCGGCACGAGCACTTTGCTTGAGGGTAGAGTAACTTGTAGGATATGACGGTTCGCAAATAGGACTACCAATTAGAGAATTAGAAGCGAAAACATCGGATTTTCCAACACTTAAGCTCGAAAACGGCCCGCCGAGCATCCGGAACGGGAAACGGCCCTCGGAAAAATAAAAAATCGGCACGAGCGCCTCGCTCGAGGGTAGAGTAGCTTGTTGGAATTGACGGTTCGCAAATAAGACTCCCATTTAGAGAATTAGAAGCGAAAATATAGGATTTTCCAACACTTTGACTCGAAAACGGCCCGCCGGGGGTCCAGAAAGGGAAATGGCCCCTGGAAAAATCGGAAACCGGCACGAGCACCTCACTTGAGGCGAAATTAACTTGCAGGAACTGACAGCTCGTAAATCGGACTGTCGGTTAACGAATTAGACCTAAAAACATTGGATTCTTAACACTTAGTCTCGAAAATAGGCCGTCGGAGGTCGAAAACGGGAAACGGCTATCGAACAGCTCAGAAACCAGCACGGGTACCTCGTTCAAGGCCAAAGTAACTTGGAAGAATTGACGGTTAGTGAATCGGACTTTCGGTTAACGAATTAAATGCAAAAACCGCCTGAATCTCAACACTTAAGGTTGGAAAACAGGCGGCGAAAAAACTTAGGAAAAGATTTATATGTATATATGTTTATCTTTTACTTATAATTTAATTCATCGAAAAGATTCTAATGTTGTTTTTGTCATTGCAGATTGATGGACGCTTTGGGGTCGGTTGTAGACTAGCTAAATGTGTTTTATTCTTTTTAGTTTATTTGTATATGTATATTGGACATTTATATGGGATTGTATCATTATTGATTGTAATATTTGTTTAATGAGATAAATGATTTGATGAAAAATGGTGATGGTTGTTTGCATGCATTTTTTATATTAAATATAGGTACATGAACATGTTTATCTTTTGATACAGGTACATAAACAGGTTTACAGGAAAATTATATTGAAAAACAAATATATATTTTTTTTAAAATAAAATACTTTTACAGACGGAAAAAAAAACGTCGGTAAAAGTATTTTATTTATTTTTATTATTTTAAAAAATAAAATACTGTTACCGACGTTTTTTTTCGTCGATAAAAGTATTTTTTATTTTTATTTATTTTCTTTTTTCTTTTGCCAACGAAAATAAAACGTCGGTAAAAGTATTATTATTTTTATTTATTTTCCTTTTTCTTTTGCCAAGGAAAATAAAACGTCGGTAAAAGTATTATTGTTTTTTATTTATTTTCCTTTTTCTTTTGCCGATGAAAATAAAACATCGGTAAAAGTTTTTTATTTTTTATTATTATTTTTTTTCCGACGAAAATAAAACGTCAGTAAAAGTCAAATAATCGTCGGTAAAAATCCAATTTTTGCCGACGAAAAAATATTTCGTTGGTAAAAGGTTTTGTCCACGACCTATTACCGACGTCTGGCCGACGAAAATATTTTCGTCGGTAAAGTGTTTTACCGACGTTTTAGTGACTTTTGGTGACGAAAAATTCCGTCGCTAAAAGTGCAGTTTCTTGTAGTGAAGCTTGATTCATTATAGCACAAGCATCTTGCCCTTTTCCATTAATCAAATTTAAAATTTTTCTATCTTTCAAAAAGAAAAAAACTTTTTCTTTCCTCTTTACCCAGCCACAGAAAATCTCACTGCAGCTTTTCAATGTGCTTCATGACCTAAGATGTGTAATTAAAAACCCACCTCTTGACAATCTCTTTTCTAGTGGCCAACCACAATGAGGAGAGTGCCACATAGTTGGAAAGCGAATTCTTGAGGAGGAAGAAGCTGTAGTGTTCAATTTGGAAGGTGACAAGGCGCCTAGACTTGAGAGCTTCTCCCATTGCCTTCTTTCAATGCTTTTGGGACATCGTTAAAGAAGATATCATGGCTTTAGAGAACTCCATACTAGAGGTAAGCTTTCCAAAACACTTGGTGCCTCCATGGCTCTCATTCCTCATAAGACTGGAGTTGAATGTATGGGAGATTTCAGTCCCATTAGCTCCATGAGCCTTGTCCAATTGTCCCAATTGTGTTGGGTCGACTACATGAATTTTGTTTCTCTATTATGATCTATCCTTAGTCAAATCCTCGAACGGATTGCACTTCTTTAGATCTAACATTTGACTATTGCTATACTCTTGGCCTACCCCTTCCTTAGCAAGCCATCAACTTGCATAGAAAACATTTTCCTCACTGGTATTGTCGCTGACGTACATTGGTCGACATGTCAAAACCCTCTCAAACAAGTATATCTTAATTTATACCATATTGTTGTTGCCCCTAACTTTTACCAAATGCACTCATTTATAATTCTAGCTCTACTAGTTTTACCACACATCCATCTGAATCTTTAGTTTTCATTCATTTTCGTTTATCAATTTTAATTAAAAGCCCTTTGAACCTAGCCTTTTGTCAAAATCCTCGAGGAGACAGTAAATTTATTTGAAATTGTTTGATCCCTAAGCTGGTGGAAAACATTTTATTCATCTCCGTTCCCAATTCAAATTTGGGAGTTTCTCTTTGTGGGATTGTGGCAAGGCCTAGAGTCACCTCTAATTCCTAAATTGAGTTTCCATATAAAAGGTGCAATCTGAATTTAGTTTTACAATTATAATTGTGATTATTAGTTGTTTTCTGATCTTATAAAAGCCATCTAGATTATCCTTGCACGGTCCTGCATCAACATGCCCAACCATAATATATGGTAGAGTAATTAATAGGATATTGGTAGCAAGTATTTGGAATGGATCCTGTTGTTTTTATTTTCTTCCATTGAATGGATCCAGTTGTATTAGGTGATAAAATTTCAGTTTATATATATATATATATATATTTTATTCTTGGCGTGGTCATAAGAAAATATATACCAAGCTCTAGAAGGATTTATAACATTAAACATAAAGAGAATGCAAGTATAAATAGTTTTGTTCAATTTTGTATCCAAACAGACAAATAATAATTTGGTCAATAAAACTAGAAAAGAAAAAAAAAAAAAAAAAAGCTTCCGATGTAAATAGAGCAAAAAAACAAACACTAAATAGCATGTCAATATCCCTATGCAAAATATGCCCTCAATTCTAGAAAATGGGCTCTTACCAATACCAACATGTTCCATGCTCTAGTCCATATCAGTATCTGTATCTTTGTATTATCATTTTCGCATAATTAAATGCCATCATGCATAATCAAGGAAATAGCACAAATATTGCAAGTAGTTCCCCTGCTTCATCAATACTTAAAAACACATTGGCTAACTATTCGGTTATTTTGAATAGGTCCTAATACTCAGTAGCAGTGGACACAAAACAAATCAAACCATAAAGACTAACATTACATGAAGTTTCAATAAAAAAGAGTAAAAATGAAATCAACCAAACTTACCTTAACCAATATCTTTCATTCCATATTTGAGACTGACTTCAAAATACGGAGGACAGTCAAGAGTCAAGATTAAAGAAGAGTCAAGAGAGAGATCAATGAGCAGCTTTGCATAAAATTTTCACATGGATGTTGTCACCATGCTATTGCTGACAATGAGAGATGTCACCAAATGAGTAGTGTTGTCTAGACAAAATCCTTATCTAATCAGAACCCTATCAAGTGAAAAAGAATATATATATATAGGAGAATGTAACGTATGACCAACTTGATTGTTAAATGGCTCACATATCACATAGATCAGAGTGATATTCACGAATGGGTCAAATCATTCCAAGAGGCATGATTAAAGTTAATTGTGCCTCTTGAGATTATTCAATCCAGCAACTAATGATTCAAGGACAATAAGGGGGATGCTCATATCTAATGGTTGTCATCAAAGGCAATTTAGGCACAAGGTGCACGCTAACCGCCTACCCAGCTGGAGCCAGAGAAACGAGGTAAATGCCCATGCATGAGTCTAATTTTGGCAGGGACACGTTTAACCAAAAAAAAAGAAGGAAATAAGCATATGTACAAATAATTTTTCAGCTTATATCATTATGCTACAGTCTACACCATTATTGACTTAAAATATAAAAAAAAGAGAGAGAATTGGCTCAATTTACATCCTACATCATCCATGCATAAGCTTGTCCAAAACATAAATATAAAATATAACAAAATGAGAATAAGAAAGGAACCTTAGTGCCAGTTACTAAAGTCAAATTCATAAGTAAAAAATCTAAATGCTTCACAAAAGAAGAAAAAGGAGTCTGATATAAGAAAGTTTCAATTTTTCATGACTACATGTACTGATTTCAATTAATAAAGTTTCATACCAACATCACCTTCCATGTCATCGTCTTTTAAAGCTGTTATTTTTGCAAATATATTCTTCATCTTCATCCACTAGGCCAAAATGGTTTATTTACCCTTTAAAAAATATCAATTTATCATACAAGTGACTATTCAAAAAATGAAAAAGGAAAAAAGAAAAAAAAAACTAACTAATGAAAAAAGGATGAGCAAGACAACAAACATGCAAACACAGAGAAAGGGAATGAACAAGAGAAGGAAAACAGGAAGAAAAATGATGGAATAGAAACAAACATGCAAATGTAGGTACCCTGTGTGTTGTTAAGCAAAGAAACAAGAGTTCAAAACGGAGTGGGTGAAGAATGAAAGAGACTTATTGTGAGAAGCAATGGAAGGAAAAATGGGACCGAGGGAGATCTCCCATGGGAAGAGGGGCAGTGGTGGGTGCTGTTGAGACCGGACGCCTGGACGTGTGAGCTTGACAAGTCCTAGGGTTTTATGGCAAGTCCTATTATACTTTGACCAATAATAGTGATATGTATCCAGAAGGTTCGATCCATTGGACTCTCGATCTATCTGGCCCATCATGAGTTGGCCATCGAAGGTTTGATCCATTGGACTGACAGGGTTCAAACCCGCACTGTCTCTGGAAAATGGCTCGAAAGTGATGCATATGGTAGGTTCGAACCCTTGATGGCAAGGTTCGAACCTTCAGTCTCTTTGGGAATTGGCTCGACAGATATGGTCATCGAAGGTTCGAACCCTGATTGGCGGGTCCGAACCCTTGTTGTCTCTGGAAAATGGCTCGAAGGAGCTGCTCATGATAGGTTCGAACCCTCAATACCAGGGTTCGAACCTTCAGTCTCTCTGAAAATTGGCTCGGAATAGATGGTCATCGAAGCTTCAAACCTTGATTGGCAGGGTTCAAACCCTTGTTGTCTGTGGAAAATGGCTTGAAGGAGCTGCTCATGGTAGGTTCAAACCTTGTTTGACAAGGTTCAAAACTTCAGTCTATCTGGAAATTGGCTCGGAAGAGATGGTCATCGAAGGTTTGAACCCTGATTGACAGGGTTCGAACCCTTGCTGCCTTTGGAAAATGGCTCGAAAGAGTTGCTCATGGAAAATAGGGTTCGAACCTTCAGTCTCTCTAGAAATTGGCTCGGAAGAGTTGGTCATCAAAGGTTCGAACCCTGATTGATAGGGTTCGAACCCTTGCTGCCTCTTGAAATTGGCCTCTTGAAATTGGCTCAAAATAGATGCTCATCAAAGGTTCGAAACCTCATTGGCAGGGTTCGAACCCTTACTTTCTCTGGAAATTGGCTCGAAATAGATGCTCATTGAAGGTTCGAACCCTCATTGGCAGGGTTCGAACCTTTTCGTCAGTGAAGGTTCGAACCCTCAATGGCAGGGTCCGAACCTTTGGACTCTGGAAATTGGCTCAAAAGAGGTCCAGATTAAAGGTTCGAACCCTCATTGGTAGGGTTCGAACCTTATTAGTAAAGATTGATGCTCATAGTAGCCAATTCTTAGCCTCTTTTTTTGCAACGTTATATAATTTTGTTTGACAATTTTAAGATTCTTTTAAATGGCCATAAGACCACATTTTGCTTGGAGAGGTTGAAGGTTCAAAACTGCGCTACCGCACCCGGCCCAAAGGGAAGTGACACCCTCTGTTATTGAAAATAGGTAAAAAAAAACTAAACGAAAAAAGAAAAGGAAAGAGGGCAAGGTATGCCCTATATTCATTTCTTTGAATGTTTCTGTACTTGTTCCTTCCGGCAATTTCCAAGCAGGACACAAAATGGCCTAATGCAGGTCTTATCTGAATGGGTTAAATTCTTTAGATGAAGGTTCGTACTAAAAAACAATTGCTTCCATTTGGCCTGTGTTGTATTCAGTTTGAAAATTCAGGATCTTCTTTTTTAATTGATAATCGAATTTTGATCACAAGATATCCAAGCACATGAAGGATTACCGAACTTTTGTACTTGGGACACTGCTGGCATGTAGTGTGGAGGGTGTTCATATGGTCCTTACCTGTTAAAGCTCGAATGAAGGCATACAGATTTGTGGTCATAGCCACTGTCTATGAGGTTATTTGATAACGATATTGTTACAATCGTAACTAATATTTCAATCATTGTCGTTGTGCATAAAAGAGAATTACACTAAATATATATATATATATATATATATAGGTGCATATGAGAGGAATTGTTGGTTACAAAGAATACAAAATTGCGAAATCTACAACAACGATATCGTTCCTGGACATGAATAGTTTGAAAGTCCGATATCCTAACCTTAGGGGGGGGAGGGGGGGTTGAATAGGGTGAGCTACAAATTAGTGACCAATTATGTCCAATTTTAACTTCTTTAATTCAATTAGCCACTACTGATGATTATCGAACTAAATGCGGAAATTAACAAAAACAATCACCACAAAGCATGCACCATTACACAAGGATTTATAGTGGTCGGCTTCAATACCTACATCCACTACCGGCTTGTGTTCCAGCACCCCACCGGATTTCCACTATCTATGCTTTTCAATAGGCTAAGCAATAACCTCTAACACTATGCTTTTCTTAGGCTTAGCAATAACCTATATACTATGCTTTTCTTAGGCTAAGCAATAACCTTTACAAGAAGAATCATTTCTCTTAAAGTAGTGTCTACATAAACACTAAAAAAGATACAAATTTAAACTCAATTACAATGCCTCTAAAATAGGCGGATATGAAATTGAAAAACAAACTCACACAACACTCTATGTAATGCAAAGATGAATGCTCATGGTGTGTGTGTGAAAACTTCAATCAAGTTAAAAATGATAGCTCAATGAATGTAAACTTAAAGCTTTTGAAAGTGTAAAATACAAAAATTGATTTGATTGAAGTGAAATGCAAATTACATGTAGGAATACTAACTTGTTGATGATATGAAAATCAAAGGCTCACAAGTTGTATGAAACTATTCAATACTAAACATGTGATGCATGTGCAATGATGTTTTCAAAAACAAAGTAGCTAAACTATGGTTCTAATGTGTTTGAAAACAACAAGTAAGGATTCAACCAAGTAAATGAATCATGCTATAAAAGTAACCAAAGGTTTTGACAAAGCATGATTTATGAAATTTAAAAACAAACTTGGTTCGAATCAAGATGAAGAATCCAATGCAACTTAGAACAAAGATTAAATGTAAGTAATGGATTCAACACATCATAGTTATTATGCTAAAATTCATTTTTCAAATATTTAAATAAAGCATGAACACATATGATGAGGAAAACTAAGCTTACATAGATGATTTACTTATGATTACAAGCTTTAGCTTCCCTTTTTGACCAACTAGCCTCCCTTAGCTCATTTCCCTTTGTTTGGCCTCAAAACACCTCAAGGAGTATCCTTTGGATCCTCACATTTGTCCTAAGAATGATCTGTTTATATAGAAAAAATTGTCCAACGGTTCTATTGTCGGTCAACCGAACTCAAGTTCGGTTAACCAAACTCCCAACGGTCATAAAACAGCTAGTTTTGACCATTCTGGAAACCGAACCGACACCTGACCGAACTTTCCCTGATTTTTTAAAGACTAGAAAAATGATTTTAAAAAGGGAAACTTGGTCTTGGAGGTCTAGGCCAACAAAACAAGCCTGGAAACATGTTTTAAATCAATCTAAGAGTTTTAAAAACATGAAAGCTAAAATGCCTAAGATGATTTGAAACTTTTAAAACCATAGGCAAGCTTGATTTGAAAATCTTCTTTTGACAACTAAATGTATCCAAGTTTTAAATCGAAAACATGCATGAATCATTATTTTTAAAAGTCTTAAAAACAATGCATGTATAAATCAAGATTTCAAGTTTTCCAAAGTCAATGTATGTGTGAAAATTCGAATGATGCTAAAATAATATTGCATCCATCAAATTGCAATGCACAAAATTCCTAACATAGTATTTAAAATTCTGCATCATGATGGCATAGTAATGTAGAGGCAAACAAATTCAACATTTGCTTGCATTCCAACACAAAAAAACTATTCCTTGTTAGACCACTTGTTATAGAACGATGCGAGTGCAGCAGCGATACATCACAATGACGATACAATAAACGGGTTAAATGCAATAACAAATTTAGATTAATTTGTCAAGTCATGTCCATGACTGTTTTCGCTGCAACAAATATCCTGAAACAAATTCAAATAGCTAAATTTTCAGAGTTCCATACGGGCAAAGGGCTGCTAGCCCGGTTCCATATGGGCAAGAAGCTGCAAGCCCAATGATGACTCTGGTTTCACCTCTTGATCTGGTTCGTGCTTGTTCTAGACCTCGAAATTCTTCGTCTGGGCCTCCAATTGCCTGATGCTCAGTCGCCCTTTCTTCTCTGCAACGTGTCCAGGTTCCTTTATGCAGTCTCCTTCATCAAGGCCATCTAAGACGTGATATCCCTTGTTGTAGACGTTGTTGGTACCCCCAGAAGAGCTCTTTTCTTCTGAAACATGCAATATAGGATGGAATACAGCTTTGGGTCAGTTGACTGACTTTCATTTACTAATTAAAACAAACCGAAACAAGATGGGTAATGGAGATATAATGCAATTACACAGCTCCGAAATTCAGGAAAACTAATACAGGTAATCGAGATGGGGAACTATTCTCCTTTAAGAGAACCATTTTTATTGTCAGGGGGAAAAGCCAGCAGGTCAGAAGCTATGCTTCCAAAATTGAAGTATTTATGGGTCATCGTCCATTGTGAGCCTGCAAAACATGTTGATCAGAATTACCTAACCGTGGGACCTTGGTTCTCCACTTAGACATTCTGGTCAAACCATGGCCAATATATGGGCCCTTGTTGATTACTAATAACACATTTCTATTTCATCAAGTTATCGAAACTTACATATACCAACCTGAAACCAAGATCCTCTGCAAGAAACTAAAGTTAAATGCTCTTCCCTTCATCGAAAATACTGGGACCTGCTTGGCAAGCCTGGCAGATCCAATTGGATTCTTTTCATTCAGCAGAGGTAGTGATGGTTGTCACGACCTAAGGCAAAAATAGTCTCAAAGACTTCCTTCTGCAAATAACCAACGACACTATTAATTACTCGATGTACTGCCAAACCAGAATGGAAAAGCACAATTTATATAACAAAGTAAAACGAGCAAAAAGAACCACAACTATCACAATGCTGAAGTAGGATCACCTGACTGCACTTGCTATTTGGTGCTTTCCTAAAGTGGTCTACTTGGACCCATCACACAACAATGTTGTGTGTTGTATGCTTCATTATCGAAGTGATTTGGATAAAACTGGGTCCCCATATATTGATAGCTTTTGATTATCGTTCTAGCAGTTCCAATTTTTACAATTTAAAAGCAGGTTAAGGTTTACTTAAGGTTCTTTGAATCAATAGAGTTTCATTTTGCACGAACCGCACAACCTTTTTTCCTCCCATTGTGCTCGTCTTGCAACGAGATTGTACTTGACCGTAGGCCCCATAAATTTGTTATTCCAATTTTTTTTTTGTTGCCGAGCGACGAGATTGAACTTAAATACAACATGAGATACACAGAGAGCATCCAAATGGTAGGGCGCCAGGAGTTGTGTGATTTATTATTTTATGGATAACGATATCGTTACGATAATTTTGTAGCTTTTCATTTCATATTGATTTCCGGCAAAGAGAATGATCTTGACTTTCTAATGAGATACAAATGCGATGGAAAACGCCACCAAAGGTTGCAAAAATGCTCAATATGATGATATTATAACGATATCGTTACCTACCTTCATACTTTTCGTCCTCAGATTTGTTATCTAGCAAAGTCCATGCCGCCTTGTTTGAAATGTGATCTTTAATGAATAGTGCAACCATAGGGATGTGGGTATACTAATGTAAAGCAATGAAACTACAATGCCCATGGCTTTCAGAAGATTCAACTGGTATGTAACAATTTTAATGCAAGCATACTCATGTAAAGCAATGAAACTTCACCAGCAGTGGCCTCTCTGTAACAACTTGATCGCAACATAGACCACTTCATACAGAACTATGCGAGTGCATTCAGTGATACAATGAATGGTTGAAGATGTGGTCAAGTTCTCACAAAGCACTTCCAGCTTATACATTCTCAAAACTAGTTGGATAATCGAGTACAATGTATTAACCATTAACAAACCACCGTGCAAACATAGCTTGGGCCTAAAAACATACACCCTGACTGAAATATTGATATAGGAAGCAAATTCAACAAATAATAGAAGGGTAAACTTCTATGGAGAAAAATCAATCATACATAAAGTAAACAAGACAACTATGTTGAACAAAGTAAAAGTTCAAATCATCTAAGTTAAGAATCGGTTGGAAGAGGTACAAATAGAAGGAATGACACTTTAATGGACTAGACCTTTGTAGCATTCCTATTAATCAACACTGAGTTTGATTAAGGATAGAATTAGAGTGAGACAACCATTTAATTTTGCTGGGACGAAGTACACTGTAATACCTGATTCTTTAAAGGAAAAGCTAAATCATCCTGGTAACCTCAAAGGCCAAAATAGCTATGTTTTGAAGGGATTTCATTAGATTGGCACCCTTAACCATTGTGTTGGCAACCTCAAAGGTCAAGATAGCTATTTTATCGCCCTTAGTTGTTGTCCTAGGGACAAACCCACTACTTAGTTGCAAACTTGTCATGCTACTTCCAATTGTATCAAGCACTTCCACTTCCTTCCAAAGTCCAACAGTGCCTGCTCTACCCAAAAGTGAGCCAACTTCTGAAACCTGCTATACTTGAGAATGTCATCAAGCGCATCAACAACAAAAGAAAATCATCCAATAAAATAAAAAACACAAATTAAACAGCAAGGAACAACAAGAAACGTGGTGAACACTTTAAGCTGGTCCTGAACAAGTGGGTTAAGGTTAATATGACGGAGAAGAGTTTTAACAACAAGGAAACATATCCAGCATGTATCCAACATGGGTCAATCATGCTAAGAGTGGTAAATCCTCAAATCCCGCCTTGATTAAAATGAAACTGCTTACACACATTCCAATTGCCAAGTTCGGGCGCAGTGGCAACATATTGACATTTCCAAACACTAATGTTCCTCTGCCCAAGAATCATCTCTCGATTCCATTTGCATTTTCACATCCCAGTACGCATCTGGTCTCTGTAAATGTCACTGGCAATCTTGGCACGGTAGTAGTACATGTCACTCTATTTGAACTCCATAGCCTTCCCCAAAGCTATGTGTTGCACATACGCCATGAAAAAGATTCCACAATCTACGCTGAAAAAACATAAGATTCGATTCAGACAAAGGTCAGCATTATATGGGTTTTAGATCAGATTAGGCAAGCCTATAACAGTTAGGGAGTTTAAACAGCTAGCGAGTTTGACTTGTTTGTCTGCAAGGGACATTCCATGCGGTGTTTTGTCCTTACAGTGGGGTCATTCCACCCGAATTGCATGAAGCGATCGTTGATCCATGTAATCTGTATAACACGTTCATGATACTCAACAAAATGGGTTTTGGACTATAGATGAACAGTTATAGATACAGTCAGGCTGTGTAATTGATATCAACTTACATAGTTTTCAACAAATTTGTAGTCTCCTTCACGCGCCATGCTATTATAATACTCCCTCCTTCTTCCATTGACCCGTCCTACTAGAAGGAAGAAGTAGTGGTTGTTCCACACTGGAAAGAACAAATGATCCTTACCTGTCATGCTATCCATCAAGGCTTGACTGAAGCAGTTTTCAATGAGCTTCTCACTGGTCTAACTACGCACGTATCAATCATGCAGGATCATGGTTCATAAATGGACAAATCCAAATGAAACAAACAATCAACGGTGACAATGTGTTCAGCTTTTTATAGCACTTACTGAGAGAGCACATTCAAAAAAGTATCACGATGGAGCAAGAGTCTTTAATATCCCGAACCAATAGTGCATGGTCTGCAACCATAGAATGGGACGAAGATAGGTGAGGGAACACATGTCAAATCCTCGAATTCTTATAGATAGAACTTAAATTAGGTGGGGAACTATACCACTAACCCAATTGTCCATCCATGCTCCCCTGAGCAGCTCATACATGTTTGTGGCAGTTACAGGTGTACAAAACTCCTGTAACTTTGCCTTCCTGGTAGTAGACAACATTGAAAGAAGTTAATAAAAAAACCAAAGTTCACATAATGCATGCAAGGGAAAGATGATAGTTGGAAATGCCCCGCTATATCAGCAAATTCATTCCGGAACACTGTGACTATCTCAAGTTCTTCCATCGTTAGCTTATACTGTGGATTCCTCATCCGCGTCCCGATAGTGTAATCAGCCATCCATAAGGGGGCCTTTGGCTCTCTATAGTGTGCTTTGACATTTATAATCATAGATGAGATGGACAGACCTATCCTGAATTTAACCAGCCCCGGAGATGGGGTACCAACGCTTCTTTGTGCTGTGTAGGGGCTGGAAGTAAAAGGACTATTGGAGAATTTTGCATCGTTGGGGCTTCTGATTTTTGTAGGGGTTATTGGATTCTTATGGGATTGGACTATTCTAGGACTCCTTCGGGGTGATAACGAGATTGGACTTGAGGCTCCTTTGGATTCTTTGGGCTTATTTGGACTTGTGGGTTTGGATACACCAAGTGGTTTACTATATTTTCCCATTAAGCGTTTGGATCTTCTGGTTGGTTAAGATGCGATTGGACTGTTGGGGTTGAATGGATTGGGCGGATTGTCTACTTCCTTGCCTGTACCTTTACGTTTTTTGGACGATTTGCTGGGATCTTCTTCTACCTAGTCTCCCTTGTCCCTCTATTGAATAAGTAGACGAATTAGTAGAAAATATCACATGTATGGATTGAATGAAAGTGTGAGGTAGAGCTAATATATAGGATACCTTCAGGGATGCCTCATCCAATCCAGCAACGTTTGCATCATCTAAGTTGGCCGTCTTAAAATCAGCCAGATATGCATCTTTTAACTAGCCAACTTCGGCTCTCACACCGTCGAAGAAGCTTGAGAAATCACTTGATTTTCCCTCTAACTTCTTTGCAGCATCACATGATGCCAGTAGTCGCTCGATAAACTTCAAGATCTAGATTAGAAAGTATGAACACACTGCGAAGTTAGAATCAAATTACAGACAAATGAAAATGATTTGGTTGAGTTATTGGCAAAGGAGAATGATAGAATTTACTTGGGATGAAACTGAATTCAGGTCAGCTTGGGTGTTTCCGGAAGTAGGATGACCGATGCCTAGCAGAGTGATGTTTTTATACCAGAGTGATGTTTTTATACCATCGTTGGGTCATTGTGTGGGCCAGCATCACCTTATTCTCCGTAGGTTATGGTATCCATCCTTTTATTCCAGACGCCAAAATAGACAGCACGTAGTTTTTCACATCTATGTTCTCCCGTTGAGATAATTTCAGTTCGCGGAAATAGCCTTAGGAAATGGGGTGGCACAATTTGTTGTAACCTAAACTGTTTCATTACTCTCTCTGGATAGTGCCGCTCCACAACCCAAAAGCAAATCAATGCAGTGTTCAACCGGAAGAAGGGTACATCCGCATCGTCGATATAGTCCGATATATTTTCATAATCACGGTATGGCAGCCAGTTGAACTGGAAGAACATAGAGTAATGAGTTTGTCATGGAGAAAAAAATAAATCAGCAGATAATCACATAAGTTAAATGAATACAATGCTCCCATTGCAGTGTGGATGATTTCTAGAGGTGTTTGATTGTTCTATAAACATTCATACTTACGGCATCGACTTCCATAATATCCAGCTATCACTTGGCTTCCTCGACTCTCGTCTAGAAATGATGGGACTGTAATCTGTTGTACCATGTTAGGAGAAGAAGAAACTCTACATCCGTGGTCCAATCAGCTATTCGACGAATTGGCCTGCCAATTGTCATGCGCAAATATGCACACACCTAGCAATATGGAAAATATTGATGATTACAAGTATAGAATCATAAAATCTTAAAATGGCCAAATGAACGTAGAACTATTTACTGTATTCTTTTAGCTGCAACAGTTTTAGAGAACCCATGATGGTCTTCATAGCTTTTCCTTTCTTTTGGCAGGTGGATACTTTAACAAGGCCCTTGTATAGATTTGCAAGGCATGTAGCTCCCCAAGACTGCTTCTCAAAACGTCTAAATAATTCTAAAATGTGGGCTAGAGCCTTAGTACCCGAAGAGGTCCAAAAAATCTGACCTGCAACGAGACAAAATAGGAAAGCACATGTCCGCCTTACGTCTTGGTCTCTGGGTCTGCTCTTAGGGATCTGACCAAAATTTTCCGTAAGCCAGGTGAACTTAATTTGCACTCCATAGCAATTGTAGTTCACGTCTGGTACCACCCCTAGCAGCTCTTCACATACTTTCACCATAGTCAAGGGGTCAGAGAAGGTGCGTCCATTGACTGGGAGGCCGTCAATGCGGAGGCCATAAATGTAAGCAACATCCTCCAAGGTTACGGTGGCCTCCCCACTGTTGAGGTGGTAGGTGTTTGTCTTTGGCCTCCACCGCTTAACCAAGCCAGTTATTAGGCCATGATCGAGTTCAATTTTTCTAATCTTTGCCAGTTCCTCTAGCCCAGTCTTGCGAATTAGATCCCATATTCGATCAATGATTTCCCAGCTATCATGATTTGGCGTTGGAATGCAACGTAGTGGACCTGCTTCCTGCATTTGAAAAATTATGCATAATCTATTACATTTGTCGTGGCATAAGTACGAACTTAATGATGTACTGCAACTTTCATCCAAAATTATACTCACCTTGACGTTCCAGACTCGTTTAGAAATATGTCTATCTTGGTCATATAAAATCAATTTATCCAAAGGACTGGGCTGAAGATTCTCCATCTACAATCCTTACCAACTTTAAAGTTAGCAAAACATTCATATCAAAATTCATAGACCCATTTCCAGAGGTTAAGAACAGCAGCAAACGAAACTGTGGATAAAAATCTCTAAGTACTTCATTTATGACTGAATAGAAATTGAGTTTTGTGATTGGATTTGTAATGATATCGTTAAGCTACATTTTTAGTTTCCCCTATCATTTTGTCTGTCAACTAGTAAACAATGATTGACTTGGTATTGAGATGCATAAACAGTGATAAAGATATAACAATATTATTTATAATAAATTCTTTTTTCAAAGTGTAATGATAACGGTATCGGTATGCTAGTTGTTTGATTCTTCATCCATTTTATTTTCAAAGTGTTTGATTCTCGCTTAAGATTCATGCTCAAAACAACCCACGTAAACAACAATTATATGTAGATGGATTACTTGAAAAAAAATAAAAAAATAAAAATAAAACAAAGACCATAGCCATGCATAGCTTATTTACATGACAATTCCATAAGAATCATATAAAATTAAAATGAATATAAGAATGAATCACATATGAACTGACGTAAGAATCACCTAACCATCACGCTCAAAGAAACCCATATATATATATATGTGACTAAACAAATCCACAAATATATGTTGGAAGTAGGTGGGCCTCGTTGATAGGTTTTCAAAACTTTTTGACCCACTTGACTCAGGGATCAACTATCCAGAAGGCTATAACCCAATCCAAGATGCAATCCCTCCTTCTCATCAATCATGTACAGCAATATAACCAATCTAGAAGATAGAAATCATTAACTACATGCAACAAAATAATCTAACACAAGAGGAGAAGCAGATTATACCTTTGGAGCCCGGTATTGCTCTAATGGAGGAGAAGACAATCAATTTGATCAAAAACTCTTCTTGAAGCAATTAGAGATCTCCAAGACCTTGTTGTCTTTCACGCTATGACCCTCTATCAGATCCCTTTTCTCAAGAAGATGGGTGGGATCTCCAAGAGAAAACCCTACTAGAAACTCTAAGGAAACCAGAAGAGAGAGAGGAAGAGAAGAGATGTGCAACTCTTGCACTTGAGGAGTTTTGGTCGTGAATAATAGAGTGGGACGTCCAAGGGGTTTTCTTCCCTTATTTATAGCCCTCAAATCTCCTCTTAAGGCCCTCTTACTAATTGCATTAGAAGTCACACTTCCACACAAATTAGTAGCTTACTATTACCACTATTAGAAGTCCTACTTCAAATAGAAATAGTAACTTTCTAATTCCTTCCTTTTAGAGTTCAAGTAAGATTAATAACTTTCTAATATCTTGGGCTAGCGTGGGGACCACTAGGGATTCCTTAGAAAGTTGGCTCCAACTGGGACACGCGACCCCACATCTCATGTGCAATCCGGGCCCACAGTTAATTGCAAATAACACCAATATATAAATGCAATTGCACTCCAGTCTTAGGAATAAATTACAATGAAGACCCTAAACTTCCCAATTACCACAAATAGGCCCCTCTATCAATATCCATGGATCAATTGGAATAAATCTGTCCCATCCAATCCTAGATCCACATCTTATTATCCGTAAGCCCCAATTAATCACAATGATCATTAGTACCATCCAATTAACTCTTAATCAAGATGGGTGCGCACTTACTAATGATAAATCCATTAGTTGGCACAAGGGGATCATGTAGATAGATCCCATCTCGATCATTGTATGTTCTCACAGTCCTACTACCACGTACCCAAGACACCGAGGTGTTGACCTACAGTTGGCCTTACTCATTGGTGACTCAAAGCAAATGATTAGACAGAAACTTGAGTTCATCAATGTCTCAGGATTGAGAGCCTATTACTAGGGAATTTTGAGAGCAATCCTTAAATCGAGACAGTATTTCATAAGGTGCTTTTCATGGTCCTTCAATACATCCAATGTACCGGCACTATGATCCAAAATCTTACATTCTGATGATCGAGACAAATCACACTATCTCATAGTGATCAAAGTGTTGCAACCTTATCAGATGAGATGCCCAGTCTCATCACTGGTTGTGAAGATATTTTAAGTATAAGATTTGTGACACATGTCTCCCGTATGTGGATCTCATCCATATATATATATCACATCTAATATACTAATGAGACCTGGTTCATCTCATGAACTATTATGTCATATGTATTGGCCATGTGCATTAAGTATTAAACACCATTCATCTCATGAAAGGAAAGCATGAATTTATTGATAAATAAAGAAATTAATCAATTTATTACATCAACTGATGGATTGAGACCACACAATCTACCAATCTCCCACTTGGGCTCAATGCCAGTCAGGGTTGCATCTCATGCCCATCCCGTCTACATATTGCTCAAAGTCTTTGGTACTTAAAGGCTTAGTAAAGGGATCTGCTAGATTGTCCGCAGAGGCTATCTTGGTAATAACAATATCACCTCCCTGCATAATCTCTCTGACTAAATGATATTTCCTTTGTACATGCTTTTGGCTTTTATGGCTTCTGGGCTCATCAGACTGAGCGACTGCCCCGCTGCTGTCACAGTAAACTGTGAGCTGCTGTCGTGCCAAAGGTACCACCCCAAGTTCCATAAGGAGTCTCTTGAGCCATACTGCTTCCTTAGCTGCTTCACAGGCCGCTACATATTCAGCCTCCGAGGTGGAATCAGCGGTACATTCCTGTTTTATACTCCTCCAGCTGATAGCTCCGCCACCAAGCATAAATACATAACCAGAGGTGGATTTTCTGGAATCCTTATCTGACATGAAGTCAAAATCTGTGTATCCAACTGGAATCAGCTCATCACTGTCATAAATTAACATATAATCTCTAGTCCTTCTCAAGTATTTGATAATACACTTTACAGCAGTCCAATGTTCAGGTCTTGGGTTAGACTGATATCTGCTGACTATGCCCACTGCATGACAGATATCCGGTTGAGTACATAGCATAGCATATATGAGGCTACCAACAGCCGAAGCGTATCGTATCGACCTCATCTGTTCCTTTTCCTCAGGTGTCTTAGGACACTGATCCTTGGAAATGCGCACTCCATGCCTGAAAGGTGTAATACCCTTCTCGGAGTCTTGCATAGCAAACCGTACCAGTACCTTATCTATGTATACAGCTTGGGATAAGCCAATCATCCTATTTTTTCGGTCTCGATGGAGTCTGATCCCTAGGATGTAGCTAGTTTCTCCCAAGTCCTTCATATCAAGTCTTGGCCAACCAAACTTTTACCGTTGATAACATTCCCACGTCTTTCCTAAGGAGTAGGATGTCATCGACAGAAAATAGCAGAAAGACTACCCTATCACCTTCACTTTTCGTGCACACACATGACTCATCCGGATTTTGACAAAAACCAAATGACTTGATTGCTTGGTCAAAACGGATGTTCTAGCTTCGGGATGCCTGCTTTAGTCCATAAATAGACTTTTGCAGCTTACAAACTTTTTGCTCTTGGTTTTTAGCTACAAAACCGTCTGGCTGCACCATATAGATGTCTTCCTCAAGATGGCCATTGAGAAACGCCGTCTTGACATTCATTTGCCAAATCTCGTAATTGAGATGAGCCGCAATGGATAAGAGTATCCTGATGGACTTGAGCATGGCTACTGGCGAGAATGTTTCCTCATAATCGATACCCTCTTTCTGAGTATACCCTTTCGCAACAAGCCTGGCCTTAAAGGTCTCCACTCTACCATCTAGTCCTCTCTTTCTCTTATAGACCCACTTGCACCCAATAGGTTTAATATTGGTAGGCAAGTCCACAAGTGTCCAGACCTGATTGGAGTACATAGACTCCATCTCAGCTTTCATAGCATCTTCCCAATCTCAGCTTTCATAGCATCTTCCCAACGCCTCGAATCTATATCATTAATTGTTTCATCATAGTTACAGGGATCATGTTCTGGTTCTTCCGGGACTGCCTCGTAAGACTCTCCCAAGAACGAGAACCTATCAGGGGGTCTGACAATCCTCCCACTACGACGAGGCACTGGTGTAACTACTGAGTCCAGTAAAGGCGCTTCTTCCTCAAGTTCGGTCATACTTGGATTTGAAATTTTTTGCTCTTGAATTTCTTCCAAGATCACCTTTTCTAAAGATTTCCGGTCCATCATATAATCTTCCTTCAGAAAAACCACATTAGTGCTGACCAGCACTTTCTGCTCTCTGGGATTATAGAATAACCAACCTTTAGTTCTTTTAGGATATCCTACAAACGTGCATACTTCCGACTTCGCTTCCAACTTATTCGTCTTAACCTTTAGCACATGTGCCGGACAACCCCAAATGTATAAATGTTGTAGACTGGGCTTTCGCCTGAACCACAACTCTCGGGGAGTTTTAGGTACAGACTTAGATGGTACGAGGTTTAGTATGTACATTGCAATATCCAAGGCGTATCCCCAAAAGGATATAGGTAATCCTGAGAAACTCAACATAGACCTAATCATATCTAAAAGAGTTTGGTTCCTTCTTTCCGCTACTCCATTCTGTTGAGGCATACCAGGAGCAGACAATTGGGATAGAATCCCATTTTTTGATAAGTATCCCATAAAATCAGCAGAGAAATATTCCCCTCCTCGATCTAATCAAAGAGTCTTGATACTCTTACCTAATTGCTTTTCCGCTTTCGTTCGAAACTCTTTGAACTTTTCAAAAGCCTCGGACTTGCGGTGCATAAGGTATATGTATCCATATCTTGAGTAATCATCTGTGAAAGTGATGAAATACTCATATCCACCTTTGGCCCTGACATTAATGGGTCCACACACATCAATATGCACTAATTCCAATAAACCTTTGGCCCTATTGCCCTTAGATGAAAAGGGTCTTTTGGTCATTTTGCCTTCCAGACAGGACTCACAGACAGGCATTGGTTCTACAACCAATGAAGGCAAGATACCATCTTTCACTAGCCTGTCAATCCTGTTTAGGTTTATATGACCCAGCCTCAAGTGCCAAAGTTTTGTTAGATTAGATGAAGGTGACTTCCACTTTAATGATGGTCTATTAATTGTTTTAGTATCATGTATCTCATACATTGTAGGAGTTAACAAATAAAGCCCATTGGTTACCTTGCCAGAACATATAAAAGTACCATTCCTCTTTATGACAACTTCAGTACCAAAAGTAATGGAATAACTTTTATTGACCAAACTAGAAACTGAAATTAAAGTCTGTCGTAAAGACGGTACATATAACGTGTCTGACAAATCCAACTTATTATTTGAAAAACATAAAGTAATAACTCCCACTGAAACTGCCTCTGCCTGAGCATCAGATCCTAGGTTAACAATGATTTCTCCGTCACTGAGCCTCCTGATTTCCTTGAACCCCTGCAACGAATTACATATGTGATTAGTTGCCCCGGAGTCCACACACCAAGGTTCTGAAGTACCAGTTGCAAAACTAACTTTAGAAATAAGTGACTCAATCGTACCCGAGGTCTTCTTCTTAGACAGATACTCTGGACAATTCCTTTTCCAATGTCCTGTCTTACCACAATGGAAACACTTTCCTTTTGACCCTGAACCCTTAGCCTTGGCGACGCCACCATTAGGACCATTCTCCACCTTAGGACCTTTCGGAACTGATTTCTTTTTGCCTTTCCGCCTTTTGCCTTTCCGCTTGGACTTGGCATCTGACTTTTCTGTCACTAGGGCAGTTGGCTTCTTCTTCATAATCCCTTCAGTCACCACCAGCTGGCTAGACAACTCAGCCAGAGTCGGATTCATCTTATTCATATTGTAATTAACCTTGAAATTGTTGAATGACTTTGGTAGTGACTCAAGGATTATGTCGATCTGCGATTCTGCATCAATTGCAGCTCCTAGTACATCTAACTCATTTAATGAGTCCATCATTTTCAACATATGTTCATGTACTAATGTACCTTCAGCCATCTTGGTGCTAATGAGCACCCTCATAGCTGCCTACCTAGTAGGCCTGCCCTGTTCTGCAAACATCTCCTTTAAGTTTGATATAATATCGTATGCAATCTTATAGGATTGATATTGGTGTTGCAAAACACTAGACATGGATGCCAGAATGTAGCATCTGGCCATCTCATCGTCTTTGGCCCATTTGGTGTAAAGTTCCTTTTCATCTTCCGGTGCATCCGGGCCAGGCTCATCAAGGGGGGTTTTGGTAAGGACATATTTATAACCTGAGGCGGTCAAGACAATATCCAGGTTACGTTTCCAGTCTACATAGTTGGATCCCACCAACTTATTTTGGTTGAGGATGGTCGCAAGTAGATTGAAAGTATTTGAATTCATGCTTGAAAAAATGTAGCACATAACCATACATTCAATTAATGAATTTAAATGACATTAGGGTTTAGTATTCTACCAAATTTATGTGGGAATCCTCATAACCACTAAATTTAGAATACATCGGAATCCCAATCCCCGGGGTATGCCTCCTTGGGGAGTGCGAATACCACCTAGATTGGTGCGGATCAAAGTTGGTCAAAATTAGGATTAAGACTAACTATCCATGATCCCCTTCATTCATTATTATCTAGGTATCTCATACCAAATAATGAATGACTCCCGATTAGCTTTGGTTTCTAAAATATATGAGGCAAATCCTTGGGGATACTACATCATTATTTTAGTTAAGTGTGACCCACCAACTAGCATTGTATGACAACGGTTGCGGGCAGCTCCTCCTTGGGGAGTGGGCCCCCGCCCCGTCTCACCAACACTATCCATAGGAGATCCATATCTAGTAACCGGAGAAATAAAAGCCCTCCGTGGGGAACGACCATTCTCAAGATGGCGCGATGCTAATACTTTCTTTACAATGGACCTATGGTAGAAAACCATGGGGATTTCTCAATTTAAATGCCCCGCTCCCACTTAATATTTTATAATTGAGGATTTCCTTGTAAGGTATTAGGGCCCCCATGTATATTTATGAACATCAAATCATCTCATGATATGATCAAAGATTGGTTCCAAGTCAAGTTATTTTAAGGCAAGTTCAGTTTCTTAAATTAGTGTTACCAATGTGTCCATCTCATAGGTCATCAACACTAATTAGAACTCTTTCCAAAAATTAATTTGAATTGACCAATTTTAGTAATTTGCTATGTTTGGATCAGATTTGGAAATATTCTAAATTAAGCATTCATCCATAAATAGAAAGTGCTAAAATTAAAAACTAGTCCCCTCCTCCACATGGCCCAAGCGGAATAGACTTCTTGGACTTCTAGACTTTCCAAAACTTTGGGATTCCTCAAACTCTTTGGGCACCACTAGAAGGCTTTTGGTAATCTTCAAACTCTTTGATTAGGAGTCCAACTTTACTTTCCTTCCTCGTCTCGGACATCGCCAGAATTTACAAATTTAGAAAAATTACATAAATTCCTATGCCTCAATTGTGAGACTTACATGGTAATCTAAACATGGAAATAAAAGGGCTATAGGGAAATTCACCATGCCTTGCCCTTTCACGGAAAACCAAGGAAACCATGATGCCTTTTACACTTAGCCACAAATAAACCAATAACCATAAAAAGAAAGTAAAAGACTTGTGGGCCATATGGAGAGGACATTATCACCTGCAAGTTAGTATCTCATACAACAAAGCATCTCGCAAAACCAAGTTACCAAACCACAATGGAAAAACAAGATGCCAAAGGTTGCCACCCTTTTAATACATGCACTTCGCAGAGGGGGTCCGGGGGTGTCCCCCGGCGGGGGTCGAGCCGCCTGACGGGGCCAGGTCGACCCTGTGTTCCCGGTCGACCACCCAGAGGGCTCGATCGACCGACCCAACAAGCACCCGGTCGACCGAGCGCAGGACCAGGTCGACCCGCCATACGAAGGCAAAAAATTGGGTTTTTTCAATTCGAGTCCAAACACCTCCAAAACACTTTTGAAGGCATCCTACCATCCTTCCATCATAATTAAACCCTTTTGTGACTATCCAAACATGGATTTACTACATAAAGTAAACAAATCCAATTATAATTGATCCTTACATAGCCCTAGGTCTATCCTCTTCGCATCTCATGCAAAGAGTAGACCTAGATCGCTAATCTAACATGATTAGAGATGAGGTATGGCTCTGATACCAATTGTTGGAAGTAAGTGGGCCTCGTGGATAGGTTTTCAAAACTTTTTGACCCACTTGAGTTAGGGATCAACTATCCAGAAGGCTATAACCCAATCCAGGATGCAATCCCTCCTTCTCATCAATCATGTACCACAATATAACCTATCTAGAAGATAGAAATCAGCAACTACATGCAGCAAAATAATCTAACACAAGAGGAGAAGCAGATTATACCTTTGGAGCCCGGTATTGCTCTAATGGAGGAGAAGACAATCAATTTGATCAAAAACTCTTCTTGAAGCAATTAGAGATCTCCAAGACCTTGTTGTCTTTCACGCTATGACCCTCTATCAGATCCCTTTTCTCAAGAAGATGGGTGGGATCTCCAAGAGAAAACCCTACTAGAAACTCTAAGGAAACCAGAAGAGAGAGAGGAAGAGAAGAGATGTGCAACTCTTGCACTTGAGGAGTTTTGGTCGTGAATAATAGAGTGGGACGTCCAAGGGGTTTTCTTCCCTTATTTATAGCCCTCAAATCTCCTCTTAAGGCCCTCTTACTAATTGCATTAGAAGTCACACTTCCACACAAATTAGTAGCTTACTATTACCACTATTAGAAGTCCTACTTCAAATAGAAATAGTAACTTTCTAATTCCTTCCTTTTAGAGTTCAAGTAAGATTAATAACTTTCTAATATCTTGGGCTAGCGTGGGGACCACTAGGGATTCCTTAGAAAGTTGGCTCCAACTGGGACACGCGACCCCACATCTCATGTGCAATCCGGGCCCACAGTTAATTGCAAATAACACCAATATATAAATGCAATTGCACTCCAGTCTTAGGAATAAATTACAATGAAGACCCTAAACTTCCCAATTACCACAAATAGGCCCCTCTATCAATATCCATGGATCAATTGGAATAAATCTGTCCCATCCAATCCTAGATCCACATCTTATTATCCGTAAGCCCCAATTAATCACAATGATCATTAGTACCATCCAATTAACTCTTAATCAAGATGGGTGCGCACTTACTAATGATAAATCCATTAGTTGGCACAAGGGGATCATGTAGATAGATCCCATCTCGATCATTGTATGTTCTCACAGTCCTACTACCACGTACCCAAGACACCGAGGTGTTGACCTACAGTTGGCCTTACTCATTGGTGACTCAAAGCAAATGATTAGACAGAAACTTGAGTTCATCAATGTCTCAGGATTGAGAGCCTATTACTAGGGAATTTTGAGAGCAATCCTTAAATCGAGACAGTATTTCATAAGGTGCTTTTCATGGTCCTTCAATACATCCAATGTACCGGCACTATGATCCAAAATCTTACATTCTGATGATCGAGACAAATCACACTATCTCATAGTGATCAAAGTGTTGCAACCTTATCAGATGAGATGCCCAGTCTCATCACTGGTTGTGAAGATATTTTAAGTATAAGATTTGTGACACATGTCTCCCGTATGTGGATCTCATCCATATATATATCACATCTAATATACTAATGAGACCTGGTTCATCTCATGAACTATTATGTCATATGTATTGGCCATGTGCATTAAGTATTAAACACCATTCATCTCATGAAAGGAAAGCATGAATTTATTGATAAATAAAGAAATTAATCAATTTATTACATCAACTGATGGATTGAGACCACACAATCTAACAATATATACATAAGAATAATAAGAGGCTAGACTGGGCCTACTAAAGTACAAACCCAGCCCTCAAATTGGTGGGCCTCGAAATATATTTATCCAAGCCCCACCCTCAGACATTTTAAGAAAAAGGAAAATGCCCTTAGTTTACGGCCTTTTCGAGGGCTGGCCCAGGTTGGGTACTCACATGGAAGGACTGAATTGATAACCTTATTTGGTATGGTTTCCCATCTCAAGTTAACAACTTTATCTTGTGATTATTTGTTTCACATTCTTATTGGGGCTTAATGGGGTCGAGGGATAGAGAATGTAGTGTAAATAAGGTTACAGAGTAAATGGCATTGGATAGGTTGAAACAAGTATTTTTGCAATCTAAATACAGAATGCACAATTATGAGCTACGAAATTTAATTTAAATTGGATGGGAACAAGTGCCATTTTCTCACATTTTCTCCCAGATTACTGTCCTCCAAAAAATAGAAAACAAAACAAAAAGAATTCCATAAACTCCATCAGAGTCTTAAGCTGCAGAAAGGAGCAGGGCAAATCTGATTAAGAGCCTGTTTGTTTCATACAGTTGAAAACCTAGTAATGCTAAGGCTTGTACTTCTAGAAATGGTTAAGTTTGATGAAATAAAGATGAGGTGAATATCCAAAATACTCATCAAATAATATCCCCTTTAAAGATGAGAAATGAGAACCCAACCATCAACCTTGTAATTCCAATCCCAAGAAAGTTCAGTTCCATCTACATCTCAAACTCACATTCATCATCTCTATACTCCATCTTATATCTTTCATCCCCTCACTTTTTTTTTTCTAATTACACTACTCACACATTCACCCAAAATTACACACCATCTGCACTACAATCAAAGTTGATCTCTAGTTGTTTCCGTGAGATAAAACAATACCACCCCATGAGGTATAAGTGCCAACACAATATATATATGGATGTAATAACATGCCTTAGGATCATCAGAGAAAAATCCTGCATATCCCCAAGTACCTAACATAATGAAATATGTGATTTCTCCTGTTTGAATTCCTCTCAGAGGAGGAAACTTCTCAACAACATTTTGCAAATTCTAGCAGAAATGTTTCTCTCGTAAGAAACTGGACGGAGAAACTCGAGTGAAATGAATGATAATATCAATTTAAACATTGAGCCAACAAGTTTTCCCCTTTTTAAAATGGTTTTCTCCATCCAAATGAAACATGGTGGAGATTCAATACTACAGTATAGTGGTGAATCTCCATAATGGTATTCTCCATCTGATGCAAAGGAGATTCCACACTAGTCATATTCACCTCAACCAAGTGGGCCTTTAGAGATCTTTAAAACATTCCAAATTACATGATAAAATTTAAAAACAACAGATATGCCTCCCTGGATAATGGTATTATGTGAAACTTATGGACCACCTTTAAGTAACAAAAGACTACAGCCAGTTTTGGGGTTCAAATTGATGTACTAATCTTGGATTTTTGTTTAGGATTGAGAAACTGAATTAGGATATAAACACAAAGATTTGGGTTTTTTCCGTGGCTGCTACTTCCATAAACTATTTGTCTGCAGATACACCAAACCAAATCCCCTCTCCAGAACCCCACAATTCCAACAGTTATAGATACTGAAAATGAAAAGAAAACAAGAAAATAGAGAAGGTGGAAGGGAAAGGCAGCGAGAAAATCACGTTTAATGACTGAGGTTTTCGTTGAAATCTTAAATGCAAGATGACGTTGGAGCAGTTGTCGGGAGTTCCACCGGAAAATCTGGCAGAATCGCTTAGAGGGCAGGGAGCGGAGAGAAAGAGTAGGAGCCGGGACGTCAGGGATAGAGAAAGAGAGAGCAGGGAGCCGAGAGGGAGAGGGAGAGGGAAAGAGAGGAATGGAGCCAGAACGTAGCGAGAGGGAAAGAGAGAGAGTAGGGAACGGAGAGGAAGGGGAACGAGAGAGTTGGAGCAGCAACGCAGGGAGAGGGAAGGCGAGAGCAGGTAGCAGAGGAAGAGAGAAATTGGCGGGAGAGGACAAATTTTTGGGAAGAAAGGAGAACAAAATCATTCAATCCTTTTAGGGCATGGGAGTGAAAAAACGATGTCGTTTGAAACAGGGAGGGGTAAAGGCGTCAAAAATCACTGTACGAACACCAAAATGGGTGTTTTGGTGTATTTCTTATTAAATCCGTCTAATATGAGTTTAGGGACGTTTATTTGGTAAAATTCCCAAGAATAATTAACTTTAGACAATTTAGGAACATATCATATGCAAGTTTACGTTATACACAGAAGTAAATTTCTAGAAAGAAAAGAAAAGAAGAAAAAACCTTGACAATAGCAACTGTTTCAAGAATCCAAAAGAGCAGTAGAAGTAGGATACAAAGGGAGCAAGATAATATGCAGAAATGAATAAAGTTTGGCAAAGAAATCAATATAAGTTGGGTAGAAAAAGAGGTGTTGTGGAGAGTAGATTTAAGTGGTTGCAAGATATAGAAGTTAGTGGTTGTACAGGATAAGAGATAAGCTATGGGAGTTGCATGAGTGGACAGTTACCATTAGAAGTGGGGAGATAAGTGGGGAGATAACGTGATACATCTTTGGATTAACTTAAAAAGTCAAAATAACAATTGGCGATCAAAATCAGTGCCAAAATCCCTTCACTTTAATATATTATAGTAGTTATTCAGAACTTGGATGGTTGTATTACTCTTTTGGACACCCTCAGATGCCAAGCACAGTATAGGGACACGGTTGACTATTTTTAAAGGGTCGCTTATGTGAATATGTGTTTCATTTGAGGGCACGTATGATTTGTTGTGCTGCTGGGGGACTTTTGGTTAGGTCCTGGGGTTGAAGAATGATGGTTGAGACTTGGTGGTGCAAATTAGTTTTGTTGTATGTATAGGATGGATTAATGTCATAATAAGGGAGGACCGTTGTGATATGGCTGATGCGGAGATCAAATGATGTATGCTATCAATGACAAGAAAATGAGACTATTTGAAGAGAAAATGAAGAACAACAACAGAAGGATTTACAGCACATTGCCCTAATAGATAAGTAAGGATGTGATGTTACTTAATATAGCAAACATTGACCAAGTAATTAATAGGAATGTCATATAAATAGCGATTGGTTTGAAGCTGGAAAAAAAATAGTGATGGATTTAAGGATGTAAGAAATATTGATGTTAGTCCTTCAATTACTTGGATGACCTAGTAAAAGGAATCTCATATATAATATTTGTTTTAAGGATAGAACGGTTCTGATATGCACATGGAAGATGAAAAATAGTGATGGGTTTTACAATATTTATTACAATCTTTATAAAAAACATCTGATATGCATAAGATAAAACATTACAGTCTCTACTATAGATGTCTTGATTATATAATAAGAAGACGAAATGCATTCGTACCGGAATTGTGATTGACGAGTTATTTGCAAGGATAGAAAGAGTTATTGAGGTAAAAGACCGATGAGATCCAAACCTGAAATCAATGAGTACAAACCAATACCCAAATGAAAAATCCATGTAAATTAGTACATTAATCCCTAACCCAATGCTCCAAAAATGCATCATAGACACATAAATTAAGGAGGAATAGAATAATCATAGTACATCAGATAAAATAGAATGAAAGAGTCAGGAAAATAGGAACAATTCATTAGCAATACTGAAGGCATGCAAGAAAGAATCTGGAATAGCAGAACCCACATCCTTGAACTTATCAGCTACAATTGAGAACAGACATGGTCCACTTAAAATTTTTTCCCACCCAATTGCAATGAGAGTCAATGCATATCTAATTTCCCATGTCA
Organism: Cinnamomum chago; assembly: GCA_038049695.1. Classification (NCBI taxonomy): domain Eukaryota; kingdom Viridiplantae; phylum Streptophyta; class Magnoliopsida; order Laurales; family Lauraceae; genus Cinnamomum; species Cinnamomum chago. Next base: position 33,274,513 of record CP142462.1, on the reverse strand, counting down.
ATATTAACTTGTATTTTCAGTAGTATAAAACATCAATTTCAAACGCATTGGACTGAAATCAATAGTCTTTTCAATTTCATTTTTTTAAGGAAAAATACCATATATTATGGTTTGTTACTAAGGTCAGGAAGGAATCAACTGGGAATTGTAAGTCAAATTAGAAGAAAGTGTTAACATGTCCATAGAATTTCCAGGTCGAGCCATGTTCATACGATGGGTTAAAGTATCAAATTTAAATCCCTATCTAGGGTAATAACTTGACATTTACACAAAACAAGAATTAGTTCAATTTTAAGCATGTCATATTTTGAAAAAATTATTGCGAAAACTAAAAAAAAGAATATTATGATGCAATCTCCCTTTCCTTCAAATGACTGTCCACTTTGACTTTTCAGCAGGTGCATCCAAAGACGAGTACTTGTTGGTGGTCTGTTGGTGGGACATTTCACTAAGATGACAAAAAGCCCAACAAGTCTTAGGAATCCTAACATTCAAATCAGCCCCTACTTAATGCTTCCCATCCAAAATAAAGATTTATTGTAATAAATTAAACTATCTGCAAAAGAAAACATCTAAGTCTTAAAAAATAAAAGATCATTCAATCAGAATACGTGAGTTTATGAGTGTGTCCCAATAAACTCAAGAACAACCATTGAGCACTAACGTTGAAAAGGATGTAGTTAATAACCCACCATCCCTAACCCTTCAGCAGTTCACCATATACATTTATGAAGTTCTCCCCTATGGGTGGACCCTTTTTTCAGACATCTAACACACCCCTACAAATGGAATGTGGTTTCTCTGGATATAAGAGGTTTGGAGAGAACCCACCCACATAATTATAAGAGGTTTCAAATGTAAGAGGTTGGAAATAAGAGTTTGTCAACAGTTATAGAAACGGTTGTAGAAATTGAAACTGATTTGAAGAAATCACTTATAGTTGCAACCTCTTACCCCAAACAACAGGTTCGAAATAAGAGGTTTCTGCAAATACCCCAAACAAGATCCCCTCTCCTGAACAACATAGTTCCAACAGTTATAGAAACTGAAAATGAAAAGAAAACACGAAAATAGACAATGTGGAAGAGAGAAGAATAGAGAAAATCACCTTCACTAAAATCTCAAATGGAACATGACGTTGCAGGAGTCGTGGGAGTTCCGCCGGAGGATCTGGCCGGAATTGCTTAGACAGCAGGGAGCAGAGGGGAGAGCAGGAGCCGGGACGTCAGAGAGAGGGAAAGAAAGAGCAGCAGCAGAGAGGGAGAGGGAAATAGAGAGCAGGAACCGCTGCGAGGAGAATGCAGCGAGCGGAGAGGGAGAGGGAAAGAGAGAACCGAAGCCACAGGCAGGATGAGGGAAAGAGAGAGGAGGGAGCGGAGGAGAAAGAGAGAAAAGGCAGGAGAGGAGAAATTTGGGGAAGAGAATGAGAACGAAATCGTTCAATTGATCAGGTGGTGTTAGGTTATAATTCATGACGATGTCGTTCGCAGAATGGGGGGGGGGGTAAAATGGTCCAAAATGACTGTATGAATACCAATATGGGTGTTTACGTGTATTTCTTATTTAAATGGGATAATACATGTTTTGGGACACTTTTTTGGTAAAATTCCCTTCTTTGAATCGGTAGGTCCCACTATAGATAAAACACAATAGTTTTGTTTCTTTTGTATTGTGTTCGTATTTTGAATAGGTAGGTCCCACATTGGACAAAGCACATGATTTCATTCCAACGTGTATTTCATATAGCTAGGTAGACACCGCCGTGGACAAAATGTAATTTTTTATAAGAAAAATAATATTTTTTTTTACAAATAGAGTTGCACGTATTCCAACTGATAATGGATAAGTGTTCATAGTTTTTAGGTGATTTGAATGTAAATTATGTGGATAATTTGGAGAAGATTGAGAATAAATTGAATGAGTACTTGGGCATGATTTGAGGAGCAAAATTATGATTTTAGCTATTATTATATATTACTAGCGCTTCAGGGCCCGCGTCCAACATGATCCTTTAGTTCATAGTGGGAAAACTCAATTTAAATTAAAAGTAAACACCGAGTACATAAACAAACTCTATTAAAAATAATTATATATCAAATTCAAAATTAGTCATCATCTTTTGGAAAACCCCATATATCCGCATCCAACTCGAGCCTTTAATTCATCGAAGGAAATAAAGAAGTGACATCTGAAATAAAGACATGCAAAAAATGTAAAGGAAACATAAGAATATCAAAAAATCAAAATAAATAAATAAATAAAATTATAAATTGTATAAAAGTGTGCAGTCCCCTATTGGGATTTTGGTATTTCACACTATCTAATTCCAATTATGGGTCATCTTCCACAACCTGGTGGTGATAGTAGTATTTGATGCAGTCAAAATTGACACATAGGAGGCATTTTGTGGTAGCCATGAATGACCAGTCATAGTACCACAGTGGACTCTTTTTGGCGTGGTATGGTAGCCTAAGATGTCGAAGCATGTGTGTATTACAATTCTGTAATCTTGCAACCCAACCCAACCCAACACAAGACATGGATGAGTAAATTGATTCTACTCAATGTGATTGCACATGGTTAGTTCATTGCTTTCTCTACTATATTTTTTAGCAACTCACACTATTTTTCATTCTTAAATCAACTATTGTGTTGTCTTTGTCACAGAGGCTAGATCTTAGAAGGTCACAGAGTTAATAGTCTTCAGGCCAATATGTTGAATTTATCACCAACTTCAGAGGTAAGTTAGCTGCATTCAAAAAATATTGTCAGTCTTTTCATTTTCTTACTAAAGTTTTTTAAAATCATAATGTTATTCCTTTTTTCAGTTTTATGTTATCTTGGTGCTTCTTAATTTGGGGCTCTCATTCACTTCAAAGATTTTCTTAAATAAAAGAATCTTGAAAAACTGATTTTATAAAGTGACGAAGGAATTAAACGTTATTCTTTGAAAGACGAAAAAAAGAAAGAAAACTTCACTCATAATAATTTTCACAAGTAGTCTATACTGTTGAGGTTAAATATATATTAAATATTATATTTTATTTTAGTATTTTATTTTTATTAGTTAGTGAAAGTACTCTTTCTTTCTTTATTTATTATTATAGTATTATAAAATTATTATTGTACTACCAATCTTCTTCGTTGTGTCTCTATGATTGCATAATTTGAAGCAAATAAAAGAGCTCACAGGTTTGAGGATTGGTTAGCCCTCTTCTTCATAAAATTTTTAGTGTTGCAGTTATTTTGAGAAGATTATTGAAGATATTATTTTTTTTTCTTACAAATGAAGCTCTTAGAAAATATGCCATCTTTTTTTTAGTGCTCTTCTTTTATTTATATCTAAATAATATCATGAGCTTAATCTGTAAATATGTATCAAGCCATCAACCATAAATAAGACATGAAAAAGTTAGTCATTAAGTTGGGTCTCAAAACAGAAAGTCTTTTTTTTTTTTTAATTTGAAGTCTAATTCATGAAGAAAGTTCATTGCTTGCCCGTGTTTAGCACGGGCATATTTTGCTAGAGACGCCTTACTTTTCCTACGAAATTGACTTACCATTTTCTTATCCTCATCATCTTTCTAAATCTCATTAGACTCTTTTTGAATATTCTTTCCAACTTAACTCTGTAACCTCGCCAAATTGACTTTAAAGCGTGCTTTAAATGATCAAGATTAAAAAAAAAGTAACTCTTACAAGAAATAAATAAATAAAAGTAACGTGACTTTATCCGAAAATAGCTTTATCCGGACTCTTATGCAAATTTAACCCAAGATTTGTGATTTAAATGGATAACTACGATGTATCTCAATATTGGGTAAACATTAATGAGCAGTAATGGGCCCAATCAAATTCAACTTGTTATCATTTGACATTCCTTTCTGTTACACCCCAACCTAATTTAACCTTATTTAGTGCTAATTAATGGTGTATTAGCTAAGTTAATTGTGCTTATTTGTTAATCATAGTTATTAGTGTTAATTAGCCTCTATAGGCTGAGTTAGTTGAGCCTTGAGCCTTGGATAGGTGAGTGGGAACCGATTTGACTCAGTTGGGTAGAGTTAAGGGCTTTTTCGCAATTATTGATTTTCTCATTTTGCATCATTTCCACGTCATCTTGGTGTCATCGCGTGTATTTTGATGAGCACGTCGATCCCCGTATTAGACTCTGCTTCATTTGACCAACCATTGAGTAAGTGGACCTTCATTTGACTCTTTATGAAAATACTAGTGAGTGGAGGGGCTTCCTTGTAAAATGAGAACCTTATCTCTTATATCCCTTTCAACAAACCCATTCCAATTACTTTCTTTTCTCTCCATTGGCTATAAGGGCTTTTCTTCTCCTCTTCTCCTTCATCCCTCTTTCTTTCTTTCTCAACCATCAAGAGACCTTGGCATGTGCACTTGGGAGCTAGGAGAGGACTCAACTTCATATTTTTCATCTTCCTCTCTTCCTTGTTGACAAGGAACCATTTCCACCATTTCCTACCTTTCCCAAACTAGGATTCCTTTTCAAGGTAAGAGCTAAAACCCTTTTTGTTTATGTTTTGGAGTTACATTAGAGTCAAGAGGCTCTTGGATAGTCATGCATACACATTCATGTCCATTTTCCATGTTTATTTGTGATTAGGGTTGGTAAATTTGGGGGTTTGGGGCTCTTTTGAGCAAGAGTGTGTAAAGAAGATTTGGAAAGCTCTAATTGAGGCAACTATAAGCTTAATTTGGGTTTTCATATTGTCTAATTTCATTTTGATTCAAATAAACTCTTTCTTGATGATTCTACTTTTAATGCAATGAATGGGTTGGATTGGTTTATGATTTTAGGTGATGAAATGGAATGGAGGAGTTATATGTTGTGAATGGGAGCAATGAGGCCCCATTTGTGCAGGTTATATGGTGGGAAGGGGGAGAAACTTGAATGGAATAAGAAATCTTGAGAATTCTAAAAATCAGGAATTCTGGAGCATTCGCTTGAGCGAATAGGGGTCCGCTGTCACGCCCCCAAACCGAAACCTCGGGGGCGGGAAATGGGATTAAGCATAAATTATATTTTACTTCTCCCAGGATCCGCGTGTGTGAAGACAACACATTCTGAATATTTTGCGGAAGCATTTGTGGCGTTGCGACCCGAAGTCCGTGGCCATCGGATTCCGCGTCGCACTCAACCTTTAGCCCATAGCTATTATATCAAGAATCATATCAGACTGGAGTAACCATCACAATAATTTACAGAGCTGACAGTAACAGGATATTACATTCCCAAATATATTCAAGTTACAATTATCAATGTACATTAATTAAGAATCCCAAGAAAAAGGCTAATAAAAGCCATACAACAAGAAGCTATAAACCACTACCCAAATGTGACGTAACTCCGATGTCAAGCTCAATGTCTACATGACATAGCCGACAAACTAACCTGCAAGGCATGGCTCTACAGCCAACAAAAGCACTCAACTCGGGGCGAAGAAATCTGAACCTGAGTACCAAAAGTAGTGGGTCAGACACGACGGTCTGGCAGGTGGATGAAAAGAACACAATATAGCGAATAATAATACAAATGATAAATCATACTGTTTGCTCAAAATGCTGCATATAATTAAACGGGTGAAAACTCAGGAATCTCAGATAAAACATGTATTCTTTTCAAACATGGTTAAAACAGGAAGATCTAATAAAGCATATGTTCATCTACATCATCTATAAAAGCGTAGATATTTGACAATCGGGTGTTCGTGGAAAACATGTATGAATATGGAAGTTTGGCAAAACCACGTTCATTTAAACATATTTCAAAGCATGGATCTTCAACAGATCGGGCATTCCTTTAAAACAGATATAAACATAGTGATCTGGCAGAACAAGTGTCATTTAAAACAAAGTACGAATGTTCAGCAATTCGGGTATTCACTTAAAACATGTATAAACATCGGGATCTAACAAAACGAGTGTCATTTAAAACACATTCCAAAGCATGGACATTTAATAACTCGGGTATTCATTTTAAAACATGTGAAATCATATAACTCTAGCAAAACCATCGATCGTTAGAACCATATGTAAAAGCATGGTTATTCCCCCAACCGGCATTCATTTAAAACATGTGCGGGTACAAAGAGTAGAAGACAATATAACAATAACTGAATTTACATTGGAGAATATTAACACTTGTTTAAATAATAACTTTCATAAAAGCAATGAATCATTTATCTGAAAACAAGTAAGCAATATAAAACATGTCGGGTGTCCAAGGAATCGGGAACTGGCAAGATGGCAACCACACGAAGCTAAGTCCTCTATCACTAAAGCGATAGAGCAATAACTAGGCCCTGATCTCAGTCACTCGAGGTGAGGAGAAACAGGGGATCTCATAAATACATATACATATACTAGGCCCTGATCTCAGTCACTCGAGGTGAGGAGAAACAGGGGATCTCATGAATGCATATACATATACTATACATGACCACGGTAGCGAGCCGGGCATCGGGGACCACAGTAGCAATCTGCGGTATCGGGACAAGACCACGGTAATAACCGGGTAGCGGGATCCAAGCTGCAGCTGGCGGGACAAGAGGGGGGATCTCCAAGTCGGTGGATCAGACCAACAAGGTTATCCAAGCTTAGTGGTGCCGACTCATAGGTCAAATACAATCGAGACAATGCAAGTAAATCAAGTACAATAGATATACGGGCAAGACGGGGGTGCTCAAGGGCACACTAACATTTCATATCGGGCAATACATGTCGGGACAAATAACTGTTACTAGTGTAACTTCAATGCTTTCGGAAAAACAAGTCATGTAATGCAAATCTCGGGAAAAGAGGCGAAACAATGAACTATAACAATTTCGGGTAAACATATCGGTTTCAAGATCTATTTAAGTGAATAGGGGTCCCGTATGTCGATTATGACAATTACTTGGTACTCCTTGAGTTAGAAGACATTCCGGGCTCCTTATGCACTTTTACTATTTCCAAAATTTAACATGAGCTTGTGGGTAGTCCTAGATGTTACAATAGCAAAATCAAGATTATAAACGGTCCATCCTAGGTATGACATTAATTCGGAAACATCGAGCAACCTATTCAGTCACCGAAAGGAATAGAATTCGCGATAACCAAGGGAAAGACTTGTGTTTAGATATAACGAAGATATCGCGTCGTTCCATCCCGTTCAAGATTGAAATGGATTGAACTTCGATGCTACCGAACCAACCGTGAAGAGCATCGGCTCAAGACGCTCTCACATATGGTCGAGTGAGTTCGAGGAGGTTAGCCAAGGTCCACGAAGAAAATAAACCTCAAAACCCACTGGACTCAAACTGTACCCGCGCATCAGGCCAGGCAGACCGCATCGCTCGAGCGAATCTGGGAGTTCGCTCGAGCGAACTCATCGTTCGAGCGGTTATTTAAATGCGTTCGAGCGACCAGGCTGCTGGAACGCCCGTATCCCTTTCTGGACAGGTCGCTCGAGCGAACTGTCATGGTCGCTCGAGCGAACTGTCCAGAAACTGAATTCTGGGCAGTTCAGTTCCCTTCTTTCTCTTCCCTTTTACAACCTACTCTCCAACACTTAAACCATCACATAGAACTATAAGCAAGAAGACTAAAATACATGTTTCCAAGACAATAATATGAGCTAAAGAGCTCCTCATTTCAAGTTCCTCCCTTTCCATTCTTTCCATTCACAACAAGGCTCAAGGTGGAGGAAACTTATTCATGTGAAATCATTGAAACCTTGACAATATGATGCATACATTTTCCAAGCACAAACAAGAGGGAAATAAACTCATCAATAAGAACATTTCTAAAATCAATATTAATCATAGTAAAGACAACTACTAAAATCACCAAAACCCTTAATGAAACAAGATTTTTCTCACAAAGCATGTTAATAATAAAAACAATCCAATCATCCACTTGCCTTGGGTTCCAATCTAGCAAAACAAGCTCCTAATCACCTCTCAAGCTCAAGATCAACAATCTCTACAAAAACCCCCAAAAAAGCCCTAAAATGGGTTACACAAAGAATGAAAATGAAAGAGCTTTCAATAATACAAATGGAGCTTCTCAAGAGCTAGAGGAACACTAATCTAGGAGATGGGAAGAATCACTTACTTGGAAGGTCCTCTAATGGACAAGGTAAGCTCAAGGAAAGTCTTGTAATGGTTGGTGAGCTCCACAAAAGCTATGGAAAGAAAGTCCTCAAGGAGATGAAGAAGATGGTGGCCTCCAATCTCTTCTTGGTGCAAGCTTGGAAGTGGATTGAGTGATGGGAAGCAAGAAGAAGAAGAGGGAGCAAGGAAAACCCTAGACTCCATGGTTGTGCTGGAACATGAAAATGGAGGAGGAAGGGGAAGGGTCTCTTTTGTTAACAATGAAGGTTGGGTCCCACAACTTAAAGAACTTGGGTGGCTGAAATCATCTCACTCGGGACCTCGGATGAATTCGACGAAGAAGGAAGAAATGATCGTCGAAATATCTAGTTTCCAAAAAGTGTATGTTTCACGGATTTCGAGAGTATCGAGTTTTGGATACAGATTTGGTGTGAAAAGACTGTTTTGCCCTCAAGGCCAAGAAATCGGGTTTCGGGTTCTCAAATGGATATGGGATCAACATGAAAGTTGTAGGATTCCTCAAGATGAATGCAACGGGCCAAAAACACAATACGAAACAAATCGGGAAAATCTCACAAGAAAATGCAAAGCCGAAAAAGGAACCCCCAAAGGGCCCCACAAGCTACCAAAGCACTCAAAAGCCCAAAACTAGAAGAAAAACCATTCTAGCTCACAAACTCAACCCAACAAATACTAATCCCACTAAAAGAACTAATCCACAAATAAAACAACGCTAATCCAAGAGATCAGGGGTCGGGTTCTCACATCCGCTCAAGCAAACCTCCTGCTAAAACACTCGTTCAAGCGATCAAAAAAGGCCACCCGAGCATTACCTCTCTGGATGGCGTCCGTTTGAGCGAACACCCTTTAGCTTAAGCGAACAAAATCATTCGCGCGAGCGATCAACCCTCTGGATGGGGTATGCTCGAGCGAACCTGAAGCTAAAGGATGGATTCTTTTTAACCCAAATTTTAAAGTAGATTATCACCCTTAACTTATAATAAACCATCCTAATTACCTCTAATAGGTAATTATGGTGCACAACTTGTTTCCATAGGAATTAGGATCCTTCGAGACCCTTATGACCTTAAAATGGAAACCCTAACCTCCTCCCTTGGTCTAATGGAAAATTTTTGGTCTAACACTATGCCATGAGGGTAGTTCTGGAGATTCAACGTATTTCTCCATAACAAGTGACACTCAACAAGATAGTAGTACGTTGACCTTCCGGAATTACCTTGTAATGGACGGTGAGAGACTATAATTAATAGTTTAGGGTTGGCTAGTAAGAATTTTATTGATTCCTTTAAATTATTGCATTTCATATTGAAGTCCAATTTCTTTATTGATATCAAATCCTAATTGATTATAGTGGTTGCAGTATTAGTATTCATTATGGTTTGATTTTCTAATTCCAATTCGTAGCTTTAATTGTCGTATAACCATTTAGATATTCATTGGAATTGTGGATTGAGTGAGCATTCGTGTGTATGTAATTCGATTTGATTATGAACAAGTGAATATAGACTTACTCAAATTCGATTATTATTTGAATCGATCGAGTCGGCACTATTTAGCTTCGACCCAGTGATACCCGACGGGGTTGAACTTGGTTTAGTTCTTGGAGACTACTGCAGTAAGTCATCTGGAGTACCAGAACTCCAGACCCAAGTAGCTAGCTAGCCTTTGGCCGGGTCGCTGGTGACATCCCAACTAGATTTGCTCTCTTTTGAGAGGATGAACTCAATGTAGTAGCCAATTAGTATGTTTTCATTCTACTTTGATTCATAAGCATAAATTATCTGATTATCGCACAAATTGCCTAGTGATTACTTATCATTGCCATCTGTTAATTTAATCATCTTTAGTTCAATTTGAAACATTATGTATTTCCTTATTAATGCCTATAGTTGTTGAATCGTTGTATTGAGATACTACTCTTGGTTTCACAGTCGCAGGTACAGCTCCCGGCCTTGAAGAGGCCCATGAGGGAGAGGAGGGTACCAAGGAGGTTCCTCCAGGACTAGAGGAGTGGCCGGATCACAGGCCAGCGTAGATATCTCCTTAGAGCGCGTGAATGTACATTTTGATGATTCAGTAGGGTGTGGCTAGCCCCTTTTTGTGCGGGTCACACTTAGTTGATTTGTTATACTTTTGATTGTACTTTTGGTTTAGTGGTTTAGGGTTATTTTATACTCCCTTTTTTGTAAATCAATATTTATACTTGTGTAATTCTTTTGTATTGAACTTGAATGTTTAATTGGATTGAAAGGGAAATGATACCTTCATGTGTATGAATTACAGCTTCCGCTATGATTTAAATGTTATTGATATGTTCTAGTGAGCTCAACTCACGTCTGGAAAAAGTTGTTTTTCTCCTTCGTGTGTTGTATTTGGCTCGAGACAGGTACAGCATCACGGGAGTACGTGTGTCTCACCTCTGGATTACCCTAGGCTAGGGTGATTCGGGACCGGGATGTGACATACATAAGTATGGTATCAAAGCCCTGAAAGTCTTCTTAAAAGACTTAGAAACTAATTAAGAACGTTATGAGAACCCGTTAGAATCGATTAAAAGTATAGATTGTCAAGGCTAGCTTATTGTTAGTTGTGAGTTTATTGTTGGTATTTTATGTCTATAGTTAGTATTGTGTGGAGAGAGTTAGAGTATAATCTTAACTCTTATTATTATCTTGTAGGTCAATGGCGTCCGGCTCCAAAAGTGGGAACAACGGTGGAAACAATGAATCCTACCATGATGATTTATTTGTGTTGATGGAAAATGATCCTCCTTCTATGGAAGCTTGCATGATGATGCTAATGGAACAGATGGCCAAGACAAATAAGCATCTGGCAACATAGATGGCTAGGCAAGGTCAAGCACTGCCAAATCCGGGAACCCAAGTAGTCATCCGGTCCAAAGATCACAGCCTAAGTTTTGAAAGAGAGGAGCTACAAAGTTCCAGGGGAAAGAAGATGCAGTACAAGCTGACAAGTGGCTAGAGCACATAAGTGATGTGTTCGAAATAGTGGTCTGCGATAACAAGCAGCGAGTGGTGCTCACTACCTCAATGTTTCGAGGTGTTGCCAAGGATTGGTGGAAGAGCGTACGAGAGGCTTATAAGGTCATGCCCAATGCCACTATATGGGAGACTTTTCAAGAACAGTTTTGTCGCAAGTTCATACCGGACCACATATACCGGAGAAAAGAAGAGCTCATCTCCCTCAAACAGAATCAGATGACAGTTGCGACATATGTGCATACCTTCCTTCAATTATCCAAGTTTGCCAAGGACCTAGTTGATACTGAAGAGAAGAAAGTGAAGAGATTCGTTGTGGGGCCTCATCCGATGTACGAAGAACATATTGTGATGTACAAGAGGCCCGAGACTTTTGATGATGCAGTGGACAGAGCCTACACTACAGAAGAGATGGCTATCAAGAAGATGAATGCAGATCCTAAGAGAAGCATATCCCATTCTGGAAGGGGTTTTTCACACAAGAAGCAGAAAGGCGTGGTGATTGGCCCTAGGGTGCCAAGGTGTGAGACTTATGGTAAAGGACACCTTACTGAGAGATGTTGGAGAAATACCGGTGCGTGCATTATATGTGGATCCAGGGAGCACCGGGAACCAGCCTGTCCTAGAGACAGAGGGGGTTATAGAGCACCCCAGCAGCAACCTCCTCGGCAGCCAGCCAATCCAACACTCCCAGCTCCACCTCAGCAGTTGGCACTACCAACACCACCTCCAAGACCCCAATAGCAATGACAACAACAATAAGGGAGGCCAGGACAACAGCGTCAACATGCCCGACAGCTGCCACAGCAAGCTGGGAGACTTTTTGCAACGAATCATGAACAAGCAGAAACAACTGGAAATGTGGTAGAAGGCACCGTTTTGATATGTGCTAGAGATGCAAGGACTTTGTTTGATTCGGAGCCCACACATTCATTTGTGGAGCCCCATTTTGCTTGTGAACATCAGCAACCACCTGAGTTGCTACCATTCTTGTTGATGGTGACTACCCCGGTGGGTAAACGAGTAGCTTATGATAACTACTACCCCAAGTGTAGTGTTCAAATCGGGGATTTGCTAATGCCAACAGATTTGATAATCCTAGTGATGCAAGAGTTTGATGTCATCCTCGGGATGGATTGGCTAGCGAGATATCGAGCTTGTGTGGACTGCTTCCACAAAACTATCAACTTTAAGGTGGAGGAGCCCAAGACGAATGTGATATTCAAGGGTGTGTAGAGAGAAAGGTCCAATACCGGACTCGTATTAGCGTTGGATGTTGTGAAGTTCCTAGAGAGTGGTTGTGAAGGCTACATCGCCTTTATAACCGAGAAGAAACCACTCGTGAAGTTAGAAGAAATCCCGGTGACATGTGAATTTCCGAATGTGTTTCCTGATGAAGTTCCAGGATTACCTCCGCCTAGGGAAGTGGACTTTTCTATTGATTTAGTACAGGGTACCGCTCCAATTTCTAAGGCACAGTACAGAATGACTCTAGTGGAACTCAGAGAATTGAAGGAGCAATTGCAAGACTTACTGGACAAAGGACTTATACGTCCTAGCGTATCACCATGGGGAGCTCCAGTGTTGTTCGTGCGGAAGAAAGATGGTACTCTTCGGATGTGCATAAACTACAGGAAAATCAATCAAGTGAAAATAAAGAATAAGTACCCATTGCCTCGAATCGATGAACTATTTGACTAGCTTCAGGGAGCAGCTTACTTTTCGAAGATTGATCTCAGATCCGGATACCACCAGTTGAGAGTCCGTGAGCAAGACATTGAGAAAACGACTTTCAGGACGAGATATGGTCACTACAAATTTCTTGTGATGCCCTTTGGCTTGACCAATGCACCGGCGGTATTTATGGCGTTAATGAATAGGATCTTCGCTCCCTACCTTGATCAGTTTATCGTGGTTTTCATTGATGATATTTTTGTATACTCCAAGTCTATGGAAGAACATGTAGACCACCTTAGATCATCGCTTCAGCTTTTGAGGATTCATCAGTTGTACGCGAAGCTTGAGAAGTGCGATTTTTGGCTTGAACAAGTAGCCTTTTTGGGGGCACATTATTACTCGAGATGGCCTAAGGGTGATTCCAGCCAAGATATAAGCGGTTATAAATTAGCAAAGTCTGAGGATAGTGGCAGAGATTCGAAGCTTTCTAGGCCTTGCGGGGTACTACCGCGGATTTGTCAAAGATTTTTCTAAGATCTCATCCCCATTGACCAAGTTGACTAGGAAGGATGTGCCCTTTATATGGACTAAAGAGTGTGAGTCCAATTTTCAAACTTTGAAGGAGAAGTTGACGACCGCCACAATTTTGTCTTTACCTGAAGGCTCAGGAGGTTTTGTGATTTATTCAGATGCATCTAAAGTTGGTTTGGGGTGTGTTCTTATGCAGAATGGTAAAGTTGAAGAACCATGAGAAGAATTACGCCACCCATGATCTTGAGTTAGCCGCCATCATGTTTGCACTAAAACTTTGGAGACACTATTTGTATGGGGAACAATTTGAAGTGCATTTCGATCATCGCAATTTAGAATTTATGTTCTCTCATTGAGATCTCAATATGAGGCAGAATCGGTGGCTAGAATTTATAAAGGACTGTGATTTTCTTATTAATTACTTTCCGGGAAAAGGAAATGTTGTGGTTGATGCTTTAAATAGAAAGTCTTCCTTAGTTGCAGCCGTGAGTACACAGTGGTTCAAGTTAGATGCTTTCAAGGAACTGGATGTAGAAGTCCAATTGCTTAGTGACTTGGTGATGTTGGCAGCCATGTCGGTGTACGAACCAGAGTTAATGAGTCGAATTAAGAATGAACAGTTCGAGGACCCTAATTTGGCTAAGATAAGAGACCAAAATGCCGAGAAGCCTAATTTTCAATTGGTGGATGGAATCTTGTATTTCAAGAACCGATTGTGTGTACCGAATCCCAATTTTGACAGAAGCACACAATGCTAAATACGCCATGCACCCTGGAAGTACAAAGATGCATAGAGATCCAAAGAGACAAGTTTGGTGGAATAATATGAAGAGGGAAATCGCAGAATTCGTGTCCAAGTGTTATAGTTGTCAGCGAGTAAAGTTTGAGCACAGGAAGCCTCCGGGTTTATTGCACCCTTTGTCTATTCCTCACTGGAAACGGGAACACATATCTATGGACTTCATTTTAGGTCTATCGTTGACTAGCCGGAAGAACAACGTGTTTTGGGTGAAAGTTGATCGATTGACGAAATCAACCCATTTTCTTCCTTTCAAGAAAGGTATGAAGTTCAATGAGATGGCTAAGCTTTTTGTGAAAGAGATAGTTCGATTACATGGTACCCCAGTCTCAATAGTATCTGACCGAGATACTCGATTTGTTTCTTCATTTTCACAATCTTTTTCAGTAGTCCATGGGCACCAAACTCAGTTTCAGTACCGCTTACCTTCCGTAGACAGACGGACAGTCCAAACGCACAATACAGACCTTAGAAGACATGCTTCGAGCCAGCGTTCTTGATTTTGGTGGTGAGTGGGATGAGCATTTAGCTCTATGTGAGTTTGCGTATAACAATAGTTTTCATTCGACCATTGGGATGCCGCCTTTTAAAGCACTATATGGGTGTAGTTGTAGGACTCCAATTTGTTGGGAAGAAGTCGGCACTAGGAGTTTCCATGGACCAACCATTATTGCAGACACATCAGAGAAAATCCTTCAAGTCAAGGAGAGACTGAAGATTGCTCAGTCTAGACAGAAAAGCTACGCAGACAACAGAAGAAGGAAGCTTGAGTTTTAAGTTAGAGATTGGGTGTTTCTAAAGACGTCTCCGATGAAAAGTGCAATCCGGTTCAGGAGGGAAACTCTCAGCAAGATATGTGGGACCGTTCGAGATCAAGAGCTGAATAGGTGATGTGGCCTACAAATTGAAGCTTCCTCCCGAATTCGTAGGAGTTCATGATGTATTTCATGTATCTATGTTATGCAAGTACGTCCGGGATCCATCTCATGCTATCTAATACGAAGAAGTCCAGATCAAGCCTGACTCCACGTACGTCGAGCGTCCGCTTTATATCATTGACGAGAAAGAACAAGTATTGCGGATGAGGACCATTCGCTGGGGTGAAACTCCTTTGGGATTACCATGGACCGGAAGAAGCCACGTGGGAGCTCGAGGAACAGGTTGCATGTAACTACCCCGAACTCTTTGCGCATGTATGATCATTCGGAGGACCGAATGAGTCCAAGAGGGGGAGAAATGTTACACCCGACCCAATTTAACCTTATTTAGTGCTAATTAATGGTGTTTTAGCTAAATTAATTGTGTTTATTTGTTAATCATAATTATTAGAGTTAATTAGCCTCTATAGGATGAGTTAGTTGAGCCTTGAGCCTTGGATATGTAAGTGGGAACCGATTTGACTAGGTTGGGTAGAGTTAAGGTTTTTTTCGTAATTATCAATTTTCTCATTTTACATCATTTCCATGTCATCTTGGCGTCATCGCGTGTATTTTGATGAGCACGTCGATCCTTGTATTAGACTCTACTTCATTTGACCAACCATTGAGTAAGTGGACCTTCATTTGACTCTCCATGAAAATACTAGATAGTGGAGGGGCTTCCTTGTAAAATGAGAACCTTATCTCTTATATCCCTTTCAACAAACCCATTCCAATTACTTTCTTTTCTCTCCATTGGCTACAAGGGCCTCTCTTCTCCTCTAATGGAGACAAGGGCTTCCTTCTCCTCTTCTCCTTCATCCCTCTTTCCCTCTTTCTCAACCATCAAGGGACCTTGGCATGTGCACTTAGGAGCTAGGAGAGGACTCAACTTCATCTCCTTCATCTTCCTCTCTTCCTTGTTGACAAAGAACCATTTCCACCATTTCCTACCCTTCCCAAACTTGGATTCCTTGTCAAGGTACGAGCTAAAACCCTTTTTGTTTATGTTTTGGAGTTACATTAGAGTCAATAGGCTCTTGGATGGTCATGCATACATATTCATGTCCATTTTCCATGTTTATTTGTGATTAGGGTTTGGGGATCTTTCGAGCAAGAGTGTGTAAAGAAGATTTGGAAAGCTCTAATTGAGGCAAGTATATGCTTAATTTGGGTTGACATATTGTCTAATTTCATTTTGATTCAAATGAACTCTTTCTTGATGATTCTACTTTTAATGCAATGAATGGGTTGGATTGTTTTATGATTTTGAGTGATGAAATGGAATGGAGTTATATGTTGTGAATGGGAGCAAGGAGGCTCCATTTGGGCAAGTTATATGGTGAGAAGGGGGAGAAATTTGAATGGGAGAAGAAATCTTGAGAATTCCGAAAATCAGGAATTCTGGAGCATTCACTCGAGCGAACCTCCTCCTGAAACACTCGTTCAAGCGATCAAAAAAGGCCGCTCGAGTGATCACCTCTCTGGATAACGTCTGCTCGAGCGAACACCCTTCTGAATCTACCGCTCAAGCGAACAGAATGGTCCGCTCGAACGATCAACCCTCTGGATGGGGTCCGCTCGAGCGAACCTGAAGCTGAAGTGTGGGCTCTTTTTAACCCAAATTTTAAAGTAGATTATCACCCTTAACTTATAATAAACCACCCTAATCACCTCTAATAGGTAATTATGGTGCACACCTTGTTTCCATAGGAATTAGGATCCTTCGAGACCCTTATGACCTTAAAATGGAAACCCTAACCTCCGCCCTTGGTCTAATGAAAGATTTTTGGTCTAACACTATGCCATGAGGGTAGTTCTGAAAATTCAACGTATTTCTCCATAACAAGTGACACTCAACAAGATAGTAGTACGTTGACCTTCCGGAATTACCTTGTAATGGACGGTGAGAGACTATAATTAATAGTTTAGGGTTGGCTAGTAAGAATTTTATTGATTCCTTTAAATTATTGCATTTCATATCGAAGTCCAATTTCTTTATTGATATCAAATCCTAATTGATTATAGTGGTTGCATTATTAGTATTCATTATGGTTTGATTTTCTAATTCCAATTCATGGCTTTAATTGTCATATAACCATTTTGATATTCATTAAAATTGTGAATTGAGTAAGCATTCGTGTGTATGTAATTTCTATTCAATTCGAGTTTGAGCAAGTGAATATAGACTTACTCAAATTCGATTATTATTTGAATCGATCGAGTCGGCACTACTTAGCTTCGACCCTGTGATACCCGACGGGGTTGAACTTGGTTTAGTTATTCGAGACTACTGCTGTAAGTCCTCTGGAGCACCGAAACTCCAGACCCAGGTAGCCAGCTAGCCTTTGGCCGGGCCACTGGTGACATCCCAACTAGATTCGCTCTCTTTTGAGAGGATGAGCTCAATGTAGTAGCCAATTAGTATGTTTTCATTCTACTTTGATTAATAAGCATAAATTATTTGATTATCACACAAATTTCCAAGTGATTACTTATCATTGTCGTCTATTAATTTGATCGTCTTTATTTCAATTTGAAACTTTATGTATTTCCTTATTAATGCCTATACTTGTTGAATCGTCGTATTGAGATACTACTCGTGGTGTCACAGTCGTAGGTGCAGCTCCCGGCCTTGAAGAGGCCCAGGAGGGAGAGGAGGGTACCGAGGAGGTTCCTCCAGAACTAGAGGAGTGGCCGGATGTTACACTCTAACCCGAGTTAATCAAGATTAACTCTAAGTAATTGCGATAAATGTGAATTAGACGTGATTAGTCAAGATAAATGTGCTTAGAGATTAAAATGATCGAATTAGTTTTATTTGAGGAACTTGTACATAATGGAATGGATTTGAAAGGAATTCACTTGATTGAGTTGAATTTAAACTCAAAGTGATGGACTTAAGGACTTTTCCGTAAATACGGATTTGTGCATATTTCGTCGAATGCGGTGACATTTGATACCATCGTGTGCATTTCGACGAGTACGTCAACGTTCATAATACATACGTTTTCATTGGACGTGCAGGAGTCAAATGGGTCTTGAATTGACTTGAATTCGAAATAGGCATGAAATGTGGGGTTTATATGCAAATGTGCATGTATTAAGTTTCAAAACCTTATGTTGCATGTAATGAAGTGTCTGAATCTCAGCAAACTCTTGAGAAAGAGGGAAAATAGCTTAGTCTTCTTCGTTCATGGTTATCCAGTGTTGACTCAAGGAGTTTCAAGTGAATTTGAAAAGGAAAAGTGGTTTTCACCTTCTTCATCATTTATCAAGTGGGTTTTCTTATAAGTGGTGATTTTGATTCAAAACTCAAAGAACAAAGGGTTTTGTGTTGACTCACAGCAAAAAGGCAAGTATAAACAATGATTCTTGAGTTTCTTGTAACTAGGACTTTGTGTTTCGATTTGATGGAGTTGGAGATTGTTTCAATGGATTTGATTTGATTTGATTTATGAATTGATTAAATGGTATTATAAGGAATTATATGATGGACTAGAAGTGTTTTCTTGATGAATGAATGGGATTGAGTAGGGAACAGGAGGTTCCAAGGATTTATTGCAGGCTATTGAGTTGAAAACAGAATTCTGAATCAGAATTTTGTAAGTTGCAGAGTGTAGCTCAGTCGACCGGCCCAACAGGATTTTACTCTCTGGAAGCCTGACGAAAACGTTATTTCGAATTTTCATTTACAACTGTCGGTCGACGGGCTGATGTCTCGGTCGACCGGGCACACATAGGGTAGCTCGACCTGGCCTTCGCCGGTCGACCGAGCCCCAGTTGATGGGGTCCACCGACCAAGGCCTCGGTCGACCGGGTACTCAGAGAGAAGATTGATTTTCTAAGCTTTTACATGAGTTCTCAAGTGTAGTTCGAGGCTAATTAGACTGGGATCAATGGATAATGAGTTTAGTCTAATTTCCATAATATGTTGTCTTTGGATTGGTAGTCAAAGTAAATTATATGTGAACCAAAGGAAAACTAAAGTTAATCGTAATTCAATGATAACGTCCAAAGCTAATTCGTAATGCAATGATAACTTATACGAACTTAGCAGGATTTCAGAATTTAATTTTGAATTTTAAAGGATGAAGCCTATTGAGTGTTTCAAGGCTGTTTAGGTCCTTTATACCTCCATTGGTGTGGATTCAGGGAATTTTTAATGTACAATATCCACATATATTGTAATGTTCATCGAGAATAACATGTACATTGAACAACTGGGATTACACTTGAATGGATAGTATTAGGTACTGACTTATTTAATTGTTTATTTAATTGTATCCGTTAAAGGAAATGAAATGAATCTTTCTTAAGGCTTGGGTCATGAATGGTGCGCCCTTCCGCCCTATGCCAAAGAGGATAAGGATACCAAATGAATCCCTCGTCTTTAAGACAATGTGTCATAAAATGATAATTGAATTGATCAGTGAGTCTGGCACTACATGGTGATTTCTATAAGCTCAT
Organism: Cinnamomum chago; assembly: GCA_038049695.1. Lineage (NCBI taxonomy): Eukaryota > Viridiplantae > Streptophyta > Magnoliopsida > Laurales > Lauraceae > Cinnamomum > Cinnamomum chago. The sequence goes on along the minus strand of CP142462.1, from coordinate 33,254,976 downwards.
TGAGCTGATTCTGCTACAGCAGATTATTTGGGGGCGTTCCGGAGCTCCGTGGTGATATCAGTAGTCCTTGGCCCGAGCTCTGATAAGTCCCACAATAAATGAATCCTTCCGTATGGAAGAGAGAATCCTCTCCTTTTAGGGAGATGGAAATGGAATTGAATTGAAATGGAAATGCTATTGTAGTTTGCCAAGTACAAAGACTCTTATTGATTATGAGTTGGAATTGGAAATAACCAATTTAACAATAAATGAAATGAATTAAATGTGTCATTAGCATGTTTAATCATGTAATTGTTTATACATTGCTGAATTGTGAAATTCATAGTGTTATTGATGACATTAAAGACACAGCTGCCCATGCAGGTCCTTCTGAGACCACAGCGCCACCGGAGACGTCCGGTACGGTTCCTCCAGGAGGACTAGTAGAATGGAAATGAGAGAGAACAATGAGAGTGGAAAGAAAACTTTCTTTTAGAATTGAAATGGAACTTTTATACTTTTAACCCTTGCCTTGTAATTCAATAGGAAAATGATGAGTATGTTTATATCAATTTTGGTTTTACAAGCAATGTATATTTGTGAATATTTTCACATAATGTATATTTGATATCCCTTGTGAATTTTAATGCGTTGAGATTCACGGGAGTAAGTATGCGATGCGACTCGAGATGATCTCAGATTAGTCCTAATCTCGGGCTCGGGTCGTGTCACCGGATCACGGGCCAGCGTAGATATCTCCTCGGAGCACGTGAATGTACATTTTGAGTACTTCAGTAGGTTGTGACTAGCCCCTTTTGGTGTGGGTCACACTTAGTTAATTTGTTATACTTTTTATTGTACTTTTGGTTTAGTGGTGTAGGGTTCTTTTATACACCATCTTTTGTAAATCAATGTATATACTTGTGTAATTCTTTTGTATTAAACTTATATGTTTAATGGGACTGAATAGGAAATGATACCTTCATGTGTATGAATTACAGCTTCCGCTATGATTTAAATGTTATTGATACGTTCTAGTGAGCTCAACTCACGTGTGGAAAAAGTTTTTTTTCTCCTTTGTGTGTTGTATTTGGCTCAAGACAAGTACGTGTGTCTTACCTCGGGGATTACCCTAGACAAGGGTGATTCGAGACCGGGATGTGACACTTTCTCATAGTCTTTTGCTTCTAAAATCTATCATTCATCTGATCCAACTCTTAAAATCCATCTAATTTGCTAGAGTTACCATATTAATCACATTAAGTCTCCCAAATAATCCAGACTCACATCTCTTTTCTTAATTTACGCAACTCTCCATTTTTCATACTAATCTTATCTCTAGGTTCCAAGACAATCTCTATGCCTTCCTCATGAACATGATCATGGTGAAGAAGTTGATAGAATATAATCAAAGTGATATTTTTAATCAGAGTGATCAAAAGTGTCCCAAAGTAGGCCCCATAGAGGTGCAGCGATCCCACTTCATCTAAGAGGCGTGTGTTGGCTATAATTGTGAGTGCAACCTAGACCCAACTCATATAACTAATTAATTATGATGTGGATTTAAAATTCATACTACTCTATTGTATAAAGTAATTTATAAGCACATTTTTTTTATCCCAGATAAGTGGTTGGGTTCTTAAGAGACTTGCACATGCAAAAAATAGAAATAAAAATTATATAACTAACATTCCAGACATATCGATCATGCAATCAAAATATTATTGAAACTTTTTATTATATTTATCGATGGATTTTTTTTCTCTGATTCATTTTTTTCTTCACCTGCCCTCAATAGATGAAGGTTCACTAGCTTCCAATGAAGAGGTAGATAGCAGTGTTGGCTATGAGTGTGTTGATATTAACGTGTCAACCTGGACCTCCCTGATTTTTTCTCACCTATCCTTTCTAGAGTAATAATTTTAGTGACTTCTAATACTTGATTTTTTATTATTGAAAAAAAAAAACTTTTAGATTTATTTTTCCCATTGAAGCTATTCTCATGGTGTTTGACATGATACTTAACAAGTATCTATGTGGGTGTCTTTTAGAATCACATCATATTTCTCTTATATTTTTACTTCACCCGGTTATAAATTCTCTAACCAAGTTTTTAAGGGCTTTATATATTTTTTAGTTTGTTAAACTAAATTTATTTTTTATTTAAATTCTGTGTAACAAAACAATGTAATATAACTTTTGGTGGTATTTTCTATTGTCTAACTTGGATGGTTAGACATTTAAGGGCTTTATATATTTTTTAGTTTGTTAAAATAAATTTAATTTTTATTGAAATTCTGTGTAACAAAACAATGTAATATAACTTTTGGTTGTATTTTCTATTGTCTAACTTGGATGGTTAGACATTGGCTTCCTAACTTTATTTTTTCTTTTTCTAAATTTTCAATATACTAATAATTTATTTTTTTACTTTTTATTTAGTATTCAATTTCCATTTTCTCGCTGATGAAGAGATCAATCCATCTCCATGGAAAACCATAAATAAGGCATATCTCAATCTCATCCTTCTCCTCTTGGGCAAAAAGAAAAAAAATCATTCGTCTCCTTATGGTAATTTCCTTTCACATGATCTCTTGCTCTATTGATTATAAAGTGCTAAACCCCCTGGGTTTGATCATTGGTAAAATTCCCGTATATACGACACCACCTACTAGCACTGGCTTCAAATGGAGATTCTAAAGTTTTGATTGTGAACAAAATAAAAGAACTTGGTTTTGTTTGGATTTCATGGGTTTTTGTTTGGATTCCAATGCCATTGCTTTCTATGCAATGGTCCACATCACACATATAATTTGTCCCGCCTTGGATGGCCCAATTGCATGCAAAAGCTCACTATAAAAAATCTTCTTTTTCTTCAACTCAAAATCAGTGAACTTTCTGTAAAAATGAAGCTGCTTCAAAATTGAACCTATGGAAGTATGGCGTGATGGTGAAGGTCAATGACAGACCGGTCTAAGTTTGACCCTTAACCTGTCCAAGAGAATCACAATGTCATTTAAAATCTTCACTGATCTCCTATTTCTTCAGTTGGAAGTTTCGATTTCTTCTAAGGTCATCTTGCTCTTCAAGCCTTCATCTATTTTATGGGCCCACCTAATTATAGAAGATCTCATTTATATTTATATATATAAGATAAAATAAAATACATGTTTTTTGTCCATAACATTTAACTAAATCGAGTCTTTAGGAAAATCTGAAGAGAGATATATCTCCTCTTCTTTGGAATTTGAATTTTAAGTTATAAGTCATCTAAATCCTTTCCAAGATCTCTGCAATAAGAGCTGGAGTCTTAGCTAAAGATCAAAGGCTAGGAGACCCTACTTTACAAATTGACGAGGCCCTAATATTGTTATGATTCGGTTTTTCTCCTTCAATATTTATGAATAATTGAGTATTTATATAGGAATAAGAAAATTATAGAAAACTGGAATTAAGATAATTTTAACTTTAGTTTCTCTCTTATGATGTATATATGGGGTTATTGTCAATTTTTAAAGCCCAACTCTTTCAAAATTTTCATCAACTGAGATTTCTTATAAAATTTGTCTTCTCTAATTACCTTTCCTTATTGAATATAATTAATCACTTTGATAAAGACAGATAAAAATAAGAAAACAATATAGCATTCTTATTTTTAGTATAAAAAAAACATGATGAAAGTTTCCTATTTTGAAAGTGTAATTCTTTAAAAGAAGTTCTGACATCACTTCGAAGTAGGAATAGAAATTTCAATTGGGACCCCAAATATGCTACTGAATAAAGGTTATACCCCTCTCTCTCGATCCCCATTATTGATGCGGACATTTGACTTTCTATGTTGGCTTTAAAGTTTAGTTCTAAGTATGGCATACTAGAAAGGTTAGATAAAGTGATATTTTTTTATTATTTATAAAAGAAAAAAAACTTATGTTTGGAATACTTCTATGTTTATCCAAAAATCACATTTTAAGATAGCGTAATGTATCAAGAGTTAATAGTTATCACTAATTAAATATGTTATTTTTGCTGGCGATTTCGCCACGAACTTTGAAAGGAGGTCTATCCTCATTTTTGGGTTTTAATTTTAGTATAAATGTTGTGCTTGACATAGTGTCATTTCCACGGAATAATGAGAAAATTCCAACCAAGTATGTCGACAAGCATGTAAATAATCGGTCTCATCACCTTGGCATCTTATAGATCAACTGTTTTAACACTTCTTTTTGAGGTTTATCATGACAATGTGCTCTACTATTATCAGAGCCATAGTATTATTCCCTCCATGTTTGTCCTCATTCACTTTTCAACATCATTTTTTGAAACTAAAATGGAGACATGTAGTAGAATGATTCACCAACAATTTCTCCTTATTATGCATGTTATCATGTATGGTTTGAAATACTACATACTTAAAATATTTGAGATAATAAAAGATTGACAAATTTGTGACAAGGATAGACCGTGACGCAATGTGTATTGTTACTTTTCTTACCCTTGATAATATTAATCTTTTTAAGTATGCACTAAAAAAGATTGTACATTGATTTACCCAAAGAATTTGTGCATTTCAAATTTTCACACACACTCTCTCTTTACAAATTTTGTAGTTGGTTGCTTGTTCATGCTAAGCACGGATTTTCTCTTCACTTGTTATATATAATGAAGCTAGCTGGTTTCAAATTGAAATCAGTTCCAATTTAATTTAGTTTGACCCTGGCAAATGGGTTAGGTCAGGGTAAATCAGGTCGGGCCGGAGGCAGAGCACACTTTTTGGACCACCAACCCGTAACCTACCCGCATCTGAAACCGGTTTGCAAACCTTCAACCCACACCTATTAAGTCTCGAGTCAGGCTAACCCGTTTAGCTCGTATTAGACCCGACCCGACCCATGTATTTTTAATGACGTGGTAAAAATTAATCATGGTATGTGCCGAGACTCAAACTCGGAACAATTTGGATTTCAAAGGGATGAGCCTGCCACTACACCATAGGGCATCCTTTTGCTAATAATTATCAACGAAGACTTAAAATTAGCAAATGAGGAAGGGAACCCAGCCCCACTTTGGAATATTAACCCAGGAGTTGGAGTTTATCTACGAGGTGTTTATAAAAGTAACTATTTTTTTAGAATATTGACCCCTATAAATATTGTTGTTATTATTTTCCCACTAATGCATTGTACTTTAAGTATAGGTGTTCAAACTTTTGAAATAAATATTTTATATGGTTTCTTATATAGTCATTAATTTTCTATGATAGCCATTATACAATAAAATTAAACCCAAATGAATATATATTATATGGAATCGATCAACAAAAACAACAAGTTTCATAATTAATAGGAAAATGACAACGTTATTGAAAAAAGAATAGCTCACGATAATAACGTGGAGCTAAAGAGGAGGCAGGAAATTTTTCGTGTAACTGATGTGCTACCATGCACGCTTGCCTGGGGAGAAAGGGTGGAGTTTGATTTTTTGTGACTTTAACTTTTATAGATCATGATGTAAAAGGAGTGGAACGCTACGATAGACCCCATCTATTAAAAGTCACAATCATTAAGACAAACATCATTGCTATTTATGGGATATTCCAAATTTTCACCTCAATCTAGGTTATTTCCACAGTCAAATTGATTCTCTAATAAAAAGAGTTTTCTCAATAAAAAATTTTCCAGTAATTTGGACTCTACATCATGCCTTTTGTCTATTAAGAAACTCTCAATATCATCCTATTTCTATCAACGCAATAGCATTTGAGTGTTAATGCGTCCCAATGTCCAAGTGTCACTAATCTAAGGAATTTCAAGTATTTTTTTTTTTTTCTGATTATATGATTTTTTTTTTTAGAATGTGAAATGCTGAGTTTTGGGTTGTCTGGTTTATTTAATCCTTAATTAGTCTTTTTTATTTAATTCACTATCGGTTCTAGGTTGCCTGGTATCTTTTTTATCCATTAATTTTGGTTGTACACTTTTTTTTTTAAGAATGCAGAACTAATGGTAAAAAGAATCTCCAATAATATTGATCCATCTATATAAAGAATTAAGCTCATTCTTATTATCATCATTTTCTACTTTCTCCAATATAATTCCATTTCTCTGTCAACGAGAGAGCTTCCATTTTTCCCATTCATTTACTTTTGAGTTCATTGTATTTGATTAAAGCAACTTCAATATTTCTTTTGTTTCTTTGTATCTCTTTTTAGTACTCTCTCATGTCTTATTTGCATGCTTAGTTTAGATCAGTAGTGTTCAACCTATTTTAAAATGTGAACATTTAAGACAATTGGTTCAATTATTAAAAGGTACAATTTGAGAGATAAACCTTTTTTAATTCATTTACTTTTGAGTTCATCATATTTTATTTGAGCAATTTTAATTATGTCATTTTAATATAATTTATACAAAAGAATCATCATTTTATTTATTTTTTTAAAGACTTGCAATATTTTCATTGTTTGTATTTGTATGGTTTCCATAGATTGTGAGTTTCTTTTTTTCCCTTTTCTTTTTCAACTTTTGGGTATTGGGTTCTCCTTGGTTTTTCTTTTTCTTTCGAATCACTTTTTATCATGGGATTTTCAGTGAATTCTCACTTTTATGTTGTATTTTTTTTTTATTGTTTATTTTACTTCCATTAGGTTCTTTTAGTTTTCTTTGTGAAATATTTTTATGGGTCTTTCAAATTTCTTTTGTGGCTTCAAATTTTCATTTTTGAATATTAGATCATCTTAAGTTGGTTTGGTTCTTCCAAATTTCTTTTATCATTGTATTGTCTATGGTTCTTTATTTATATATATCTTATAGCCTTTTTTAAAAATCATTTTATTTTTTCTTTATTTTATTATTATTTGTATCTTGTGATGGGATTTTATTTTTTTTATGATGTTTTTTCATGAATTTGTGAGTTCTTTTGTCTTTGCCATTTTGTGCTCCATTTGAGGGTTTTTTTTTTTTTTTTTCTCATGGGTGTTTGATTCTTTTAAATTGCTTATGTTATTGAGTTGATTATGGATTTTCATTTCTATGTGACTTTCAAAACTTATTGGATTTTATTAATTTTTTATACTATTTGTTTGCTTTTATTTTATTTTTTAGTTTTCTTGGTCATTAATCTTCCATTTTTATGGGCTAGTTCTTTGTTTTTTTTAATTATATGGTATTAGCTATTGAATCCTGTGCTAAAACTATAACCTTTTGCATTTAATTTTAAAGAAATTGATCGTAAAGCTTTTTTTTTTTAATTTTAATAGTATGATTTAGCACAGGCATGTTTTTCTAGTTATTATATAGGAAGCGAACAGGTTTCAATTGCTTCCAATTTTCAATTTGAAATTAATTTTGACTGTTCTCCAATCTTGACCATTACTAATATGAATAGTTGATTAATAAAGGGGATTTAACAATTCAATACCCCTTAGACACCTAATTCCCAAATTCATGACTAAAAGTCACTAAATGTCACCAGAGTCATTTGACTCTGGTACAATTATTTTATTTTATTTACTTTTTTGCCTTGCATCCCATGAATTCATGGGTTTTTAAAAACCCATGATATCATGGGATCTACATGTTAAAAGTTGAAAAGCTACTTGGATCCCATGATATCATGGGTTCAAACGACTTTGGTGATATTTAGTGAGTTTTAGTCATAAATTTGGGGATTGAGTGTCTAAAGGGCATTGAATTGTCAAATCCCCATTAATAATGATTTTCACGGTCTCTCATCACTCCTTGGAACCGTTAGAACTTCTCCACTTTTCATCTTATAGAGAAAAAGAACCTCTCCACCTTCCCCTCTTCTCTTCAACTTCCATCTTCCTTTAAATCTCTTTTTGGCAAGAAGGTGAATCTCTCCATCTTTAACCCGCGTCTTCAGAGCTACAATCAAAGGTACATTCAGTCTTTCTTCCAATCTCTCCATATTTATCCTATTCTAACATTTCAAAATCGTTGAGTTACAAGGATATTTGAGGATAGAAATAAATTATCTTGGGTTTTTGTGGGTGAGCCTGTTTGTGACCTCAAACATGTGATCGTTCTTGATGCTCTATTTGCAATGAATTCATGTCTTCATTGCTAATACAATCTGCATCTATCGTCAAATGGTAGCCTTCTTTTCCTTTTCTTTTCCTTCCAGTTCTTTTCTGTAGATCTGATTTGAGTTCTATTGTGATTCTTTTTCCATGAAGTTATGTTTGTCCTCTTTTGTTCTTTTTTCTTTTCATTTTTTTTTCTGAATGTGATTAATGATGGTGTCTTGTTGCTTTCAATATTAAAGGAAGAATGGGATTTCTGACTTCTGGAACCAGTTTGATGATCGCACACGGTATCTTATATAGAAATTAATTATTGGGTTGTAATGTATACTAATTGTATGTTATATGTTGGAGCCATCCTTTTTTTTTTTTCTTTTTGTACATCTTAATTTCAATCCTAATTACAAAAACCATTATATATACAAACTGTTTGTTGTTATGCTACAATGGGTTTGTGCATGTCAAAATGTTCTTACAAGCAGGTATTTGGGCTTTCGTTTTCATTATTTTATTTCTTTTTCTATATTTCAATCGTAATATCTGATTGTTGTAGTTATTGTAAAAAGAAAGGGGGGGAATGGGGGATCATGAAAACAATAAGAAGCTTCCTTGTTGGTTTTTTTTTTTAACAGAATTATGTTTGTTTTGGTGTTTTGTACATTAATGGTGATAGTATGCTGATTGGTGTCTTCATTGAATGATTGTAAAATCTAATTAAAGAGAGGTTCTGATTTAATTAAGCTTGAGAATCAAGAATAGAATACCTAAGGTTATTAAGTCAACAAATCTAGACAAGACTTGTCTCGATTTGAGCTTTGAGAATTAGTACGACAAAGTCCAAAGTTACTGAGGCAACAAATATATAGATAAAACTTATCTCTACAAGCAATTTTCTCCCACTAATAGCTTCCTATGATATTGATCGGGCCACATCTTCCCTCCCAACTTAACATTAGAAAAAAAAAAAAACATTATTAGCAACAGAGTCACTATAAATGTTGTATTTATGTTATTGTTTTGGTACATATTTGCATCAAAGTTTAGGTGTTTGTTTATTTAATATTTTATATTATTCTTACTTCTGAAGAAATGCGTGTCTTCAAAATGTTTTTTTTAGTATTGTTAATTATTTTCATTCATTTTGAGGATATGGACAACTGTTAATTAAAAAAATAAGAAAAAAAATAAAATTTTAATTAAATGACATTTTCCATTACTATTCATTAAATGCCATTGTCATTAAAAAAGAAATTAAGAAAGAAACTAAAGCAAAACTAAGAAAGAAAAAGTATAACTCTTTTATGAACCGGGTTGATTAGACAAGTCTAAGAAAATGGTGGTGACGATATTACTTTGAAATTTTCATTTCTGCTAATATTTTGGTTTTCATCCTTAGCTTAGATTTTGTGTGTTCAAATCTCTATACTTACCTTCTCCCAAATTTTATAATTTTAAATTAACCGCCCAAATTAATCATTGGCGACTAAAACAAATGCCTCTGGTAACTTTTGAATTGGACTTTCTTTCTTTTTTTTGAATTACATATTGAAATTCTTTTCTTTTCTTAGGGTTTATCATTATCTTTGATGAATTTGAACAAATGGACTTATTATTTTAATTTTGTACATGGTGGTAAAAGGTAATGTTACTTTGAAGGTTTTAAAGAATATTAGATATATTTCATTGACTAGACCTGGCTGTTTTATTAAGTAATTTTAGTTGATAAAGAGCATTTGCTCATCTGCGAATGTATCTTCATCAATTGTGTTATTCTTGTGAAATTAATTGCTTGCTTAAATTAGATAATCTAGAGTTTTGTGTTATAGGCTGTTATGGTAGTCCTTTAGAATTCATAATATATTTAATTTCGACATTACATGTTTTAAGAATCAGTTTACCGCACCACGGTATAGTTTAAATCTTATAATATATATTTTTAATATTTAATATTTTTAATTCAGAATATATTTAATTTCGACACTACATGTTTTAATAATCAATTTACTGCACCACCGTATAGTTTAAATCTTATAATATATGTTTTTAATATTTAATATTAAGAATCGCGCTACCCATGCTTAGCACGGGGACTTTTCGCTAGTGAAGCATGACGTGCGTGCATATATCTAGGTTTCTAGATGCAAAACCCAATGAATGATAAATGTGGATATTATGCCATAATAGCTATTGATACAAAAGTGAGCATTAAAGTAAATAAATTTAAGTTATACTCGGATGGTTCCGATCATCCGATGCATTAATGTAGAATAGTGAGATTAGATATCCGGCAAAAACAAGTGGTGTATCAGTGTATGTAGTATGTACTATTCTGCAACAGGTAATAAGCAATTCTGCTCAATGTTCCAGACATGCATCTTACCCAAAAACAATTCCCTATAAGTAAAAAACTTCAGCTCAAACCTTAGCAATTTTTTCTTAAGCTTTACATAAAAAAAAAAATTGCTTCCATCTGATGATGCCAAAAAGTGTTTCGGGCACCACCGGTCAAGTGATAAGCAATTAATGTGAAAGTTAATAGAGAGAGAGAGAGAGAGAATTTATAGTGGTTCGATCAGTGTAACATACGTCCACTTCAAACTGGTGACTTTACTTCTCCGAGGTAGGGATTACAAGTAAGAAGAATACAATGATAGTGTAAATTCGGATAAGAATTGTTTGCCCTCCAGTGCTGGTGGGGATCCTTGTTTTATAGTCTTCCCCTAACAGATGGGGACGACTCTTCAGCAACGGACGCTCCATTCTAGCGGAGTCTTCGAACCGCCCCCAACAGACGAGGCAGGTAGGATCTCCTCCGCATGACTTGGTAAAAGTGGGTTGAGGGAAACGACGCGCTGACTTCGTCGCTTCGTGGATCCGAACCCAACTTTCAACGAATGGATTTAGACCTGGGCTTATCAACGAACTCGAGTCACTTAGGCCTGACCCGTCATTGTGGACCGAGTCATTTGGGCCTGACCCATCATTTGCCCCCCAATGCCCCTTGTCTAAGAAAACTTGGAGAAGGGGCATTAGCTTGAATTTTTGAGCTCTGGGTGGTGGAGACTCCTTCTGCTAGATGACTATTTCCCATCACAATATATTTTTGCCTCGCTAAACACCCCAAGTATTTTCCATGTTTTGAATGATGGGCCGTTGTTGGGCGTGCAGCTGGAGTGGATTTGGTTGGGCGTGCAGCTGAAGCCCCGGGCGCCTGCAGGGACGACGCGGGAGAGGAGACCCAGGCGGGAAGAGTCGCAATTCAGGCTAGGGACGCAATCCAGCTGGGCGAGCTGGTTGTTTGCGCGAAGGACATTGGGAGCACGGGCGCCGCCCGAGGTGGAAGCACGGGCGCTGCTGGGGCGCTGGGCGCGGGCGCAGGCGAGGAGCGCGGGCGAGGGGAGCGGGCGCTAGTGCCAGCAGGTGGTGGGCGCCCAGCCTGCTGCTGCCGGGCGCTGGTGCTGGGCGCCTAGCCTGCTGCTGGGCGATGGATGGAGCTCAAGTGCAAGACAACTGATCTGGAGTGGTGGTTGAGTGAGTGGTTTGATTTGCTGTTTGGAATGTGAAAGGTTGTAATGAAGTGGATGGAGAAAAAAAAGCTACTAGTGGGGGTCATTTTTTATTGGAGTCACAATGTAACATTGTCAGAGAGTGGTGGGTCCACTACAAATTCATAAATCCACCGTCCATGTGATAAATATGGAGAAAAAAAAGTTACTAGTGGGGGTCATTTTTTATTGGAGTCATAATGTAACATTGTCAGAGAGTGGTGGGTCCACTGCAAATCCATAAATCCACCGTCCATGTGATAAATATGACTTTTTTTATGCAACATCTAGATCATTGCACCCCATTTTGGACGGCTTGGATCGTTGCTGCTGACATTCATTTCAGATTCTCTGTTTAGTTTTGGGTCTGAGGCCGTACACATTAGGTCAATGGCTTAGATGGTTGGGGCATCTGATAAATATGTGATAGATCTGGGCGGTGTGGATTTATGTGTCCCGGTGTTGTGCATGCACAAAGAAATTGGCTGCAACTTCAACTATCAAAAGCTCCTCTCTCTCCCTTAATCTACCCAAAAACTAATGAGACATGGTTTGGTCATTGGTGTAGGCAAGTGGAAACCTGGGCGCCCTAGGCGCTGCGCATGACGAAGGACGGAGCGCCAGCCTGGGCGCCCCAGGCGCTGCTGAAGGCGGCCCCTGACGCTACTGCGCGGGGCGCTGCTGCTCGGGGTGCTTCTGCTGGCGGCGGTGCTCCTGGAGTTGCTGCGCGCGACGAACGGGGCTGGGGCGCCACCTACTGTGTGCCAATGTGGGCGAGCACGCGGGTGAGCAGGCTACTCTAGTCCATCAGGTACAAAGGGATGCTAATCCAAGCGAGCAAAGAGGTATATTATATGCCTCGTTTGGAGCACCTGGGGCGAGCCTGGGCTGCTTGGGCGAACCGGGGCTGCCTTGGGCGAGCCGGGGTGCCTTGGGAGCTTTGGGCGCTATGGAGGAGGCTGGCCTTGGCGTGCAGGCATCAAGAGGCACCACTTTGGGCGAGTGAAGTGGGTCAGGCGCTCCTCCAGGCACTGGTTTGGCTTATTTGGGCGGCCAGACAGTTGGGTACACTAATTTAATGTAGTCCCTCGGGTTGCAGATGACCTGAGTTTCAAGATCCCGCCTTTTAAGACCGCCGCGCTTTTGGCGCCCCATGAGAGAGCCGCTAAACTGGCGATAGGCTGCCTGTTTGAGAACAGTGCAGAGGTAGGCCAAGCTTTTTTTTTTGGCGACCCGCGAGAGAGCCGCTAAGTTGGAGATAGGCTGCATGTTTGAGAACAGTGCAGAGGTAGGCCAAGCTTTTTTTGGCGACCCGCGAGAGAGCCGCTAAGCTGGAGATAGGCTGCTTGTTTGAAAACAGTGTAGAGGTAGGCCAAGCTTTTTTGGCGACCCGCGAGAGAGCCGCTAAGCTAGAGATAGACTGCTTATTTAAGAACAATGCAGAGGCAGGTCAAGCTTTTGGTGATCCACGAGATGATTCACCTCGCCTGGACCTATTGATTTCTTCAGCATTCATATATTTTTGAGCTTTTTCCAACAGTTCTGACATGCTCTTTGGTGGCCGCTTCATTACTGAAAAGAGAAAACTAGATGAGCGGAGGCCTCCCAAAAAGGCAATCATGGTGACTTTGTCATTGGGCTCCTCGACTTGGAGGACCTCCTCGTTAAAACGAGTGAGGTAACTCCTCAGACTCTCATCTCGATCCTGTTTTATGCTGAGCAGGTGTGTGGCGGGCTTCTGGTGGCGATGTCCTCCAATGAAGTGCGACACGAAGGACTTGCTTAGCTCTGCAAAGGTGGAGATGGAGGCTGGGGCTAGACTGGAGAACCATTGCCGTGCGAAACCCTTCAATGCGGTTGGGAATGCTATACACATAATCTCGTCGGAGATGTTATGTAGTTGCATTAAAGTTTTGTAAGTTTCCAGGTAATCCAGTGGATCCTTTGTCCCATCGAAGGTCTCCATGGTTGGCATTTTGAACTTTTTAGGAAGCGGATAGTTCGACACGCCGGGCTTGAACGGTGTGTTCGTTCGTTGTGCTAGGTAGTCAATTGTTTCTGGTACCTGTGCCTTCATGGCATTGAAGACATCGCCAATCTGATTCTGCATTTCCTTGATCTTTTCATCCCAAAGATTGGGGGCTTCTCTGGACTGGCCTTGGAAATGACTCTCATCTTCCAGGCTATGATTTTCACTTTCCCCCTTCTGGAAATGAGGATCTTCATCGTTGGAGGCAGAGGGAGGAGGTGGAAGTCCACCGCGATTCGACCCCCTAAATGGGACTCCACCCGGGGGTGGAGGCACATCGTGATGGGCGCGGCCTTGAGGGTCTACCAGGAGTCTTCCGTGGGGGGCGACATGGGGAGCTCCACTAGAGGCGCCCAGGTATACTCCTCGGCCATGGGCGCCATGGGGATGGGCGCCCAGGTGAGGATGAGGACGGGCGGCTCCTCGGCCCCGGGCACCATGGGGACGGGCGCCCGGGTGAGGTGCTCCTCTACGTGGAGCAGTCGGATGCTCCGGGCGCGGTACTTCCTGCGGTCCTGTACCAAATGGTGCTCCTCCTTGCCCTGTGAGCATGAGTTGCAGTATCTGCTGGTTTTGAGTCACCAGCTGCTGCATGGTTGCCAGCATTTGTTGAGGATAGGGAGCAGAAGCATTTGGTGCCGGGTTATCCTCGCCCTCCCGTGAGGGGTTTTCATCTTGACGTCTTGTTGACCTTGTGGTGATCACCATAATTTCGAAAAAAGGAATCTTGTCGTTCCCACAGATGACGCCAAACTGATGATGCCAAAAAGTGTTTCGGGCACCACCGGTCAAGTGATAAGCAATTAATGTGAAAGTTAATAGAGAGAGAGAGAGAGAGAATTTATAGTGGTTCGGTGAGTGTGACCTACGTCCACTTCAAACTGGTGACTTTACTTCTCCGAGGTAGGGATTACAAGTAAGAAGAATACAATGATAGTGTAAATTCGGATAAGAATGGCTTGCCCTCCAGTGTTGGTGGGGCTCCTTGTTTTATAGTCTTCCCCTAACAGATGGGGACGACTCTTCAGCAACGGACGCTCCATTCTAGCGGAGTCTTCGAACCGCCCCCAACAGACGAGGCAGGTAGGATCTCCTCCGCAGGACTTGGTAAAAGTGAGTTAAGGGAAACGACGCGCTGACTTCGTCGCTTCGTGGATCCGGACCCAACTTTCAACGAATAGATTTAGATCTAGGCTTATCAACGAACTCGAGTCACTTAGGCCTGACCCGTCATTGTGGACCGAGTCATTTGGGCCTGACCCATCACCATCCATGTTAGTTTTTCGAGGACATACAAACGCAACCCAAAGCACTATGTAATACAACAAAGTAACCCAGTAGCACTAAAATACATTAGGGACCATTTGCATCCTTAGTAACGTGGGTTGTAAGAAGCAAGGAAGGAACGTCAAAGATGTGAACAGTGTAGTATATAAGGTGGAGATATCGATTGAACACTCACAATCCTAGCATTTGATTTATATAGTGGCCGGGATGACTGAAGCAATTATTCAATACCAAGGAGGAGACTACTTGATGACCTTTTTTAATAGTCACATTTCCTCCCTCAATTTTAGTCCCTTCGAGAGCAAGGTACTACTTAGAATTTCTAGAAATTCAATACGTATCAAACAAACAGTCCCTTGAAGTTCACACCAGTTGCATCTAATATTCACCTATGGAAAGCTGAGAAAAGTTTGTTATTTTTATTTTTTTTGGTAAAGAACAGAAAGCTGAAAAAGGTTAGTTTTAAGATGCATTACAATAACGATCTGGGAAAACCCCAGAAATAAAAGGTCATAGTTAAAAATAAAAACAGATGAAAGATGCAATCTTTTGACACATTTGGATGTGCTTTTGTTAACCCCAAGTAAGATTCCAATGCATCTATATAAAATCGGATCTGGGTTTGTTCTATTAAAGCTTTACGCTGATCACCAAATGAATTTCGCATACAGGTTCAACTAAAAAGACCATTGAAGAGGGCAACTGATAGAATTCGAAAGAAGAACACTACACATTGGGCTGTACCACTTCTCCACCCCCAGAAAAGATATCAATGAATATCTGACATCAGTTTTTCTCTAGTTTTAGGCGACGCCCCAAATTCCAATTTGGGTTGCATCCAAATGGGCGAATTAAGAAAGGAATTCAAAATAAGACAGAAAACAACAAAGATAATTACAGTAGCAAAGGGGATTTTCCATCTAGGGAAGTGGAAATTGATGTCTCTTGACAAGGAGATTCATGCAGAGGAGAAGATGATCATCAATGCAGGAGTTTGGATTAAGAAATACGAATGGAAGAAGATGAAATGGTATTGAGATAAGGATTTATTCAAATCTGTCAAGATAGGATTAATAAGTTAAAATGAATGGTATGAAAATATTTGGTAACTCGAGCAAATTAAAGATTTCCTCGTATAGAAAGGATCAAAACTAATCCAAAGATTTTGGATAGGATTAGAAGATCATACGGAAGTGTGGGATGAGATTTGGAAATGTATAGTGCCCCACGTCAAAGCCAAAGTCATGTGTTTTTTTCTTGTATATTTTTTTTTCAAAGGAGAGCTCCCTACCTGCCTGCTAAAGTGGCGCTCTCTACACCCGCTTTCCATATTGCTTTAATATACCAGGAAAACCCCCGTGCTATGCACAGACCACGGAACCACCAAATACACAGACTAATACAAATTATTTTTAATAAATTTATTAATTAGTAAACTTGTGAGTCTTTTTTGTTGCTAATTTGATCTTTATGTTTTTTTCCAGATGTTTTATTCTTTGGTGAGGTGTAAATGGGGCCTGATGAAGCTCGGGCACGTGCAAAAAAAAATAAAGGAAAGACATATTCACAATAAAACAAAAGAATAAAGCAAGTATATTTAATTTGAATAACACGGTGTTCACAATATCCTGAACATATTTAATTTCAAACCTTTTATTAGACTGGATAGAAAGGTTATGCTTTTATTGTAGAAGTAATCCTACCTATTTGTATCCATTGCTCCTTTAAAAATAATTTGTTCACCAATTAGCACGAGATTTTATTTTGTTAAACGTTGTTTTTGTATTTGGGGTATTTTTAAATTTCTCAAATATTTTTTAGTTATTTTATATCATCGTCCTTTCTGTAAGAGTGTGTTTCAGCTACATGTATTGCCATTAAGGTTCATTTTGTCAATATTGTGTAATATATCTTTTTTTTATTATTTTTTTTACCTAAGTTGGGTTTTTCTCCTTTTATTTTATTTCTTTTGTTTTTTGGATATGGTCATTATATATTTTTTATTTTCTTTTTCGTTGATGAGTCTTTTTTTATATATTTCTCTTTTTTTTTATCGAGTCATTATACTTATGAAACCCCGTGCTATACAGGGACCCAATGCTAGAGATTCGTACTTAGAAAAGAACAACAAACATATAAATTATACTCGGATAATAGTGTCAATGAGTTACATACCACAATTAAAAAGCTTTATAACATCACCTATATCATTAAAAAAAAAAAAAAAGACGACTCGGAATTATCTACCTAAACCCCTAACTACAGTTGAAATTTATTTACTCTATGCCACAATCCATATGTCAATATAGTTCTTTTTTTTTCCCCGAGTGAAGCTTCTGCTTGAAGATATAGCTCAATAAAATGTGTTTTTCTTTCAAAGGAAAAATATATTAAATAAAGAATTTCAAAATATAAATTACTGGGCCTAATATCAGGCTTGGGTCTCTAATTCATCACAGGCTTGAAGTTAGATCCGGTACACATCTAGCAACCCAAACTTGGAATTGGGATGAGATTGAGAGCTCTTGATGTGGATTACCATGCATGTGTGAAGCTAACTCAGATCATCAAATGATATAAGAAACTCATCTGAGCTACAACATTGCAGCAGATCATGAAATAGAATCAGGATAAATGAAAGAAAAATGAAGTTGAGAGAGAGATGTACTAACATGACATCAAAACAAAATCGCTGATTGGAAATGATGGGATCTCCTTATGTTTTCTTCTCCCTTCTATATCTCTCTCATTCTCCTCCTCTTTTGTCACTCGATTTCTTTTATTAGTATCATTATTATTCTCTGTAATTGGAGTAGTAGATAGGAGAGCAATTACGAATTGGGAAGTTGGTTCTTTTTGGAGGAATTTGTGCAAGTCAGTTAGTGGAGAGAGAAGAGACTTGGCATGGATGGAGATTTTGACACCTGTTTTCATATATTTTCTAAAATTAGGATTTGTAGTTTGGAGTACTGTGGTTAACCGAAGGCAAAGCACATTCCAATAGAGATAAAGATTTAAGTGGAACCCTCCAGACGAATGGGGTCCGCCATCTCTATTCTAACCGTCCATAAAATCATATGATGCGAGCTGGGACCCATGAATTGATTGATAAAGATCAAAGGATCAAATGATCATAAACCTCACAAATTGACTAAACCTAACCTATTTAAGTTGGACCCTCTAGATGAATGGGCTCAACCATCTCTATTCTAACCATCCATAAAACCATATTATGCGGGATGAGACCCATTAATTGATTAAGAAATATCAAATGATCATAGACCTAACAAATTGACCAAATATATTTAAATGGGACCTAGATGAATGGTGTCCACCATCTCTATTCTAACCGTCCATGAAACCATATGATGCGGGCTGAGACCTATTAATTGATTGATAAAGATCAAATGATCATAGACCTCACAAATTGACCAAACCTAACCTATTTAAGTGGGACCCCCTAGATGAATGTGGTCTACTATCTATATTCTAACCATCCATAAAACCATATGATGCAGGCTGTAGATGAATGTGGTCTACTATCTATATTCTAACCATCCATAAAACCATATGATGCAGGCTGGGACCCACGAATTGCTTGATAAAAATCAAAGGATCAAATGATCATAGACCACACAAATTGACCAAACCTATTTAAATGGGGAGCCAGATGAATGGGCTCCACCATCTATATTCTAACTGTCCATAAAACTGTAGGATGCAGGCTGGGACCCATGAATTGATTGATAATGATCAAATGGTCATAGACCTCACAAATTGACCAAACCTAACATATTTAAGTGGAACCCCCAGATGAATGGGGTCCACCATCTCTATTCAAACCATCCATAAAACCATATTATGCGGGATGAGACCCATGAATTGATTAAGAAATATCAAATGATCATAGACCTAACAAATTGACCAAATATATTTAAATGGGACCCAGATGAATGGGTCCACCATGTCTATTCTAACCATCTATAAAACCATATGATGCGGGCTCGGACCCATGAATTGATTGATAAAGATCAAAGGATCAAATGATCATAGACCTCACAAATTGACCATACCAACCTATTTAAGTGGGACCATGATGAATGGGGTCCACCATCTATATTCTAATGTTGAGTTCATGAATTTGCACATTTACGCATCATTTTAGGATGAATTAAGGGTTTCATCAGGTGAATTGCATCATTATTCATCTAATTCCATCATTTCATACATTTTCACCTAGGAACCTAGATTTTCATACTTGTCGTATATTTTCTACATTAACTTAGAATGTTTTGCAAATTTTCTCCGAAGAGTCCCAATTGGAGTAAAACTCTGTCCGGATGGTCCTTCTTCAATAAGGGCTCTTTAGTATTTGATGTGTTGAATTAGAATGTGCAAAAAAATGAGAAATGTAGGCCTCTGTCACGGAAGTCAATTTCAAGCACACATAGTTATCCTGGGCTCTGCATTGCTGAATTGAAGCTTGAAAAAAAGTAAATTGAAGAATTCACCACGTCGACCCCACACACAAGCCATGTGCAAATCAATCAAAGGACGGGTCCACTCATCATGTCAATTGAAGAGTCCTAACTACAGTAGAAGACCTCTCATAGGGCCCACTGTTCAAGTAGATGAAATGTCCCACATGGCAGAATCCACAGTAGTTGCAAATTTGAAATTATTAATGGATAATTCAAATAGTACAATTTTGATTGAAATAAAAGAAAAAGAGTTTGAATCATCCACATCTGATCTCCTTTCAAAAATGAAAGTTGTGCAGAGATAGAATCCATTGCAAATCAAATTTCAAAAGTTGATCCCCTTTTTCTTAGAATAATTCATCTTCAAATGGCCATAACTTTCAATCCGACCGTCGGATCAATGAAATTTACCTTCAGTTGGAAAGCTTATTCAGAGTAGATATTCGTGGAGCCCAAAAATGTGCAAATGAGAGCTATATTGACAAAGTTATGGGCCCAGAGATTTTCATGTTCATTTTTAGACGGGAATGCAATTAAATCCACACCGTTGATAATCAATTGCTGCACATCCCTTGTAAGACCCCATCTGAAGATTAACCAAGCCATCCAGAGGTTTCTAAAAGCTTCCTCCTCATTTAAATTCAAAAAGGATAAGAGATATACCTTATCAATGAAGATAAATCAAATCTGTAGAGAATGTTTCCAAATTCAATGTATCTGTGAGATAACCAGAGTTATAATAGGAACCCAAATGAAGCATATGACACATAGCCCCCCCCCCCCCCCCCCCCCCCCCCCCTCCCTTGGACGTCCATAATTATTCTCTCATCTTTCTCTTCTTTCCCTAATTAATAGAAGTTAATAGTTATTTCTGGGTATTCGGGAGCCTATTCCAAAACTAGGTTATAAGAGTGTGAGAGAAAATTGTACTTGCCATGAAGTTCTCAATGAAAATCACATCTTTTGCAATAAAGGTATAGATCTCTGCATTAGAGTGTCAGATGAAGTTAAGTGTTTCTCATCGTTTATCTATGTGGTATTTTTATCTCTTGCGTATTGATTATAATAATAAATATGTCTTCTGTCATTGAAAATCTATGTTATTTAATTTTTTTATTTTGAACAATGCTTTAATCATGTATGTTTTCTTAATAGATTAGTCTTAGATTGAAATTCTTTGATAATCTATCTTTGATTAATATGTGATATTTAGTTAAGTTCATAATTTCATTAGGTGAAGGAGATTTTTGTCTTAAATAAATTGTGAAAAATTGTGCTCATTGATAGACAAATTATCCGAATCAGAAACATTGATTTGTTTCTAATTTAAAGGATTTTTTGGGATAAATTTATTTTATCTATTGCATAGAATGATGGTGGGACTACTTAATGGATTCATGATATTCCGATCTGTATTTTCTCATATTTTACTCATGCATTATAGATCTAGAATTTTCTCAATCTTATTATTGGTTTTTTTTTTCTTTATCTCTCTTGTCATTATCATTGATAAAAAAAAATTAGATTTTAAATTTTAACTTAATAGTGCTCCCTGTAGGATTCGACTTGTACTTGCCACTGTCTCAAAAAGACAACTGTGCACTTGCAGCATTAAAAGATTGAATTTAAATTCACATCAAGTTTTTGGCGCCGTTGTTGGGGAACCAAATCTGAGTTTTTGTTAAAAATCTGATTTTTTTTTAGATTCATATGCATGTTCATATTTAGGTTGCATTAGTTGTTTAGTCATCTAATTTGCTTTAGTAGTGTTCTTTGCAATTAGTATTAGTTAGTATTTCACTTTGCTAATTTTTTTGATTTTTCGGATTTTTCTGATATTTTTTTATAATTAATTGAATTTTTGGAATAAATAATTATTAAAAATTGAAGGATTTCTTTTAATTCTGAATTTCAGTAAATAAAAACATAAAAAATATATTTTAGATTGGTTTAACTAATGTTTTGATTAAATTAGGATTAGTAAGATAGAGTTTAAGATCTTTTGGACTAGGTTGTTTAACGCTTCTAGGGCCCACCCTTGGTCCATCCAAATGGACCAAACACACGACCCCCCTAAATTGCACATATCCACCAACTTTTGGTCAGATCCAAATTTATTAGACCGTTGAATCAAGTGTGTACCGATCTGCGAATGGACCTTTGACCATTAAACATTTGGTGCCCAAATGGAGATGATAGAAACCATGGTTGAGGCTGATTTTTGGTAAGAAGGGGGGTCCTAGAAAGTCCTTTAAATCCCCCCACCCCCATCCCCATCCCTATGTGGGTCCCCAGGTGGGCCCCACCACACAATTGAGCTTACTTCAACTTACTTTAGCTTGCCCCTATGTATATATGTATATATATGTGTGTATATATATGTATATGTATACATATACTTATACATATACATATATACATATATGAGAATGAGTTGATGTCTTTATCACCGTAAATTCATCTCAAATTTTTTTTTTTTTTTTTGGTATTCGTAACTAGCACACCATCACTAGTATTTAATGCGGCCACCCCAGATGGAATCAATAAATCCCTTATACCTTCAATGGGCCCCTGGCCATGCCCCACATATTTCAACAAGTCTGCCCTGTAAGTCCATGGGGATCCGAACCCTAGAGGGGGGGGTGAATAGGGTGAGCTCCTTTTATGACCAATTTTAACAATTTTAACTTCTTTAAAACAAACTAGTCACAAGTGATGATTATCAAACAATATGCGGAAGCTTAAGGAAAACAATCACCACAAAGCAAGCACCATCACACAAGTATTTATAGTGGTTCGGCCTCAATGCCTACATCCACTACCGGCTTGTGATCCAACACCCCACCGGATTTCCACTATTTATGCTTTTCAATAGGCTAAGCAATAACCTTTACAATATGCTTTCCAAGGCTAAGCAATAACCTTACAATGATGTTTTTCAAGGCTTAACATCAACCTATACAAGATGCTTTTAAAGGCTAAGC
Source organism: Cinnamomum chago (assembly GCA_038049695.1). Classification (NCBI taxonomy): domain Eukaryota; kingdom Viridiplantae; phylum Streptophyta; class Magnoliopsida; order Laurales; family Lauraceae; genus Cinnamomum; species Cinnamomum chago. The sequence continues at coordinate 33,232,630 of CP142462.1, read as the reverse complement.
AATAACCTCTTCAATGATGTTTTTCAAGGCTTAACATCAACCTATACAAGATGCTTTTAAAGGCTAAGCAATAACCTCTTCAACCACAAGGTTGGTTATCTCACTAATTAGTGTCTAACATACACTTGATGGAGATTCAATTTAGCTCATTACAATGCCTCTTAAATAGGCGGATATGGAAGTGAAAATCTAATACACACTCACACTATGAATGCAAAGATGAAAACAAATGAAGTGTGTGTGTGTGGTCCTCAATCATTATGAAAATGAAAGTTCATAAATGTATGCCTAAGGCTTTTGAAAGTTTTAGCTCATAAAACATTTATGATTGAGGAAGTAATGCAATCACATGTTAAAAGTAACAACTTGTTAATGATATCAAAGTTACACAAGTTGTATGAAATGGATTAGCTCTAAACATGTGATGCATAGGGATGTCAATCAAATCATCAATGAAGCTCAAAACATAAAAATAGATTTGATTGAAATTAGGGGACAAATCATATGTAATTATAAATACAACTTGAAAATGATTTACCTATCAAAGTGATGCAAGTTGTGAAACTTTAAAACAATAATACACATATGATTTGTAATGATGTTGAATCCAAAACATAAGATACATTTGAGAGAGATTTTCTTATGATGGAAAAACAACACCCAAAGATTCAACAAAGTATATGAATCATGTTACATCTTTCATTAACATGATCTACTTAGATTTACCAATAAAGTACTACTTTGATGAATCAATGGTGATGTATCCAAAACAATAGATCTATTCAAAATATAGAATATGCTAAGGATACAACATATCATATATTAACATGTTACAAAGATTTACCAATGATAAAACAAAACATGAAAACATATGATTTGTAAAGAAGTTGAATCCAAAACATAAGTTAGTTTTGAGAGAGATGTTCTTATGATGGAAAACAACAACCAAAGATTCAACCAAGTATATGGATCATGTTACATATGATTTACCAAAGTTCTTTCATTAACATGATCTACTTTGATTTACCAATTCAAGTACTACTTGGATTGAATCATGTGATGTTATATCCAAAACAATAAATCAACTCAAAACATAAAATATGTTAAGGACACAACACAAACATAGTTTAACATGCTAGAAATGATTTACCAAAAATAAAACAAGAGCATGCAAACATATGATTAAGAAAGGAAGAGCCTACTTGGTGGTTTAACTTCATTAATCCAAGCTTTAGCTTTCCTAATCTTCCCCTTCATCCCTTGGTTCTCTTCCCTTTTGATATGCCTCAAATCCTCTCAAGGAGGGGTTAAAAATTCTCAACTTTTGGCAAGGGAAAGAACTCATATTTATAGGGAAAAGTGGCCAACGGCTAGTTCTCGGTCGACCGAGAAACAGGCCTCGGTCGACCGAGAACACACAACGGTCATATTTCTGACCGTTGGTGCTCCCAGGCAATTTTTGCCTGCAGTTGTCTCGGTCGACCGAGACCTGCCTCTCGGTCGACCGACGACACTGCCGGGACAACCCCCTTTTTGCAAAATTTCCAACTTTTGCACTTTTCAAAGTTATTTCTTTGGGGGACCTTTTGGCCACTAAATCAAGCTTGGAAAACATGTTTTAAAGATTTTAAAGGTTTTTAAAACATGACATAAAAAGCCTAAAAAGTTTCAAAACTTTTAAAACAAAGGCTTGCTTGATTTCTTGAAAACTCTTTTCTAAATCAAATGCATCCAAGATGAAAAAACAAATCATGCATAAATCAATACTTTTACAAATCTTAAAAGCAATGCATGAATAAAACAAGATTTCAAGTTTATTTAAAACCAATGCAAGTGTGTAAATCAAATGATGCTTTGAATGATAATGCATCCATCAAATTGCAATCTAGAAAATTCCTAACATGCCCCACCTACTTCAGTCTTGTATTGCTGTACAGCAAAACAACTTTTGCAGATGGTTTTGCATTGCAGTCTTGCCACTTCCCACATATTGAAGTCTTGATTTGAGTATTCTTATATTGTAGTCTTGCCATGTATTGGAGTCTTGTAGTATGGCTGAGTAGTCTTGTAGTGCAGGCTTGCAAGATCAATATAAAGAATACAAGTTGCATAGAGAGGGTCTTGTGTCTAGGTTAGACTTTGTTTTATTGGAGAAGTTGAAAAAGAAATATATAAAAATAGATTAAATGGGAATTGGGTGTTGTAAAAGAAGAGATTATTTTATAAAGAGAATGGATAATATAAAAAGAGGTGGGAATTGGGGGATTGAAAAAGGAGAGATGAATATTTAAAGCGAGAATGGTGTGTTTGTTTTATAGAAGAATGATTTGTAGATTATTAAAATGCCATTAACATATGGAATTCTCATTTGCTTTATATGTGTTAAGTGTGAGATCTAGCTAGGTTTCCTTGATTTAGTGAGATTGGGTGAACATTTTGAATGAACTAGAGTTTTCTTCAATTTCATAATCCATGGTATTGTGTCATGTTATTGTCATTCTCAATCCTTCAAATTCTCTTTGACATAAGAGTTTGCCTCTCTTTTTTCTTATAAAGGAAAGTAGGTAGTTACAAAATTATAGAAATTAAGTTTTAACTATTTATTTCTTCTTCTTTTTCATTTTTTTTTTTTTTAAATTCATTTATTGAACAATGTTTATGATTATGCTATCAAAAGTTTAGCCCCACCCAAATGAAAATCCTGGGTCCACCACTAGATACAAGCCATTTCATCCTTAAAAACCCATGCATACAGACAAATAATTTCACACATTCCAAAATATCATGGTGGAATAGTTTGTGGTATCTACTGATTTAAGTACTCATGAACATTTTATTCAATGTCAGTCTTTGTTTATGTTTAATCCAAATATCTTCCTACATCTAATGAGCTTACTGGGATCTACAAACCCACTGAACTTTCATAATAATTTATGTGTACACTCAGTCCTAAAATTAGGACTTTTAGTTGGGCTCAAATCCAAGCACTAGGGCATGGGTCAAACCCCAAACTAGTGTTTGACTCCTCAATTCTAAATTTATATATTTAAGCTTTTCTTCAATCCAGTGGTTAATATTGCTTCCTTGCGACTGAAGCATACAATGGGTGAAGAGGCTGGATCCAGAAACTTGAATGGTTTAGATCTTTAGAAGATTCGCACCAAATGTTTAAATTTTTTACCTACATATACATATATATAAAAATTCATTCAAAAGAGAATCACCCGCACATAATGTTTTGGTGCAATCTATCCTTTCCTGTTTTTTGCTCTAGAATTTAATCATCATGGAATTTTATAAGAAAATTGTATCGTATTTCTATTAAACTTTGAGGAATAAATATTAAAGGATCGTTTAATCGGCTGCCACTTTTGTTTCACGGGATTTCTCAACCCTTTTGATTGAGTCTAAACCCTAAGACCTGGACTCTAAGAAAATCTAAGTTAAAGTGCGCGTTACCCATTGAAAATCCGAGCCGCTTAAAATAAAATATTTTATGTTTTATGCCTCTGTATTCTTATCCAAGTTTGGATCTTTATCAGGCTTTGAGTTAGGGAAGTCTTAAGTTGATGGAGTGAAGCTCATCAATGAGACCCACCTATCTATTGAAAACCCCAACTACTTAAAATAAACTCTTTTATATTCTATGCCTTTGTGTTTTTATCCAAGACCGGTTCACACGAAGCTTTGACTTGGCCTGTTTGGGGGCTTTACTAATGGAGTTGAGTGGAGTAAATGTTATTTTGAAGAAATAATAAAATATAAGGGCGTTATGATGGTATTTAATTTTTAGTTGTTTGTAATGGAATCTTTTTGACTTTTTTAGTGAAAAGTTGAGTTTTTTTTTGTCTTTTAGTGGAGAACTTAGGTTAATTTTTTACTTTTTTTTAAAATATGGTGAGGAATTTGAATTATGTTGTAAATAGGAGGAGACAAGAGAAAGAAAATTAGAAGGAAAAGGGAGAGCTTTTGCTATTATCTCATTAATCTGTGTGTACATATAATAGGGAGAGGCCTATTTATAGGAAAAGTAATCTCATAAGAGAGGAACCCTAAATCTAACCCTAACTCATCTTAAGTGGGCATCCACCCAAGATCCATATCTTATAATACTCCCCCTTGAATGACCACCATTCAAAGATAGTTGCCTCATTAAAAACTTTGCTAAGGAAAACCTAGTGGGAAAAAACCAAAGCGAAGGAAAAAAGAGTACAACATTCTTCAAAATCATTGAGCTGGTGTTGGACGTGCATAATGCTGCCTCATTAAAACCTTAACTAAGAAAACCCAGTGAGATAAAACCTAGAGAAGGAAAAAGAGTACAGCGCACAAATGTCCATGGGTAGCATACTTCAGGATGCTACCTGATAAACCACTCCCCCTGATGATAGCAACCATTCACATAGTTTGATGATCAACTCTACGCATGTCAATCTTATATACAAACTTCTGGAATACTGTTTTTGGCAAAGATTTGGTAAACAGGTCAACCAGATTCGTACTCAAACGAGCTTGCTTGACTTCAATTTCATTGTTCTTCTGAAGTTCATGAGTGAAGAAGAACTTCGGTGCTATATGCTTAGTCTTGTCTCCTTTAATGAAACCTTCTCAAATTTGTCTTATGCATGCTTCATTATCTTCATAGATAATATTTGGGATACCTGCAACAGAAGGTAACTGACAAGAACTACGAACATGCTAAATTAAAGATTTTAGCCATACACATTCCCTACTGGCTTCATAAAGAGTCAAAATCTCAGCATGGTTAAAGGAAGTAGCTACCAAAGTTTGTTTAGTAGAACGCCAAGAAATGGCGGCATTACAATTTAGAAACACATAACTTGTTTGTGATCGACCCTTATAAGGATCAGAGAGATAACCTGAATCTGCATATCCTACAAAACTGAAATCTCTACAATCATAAGAATAAAATATTCTTAAATTAGTTGTTCCATGCAAATATCGTAGGATGTGTTTAATGCTAATCAAGTGTCTTAATTGAATTGAGTACATATTCCTTGGCTTTGCTTCAGGCAAAGGAAGTCCTTCCGGAATTTATAGAACATGGTTTTGTGTCCCAATCATCATCATCATTTTTATTCCATCTATCTTGAATAATTGTAAAGTATAGAGATCTCTTGATTAACCGGTACCGGTGCCTCTTCAGGGGCTTCCAAAGTCTCACTAGGGACTTTCAGTATTTTAGACAGAACAGGTTTTACCATAACCTCTTCAGGAGCATTATATGCCTCTTCAGGAGGAACCTCTTCAAGAGCGTTACTTGCCTCTTCAGGGGGAACCTCTTTAGGAGCGTTTTGTGCCTCTTCGGGAGGAACTTCTTCAGGAGCATTACTTGCCTCTTCGGGAGAACCTCTTCAGGAGGGTTACTTGCCTCTTTAAGAGGATACTTGCCTCTTCGGGAGGAACCTCTTCATGAGGGTACTTGCCTCTTCGGGAGGAACCTCTTCAGGAGGGTTACTTGCCTCTTTAGGAGGCCTCTTCGGGAGGAACCTCTTCAGGAGGGTACTTGCCTCTTCGGGAGGAGCCTCTTCGGGAGGAACCTCTTCAGGAGGATTACTTGCTTCTTCGGGAGAAACCTCTTTAGGAGGATTACTTGCCTCTTCGAGAGGAACCTGATGATGATTGTTCATTTCTCTTTTCCGCGGAGCTGAGTCCTTTAAACGTATAGGGCTGCCACGCTTCTTGCGTTCTTCATTTTCACATTTTGAAGTACGTGGATCTAGATGAGACAGACTAAAAGTATTCCATGCTAGTTCTCTTCGTTCTTCAGGAACGGGTTGTTCTACAGGAACAATACGTTCTTCAGGAACTATCTTATCTCCCCCTAACGGCGGGAATATTGTCTCATCATATGGACTCTTCCGGAGCCTTCAAAATTTGCATAAGTCCAGCTATGGTGAATACCTTTCGTGGAATGAATAGCAATTCTGAGAAAAATTTCTGATTTTTCATAATGGTGTGTTATGGCACTATCTACCAAACATAAATTGTCATCATTTCCATGATTCATACCTTAAATAATAAATCAATATAACTATGCAATCACAAGATAACACTAAAATAATTAAACCATTCACCATAAATTAGGACGTTAATGAAAAATAAAGATCCCCATCATAAAGGAAAAGTCTAAGAAACATGCATCGCAAATGAACTAAAAAAAATTCAAGTTTGTGAAAGTTCAAAGAATCATTGGTCTTCTAGACCATGCCGGGGGGTGCTCTCAAGTGAGTGTTAAATGCCTCATTATCCAGAGGTTGGCTGTCCTCATCCTCAAAGAAATCTCGAGTCTCCAAGTTTGTAATGTCAATTGGAGGCCTCTCTTGTGTCATTGTATTCCAATTCCAGCCTTCCAGATCATTTGTCTCTGCTAAATGAACAGAGGCCTTGTATGCTTTGTATTGTTCCGCCACTTCCTTTGGTGCACGGCAAGTGTGTGACCAATGCCCACTTCTTCCACATCTATGGCACGTGTCATCAGGACAGTGAGTAGGTTTAGCTTGTGGATTCTAGTTGTTCTTATGCTGAGGGACAGGCCACTTCTAGTGATTTTTGAATTTTGGAGGGGGACCTTTAAAACCACCTCATCTTGAGGAGTTATGTCTGCCATTCCCCCTTCCTCTGCCTCTGTTTAAGCTACAACTGGCATTTGCTTCAGGAACTGCCAAAGATCCAGTAGGTCTGGAGTTATGATTTTCATCAATACTATGGAATTCTGTTCAGTAACAAAGCGACATGAGATAAGTTCTGAATATTTGGAGAAACGTCGCTCTCGATACTGCTGCTGCAGGAGCACATTCGAGGCATGAAAAGTGGATAACGTTTTCTCCAACATCTGCTCCTCCGAAACCTTTTCACCACGTAATCTTAATCTGGAAACAATATTGAATAGGGCAGAGTTGTATTCATATACATTTTTATAATCCTATAACCTCAGGTTTAACCATTCATTCTGGGCAGCTGGCAGTATGACCATCTTCTGGTGATCATATCTATCCTTTAGGGATTTCCATAGGCCTGCTGGGTCTTCCTCGGTAAGGTATTCATTTTTTAGGTCGTCATGTATGTGATGGCGCAGGAAGATGAGGGCTAACGCCTTTTCCTTTGGGGACATCTTATTACCTTCCTTTATAGTCTCTCCCAATTTCTTGGACTGCAAGTGGATTTTAGCATCTAGTTGCCAAGATAAGTAATTGTCCCCATTTATGTTAAGTGTTTTAAAGTCAAGTTTAGCCAGATTTGACATTATGCAAGAACTGTAATAAGAAATATATATTAAGTTAACCTTGTGCAGATAATCAATAAAGGAAAAGAAAAAGAAAAATAATAATGAAATATTAACATCAAAAGAAATTAAGGAAGAAATTAAAAAAAATTGCCAAAGGAAAGTTAGAACATCAGGTTCACAACTTTGAGAATCAGAACTGCTGGTTCTGTCAAGACTTCAGGCTTGATTTAGAATTTTAGATTCATATCATTGAGAATCAGAACTGCTGGTTCTGCCAAGACTTCATGCTTGATGTAGAACTTCTAGTTCTAATAATTAATCAGAACTTCTAGTTCTATCAAAACTTCAGGTTTGAAGTAGAACTTTTGGTTCTAATAACTGATTAGAACTTCTGGTTCTATCAAAACTTCAGGTTTGAAGTAGAACTTCTAGTTCTGTCAAAACTCCAGGTTTAATTATATGGCTTTATAATTTTATGAATATGAATTTGCAGGTTCATATCATTATTCCAACTTTTAGGGTTGTTGGTCCAAGGATAGGTGAACTTCATGTTCACTTTTAGAACTTCTGGTTCTATTTTGTGATCCATTCATAGTATTGATAAATTTAAATTAAAAAAAAATCATACAAGAAGATGAACAGTAACCAAGCACTATAGCTATAGTAAATAATTTGGATTTGAACTATGGTGGTTTAGGTACCACTTACAGTAATCGCAGTTTAGAAAAATTTCTGACCGTTGAAATGTTGATCTATTGCGTCTATTGGGTAATGCTCGTCGCCACAAATCTGTAGAATCAAATCGTTCGTTGATCGGAGAATGGATGAAGAAGTTATGCAAACCAAGACAAGAAGCAAATCGAGGCGTGTCCTTCCTTCTCAACTAAGCAAACCGAGGCAATGTCCTGCTCACCATACGTACGCAAAAGGGATCTTCTAAATGTACTCAGAATGACTTCATGTGAAAGAGAAATCATTTCAGAAAACCAAAGCAAACTGGGCCTTTTGTGATGGAATGCATGCAAATCGAGATGAGAAAACCAAAGCAAAACCAAGAGGATGCTGACTCCTAGGTGTATATGCACGCAAATCGAGGCCAATATTTGAAACTGATGGGGATGGCGTTGGTTTATCTTGTTGAACAGTAAGAGGGGGTAACAACTCCACTAAGAAGCAAGATGGGCTCATGCTGTGATCACACCAAAACAGATTGCCGTGTTTTTTTTTTCTTTCTTTTTCGTGCTGATAACGTGTTGTAAATAGGAGGAGACAAGAGAAAGAAGATTAGAAAGAGAAGGGAGAGTTCTTGCTATTATCTCATTAATCTGTGTGTACATACAATAGGAAGATGCCTATTTATAGACAAAGTAACATCATAAGAGAGGAACCCTAAATCTAACTCTAACTCATCTTAAGTGTGCATCCACCCAAGATCCATATCTTATAACAAATTAAAGTGTTTTGGTGGAATTTTTTTTTTTATAGAAATTGGGGCTTTACCTTACTTGACTCTAAGGGTAGAGTTGCCAAATAAGAAATTATGAGATGAAGGAGTGAAACTCGTCAGTGGGGCCCAACCCACCTATTGAAAATTAGAGCCACTCAAAATGAAGTCCCTATTAGTGCAGGGCATGTCCCCCATGTTTTACTTCAAAAGGAATTGATCTCCCTGTATGATTGACCATTTGATTAAAATGTGATCAATGAATATGGTTGATAATGAATAAGATTGTGTTAATCCCATTTGTGATCAATCTCAACTAAAACTGACTTTTATTGAAGTGAAATTGAGAGGTATTTCATACAGCGGGTGGACATTCATTTTTAGCAGCTTGAATTTTCAAAAGGTAGCTTCCCTGTACAGTTCCACTACTTCAACTCAAGATTTCTCTTGATCAATGCAACAGAGGATCTACCATAATTCTTATTTAATCCTAGGTGAGTTTGGTTGGAATCCAACTCAAAGAGTGGCAGTAGCATCCCAATCTTAGTTGGAGATATGAAATATCGGTCCAAGTGATCAGGTTGTAATTGGGCCACATCAAATATGCTTGGCAAGACCCAATCTAGGCTAGGAAGATTTGTGCCTTGAATTTTAACAATAGTAGAGTTGCATTATGAAAATACGATGAGGTAAAGAATGACTAGGACCGTTGATTCACAGTGGCCCACTTCCCAAATTTAGAAACGCCTTTATATGAAATCCTATCCGTCCAAATCAATGGGTTTTTTGCTCTATAAATTTTGAACGATTAATCACTATTGTAAATTACAACAATTAAAAACATCCTTACATCTTAAAATACTCAGGGGCGTTTGGTCTAGTGGTATGATTCTCGCTTCGGGTGCGAGAGGTCGCGAGTTCGATTCTCGCAACGCCCCTTTCTTTGTTTTGTTCCATATTTATTTTCAAAATAAATAGCAAACACAAGCCTCTATAGGTATTAACAAATCCACGCTCTGTTTTTTCTAATCTTCATGAAATGACCTCTTGATTGCATAAAATGCATTGTCTACACTTTCTTCCTTGTTTTCGGTGCGATTACACTAAAAGAAATAAATTTAAAGCTATAAATATTTCGCCGTTATTTATTTTACTTTTTTTAACTTTAGAGTTTGTATTTCCAAAGAGATATTACAAAGAATAAAAGAATGAGAGGTAGCTCCAAGATCGCTTAACAAAGAGAAGGAATAGAGAGAATCCAAATCGGTTGTGAGACCACCCACAAGCCCGCCTACTAAAAACAAGAAGAAAAACTCAGCTTGATACGCAAGCCATACATGGAGGCAAATAGAGAGGGCAAAATATAAGAAAGACCAAAGAAACAAAACAACAATGTGAGTGAAATGGGGAGAACATACCAAGCTTAATCCGCAAATC